>OY728166.1:191784144-192984144 GCA_963277665.1 Viscum album
TTCATGATATTTCTTTTCTTGCCCATATTCTCTCGAAAGATGGAATCTTTGTTGATCCTTCTAAGGCCAAGGCAATCCAAGAATGTCCAGCACTTATGATTATAATTGAGGTACGCAGTTTTATTGGTTTAGAAGGTTATTATCGACCTTTCGTCCAGAATTTTGCCCGATTGGATAACCCATTTACAAAGCTTACATGTAAAGGGGTTAAATTTGTTTGGACAAAAGGGTGTGAATAATTTTTTGAAGAACTGAATAGAAGATTATTCAGTGCTCCTATATTGACTCTACCATCGGGGAATGATGGGTTCATTATTTATAGTGATGTATCGACAAAAGGACTTGGTTGTGTCCTTATGCAGAATGATAGGGTTATTTCCTATGCTTCACGACAACTAAAAATTCATGAGAAAAACAATCCTACTCATGATCTTGAGTTATATACTATAATAGTTTCTTTGAATATATGGAGACATTATCTCTATGGTGAAAAATGTGAGATTTATACTCATCACAAGAGTTTAAAGTTTATTTTCTCACAAAAAGAACTCAACATGAGGCAAAGGAGATGTCTTTAATTACACAAGGATTATGATTGCACGATACACTACCACCCAGGGAAGGAAAACAAGGTGGAAGATGCTTTAAGAAGAAAAGATCACGGAGTTTTGAACAATATGAGAATTAAAAGGGATCCAATTTAATGGATCTAGTGAAGATAGACATGGGAATAACCATGGAAGTTGAAACATCAATGCTTTTTCAAATGGTTTCCAGACCATCTTTACTAGAAAGGATTAAGAGTTCTCAGAACAATGATGAAGAATATCAAAAGAAGATTAAAGCTGTGAATGATGGGAGATTGAGAGACTTTGTGTATGAAGATGGAATTTTGAAATTTGTGAAGAGGCTTTGTGTTCTTGATATACCTGATCTAAAAAGGGAATTGATGCATGATGCTCATAGTTCAAATTTCTCTATACACCCTGGGAGCACAAAAATGTATAGAGATTTGAAGGAACATTTTTGGTGGGACAACATGAAGAGGGAGATTTCTGATTTTGTGTCAAGATGTATGGTTTGTCAACAAGTGAAAGCTGGAAGGCAACAACCTGGAGGAGTCCTGCAACCTCTTCCCATACCGGAGTGGAAATGGGAAAATATTATGATGGACTTTGTCATGGGACTACCAAATACTCCTAGAAGGAATGATGCAATATGGGTTATTGTTGATAATCTTACCAAGTCAGCACATTTTCTTGCTATAAGGGAAGATTTACCACTTGAACATCTAGAAAGGATATATTTTAATGAAGTGGTGAGACTTCATAGAGTACCCCTATCGATTGTTTCTGATCGTGATCCCCATTTTATGTCAAGATTCTGGAAGAGTCTTCAGAAATCCCTGGATAATGAACTTCTTTTGAGCACTTCCTACTATCCTCAAATATATGGACAATCAGAATGGACTATTCAAACCTTAGAAGACATGTTGAGATCATGCTTACTTAGCTTTCAGTGTATGTGGGATCAATATTTACCTCTGATGGAATTTTCCTATAACAATAGCTTCAATTTGAGTATTCAGATGGAACCATATGAAGCGTTATATAGAAAGAGATGTCGCACACCAACCATTTGGGATGACGTTGGTGAAAGAAAACTTGTAGGCTGAGAACTGGTGGAGGAAATGATGTAAAAGGTGAAGGTAATCCAAAACCACATCAAATAAGCTCAAAGTATTTAAAAGAGAAATGTTGATAACTAAAGGAAGGATTTCGAATTTTAGGTATGAGAACATGTTTTCTTGAAGGTATCTCTATGGAAGGGAGTTATACGTTTCAGTAAGAAAAGTAAATCGAATCCCAGGTACATCAGACCTTTAGAAATTCTAGAACTAATTGGGGTTGTAGCTTACCATTTGGCAATGCCGCCAAATCTCTCCAAAGTTCATGATGTGTTCCATGTATCACTATTGAGAAAATACATTCCTGACCCAATGCATGTACTCACCTATGAGGAATTAGAACTGGAACCCGATCTGTCTTATTACGAAAAGCCCATCAGGATTCTTGATACAGGAGAAAAAGTGCTGAGAAACCGAACGACTCGTCTTGTAAAAGTTCTATGGAGAAACTATAAAATGGAAGAGGCAACGTGGAAACTCGAGGAACTTATGATGAAGAATCACCCGAGTATTTTTATACAGTAATTTTCTAGAAATTTCAAGGATGAACTTATTTTAAGGAGGGTAGAATGTAACACCCCAATCTTCCACGGTACGCTTCTCTTTGAATAATACAATGGCGTGTGTTGTACGCAACCTCGAGTTCTAACACACACCATAACCAATCAAACTAGCCGTTATAAATTTTAATACCCACTTTTTGGAAGTTTAACCAATTTTATCTTTCAAAATGTACTTCATTTTTGGATTTGGAATATCCAAATTATCCTAGGGTGAATTTTTTGTATTTTTCTGAAAACATTCAATTTTTGATGAATTGTGAAAAACACTGAGTTATTGGTTAAAATCGACTTTTTAATTAAATAATTATTTATTTATTTTTTAAATTTAATTAAGGTAAAAAGAGATAAATAATACTTATATAAGTTCAATATAATTCATTAGATTTAGTTTAGAAAAATTATAGATATATAAAAATTTTATTGAACCTTTCATCGTCTTTTACCCACCTCCTAGTAGAATTTGCAAATTCACATAAAACATAATTTTACAGCTTCTATGAGTGGAATTTTGAAAATCCGAGTGACATGGTTAATATCAAGGAGTAAAATGTGGTTCAATAAGATAAAAATAATTTTTGGTGAATATGAACTTTTTGCTTTTATTTAACACGGTTAAAAGTAAATAGGATAAATAAAAGTAAAAATGATATTAATATTACCCTAAAACATGTCCTAATTCTATTGTACAAGTTTATATCGAAAAAAAAACAACCTTAAGAATAAAATATTTTCATTTAGGTCCACTTGGATTAGATTAGGACATTTATTATTATTTAATTCAAAGAAGAGTTAAAAGAGTTAAAATCAATGTTTAATTACTAAAACATTTTTAATATAGGGTTATATGTAAGATAAATTAGATTATAAATATTAATTATAAAGATAAAAATATTTCCTAAATAATGGAATTTTATTTATTATTTTTAGACATTAAATAATTTAATTTATTTATGACACAATGATGATGCAGTAATTACCTAATTAATGAAATATTAAGATAACTAATAATATAAATACCCAAATAAATGTAATTTGAGACTTTTTATGAATTAAACTAATTTTATAGGTTAATATGACATTTTAGTATTGATTTAATTATGTTTTTTTGAATTAATAATGCTGTTATGATTTTCAAAAAAATCAAATACCAAATAGTGTCAAAATTGACATAAAAGAGTTTTTAAAACAAATATTATATTATTAATTGATATTCAATTCCTAAAAATCTATGGTTCGGCCAGGAGACTTATATAATGATATGTGTATAATTAATGGACCACTTTTGGGTCTCTTGGATGTATATAGTAAGTTTATTAACTATATAATATAAAATACAAAGTGACATTGTAAATGTCAAACTAATTAACTATGAGTTAAAACTAAAAGATAAGGTTAATATAATAACCCAAACCTATCTAAATTATATTGGTTGAAATTATTTAGATCCATCCCCACCATAGACTTTGAATAATCCACTTTTTAACCATTAGAAACTGAATATAAATTTATTATAAAATAATACTTCTAGCTTTTTCAAAGGTGCCCATCAACCCTCTTATAAAAGGGAACTCACCCTTATCACTAAATCACACATTCAAAGCCTTTTGTATCAGCCAACCCCTACCCAAATACTCTCTCAACTTCCCTAAATTCAACCTAGAGGCCTTATTTTGACCAGAAATCCAACCTAATGAGCCCTTTTGATCAAATCATAAGGAAGAACCCGAAGAAGAGGTAATGTTTTCACCACCCTTTTTCAAGGTCATTTCTTCTTCAACTTCTTCATTCTTTGTTATTCCCATTCAAAAATAATAAATCTAGTATCTCCTATATACTGTGCTATTATTAAAAATATGGTACAACAATATTCAGTATTCTATCCAACCTTTGAATGACATGTCACTATACGTGCGTACGTACGGCTTACCGTCTCCACGTCGTGGTGTAATTGTTATTCAATATATTATTATTTGGATAGGTATAATAATGATGTGTAATTCATGTAAATAATAAATATAACATGATAATGATTCTTTATATATGATATACCATCCAATTATATATTATTTTAATATCAAAAGAAGGATATTGTCGCTCATGCGTACGTACGGACTACCGTCTCCACGAACGTGATGAGATTCATTCCCCATCGTATCTATTCAAAAATAATTTTCATTTGATGATTAAAAGTAATGTTTAAGAACTTTATATCATTCTGTATATGAATAAAATACAACCTATCAATAACAAACACGACTTATGTAATGAAACATATAAAAGAAAATGAGTAAGTTAACACCCGAAACAATGATAATACTAAGATATTACTAACAAATCAATGTTAAAATATCATATATTAAATCATAATTGTGTATATGGTTCTTGTATAATTTAATGAAAATTTTTTAACTATTACACAGGAGGTTAACATACCATCTACTAAGGAAAATTACATGGTAAGGGTTATCTCACAATCTCTTCATTATCCGAGGTTGTTTATACGTAATTTTCTACTATGACCTCTTTATCATCCACATCCAGGTTTCTTAAATATGTATTTCAAAACATTTTTTACTATTTACTAGAATATTGGTTAAAGTCATTTATACCCTTTGTTTAACTTTTTATAAGATGATAATAAAGGAATATTTCCGTTGTTTTCCAAACAAGGTCCTTTTTAACCTTTTCGGTAGAATTAAGGTAAGAATGTTTTTCTAACATATACGGCGGGTGCGGATATTTTCCGCCATTATAAAATATTTGAATCTTCCCTTACAAGATTATAGGAGAATTTTCAAAGTAATTGTTTTATTTTATAATAATGTGACTATTAAATGAATTCAAAAAAAGAGATATTTTTCTCAAATAGGATTGATTTCATCTATGTAAACATCATTTGATGGATTTTTTGTTTATTTGAAGTTGATTTATTATGATACAAAACTTCCATATTTTATTGAAGGTTTTTTGATATGTTTGACTATGGATGTTTTGTTTTTATACCATTCATGGTTTATCGTGAAATTATTGAAATTTTGTATGCTAGTTTTAATACGAATGTTTATGTTATGTTGAAACCTATTCATATGAGGAATGCATTGGACTTAATAAGTGACGGGTGGAGCCCACTATAGCTCCTGATGCATCGGTAGGTCTCAGGAGACAAACTAGTATCTTGTCACAAGGCCTTGACAAAATCTTATTTGTAGTCTTGGCACGAGGCCTTGGCTATGTGGCTTTGATATTCTGGCATTATGCATTCTATCATTATGAAAGTGGTTATTTATATTGCATGTGATTATTCGACTAGTAGAATATCCATGTGAATAAGTAAATGTAATTATTTCATTTTATCTTTTCTATATTAGGTTGTAGTTCATGTTTTAAAAGGCTTTTGTTTTAGCTATACATTGCCTTAAATGTTTATATTTATTTATTAATGTTTCCTCTATACTGTTATCCTTAATGAGCATCTGAGCTCACCCATTTGAATATTTTATTTTTCCAAGGATGTGAAAAAGTAATTTATAAATGACCTGTAGGGATAATATGAGGGGATATGAGTGTGGACTATGGAGACTATCTTGTTGTAGTTTTCATTTTTATGATGGAATGTAATACTTATGGATATATCTAGTGTTTCCAAGGCTACTAAACTAATCGGTCTTTCGAGATTTGATCTTTCTTGTGATCATGCCAATGTTATGTAATAATGCACCGACTCTGGGTAACTAGGGTTAGGGCGTTACAATATTAAACTTTAGAAATTTGAAAATCATTTTGAAAACAAAATTTGAAACTAATACAATCTATTATTTAAAAGCCAAACATTTTAATGAAAATATTGAATACCATTTCATATATAGAGTCATGTTAATAAATCTACGTGATGATTATTCCATATATAAATGAGTTTTGAAAGAGTAAATAAAATAGTTTTAATGTGCATCATAATAATATGATGATCAATCAACAAAGGTAACTAATCATTCAGGGAAAATCCAGTGCGAAGTCGTGAAAATTATTATTTTAGTGTAATGAGTATCAAGTACAAGGATGTAATGTGTAAGACCATGATACAAAAGTTAGTCCACTATAATTTATCTACTCATCAGTTCATGATTGTTCATCGGGCTCACATCATTTTTAAATGGGTCTCGATCAGTCCAAGTCTACAGACACCCACATTCCTTGTAAGACATATATAGTCAAAACCTTTCATATTCTCTATAGATCCACTAGTAGAGATTTTATTCCACTAGAATAGATTAAATCTATTTGATATCACTAGCTACCCATGTTCCCATGAAAAGAAAAATGAGGTGGGTGAGGAAATAAATCCATAAAAATCACAAAATTAATCCTCATCAGTGTTAATAGGAGATCATGCCCTTAGAATTTCATTTCATTCTTAGTTTACACCACAATCACACCGTCAAATATCTCAAAGAGAACAATCACTTTATCAAGTGCCATTAATTGGAAGCCTAAGATTCAAGTAAGTTATATAACGGAATTATCATAGGAAATTATCATCATTACATGCTAACTGAGAGATCAATAATCATCAATTTCAAATCAATGAATTTATTTAAAATCAATATTCTATAAATACATCATAGCCTATTCCTTTTAGTACTCATAAAAAAAATTAAAAATGACCCATTAAATTAATAATTGCTTTTAAAACAACTATAATGCATTAAAAAGGAAGATTCATAATATAATAGACTTGTAGTAGTTTCAAAGAATGGGTCCACACATTTTCCTATATGAATAAATCACTGATTTAACAATGGAAGATAAATACAAAATGTTAGTGGAAAAAGACATTCACGGACCACAATAATTCGGACAACCAAAAACGACAAGAACTAGAGTTTATCAAAAGAAAAACTGGGATCCCATAGATCAAAACCTACCCCAATTGGTTGGAGAAGATCTGAAAACGAAACCCTAAATCACCGACATCCCTCCAACTTTCCTTGAAAACTCCAGATCTACCATTACTGACCTCCATGTCACACAGATCTTCCACTCCAGTGACTAAAAAACCTAACCACAATGAAACATGGATCTTCAAAAACCGGTTAGTGGCCTCATATGAACTTCTCATTAATGGAGATGACCCTGAACCTTGGCCACGAATCCCCTGAAGACCTTGAATCCAGTCATGGAATGACCTTCTAAAGATCACAAATCTTCCTGGCAGACATCATCCGTGAAGACCCCATCCCACTGCACAACACCCACCAAATCACTCATTTTAAATAACCTAATAAATAAAGAGAAAATACTTCATAAAGATATCATGGTAATTTCATAGATCAATAAATTTGGAACCATGCTAGAACAATTACCTAATTCAACCCATTTCAATTAAATCAAGGAATTTCACTTTAGACATCAAAATTGGGGCTTAATCCCTCACATTCATCAAACTTCCCTTAATATCTCTGTAATAAGAAATCAAAATAAATCATGTAATTCATAAATTATAAAATTTTGAGAGGTATCAAAAACCCAATATATTATATCTATTCCATGTTCATGTCATATAGAAGTGGTTCAAAGAATATTTCAAGTGGTAATTCTAGATTATCTTTTGTATATCATTTATTAAGAAGAACACATACTTGTATATGAATTTTCATGTTACAATGAATTACAAGATGATTAAGGAGAATAGAAACACCTACATAGAGTATTCAAAATCAAACCGTAACTGTTCAAATATGAGTCATCTCTAATGGAGAACACCAAGTATAGGAAGAGTGATATAGAAGGAGGTAAGAATATATCCTTTTGTCATAATTCCATATCAACTATTCTATTTCCATTGAGTCAGAATGATTTTATAAAAAAATTGGATTAATGAATCATTATAATAAGGTATATTTACGAGTAATTAGATAATGACATACTAGAAGAGTATCCCTACTCTAAACAATACTTTGATCCACTAAAAGATGAGTTTAAGAGAGACAAAATTACACATGTGGATATCAAGGTATATAAGGAATAAAATATAGTTCTATGGAGGTGAGAAAATAAAATAAATACAGTTTTTGGAGTGAAATTACATTATTATTATAGTGTCTTATCATGTCCTGTGTCACCATTGGCTAGCCAATGGCCCTCACCGACTAATCGATGGTTATAATAGAAATGATGTAATAGCTGGCCATCCCACCAACTAGAGAATGGCTATCATAGGCTATTTGGTGGTCCACCTACTTCTTTGCAAGAAATAGTTTAAGATCCATACATTTTTTGAGACTTCGGGCCATCTTCCAACCCATGAATCCACAGGAAGACACCACCATGAAAAGACCCAATGATCAAACAAAAACAAGAATGTTTTATCATCAATTTTATTTACAAGTTGAAATATATCATAACACCCCATTAATTATAATTGTTCCATAAAATGATCAATTTATTCTTTTGAATTCATCCTCAAAAGTAAAAAAAATTCTTTAAAATTAATTTATGATTTTTTCTTCCCTTGTTAATGATGTAATGGATATTTTAATGAGGGTTTAAGTCAAATTAAATTCTTGAGATTTCATGATGATTTGATGTTTTAATATTTATAAGGGAATATTTATAATGTTATTTACTAAAAGGTATCTATAGCCTAGTTGGAACATTTCTATATTATTTTAATGTTTTACCCTCAAAAACAATCCATTGTTTATTTTTCTATTAAATGGTTATATTGATTATTGTTCTTGATGAAAAAGAAGGGGTTATTTCCATAAAATGTGTTCAAAAGTGAGGGATGGACTATTTATTGATTTATTTTGTTATATTATTGTGAGATAATTTTTTTTCACCTTTACTTTTATATCATGGGTTTCCATGAGAATATAGGAATGGAATCTAGGTACACTTTTTTCACCAATTTGGTATGACACTCTAACTAGTGGACCTAATAGAGATTTTATTCTTCTTATGGGACTATGCTCATCGGTTAGGCCACATATAGATATTTCGAGTGGTTGGTAAGATTTTTATATACAATGTGTTGTTTAATTACTATATTACTCATATTATATATTTTTTGGGTATTCCCCTACGCTCATAGGTCGATATTATTCATTTCAATATTATATTTATTCTTGGTGTATGTTTTTTCAGACAATTTTGTTTTTATTTAAATGGAGTATCTTCTTTAAAGTTGTTTTTAGAAAGAGAGATTTAGGATGTGTAAAAATTTTAATATCGATAAATATATTGGAAAATGAAATTTATGTTTGTGTTGTTTAAACAAAATAACAAATGATTCTTTCTTAAAAGTATTTAAAACTAGAATTAAATATTTTTCTTTTTAAAAGTTATAAATAGGGTGTGGTTTATTTTGGAATTCCTACAGAGATTTCGTGATCATTCATTTATTCGCATCTCAGGTTTAGGACCCAAATGTAATTTCATTCCCATGGAATTATTGTTGTTTTGAAGATGGATGGTGACCTCAGGATCATGTAGAGTTTTAATTAGGTATTTTTTATTTTTTATCTATTTTTTAATTCTAATAGCCACCTCATCCTTATCTATTTTTATATTTATGATTCAATTATGTTTTATTTTCATCTTAGTGATTAATATGTTTATATGGGTTAGGTCCTATTTTTTGTTTTATATTATAAAACACTTATTTTGGATTGACATGGATATAAAATGTTTGTAAATGTTATTTTATAATTTTGTTAAAATTATATTTCATATTTTACATAATTTATTCGGTGATATCATTCCAATTAGTTTCTATTTGATTCCCAACACTAGATTCTAACCTAGGGTGGTTAGGAAAGTACATTGGTTAATTTCATGTGTCTTCTGGGGTTTATAGTTCATAGATAACCCATGTTTATTTAGTTATAAAATGTATAACTATGTCATTACTATCTTGGGTTTTTTGAATGATATGATATTGGATAATCATAACATGAGTTTTGGGAGATATTAATTTCTTATCCAACACTTTTTTCACTGAAATATTTGAATTCAAGGGTTTTTTTGGATGGATATGACTTGAATTGGATCTTGTATCCCTATCGTTTTTTGAGATTTTGAGTCTTTATTTGAGTTATTATGTTTTTTATTGATAATTTTTGGGTATAAAGATAAATTGTTTACTTCGTTTGTGAAATTTGTAAGATTTAAAAGGTCTCATGGTTTATATGCATGATTTGGACAACTATTAAAAGGTTGTGATGGATGGTATATATAGTTTCTGGGGCTAAAAATATGGTTGTCACACAATTTTCCTTATTCTGTGGCTAGACTATACACAATGTAAATTTTCTATTTAAAAACAAAATTGGTTCTTTAGGGATTTTGAGTTGATATATCATCTCTTTTGATGGATTTAAAATATATTGATATATTTTATATGAAATATTAAAATTATTGATGTTGAATTCATTTGGGGATTATGATTAACATTTTAATTGGTGTTTTTCAACGGTATATTGTTTTTTAAACACGAGGAATGATTTAAAAATATCATAAATTTGAAATGAAAATTAGTTTTAGAGGAACATTTTTTCATTAGAAATCATTTAAAACTTTTATATGGTGTTTCTGGGAAATGTTTAGTGGATTTTTTCCGAAAGTTTCATTATATAAACTTTTTGGATTATGAAATAGTTTTAAAATTCAAATGAACTGATATGGAATTCTCATTTTATGAATGATTTTAGAAAAGGTTTTTATTATTATCAGATTTTTTTTGTAATAGTTTAGAAATTATTTTAAATTGAGAGAAGTAATTTCACAAGGGAACTTGGTCAATATTTTTGAAACTAAAATGATGTTTTGGATGTAAATTGGAATATATTTATTAGGGAAATGGGATGTTGTTTTGTGTTGTATTCATGAAATGGAGTTTTTTAGTTAACCAAATAAGTAAAGGAACATTATGTTACTTTTCTCAAAGAATATGGATATTTTAAGGGTTTATTAACATAAAAAGAAATCTTTTTATACTTTTTATTTGACATGGGTTGATTTTGGAAGAAAAGTTGGAGTTCTTGTATAGCTGTTTTAAAATTGATGGGTTGTGTTCCCATTCTTTTTTATTGGTTTAATTTGGATTCATTTGGCTATCGTTGTGTAGTATAGACTTTCTAGGTTAATGTTTTGTATTAATATTATTTTTCTACATAAAATGTTTCAGATAAAATGAGTAATTTATTTCATTTGGATTGATCCATATGGTGTATCCTTTAATTTTCTAGGGTATTTATATTATAGATGATTAAGGTTATCTATTTTAGATACTTTTCCTTACTGAGCCAATAGTGGATGATGTTTCTAAAGAGGTTCATGATCAGTGCATCTTTTTGGGGTTACCATTGAATTATTGTGATTGTATGTTGAATATATTGTATAATTTCTTGTTTACATGATCAGATTTGTTTTTTAGTCTGATCGGTTGCTAGATCTATATTTGGTATCTATTTTAAGGGGGAATGAATGGAAGCATTGGCTATGTAACTGAGATGATTTTTAACCCTATCATCTGCCATACCTTAACTGGTGGGTTGTGTATTTAGATAGGTTGACTGGGATTCCCTATTTTAAGAGTGATTTCTCAAGGTTCTTCCTTTTCCACCTTCACCTTAAGGTTAGTTATTCATTTTCTTGCTCATATATGTGTCATTTGAGGAATTTTTCTTTCATGTATTCACATACCCAGTGTATTTTGATTGTTTTAAGGTGGTGAAAGTCAACATCCATTATAGGTATATTCCAAATTTGGAAAATCGTAATTTTAGTTATATCCCTTATGAATCCTCTTTTACTTGTGTTGACCATCATCTTGTTATTTTTTAGAATCTTGGTTTTGAGGATACCCTTAATATGGAGGGGAGAAAACCTTAGGTAAAATATAATGGAATTATAGTTCACTTTATTTATGTATGCTCTTATTTGTATCATGTTAAGGAAATGGGTGGTTGGGAACTCTCTCTCTAATTCTTACCCAACCACTCTAACCTGAAGATGATTTTTAATCACTGATCATTAGGTATGATTGGGATGTTTCCCTAGGATATATGATTCCATATCTTTATTCCTTTCCATCCAAACTCATTATTCAATGTGTTAATTAAATTTTTATATGGTTTTTCATTATTTAATTGATCCATTTTCTTGTACGAGGTATCCTTTTTCTTCTTTGACTTTTATGATCACTTTTGGGGTCCATTATAGTTATATGAGATAAGGTAATTATACATCTATGTTGTTTCTCATTTATATATTAATTATACCATATCTAATAATTGAATTTATATTATGTTTTCTTCATGTTTCATGGTTTTTAAATCACAACTTCAATGACTTGTTAGAACTATTTCCCTTTTGTGGTAACCATTTGTTAAATACTTTATGGGGACAAAAATAATTTTGTTGGAGTGAATTTTCACACATTGATTTTATTTTCCATAATAATTGTTTAATTGTTGTTTTTAAACTATATATTCATTATTTTATATTTTTTAAGTGTTTTTTAATGGACTTGAGTTAAACAAAAATACATACTATATTGGATCATTCTTTGATAGGGGTGTCACGTCATCAACCAACCTTATGTGATCTATAAAGAATCTGTTCAGTTATCATTCACACCATGAAAGGGGGATCATGCTATGAATGAAACATAGGTATTTGGGAAAGGTTCACATAATATATGGGACTTTATAAACATAAAATTTTGAGGGGTGGGACCTTTATGTTGTGAATAAGGGATCCCACAATGAAATGTTCCTGGAAGACTTCTTTTTTTCAAAATTATAACATTTATCATGGTTACATTTAAGGACCTTTAAGGATCCTCCTACCCTCTCTTTCAACACTCATAACCCCTAGGAATAATACCCCTATGATTTCCTCTTTCTCTTTTCCAATTCCATGTTTCTCATCCATTGGTGGGGATTTATATAGGGAATATCCCCATAGTTACTCCTCCCCCTTTCCACTATCATTTCCTGATGTGTAGCCCAATTATATATATAAATACCCAGGTTTTTTAATTTTTAATTTGATTGTTTGAGGTTTTAGGGTTCATTATTATTTTTCTCTTCTCTCTAGACCTTCTTAGTTCTTTTCTGGGTGGATTAACACCACTGATTATAAAGGTGATGAGATTGAAGGTAGGTTTCTCTTTATTTAAGACTTTATAATTAGAAATGTGAATTCATACCAATTTCAAACACATGATTTTATTTTATACTAATTAATTAAATATATGTAATGATATTTTATGGTAAAAGGTATCATTTCATATAATTTTATAAAATTGGAGAATGATATTCCTATATTTTGAAAGTGGCAATCTGTATTTGAAACCCATAGACACCTTGGATAAAATTATTAATTAGATATTTTAAATTAGTCTTCAAATTTATGAAACATGTTTTGGTTCCCAATTAATTTAATTTTTTTTCTTTCGTTAAATGTGTTATTGGAATTTTTTTGGGTGTTTGAGATACTATAAATTGTTGATATTTCATAATGATTATATGTTTTTAGCATTAAAAAATCATATTTATTATGTGATTTCTCAAAAAGTTAATGAATTCCCAATTTTAACCATTTTAAATTATTTTAAAATATACCTTTGAAAAAATACCCTTATAGTATCTTTATATTAAAATTTTATACTGATTATAAATATTAATGGATGATATGTCACGAACCAGATCAGATACCCTGGTACGCTAATACCTGATTCAACTCTGACATAGCCCAAAGGGCATTTTTTATCCCCATGGGTTGGTGTATAACACTTGGAATCATACAAGATTAAAGAGAGAATAATTTATTCCACAACACAACTACATATAAATAATAAAAGTTTGTTTTTACCACTATTCAAGGATAATGTTCTAGAATGGAACAGGTAAAGAAAATCTAAAATGGTACATCCTCAAGGAAAAAACTTCTGACAAGATAAAACTCAAAAAAATGTCACAAGTGGATCACACCTCTATAGGACATTCCCATAATTCTAGGTTCCAGGAATCATGTACATCTTCCACATCACAGTGGAAGTTTTTTTCTCAAAAAGAGCATAATATTACCTAAAAATGATGAAGAAAAGGGTTTGTTGTGAGTCAAACAACCCAGAAGGTTCACATCAATTGTTTTATAAACAATACCATAACAATAAACCATTTATTATTTCAATTAAAATAAAAAAGGCATAGAAATAAATCTATAAAATATCAACAAAGAATAATTAAATTCAAATGATAAAAGATATATCAAAATTGAATTAAATTAACATTTCATATAAAAGTAATTATTAAATAATTTGGGATGAAAAAATAGATCAACAATCAATGTCATGTATAATCAAGTCAAAAAAAATGCACTATGATAAAAACAGTAGTGGTACTTTTGTTTCTGGTAATAGGATCCTCACACGTCTCATTCATCAACATGGACTTTGATATTTGTGAAAACAATCTCTAGACTCAATCCATATAGATATTCTATCAACCCCCCCTTAGGGTACCCATCATGAGAAATAAAGAAATAATGTTTTTAATTAGTGTTCTCCTTATAAATCCATCTCTAGGGGTCAGAGTCCAAGCATGCATATCCCAATTAACTAGAAACTACACATTATTACATGTGCATCATAAAATAAATCAATAAATGTTGGGAAAATAAATCATTTCAAATCAAAGAAAAATAATTTTTTTATTATAGTTTTCAACATGCATTTATCATTTCAAAACCAAATCATATGTTTTAAATAATTCATTAGTTTTCAAAACAACTTTAAATTTAATCCATTTATCTCATGGTTCAACATTAAATCAATTCATTAAATCAATTTTTATATTAAGTTGGCAATTTTGTCAAATCCACCCAATAATTTGAATTACATTGAAATTTGTGAATTTTCAAAATTTAGTTTCTTTTTCAAAATAAAATAACCATAATCTCAAATTAGTGTTTTAAAATAATTTCGAAACACCTTTAAAATTAATCATTTAAATTTGGGTTTCAATTTAATGGTGATAATTTTATGTAACCAACAAACTTTAATCAAGGGATATAAATCCCTACCCATAATTAGAAAGCCAATAAAGAATGAAGGGGAAGGATATCAAGAAAAAACATAGAATGAAGTTCCATAAAAATGCATATTAGATCCATTTTTTATATTTGATTTATCATTCTCTATGGTTTTTTTATGATGAGATTAAAAGAAACCTATTGAGAGTAAATTCACTAATTAGAGCAGATCCCATGAGATCATTATCACATCAATTTGCAAATATAAGATCTTGGAGGAGTCCAAATCACTTCTTAAGAGCCTATACAGACTTTTGAATTTATTTAGATCACTTGAGGGGGTTTATAAATCTTATACATGGTTTATAAGATTTTGAATTAAATTTTATATGGCATTCAAAAACACATTCATGTTTTACGAGAAGATAATCATGATTAGTAGTAATTATAAACCCTAACCAAGTTCCTCTACTAAACTACTGGATGGGGTGAATGGTTAGAAAACATGGTTATTCTTAATAAGAACCAAACATAAAAACCCTCATTATCCAATGGTGTATAGTTTGGAGGGGTGGTTTCATGGTTTCGAAAACCCATTAACCACCGTTTAGTGGTCCATCAAAGGGTGCACTGTTTGTTTGGAAAAAAACATGGTTTTCCCAAACTGTGCACCAACCATTCCCAACTCATGTGGTTCAAAAAATTTATGATGTCATAAAAAAACTATATAAAATCCGCATACAATGTAACAACAAAATAATGGTCATTAAGTACCTGAATGTAGGTAAACGTATGTCATAATTTCCACACCATAAAATCTTTTTATCCACCTAAAGCACATCAAGAAGGTTTCATATTAAAGAGATGAGTCAACTAATCACCCACCATTTTGACATGATCACTTGTATCTGGTGAATCGAAACAATTCTACCTTATCACATAGGCCATATTCATCATCTAGCCATGATGGATCATTACCTCATATTCAAAATTCCTAAATGGATACTCAATCATGGATAAATCGGGTTCAATATCCAGATCATCCAATCTAAGGACATGGGATGCGTCAAAATGATAATTTTTAATCTATGACACATAAAACACATTGTGGATCGATATCAGATGAGGTGGTAAGGCTTCAAGGCAATCAAAATTACCATCTCTCTCAGTAATATCAAAAGGACCCACAATCCTTGTTGTAAGATTCCCATATTTTCAAAGATGTTGGTGACCCAACCAAGTTGATGATCTCAAAAAAAATAGGCTCCATTCAAAAACATTAATGGTAATCAATGAAGATCATCATATGATTTATACCAACACTGTGCACTTACAATTCTTTGAATAATTTAATAAATCTTCACCATTGACTATTTGACTAAACATAGTACAATCAAAGAATACATACTAAAAATTGACCCAAAATAATTATACACAACCTGATATAAAATACCTCAAAAGGATCCATTTTGATAGATGATTGGTAACTGTTGTTATTGGAAACCATAACCAGTAACAAATGGACATCCTACCTCTACAAAATTTGAGAACACAAGAATGTAACTCATCCACTAAAATATGTGTAGATAATTTATCTGTAAATATAGTTATGGATGATATTCCATGAAAAAAATACATGATATCCTTGTGCCTCATGGAATACACACCAAAAATGAGAGGGATAACGAGGATCCATTTCAGAGAGTATAATATAAGGAACCCCATATAAGGAGAGAGTCTTTTTAACACAGTGACTTCCCAAAATCCTCACCATTGGTTATATCTCAAATGGGTATAAAGTGAGCCGATTTGGTTATTTGATCAATAATATCCCATATTTCCTTTTCCCGTAAGGAGATCACGGAAACACAACCACAATTTACATAGACATCTCATTAGTATTTCCATGTTGGCATTTGAAATGGTTTAAGTAAACTTGAATGTTTCTACTGCCTGATTTTAAACAATTTGAATGCATAACAATGAGCCAAAATTTTAGCAATTTCCAATCTCATACCAAGACACCAAAATCATCTATGCATATCATAAAACATCTTCATTGTACCTTGGTTCCCCACACACATGGAATTATGGAAATAATCCATTATAGAATTTCTCATAGGAAATGGAATGTCATATCAGATAAGAATACATATGATAACCTCAGTGGAGAATGATCATGCATCGTTTGTATCCCCATAATAAACAAAGTTTATTGAGTCAAAAAATTCGTCCTTAATATGATGCTCTTAAAAAACATATCAAAAAGAAAAGAGTCAGACATACTAGTGAAGACAACATTGATCACATACTCTCAGACTACCAAATGCATGTGAACCCATAGATACAGGAAGCTACACTCTTTTGATGATTCCTATATGGGTTGGGATGAATGTTTCCAAATAAATTAATGATAAATTAAATTAACCATACCAATGCTGTAGGAAATATAAAAATAAAAAGGCTTCAGGTACCCACAAATAATTCCTCATTCAGAGATTTTAGATATTTTTGAGATATGACACAACTCATGTTTTCTTATTCCTAAAAAAGGTAATGAATTCTATGAAAGGATAATTTTTCATCTCATTAGGGAAATAATCTCATCTACGAGTTTGTAAACATTTATCGAATAATTATTATCATGTGGTGTATGATGTTTGGAACTATATGCTACCATGTGATCACCATACATAGAAAGAAAAACCAAACATGAACCTAATAACTTGTAAAAGAACAAGTAGCTCCTTCGGACCTCTAGAAAATTTTACAGTGTTGTACAATTAAAAATAAATTTGCAATAATATCTAAATTTCTGAAATTTTACATCACATCCCAACTTAATTCCCTTCCGAGTGAGGGAATTTATTGGAGAAACCCTCTTTGTGAAATATTTGACAAATCAGTGATAGTGCCCCACTAAATCTAAGAATATCTGATTGTTTAATACATTACATGGTATCTCCCTTGTAATAAAAATATTCACCTTATCATGATCAACTGAAATACCATCTCTAGAGACCATATTTCCCAATAAATTCACTTACAAAATCTATAAATTACACTTTTAAGGCTTTACATAATGTCATAAATTTATCATGATTTCCATAACTACTATCAAATTAATCACATGATCTTCCTCATAAAAATATTAAAACAATATGTCATCTATATTTACTACAAAAAAATCAATTTATTCATGGATTATTATGTTGATAAAATCCATAAAGGCTATTTGATCATTGGATTTTCATAATAAGATATTCATAATGGTCTTACCTACACCGAATGTTGGTCTTCGGAATAGTAGATTATTTATTCTTCAAAATTTGATAACCATATGGATGATTAATATTTAGGAACCACATTACCACTTAAAATGGTCAAAAATATCATCAATACATGTCTATTAATACGATTTCATTATTTTAAGTCCATTTATATTTTAGTAATCAACTCATAGAAATGTTCTCCATCATCTTTCTTAAAAAAGATATTACGCACCACAAATAGCGACACACGTGGTCATATAGATAGTTTAAATGGTATATTAATCAATATATATTTCAAATATTTCAACTCTATTGGTGTCATATAGTAAAAAGGAATAGACACTCGATAAGTACATGTTACTAAATCAATAAAGAACTCTACCACTTTTATCGGTGGGAACCCCGAAATTTCAGAAGGAAACACATAGAGAAACTAAATGACAACTAGAGGGAGTTCATCTCTAAAATATTATGTCTCCAAAATAATATAAAACCCTAATATTACCTTACCCAACATTTTAAAATAAGGTATATCTCAACTCATCCTTTGGTCCTTTTATCTTGAAAAAACACGACAAAACCCATTGGGTATGAAAAGGATCCCCATATAAAATAACAATCAATCTGAGAATTAGGAGAAATCATCCAATATATAATAAAAATTAAATCAAAAGGATTCAGGTTGAGAATTGGAAAAGTCTATTTAAGCTCATTTTCTGATAAATAGAAGACACCAAGAAAACACGGAAGACCCTTCTCTCTCTTCATTTTGAGAATCATAGTTATATCCATTACATAAGAAAAAATCTCTAAAAGATATTATATGAAGTTTAGAAAATGATTACATATAAACATGTGAGATTCACTTGTATCAATTAAAGATGTTTCTGAAGAAAAATATTTAGTGATGGTACCTCTCACAGTAATTGGACCTGCATCCACTTCCCCTAGAGGCTCTTCCACTATATGAAAAATCTTTATTCTAAATCATTGGGGATAGAACACCTTAGTTATTTAACTATATAATTAAAACATAGTATTTTTTGGTTATAATGACCCCATTATACTATATATAGGAGGAAAATTCTGAAATAACTTATAAACGTGACCGGAGAATCCATACGTACCACAGATCATGGGTGCATCAGTGAAACCCAATTTCGAATTGTCATAATTCCACCGTAAAAAACATAAAAGGTCCTATTCTAGGAACTATAGGAGCTCTAAATAATTCCCACTATTAAAATACACCATGAGATTAATAAGAAATTATTTTTGTGTTAAATTTATTTATAAAACTATCAATTGGCTAAAAATAAACTTCCATCAACCCTCACTTACGAGTTGGGTCATGCTCACTCATCAACACTCTGTCTGGAAATTCATTACTAATGGTAAGCCTAAAAATGAAATACTAGTATTGAAACTCATATTAAACACCCATATAAAAATCATTGATATCTTAGTTTATCTTTTATCAATACCTTTGGAGAAAACTGATGAAGATCTACAAAATAGTTTGCATACTATGTCATGATCCTCACATAGTACTGAAGGGTAAGAAACCACATGGATTTTTTGAAGACCATATATTCATGATAGAAATAATATGTTCAATAAAATCTATAGTATTTCCACTCAAAGAAAATCATTTTTATTTATTATCACCATATAATCCCACTATCTCATGTTAGGTCCTCCTTGATTTAAGGATGCACATTTATCTTAAATTGAATCAAGTGTATCCAAGAAATAAAAAATAATCTATTCCGTTTTCAACCAATCCATTGCATATTGAGGATCATTATAGCCTTCAATAATTAGTGGATTTTGGTAAATAAATTCTTAACCACAATCTCTTAATTCACCCCTTTGAGGTTCCTCAACTAGATCATGGATTGGAATAGTTGTATCTACCTATCTCAGAGCTTGGACAACATGCACCAAAATAACTACAATATTTGGGTCCAATAGTGTATTCTTTGAATTTGGATCACCAGTAGATTCCTCCTACATCTTATTCAATATTTTTCCTAGAGTCGTGATGATATAATACATCCAAAGATGACACTAAAACATTAGAAAACATACTCGAATCAAACATCATAGAGTATCAATTACATAAATCATAAATAAATATTGGGATTTTACAAAACACAAAAAATATGGAAAATAATTTAATCAGATCAAAACAATCATTAAGGATACTATTCCCAAACACTCCTGGTGAATTAAGGATCGTTACGACATGATCTATATAGACACCGAATTTTAAATACCTCTTAGGTATTAATATTTCTCTATTATTTCAATGTATAGAGAATATAGTTATCCCAACCACAATATCCAAGATCTTTTTTCTACTTTATTACATTGGAATGAGAAACAAAGACTCGCGTATTGAATGATTGAATGATTTAGTAGTCTCTTTAAAATAAATATATACTTGAAATTACCTTTACATTTTAAAACATAAAATAAAAAAAATCTATGACAATACAATTATTTCTCTTAGTTTATCCTTGTATATCAATCACAAAACACTTCCTCGTATCCTATGAAAAACAAAACAAAATAAAGGTTTGAACTCAGATTCTTAATAAGGGTGATAGTACAGTGAAAGCTATGAATAAATAAGGCATCATCAATATAGACATATAAATAACTTAAACACGTGGAATTTAATCAATAACAGGTTCCTAATATGACATGAATAAATTATGATCAAATAACACATTATAAATAATCACCTGATCTTGAAAATAAATCCATGGATATTCTAAACAATAGAATAATCACATGGAATACCAATAACATAATTCATAATGATAGACATCTAAAACATATAATTGTTTCCATTTTCCAATACATATAATACCATTGTGGCCTTGTGTTAAGGGATCAATATAAATTGGTTAGTGCTTGGCTGAAACACAATATAGTTTTCCTCATGAGACCCAACGATTCATCGAGAGGCTATAGCAGGATTCACCAATCACTAACTAAGTCTAATACATTCGTTATATGAAATAGAGGAAACACAATCAACATAAATCTTCATATTTATACTACAATGTAAAATTTAATTACATTACACAATAAATAAACAAAATCCTAAACCATATATATTAAATTGAATGGTATATACATAGTACATCACTAATTAAACTTATCATAAAACATGTGGAGGATTAAAAGGGATGGTATCATTATAGTATATCACTATTATAACATAAGTAACATATAATAGATGACTTCTTAGATGAAAAATAATTTTGAAAGGTCACATTGATCATTAATTAACGAAAATAATAATTCTTTGGAAATAATCCATTATTTTAAAATTTAAAAAAAATCATTAAATATTGTCAAAACCCTTTTATTTGAAAATCACTATTAAAACCACATTGACATACATAATATTAGGGAATGTTGTTTTCTTAATAACAAACTTATAAAATATTAAATAAATATTCTAATAAATTACATTCATGATGGTGGGTAGTATTATAAATGTCATATAATTTTAAAAAAAGACATTACTCTTCCATTGTACAAAGGTTAGAAACTTTTTTTACTCATCAAATGACTAGAAGATTAATTTCACAGCATATTGTAAAAACTAAAACATCAGTAATTTTTTTTGTAATAATTCATTTTTATAATGTTAGAAAATATAAACATTTTTAGAAAACATAGTTTCTGAAGAAAATAAATTTTCTTCTAAAGAGATAAATAAAGTCAGATTTTCTTAAAAAATTTCATTATTCATATTGCTAATAAAAAGAAGAAGAAATAGAAATATTGAATTAAAATGTTAATGAATAATGAATGAATAAAAATATATTTGGTTTATCATATAAATATCAAATAATTCCCCAAAGGGAGACATAGGCAAAAACTTTACCGAATCATGGTGATATTATGAAGTAAACCATTAACACATTGGAAATTTTTTTATCATAAGCTATAAGAAAAGAATGATATTAAATGAAACATTAAATACCATGAATATACATGAATTCATGATATCACATACAAAATTGGATGTATATAAACCCCACACAAAAAAATATGTGGTGAATATGGTGTTTCTCTCATTAAAGTAAATGTTACATGAGAAAACCATACCTTGAGTCTAGCACGCCACATACATTATTTATATTCCAAAATAATAAACATCTATAATTTTTTTACTTCTTAATAAAAAAAATTATGTTTATTATTAATTTTATTTAACTTTTAACCATGATATAATTGATTTCATAATCAATTCTCTTTACATCTGATGTTTCGATAATATTTGCCTTATGTGTCAAAAATGACATTGGTAGGTTGGATATAGTCATGGAAGTCATTATTAAAACATATATAGAAAAATAATCATGAAATAATTATAATAATTATAAATAAATTATAAATCTAATACCAATCATGTGTGTCAATTTTGAGAAATGATGTTTATTCTAAACAATGATACGGTAGGTCGTATCTACGCATGAGTAACATTTACATTTTTCAATGATCATTATGGAAATGTGGTTAGTAACATTTTAACACTATAGAATTATAATAATATCATAAATACCATTTTATTTATTTAAATATTCTTATATATAACATCAATTTGGGGTGGTGATGAAAATATAGTTACATTATATCGTGAAGGCAGTTTTCCACACTTTCAGGAAGGACATTATCATCTTTTAGCGAGTGAAAATTTAAGAAATAAAATTATATAATATATTATAATTTCAGTTAATACGTCATTAATATAATAATTATTTCATTTTAATCACATATATTCATTAAAATTATCATTATTACCTTCCATGTAAATCATTATCTAATTACTAATCACATCGTTTTGTGAGGAGGTAGTCCACCACACACACGAGTGGAATTATTATATCCCATATGGTATAGAAATTATGAAATTTTATACATGATAAATAATTAATAATATGTTATAAATATCATATATAAACATTATAACCATCATAATACCTAACTTTTAGAGGTCGTAATGGAAAAAATGAAATTTTTTCATGAGGTGATAGTCTACTTTACACATGAATGAGGTTTCTACCGGCCATATGATGGAAGTGTGGATGGTTTTATGTAATTAAATTGACATAAAAACATTGCAGTATATCTGATATACTAAGTATATTATATCATCATAGATTAATAATAATTTCATTATACAGATGCACAAATAAAATAATTAATATTGTCGAAGAATGTTACCTCCACTTCGGGTAACCTCATCGGGTTTGAAACAAAAGCCTTCTTAGGATGAATTTATGCCCAAAATAAGGGTTATTTGATGAGGGGGAGTTTTTTTTGTTATTTCGAATGTTATTTTCTTACCATAAATGTTTTTTTTATTTTGAGGAATAGATGTGAAGGGGTGGTATTTATAAGTGATGTTAGTGGATCACTTAATTTTTTTGAAAAGAAAATGGTCTACACGCATTTTTATTGTAACATCCCAAGTAAGTAATGAATAATAGATATTATTATCTATGTCTAATTATGAATTAGATAGTGTTTTAGAGGATTAAAATGATAATAAATCCAATCTTAAGCATGGAATACACAAATATTTTTAAAAGATTGTTTTACTGCCTTTTGATGGAAAACCATTTTTAAATCAAAATTTTGACAATTTTATAATCTCTATTTGTCAAAATAATCATATTCTTTATTATTGGGACATTTAAATTTACATTGGATAAATTTTTGGTATTTTTCTACCAATGTTCAATTTTGTAATGAATAGTGAAAAATAACGCATTTTACATCAAAACTGCTTTTTCATCTAATTTAATTATATGGTTAGATTATCTTTTTAATTGGTTTTAAAGTGTAAATAGAATATATTTTTACCATGTAATCCAATGTTGGTCATTGGGATTAATTTCACTTTGTAATTGGGCATAAACTAATGCCAAACTTTTCAGAGACATTGTTTCAAAAAAAACCACTATTTGTTTTGACAACAGGAATTATTTTTAAAAAAATTATTGCAATTTCTGTGTTTTGAATTTGGTAAAATGGATTACATATTTGTAATCAGAAGGTACAAATTATGTAATCAAGTCTCTTTTGTTTTTGGACATTATGAATAGTAATGACGGTAATTATCTTTAATTATCTTGATTAATGAGTAATCGGGTAGTTAAGGATAATAAAATAATATCATAATAATACAAAATGACACCAACAACTGTCCTAATTCTACTTTCTATCTCATGTCCGACCATGGTATGACTTGTTCCAAACTTGGGGACCCCATGGAATCACTTTTGTGTGAAAGTGACTTTTTATCTTTTTATTTTTTTAAAGGAAGTTAAATATAACAAAGTATGTATCACCTGAGTAAAAAAAATTAGTTTTGTCTACATAAATGTTAATTTGGAATATAAATAGTAATTGGAAAGATAAAAAGATTTCCTACATCATAGTATTTTCTTCATAATTTTTAGACATTAAATAAATTAAATTATTTAGGACATCATGATGATGCAGCGATTACCTCATTAATGAACGATTTAAATAAAATGAAAAGATAATGTAAAATATAAAACTTACACTTGTCAAATATCTATTGTATGAGTATATTTCGAACCCTTATCACCTTATCCTCGAAATAAATCAATGTGGGACCTTTAAAATCCGAAACTCTTTTGAAAATAAAGTAACCTTTTATAACTTTCCAAGAGTGCCCCTCCTCTCCTCTTATAAAAGGCCCCCACCTCTACCAACTTACCCACACCTCTCAAGCCTTTGGATCAGCCAACCCCTGTCCATTTTGTCTCTCCATATCCCTCTATTACTCCTTGATGCCTCACTTTGGGCAGAAGTCTTCCCAAGGAAGCCTTTGAGCTCAAATCAAAGAGAGTTACCCATTTTAAAGGTAGTGTCTTCTCTTGTGTTCTTATGTTTTATTTTGCCTCTCCAATACCCTAAACTCTTTTTATTAATTTATTTTGTAACAACTCCAGTATATTAAGTATACTATGATGTTTTTATAACAATAATTCGAGCTATACTTACACACACCTACATCTAATGGTTAAAGAACATACTGTTTCTGTGGACGGCGAATTTCTGCCTCACGAAACGATGACTGTTCAACACTCATATAACACCTTAAAAGGTGGCCATTAATATGTCACTATATTTATTTATGATATATAATATGTTTATGTTTTACTTAAGCTTCTTTATTTTTCATTTATGTCATACTTTTATGGTTTCCATTATGGGTAAACGCGATATCTTCATTTTAGGAAGTGCGGACTACCGCCCCCTCAAAGTGATTTGATTCGTTAATACCATATGTGTACGTATAAAGGATATATTGAATTATATTATATATGATAAAATACTGTAATTATAATACTATTATGTATCATTATGTTTTAATTCCATTAAATATGAAATAGAAATGGAAGTAGCGTTCATGCGTATGTATGGCTTACTGTCTCCATGAACGGTGCATTTCATTTCTTACCTCTAAATGTTATGTAATATTATAATTGCATGTATATACTGGATATATATGATATATATTATATATACATCATGATTATAATTCTGGATATAATGGATACATGAAAAACTTGTAATTATAAAGAACATATTTTTGACTCAAGTACCAATGATCGTTAAAACGACCGATATTAACTTAAATAATTGCATAGTGTTCATGAAATGGTAATAAGTGATATAAAAGGAATAATGAACTTGAAAAAGGTTCTTATGAAAGTAGAAATTAACTCAAGTTTATTATTCAGGACATTAAAGAACGATCGAGTCAAGTCGGACCCGAGGTAAGGGAACTTCATAACCCAATTTATGTTCTTTGGGTTAATCTCCTAATTTCAAATTATGTCATGATATTATTACATCCTATCTTGTATTTTTACTTTCTTTATGTGTAAATACAGTGAATACACATAATAGATATATTATTTAAAAAAAATATCTTTGTATGGGACTTCATCTCAATATCCTTTCATTGAGGCATATTTGGTTTTATACACAAACTACTTTTATACAGTGTATAAACCCCTTTGAATTTTACATTTATCCAAAAGGAATATTTTTATACGAAGTGTTTTACTAAACGAAAAAAGCGAATGTTTTTGTCGTACGTAAGCGGTGACAACGACTTCTTCGCCACCGTGACCATTATTTGAGTTGCGGCTTCCTCTACAAGCCATAACTTTTTTCTTAAAGGAAAAATAAATACCATGTTTTACTTTTATTTTATTTTGGTATTGAAAATAGTTTTCATAATGTTTTAATATCAATGTGTTGTGTTGATATCTGGTGATTGAAAAGTGGAAATGTTATGTTTCCTTTATGCATGTTTTATGTGATACGATTATGTTATGGTTCTTGGGAATTATTATGAAGATGGGTGGTTCGGTGATAAACTAAGGGAGGGTGATCCCGATATAGCTCTCCAATGCATTGGGTAACGTGAAGGGGTTAAACGTTGAGGTTTCTCCGAAGAGATTTAGGGAATATACTGTGATGGGTATTCCAAACGTAACCAAGATGGTTACTCCCTACGTAAGAATGTTATGAATGCCTCAAGTTACCTTTATGTCTTATGATTTCTATGATTTATTCATGACATGATGAGGTATGTTAAAGTGCTTATGTTTTATGAGTAGAGTATGATTTCATTGATTCTTATGTAC
This sequence comes from Viscum album, assembly GCA_963277665.1. NCBI lineage: Eukaryota > Viridiplantae > Streptophyta > Magnoliopsida > Santalales > Viscaceae > Viscum > Viscum album. Next base: position 191,811,425 of record OY728166.1, read on the forward strand.
ACATGTACACATGTTCCCTTTCCATATTTTTATATCCCTTACTGAGCTTTTTATGCTCATCCCAAGTTTTTGAAATGATTTTCATAGGTTAAGGGAAAGGTACCTGATGTGATGATAGTTTCAAGGAAGTGTCAAGAAAGAATCCATGTTTTATTTTAAATATGTTTCCATTGATGGGAAAAATGAATACTATCTTTTATGTAACCACTTTGTTTAAATGTGGAATGTAATTCATGTTTTATGATCTAATTATCTAAAACTCTAAACTAGAAAAGATCCTCAATGTGTAATCTTGTAATAACTCAAGATTAAGTAAGGTTTAAGGTTGGGGCCTTATAGTTGGTATCAGAGGCTCGGTTTAGACAACATTAAGAGTTAGAATTCTATTAAATTATTATCCAAAAATATATTTTTATGGTCAAATTGAAATGATATAGAATTTGAATATTACCATGTTGCTTCATCTAAGACATGTTTGTTCAGAATGGTTTTCCACAGAGGAAACAGGGAAGCAGTGCTAGGAAGGCATATAGAAGGAAATAACCATCCGAATCAGCATCCTGAGATGGTCGGAATTGGAACTGAACAGTTTGTTGCAGTAATGGCATAGTTGACTCAAGCGATAAATGGTGGCGGTATCTATACACGAGATCAGCCAGATCAACCGCAGAGGAACATGTCAGTGGTGGAACATTTCATGAGGCAACATCACCGATCATTCAGAGGATCATCTGACCTTGTGCTAGCTGAAGGGTGGATTAAAGCACTGGAGAAGATTTTCGATGTCATGGGGTGTTCAGACAATCAAAAGGTTAGTCTTGCTATTTACCGTTTGGAGGGTGAAGCAGATCAGTGGTGGTCGATGGTTAAAAATATCAGGGACGCTGATGAGATTAATGCTCTTGACTGGGATGAATTCAAAGGTATGATTCTTGAGAAGTATTTTCCTAAGGCTTTTTGACTTAGGATGGAAAACAAATTCTTGGAATTGAGGCAAGAGGAAGGCTCAGTGGCTGCCTATGAAGAGAGGTTCACTCGTTTGGAAAGGTATGCTCCAAATTTTATCTGAGACCTTTATAGTAAAATCAATCGTTTTTACTCAGGATTAAAGCCAAAATATCGAAGGGCATTGGCTTCTCGTGAGTTAAAAAGTTATGAAAAGCTTTTTTGATGTACTGAGAAGGTGGAAATGGAGTTTTCTGATGATCAAGTGTTCTATAACAACCAACAGAAGAAGAGACCGAGGTGTCAAGAGAAAGGAAAGAATTCTTCAAAAAATTCTGATGGTAAGAAAACTAAGTTTCCAGTTTGTGATAAATGTGGTAAAAGGCATGCTGAGGAATGTCTTCTGAATTCTAGAAAGTGCTACCGATGTGGTAATATGGGACATAAGGCTCGTGATTGCACTGAAAAAGATCAAGGTGATGGTAATTCCAAATTTGATTTACAGTTAGTGAAATGTTTTAAGTGAAATGAGATGGGTCACTATGAAAATGAGTGTCTGACAAAGAGCTTGAGTGATGGGAATCAGTTAGAATACAAGTAGAAAGGGGTGGTGAAATCCTTTGAAACTACTTCAGCAGATGTTGGGCCATCAAATGAAGGTGTATCAGGTACTTTGTTTGTTTTTTTCAGATTATGCCAGTGTGTTGTTTGATTCGGGGTCTACACATTCTTTCACCTCTGAAACCTTTTCTAGTAAAATGGGAATACCATCTCAAGAAATGACTCCTGAACTTGTGGTAAATACACCTGGGGGAAATGTTGAGGCAAACAGAATTTATAAGAATATTTCTATCCTTATCCGTGGAAAGAACCTACTTGAAAACCTTATTTTTTTACCTCTAGTAGAGTTTGATGTTATCCTGGGTATGGATTGGCTCTCTATTTACCATGCTAAGATTGACTGTAGAGATAAAGAAGTTTCTTTTCAGAAATACTTTCAGTTTGTGTACAAGAATGAACCCTTACTGTTGATAACATATCAAGAGGCCGAGAAACTTGTAAATGATGGAAATGAATTTTACCTTGCACACATTGTTGAAAACAAAGGAACTGTTCAGATTAATGATGTGCCAGTGTTAAATGAGTATCCTGATGTTTTCCCTGATGAGTTTCCTGGAATAGTACCAGATCAGGAAGTTGAATTTACTGTTGACTTAGTTCCTGATGCTAAGCCAATTTCAAAACCCCCTTATCGAATAGCTCAAACTGAACTTTTAGAGTTGAAGGAGCAATTGCAAGATTTATTAGAGAAAGTTTTCATTCGACCTAGCACATCACCATGGGGTGCTCTGGTTTTATTTGTTAAACAAAGATTGTTATATGAGAGATTGCATTGATTATAGAACCTTGAATAACATCACTGTTAAGAACAAATATCCTTTTCCTCATATCGATGATTTATTTGATCAGCTCCAGTGAGTTCAGTATTTTTCAAAGATTGACCTGAGATTGGGGTACCATCAGTTGAAGGTAAAAGAAGAAGATATTCTGAAGACCGTGTTTCGTACAAGATATGGCCATTATGAATTTGTAGTAATGCATTTTGGGCTAACCAATTCACCTACTGTATTCATGGACATAATGAATATAATTTTCCATGAGTTCTTGGATAAGTTTGTGGTGGTTTTCATTGATGATATTTTGGTGTTTTCTAAAATTAAAGAGGAGCATGAAAGACATTTATGGGTTATTTTTCAAAACATAAAAGAAAATAAATTCTATGGGAAATTCAGCAAGTGTGAGTTTTGGTTGCGACAAATTTCTTTCCTTGTATACATTGTTTCTAAAGATGGGATAACTGTTGATCCTGCAAAAACAAAAGTTATTGAAGAATGGCCAAGACCCACAAATGTAACTAAGATTCATAGCTTCCTTGGTTTTTCAGGCTATTACTGAAGGTTTGTTATAAATTTTTCACGGTTATCTAGTCCAATGACTAAGCTAACTCGGAAGGGTGTTATGTTTATCTGGACAAAAGAATGTAATGATTGTTTTCAGGAATTGAAAAGAAGATTGGTGAATGCTCCAGTTTTGGAACTACCTTCCAGGAATGGGGAGTTTTTTATCTATAGTGATGCTTCATTGAAAGGACTTGGTTGCATCCTAATGCAGAATGATCAGGTAATTGCTTATGCTTCACAACATTTGAAAAATCATGAGGTAAATTACCCTACACATGATTTGGAATTAGCTATTGTTGTTTTCGCTTTAAAAATTTGGAGGCATCATTTTTATGGAGTAAAGTGTGAAATATATACTGATCACAAAATTTTAAATTATATATTCACTCAGAACGAATTGAACTTGAGACAGAGGAGATGGCTAGAATTAATCAAGGATTATGATTGTACAATTCATTACCATCTAGGAAAATCAAATAAAGTGGTTGATGCTTTGAGTCAAAAAATTAATGCTTCATTAACAATGTTGCATTTGGAACGTGATCCTTTGTTTAAGGATTTGATGAACTTTGGCATAGAAGTTGTTGGTGCAGGATTTCCTTCTGTTTTGTTTCAGGTATCAGTGAAATCTTCTCTATCAGACAGAATTAAGTAAGCGCAGAAGTAGGACAGCATGTTGCAGAAAAAGGTAGAGCTGGTTCAGAAGGGTAAGTTGCCTGAATTAACTATTGATAATGATTGTGTTTTGAGATTTGGGAAGAGATTGTGTGTGCCTTGTGATTAACATTTGAAGATAGAGTTGTTATGTGAAGCTCATAGTTCTCTGTTTTCAGTTCATCCTGGCAGTACTAAGATGTATAGAGATATTCAGGAGTATTACTGGTGGGACGGAATGAAAAAAGATATTGCTGATTTTACTGTGAAGTGTTTGACTTGTCAACAGGTTAAAGAAGAGAGGCAGTTACTGAAAGGGATGCTTCAGCCTTTACCAGTACCAGAGTGGAAATGGGAAAATATATCCATGGACTTTGTTGTGGGATTGCCTAATACATCTTGAGGTAATAATGAAATCTGGGTTATTGTTGATCGCTTGACTAAATCTGCTCATTTCCTTGCTATACGAGATACTTTTTCCCTAGATCAACTTCCTATTTGTATCTTAAAGAGATAGATAGGTTACATGGAGTTCCTCTCTTCATTGTATCTGACCATGATCCCAAGTTCACTTCTAACTTTTGGAAAGGCCTTTAGAAGTCGTTGGGTACTAAATTAAATTTTAGTACAGCTTTTCATCCTCAGTTAGATGGATGGTCAGAACGAACAATTCAGACTTTGGAAGATATGCTACGTGCTTATTCGATGGATTATCAGGTAAGTTGGGACCAACATCATTCTTTGGTTGAGTTTTCTTATAATAACAGTTTTCATTCTAGTATACAGATGGCACTGTTTAAGGCATTATATGGGAAGCAATGTCGAACTCCAGCTTTTTGGGATGAAGTAGGTGAAAGGAAGCTGATGGGACTAGAATTGGTAGAAGATTTGGCAGAAAAAGTTCAGCTGATACAGAAACACATGAGAACAGCTCAGAGCAGGTAGAAGAGTTATGCGGATAACCGGAGGAAGGATCTATCTTTTGAGGTAGGTGATCATGTTTTTCTCAAAGTCTCACCATGGAAAAGTGTGATGCAATTTGGTAACAAAGTAAAGCTGAGTCTAAGGTTCATTGGACCATATGAAATTCTGGAGAGAGTTGGATCAGTTGCTTACCGAGTGGCTTTACTTCTGATTTTATCTCAGGTACACAATGTTTTTTATGTTTTGATGTTGAGAAAGTATATTCCAGATCCATCTCATGTTTTGAGTCCAGAGGTAGTTCAGATGGAAGAGAACATATCTTATGAGGAATAACCGGTACAGATTCTTGACCATAGGTAGAAAGTGTTACGGAATAAGGTGATTCATCAGGTAAAGGTTTTGTGGAAAAACCACATGATTGAAGAGGCAACATGGGAATCTTAAAATGCAATGAGGGCTAAATACCCCCACTTATTCGATAAGTATATAAATTGCAGGGATGCAATTTTCTAAAGGGGGGAAGTATGTAACATCCCAAGTAATTAATGAATAATATATATTCTTCTCTATGTCTATTTATTAATTAGATAGTGTTTTATAGGCTTAAAATGAGAATAAATCCAATCTTAAGCATGGAATACACTAATATTTTTAAAAGATTTTTTTACTGCCTTTTGATGGCAAACCATTTTTAAATCAAACTTTTGACAATTTTATAATCTCTATTTTTCCAAATACGCATATTATTTATGATTGGGACATTTAAATTTACATTGGATAAATTTTTGGTATTTTTCTAACGATGTTCAATTTTGTAATGAATAGTGAAAAATACTGCATTTTACATCAAAACTACTTTTTCATCTAATTTAATTACATGGGTAGATTATCTTCTTAATTGGTTTTAAAGTGTAAATAGAATATATTTTTATCATTTAATCCAATTGTGGTCATTGGGATTAATTTCACTTTGGAATTGGGCATAAACTAATTCCAAACTTTTCAAAGATATTGTTTCAAAAAAACCCGCTATTTGTTTTGACAACGAGAATTATTTTTAAATAAATTATTGCAATTTCTGTGTTTGGAATTTGATAAAATGGATTAAATATTTGGAATAATAAGGGCCAATTTATGTAATCAAGACTCTTTTGTTTATGGACATTATGAATAGTAACGACGGTAATTATCTTTAATTATCTTGATTAATGAGTAATCGGGTAGTTAAGGATAATAAAATAATATCATATAATAAAAAATTAAACCAACATGTGTCCTAATGCTACTGGTTGTCTCATGGCCGACCAGGGGATTCCTTGTTCCAAACATGGGGACCCCATGGAATCACTTTTGTGTGAAAGTGACTTTTTATCGTTTTATTTTTTTAAAGGAAGTTAAATATAACAAAGTATGCATCACCTGAGTAAAACATTTTTAATTTTGTCTAAATAAATGATATTTGGACTATAAATATTCATTGGAAAGATAAAAATATTTCCTACATCATAGTATTTTTTTCATAATTTTTAGACATTAAATAAATTAAATTATGTATGACATCATGATGATGCAGCGATTACCTCATTAATGAACGATTTAAATAAAATGAAAAGATAATGTAAATTCTAAGACTTAAGCTTCTCAAAGACCTATTGGATGAGTATATTTAGAACCCTTATCACCTTATCCTAGAAATAAATCAATTTGGGACCTTTAAAATCCGAAACTCATTTGAAAATAAAGTAACCTTTTATAACTTTCCAAGAGTGCCCCTCCTCTCCTCTTATAAAAGGCCCCCACCTCTACCACCTTACCCACACCTCTCAAGCCTTTGTATCGGCCAAACCCTGTCCCTTTATCATCTCCACATCCCTCTCTTACTCCTTGAAGCCTCACTTTGGGAAGAAGTCTTCCCAAGGAAGCCTTTGAGCTCAAATCAAAGAGAGTTACCTGTTTTAAAGGTAGTGTCTTCTCTTGTGTTCTTATGTTTTATTTTGCTTCTCAAACCCCCTAAACTCTTTTTATTCATTTATTTTGTAACAACTCAAGTATCATAAATTTACTAGGATGTTGTTATAAGAATAATTTGAGCTAAACTTACACACACCTACATCTAATGGTTAAAGAACATACTGTTTCTGTGGATGGCGAATTTCTGCCTCACGAAATGATGATTGTTCAACACTCATATAACACCTTAAAAGGTGGCCATTAAGATGTCATTATATTTTTATATGATATATAATATGTTTATGTTTTACTTAAGATTTTTTATTTTTCATTTATGGCATACCTTTATGGTTTCCATTATGGGTAAACGTGATATCTTCATTTTAGGAAGTGCGGACTACCGCCCCCTCAAAGTGATTTGATTTGTTAATACCATATGTGGTACGTATAAAAGGATAGATTAAATGATATTATATATGATACAATACTGGAATTATAATACTATTATGTATCATTATGTTTTAATTCCATTAAATATGAAATAGAAATGGAAGAAGCATTCATGCGTACGTACGGCTTACCGTCTCCATGAACGGTGCACTTCATTTCTTACCTCTAAATGTTATGAAATATTATAAATGCATGTATATACTGGATATATATGATATATATGATATATAAATCATGATTACAACTCTGGATATAATGGATACATGAAAAACTTGTAATTATAAAGAGCATATTTTTTACTCAAGTACCAATGATCGTTAAAACGACCGATATTAACTTAAATAATTTCATAGTGTTCATGACAAGGTAATAAGTGATATAAAAGGAATAATTAAATTGAAAAAGGTTCTTAAGCAAGTAGAAATTAACTCAAGTTTATTATTCAGGACATTATATAACGATCGAGTCAATTCGGACCTGAGGTAAGGGAACTTCATAACCCAATTTCTGTTCTTTGGGTTAATCTCCTACTTTCAAATTATATCTGGATATTATTATGTCATATCTTGTATTTTTACTTTCTTTATGTGTTCATAAAGTGAATACACATAATAGATATATTTTTAAAAAAAATAATCTTTGTATGGGACTTCGTCTCAATCTTATTTCATTGAGGAATATTTTGTTTTATACACAACCTACTTTTATACGGTGTATAAACCCCTTTGACTTTTACATTTATCCAAAAGGAATATTTTTATACGAAGCATTTTACTAAATGACAAAAGGGAATGTTTTTTTCATACGTATGGGCGACAACGACTTCTCTACCACCGTGACAATTATTTGAGTTTCGGCTTCCTCTACAAGCCATAACTTTTTTTTAAAATGAAAAATAAATACCATGTTTTACTTTTCTTTTATTTTAGTATTGAAAATAGTTTTCATAATGTTTTAATATCAATGTGTTGTATTGATATCTGGTGATTGAAAAGTGGAAAAGTTATGTTTCCTTTATGCATGCTTTATGTGATACGATTATGTTATGGTTCTTGGGCATTATTATGAAGACGGGAGGTTCCGGGATAAACTAAGGGCGGGTGAGCCCGATATAGCTCTCCAATTCATTGGGTAACGCGAAGGGGTTAAACGTTGAGGTTTCTCCAAAGAGATTTAGGGAATATACTGTGATGGGTATTCCAAACGTAACCAATAGAGTTACTCCCTACATAAGAATGTTATGAATGCCTCAAGTTACCTTTATGTCTTATGATTTCTATGATTTATTCATGATTTGATGAGGTATGTTAAAGTGCTTATGTTTTATGAGTAGAGTATGATTTCATTGATTCTTATTTACACATGTACTCATGTTCCCTTTCCATATTTTTATATCCCTTACTGAGCTTTTTATGCTCATCCCAAGTTTTTGAAATGATTTTCATAGGTCAAGGGAAAGGTACATGATGTGATGATAGTGTAAAGGAAGTGTCAAGAAAGAATCCATTTTTTATTTTAAATATGTTTCAATTGATGGGAAAAATGAATACTATCTTTTATGTAACCACTTTGTTTAAATGTGGAATGTAATGCAAGTTTTATGATCTAATTCTCTAAAACTCTAAACCTGAAAAGATCCTCAATGTGTAATCTTGTAATAACTCAAGATTAAGTAAGGTTTAAGGCTGGGGCCTTATATTTATCATTCCAAAAGCATAAATAATAAAGTAAATTCAATAATTATATATTTTAAGGTATCAATATCTACATAAAATATTTTTTAAACATGTTTTTATGTCATTTAAACCGTTATATTTTAAGTTTGACCCCTGATAAATATTTTCTTACCTTAACCATAGTGAATATATTTTCTTTCTTTTTCTATTCATTATAGTAAAAAAATTAAAGTCGTAATTATTATATAATATAAATTATTCTGATTCCAATTATGAATTCCAATTTTAAAAATTCAATTCACATAATTAAAACATTTTAATTTAAAACAAATCTTATAGAGGTTACGAGAAAGAAGATTTTAAAAGAGAAAATCTTCAAAATATTACAATTTTTTATTTAAAAATTCAATATGAAAATGACTAAAATGAACAAAATTTGATTAATAGATAAATAATATAACTAATTTCCCCTTAAAACAAATAAAAATATAATTTTACATTGTATATAATTTAAACAAAAATACAGTTACTAAAAAAAATTTAGAACTTTTCACTATTCATCATAAAATGAAACATTTCAAAAATAAATGGGTTAACTGTAATATAATTTTGATATTATGATTAAATTAATATATTTTTCAAATTATTTTTCTTAAATTGCTAAATATTAATTTAAAATTTTTTTCTTAAATTGCGAATAAGCTGTGTTTTTGAAAAAATAACGTTTTTCAGAAAACTTTTATTTTTTGTTTAATGGACTCTTATTGTATATCTAATAAATATATAACAAAAATTTTCATAATTTAGATTGAAATATTCATAAATAAAATTTAAAGGTTATGATATAAGTATATTGTGGTTCATTTTTACTTGGGGTTTTGTGTTCTGTAATCTATTGAAGTGGGTAAATTTAATGAAATGTATTTTGTGGGATTTTTATGATTTGTGCGTCTTGTAAAATAATCTATAAAAAAAGATTTTATATTTTAAAATATTTTGGTGTTAAAATATTACATAATTAAATAAATTTCATCCTTTCAATTTACACTGATATCACACTAAAAACCTAGGGTCTGATACTTGAATATTCTTTTATTAAAAACCCACATCATAAGAAATGTAAATAAAATTTCCTTTTAATAAAAGGGAAAGTGAAGTATAAAGGTAATATGATAAAACATATAACTATGATTATAAGTAGAATAACATTTGTGGAAATTTAATCTGTCTACAAGGAAGAAAATCATAAATACTTATAGATAATTATTGAGGTTATTGACAGAAGAAATTATATTATCAATGCAATGATAAGGACCTCTAAATTTTAAATCTGTTATGATTTAAAAGACCATATGATTAATTGGATATGAAGTTAATAGGAAAAAATTTATATCTCAATATCATTTTCCTAATTTTTATTATTTATTTTAATATTTAATAATAAAATGAAACTTTTTTACTTGATACATTTCTATTTCATTATCATAATTTCGTCAATTAGTCATTTCTTGATTTCTAATTCATCGCTTACCCCAAGAAATAAATATCAAAAAATTATTTTATTATTCCTAAAGAATTATATTTAACATTAAATAATCTTAATATACATAATATAATGATAATTCATTCATTAAATCTCTAGTTATTAAATAAAAAAATGGTTAGAGCAAGTTATCCAATATAAATAAATCCTATTTTGGTGAAGTAATACATTATTATCTAAACCTTGTCCTAAATAAAACATAAAAAATTTCTTTAATGGTAAACCTTATAACCCATCCAAAATATTAATATCCCAAACATTATAAATAAGTTCACTGAAATTTCCAAATAATCATATCATTAATCTTATACGAGTCACATCTAATCGTCACATACCATCCATTTGAATACCTTCATCATGTGTTTTCATGAAACCTCATAATAACGTGAATTAACATAAAATGTTATTTAAAACATTAATTCTATCTTATTATTTATATAAAACATATATTATCAGATGAATTTCTTAAATAAAAAAATGATGTTTACTTCATCAATGACAGAATAAACCACACAGTTAACAATTCATAAATTAGATCCAAGGTAGTTAGTATTGTCCATTTTTTATCCATATCAATAGTTTCATTATTAAAGAATAATTACCTCAATATAAAGAACATATTATGGTTTTTATTTCTTAAAAACGTTTTTATAAGAATTTCAAATTTCTAGTAATTTTTTTTGTAGTCATCAGATTCGTTCAACATACACTTTCAAATCCTTAATGAAAACATATTATAGTTCAATACTTATAAATTTAATAATTATTATAATAAGGATATCATTGATAAAATACCTAGATAACATAATTATTTAATGTAAACAAATGAACATTAATCATTCAACATCATCTGTGGTAATAGCATATGTTTGAGCATGGTTAATTAATTACTTTTGAGGTATTTTCCATTGATGCTTGGGGAATTCATTTATTTTGTGCCCTATCTCCTTAAATATGAATCATTGACCATTTGAAACCATTTTATTTCCCATTATTTATGATAATGTTGTTATTTATCTCTTTGATTGTAGAGAAATTCTAATCCCTTTAAGAATGTACCATGGTTTTTCTTTCCACGATTATAACATGTGAGAAAATCTTTCTTTACCTACTTCCCATTATATATTTTTTTCTACCTTACTCCAAATATATTTATTATCATAGAACCCATAATATGTAGATAATTATTTCTTTATATATTTCTCACTTCATAGAATGTCATCAGCTAATGAAAATTTTTGGGAGACTCGTTCCATTCAAAGGATTATGTTAATCAAATCTAAGAAACAATTATTATTACTCATTGGATTATGTGAAATGATGATGTTCCCATTAATTGTGATATTAACCACTTCTAAATGATGATATACACTATATTAGATCATATAATTATGAAACATAATGTATAATACAAAAAACTAGTTAAAAACATAATATAAATTGAAAATTTTATACATAGCTAATCTCATGATTATAAACATGGTTTCTTTGGGGTTATCATTATTTTCAAATCATTCCTAATGGTTTATAAGGAAAATTAGAATTATTTAAATAATATCCTATGGTAGTGGAAACCAGGTGTGTAGTAAGTCCTATTTTTGAGCACCAAGTGATGATCGATTTAAATCCAATGAACCCTATTTAAGTTACTTCCTCTATGTACATTTTCTCTAGAACCACATCCACTTGTTGTATCCAAACAAGGTTGTACTTTGTATAAAAAATCACATAATAGAATCCTTCCAAAACATTATTATGTTCTGATATACATATCATTAAATTCTATCATAGGTTTCTGTTATATTATCCAGGTCTTCATAAATCTAGTTCTCAATATTTCTACTAAAACTCCATATAATAACAACTATAGTGACCCAAAATCCAATAGAATTGTGTCGGTCTCTAAATTATTATATTTGAATTAGGTAAAAGGAATTGTATCCCAATGAACCAAATAGTTTAGTAGTCATGGTAAATTAGTTAGATACTATAAATTTATAATACATTTTAAAACATATAATTAACAAATAATTTTATTTTTTAATTACTTTATTCCCATAATGTATCCCTGCATATCAATCATAAAACACATCCTTGTATCCTTAGGAAAATAAAAAATCAGAATCAGGTGAGAAATTTCTTTATTAAGGTAGGTGTATAACAGAAGCTATGAATAAGTAAGGCATAAATATTGAACAGTAAATAATTGAAACACAAGACACTAATTCAATAACATGAACATAATATGGAAGGAATATATAAGGATAAAATAATTATATATTAATAATCACATAATCTTGAAAATTAAACAATGTATATTCAAACTAATTGAATAACCACATGGAAAGTCAATAATTGTATTCATAAGGATGAAATGTATAAAGATGGACATATTAAAAATACCATTGAGGTTGTATTCTAAGACATCTAATACAATTTATCTCATAAGCCATGAAATCTATATTAATGGGTAAGTCCTTGGTGACAACCCAATGTAGTTTGTCTCATGAAACCTACCAATGAATCGAGGGGTTAAAATGGTCCCATACCATTACATACTATGTTCAATGCATTCCTCTTATAAAAGCGGTGAAACATAAGGCACCCAAACATTCATATATAAATTAGCATATGGAATTTAAAAAAATTCCACAATTAATAAACAAAATCATAAATCATCTAGAGTAATGTGAATGGTATGAACATAGAAAATTCCTAGTCAAAATGATGATAAACAATCCAGTGGAATAATAAGGGTGATATCATTATATTTTATCAATATTAATGAATAAGTAACATTAAATTATGTCTTCAAGGATCAAAAATTATTTTAAAAAATAACTTGTAACATTGCTTGGGGAAAATTACCATTCTTTAAAAATAAATTATTTGTTTTAAAACTACAATTCTCATAAAATATTTTCAAAATATATTTATTTGAAAATCACTTTTAAAAATATGTGAATTTTTTGAATATTGAGGTTTTTTTAGAAAAATAACCTTATAAACTTCCAAATTCATAATAAAAGAAATAATGGTCATGATGGTGGGAAATTCATTACATGCCATATAGGATAAAAAACAATCCTTTTTCATTGTTAAAAGGATTTAAAATTTCCTTGTTCTAATAATGAAAATAAGTTTCACTTAAGAAATTTATAAAAAGTGAAACATGGTTCAATTTTTTTTAATAAATCATTTGGATAATTTCAAAAAAATGAAAACATTTTTTGAAAAAATGGTTTTGGAGGAAAATGGATTTTTTACTAAAGAGAGAAATGAAGTACTATTTTATTAAAGACATTCACTTAATCATTTAATGTACTAATAAGATGGAAATGTTAATATTTCGTAATAAAGTTCATGAATAACCAATTTAGAAGAAAATATATTGAACCACAAAGATCCAAGGTCTAAGCGAGCCACCCCTAAATTGGTAAATGAAATAAAATATTACATAAAGTTAGGCTTTATAAGGTAAGAGTGGGAGTGTATCAGAATCCACATTTTATAATCCATCATTCTAGAACAAAAAATAATATATCTTGAAGGACCACATCATACTCATCTCCATAATCCCTTGCTTTGAGAGAGCATCAACAACATGACTAGCTTCCATATAAACACATGATACAATAATTTGGAAGTGTTTAGCATGATTAAGTCATGAAATACATTGTAGAAAGAGACTCCAAGGGACATATCTACTACATGTTGTAAAATAACTCATAGTGAACTGTGAGTCTGATTCAATCTATAAGGATGAACAATTCAATGGGACAACAAGCATAATTTCATAAATCACAGCACAAAGACAAGCTTCATTAGTGGTACCTTGGACAATTTTGTGGTGGAAGCACCCTTTGATAAATCCATTACTGGTGTCCCCCCCCCCCTGCATCCCAAAGGTCCATGATATCTAGTATCCTCTCTATTAACTTAAAAATTGATGCAATGGGAGATTGGTTGAATCAAATGGAAAAATATTTACTCAATAGGGCTACTCAATTTTCTGGAAACTCCATAAAGCCTGAGGGTTTATAGGTAATCGAGGAAATTATGCCTTGTTCCATATTGAACCACAGTTTTAGGATGCATATCTTTATGAATAGAAATGGAGATTGCATGAAATATGATGTTTGGTTAATAAAAATGGTTTCATTTCTAGTAGACCAGATGACATATATGGTCTAAGCAGCAGCCACAAGTAGAAGGTTATTGACTTGGGCAATCTTACCTCTCTCACGGATGCGTGAAAGAAGTTCTGAAAGGTGCGTACATTATTGGAAATAAAAATCAAATAGAAATCCAATATAAATCCATATCATCCTTGCATAAATTCAATCCAAAAATAAATTTTGTGCAAATTCATCAACTAGCATACAAAGATAGAATGTGGAGGCATGTTATTTCACTACATTCATCAATTGGTCATGCGTTGGAATCCAATATTTCCATAACCTCTAATGATGTATCATCCCTGATGGATGAAAAAATATAAATTTAAATTATGTCAACCATTTTGGAGGTTTGTGGGACCATCACACTGCAATAAATAATACTCCATGGTATTGAAATTTCCATTGGTACTAGGCTTCCATATCAATGTATCCTTGTCCATAAAAGCATAATATTGTATTTCCAGCACAACATGATAGAAAAACATCCCAAAATAGAAAAAGTTTTATTCAATGAATTATCCATCTTCATTTAAACCATGTTAAAATGGATATTGGTAATATCAATAGGGGTTTCTATCCATGTTACATGATTGAAATTAAGTTTTGAGTACCTAATAAAAATCCACTTTGAGTGCTACTTAATATCATTGAAAGAGTGCTAGAGGGAAGTCCACACAAATGAATTTTGAAACTATTGATACCAATTTAGAAGCCTCTTCATGAATATTCATAACAAAAAATATTTGAGGGATCAATATAGACAAGATATTCCATGTAAATTTGTTAAGAAATACAGCATTGATGGTTTTGAAGTTCATGACCCCAATTCCCCCCATGTCAAACTGCATAGTACAGTCCCCCAAGCCATAGATATGAGTTTTCTTTCATGTACTGAACCTTAAAATAATTTGTTTCTAATCATACATTAAATTCCATTCAACATAATTTTTGGCCATCTATAGAGAGAAACGGATTACACTGACTTAGAAGTCATAACTGAGTTGTTGAGGAAAACCCTTCCAGATCGTGACGTGGTCATTCCCTCTTAACTAGAATCTTGATTGATAATTCACGAATATATATTCTTAATATAATGGAATTTTAATTTTCCCCAAAACAACAGAACCTTGTGATAATTAAAAGGTAGTGATCCATTTATAATAACAAATGTTCTTGTGATTCTATTTTGGTTTCTATCTAGGAGACCATTTCCAAAAACAATTAAAGACTTACCCCAAATAAATGGCCTCACCATACGAATCATCATTGTGATTAAATAAATCCTTGACCGCAACAATGGTGTTTTTTAGGGTTTCCCAAATAGGAGGGTATCATTATCCTAGAGAAAATGTGATGGTATGGTATTATTTAGATCATCTTGGATTTAATTATAAATCCCAAGGTGGGTGAGCCCATTGAAACATATACACATTTAATCCTCAGTAAGAGTGAATAGGGCCCTATAATGAGGGTTCCCTTGATGAAGACTCCTAGAGAATGAGAAGAAACCCATGTGGGATTCATTGAACAAAATGGACAGCGATGCAGAATAGAGAATAGAAGAAATAAATCATATAAAATCATTGGATAAAACACACTATTTAAGGAATTAAAACATAAATATTCACTTGATATTATAAATGGAATTTTATATGATAATATTGAGGTCAAAAAGTCGATTTTATTATGTTTTCTTCATTGAGTTGATGCTTTCAAAGGTAGTAAATAATAAATTTATTATGATTTTATATAGAACAAATCAATACTATTTTTGGGTAATATGATCTTTAGTAATCCATCCCAACTAGGTCATTCAATCATACTAATAACTTGGGGAATGGTTTTTCCACTAGCAGCATGATTGAAGTTTATGATTTTAATTGCATGTTCCTTCTTGGGGATCATAAAAATGAAGTTGAGTGGCATCCATGGGGAAAGAAGGCATGAATGAAAAATACGTAATTATAGAGACCATATAATCGTAAAGAAACTCTAAAAAAACATGAAAAGTCTGTTGTTATACACATATGGTCAAGAATCACTCTCTATGTTTAGTGAAAGGTACTGAAGAGATTGTGAAATAAGCCACTACCACTTTGGTAAGCTTGGTATCTTATGCCCCATGAAATGAATAAATTTTACTAGAACATTAAATTCCATGAATTTAAATGAAATCATGATACAACATATAAAAATTTAGTACATACGCCACACAAAAGAAATAATAGGAGAATACAACTTCTATATCATGGATGTAAAAGTGACTTGAGCACCCTTACCTTGAGTCTAAATCTTCACATACATTATTTATCTTCCTTAATAATAATATTTTATAAATAATTTTATTTCTTAATAAAAATTTAAATGTTTATAATTACTTTTATTTCACTATAAAACATTTTATATATGATCACATAATCAATTAAATTTATGTTATATTTTTTGTGATAATTGGATTAAGTGTCAAAAGAGACTTTTGTAGGATTAATATGGTCAAAGGGGTCATTATTTAAATGTATAAAAATAATACTGATGACATATTTATCATATTTTAACTTCAATTATACATTTAATAGAAATATTTAAAGATTCTATTGTGAAATTAAGTATGTTGTGATTAGGTATATGATAGGTCGTATGTACGCAAGAGTAACATTTCCATTTTTCAAAGATCATTATGAAAGGTAGTTAAGTAATATTTTATCTTTACAAAACTATCATAGTATCATAAATACCATATTATTTATTTAAATATAATTATATTTATCATCCAAATGGTGTGGTGATTAAAATAGAGTCACATCATTTCGTGAAGGTTGTACTCCACATGTACAAAAATGATGTTATCATCATTCAGTGAGTGAGAAGATGATAAAGGAAATGATATATCATCCTTTAATAATGGTAAATATGACATGAATATCATAATAATTTCATGATTATAACATATATTCACTAAATATATCTTTGTTTTCTTCTATGTAAATCATGAGTGAATGAAAAATCACATCACTTTGTGAGACAATAGTCTGTCTTACACAAGAGGGATGTTATCATCTCCCATAAAGAATGGAATGTAATAAATATATATATGATTTAATTGATATGAAATTATAATTATATTAAAATTATCATATATAAAATATGGATCCATCATCTACCCAACTATGAGAGTTGGTAATGAAAAATGAAATTACATTACTTCGCAAGGCAGTAATACGCCAAACACACGAATGATGATTTTGTTTCCCATTTGATGGATGTGGGGATGGTTTTAGGTACTTAATTTAATAAAAATTAATATAATTATAATTATAATAGTGTGGTTATTATTTCATAATGGTTGATTAAGAATTTAATGAGTATTAGGAAAAACTAAAATAAAAATGATTGTTGAATAACATTACCTCTTCTTCAGGTAACCTCCCTAGGATACACCAAAATCCTTCTTAGGTTAGGTTTATGCACAAAATAATACTTATAGGATGAGGGTATTTAATTTTTTATGTAATTTTGTGAGGTATTATCTCAACTAAATGTTTTTAAAGGTTTGAAGAAGAGAAGATTGGGGGTTTTCTTTTATAAGTTGGGTGAGTGGCACACATTTATTGTTTGAAAAGGAAAAGGCGTACATACGATTTTCACATGAAAAAAGGGTAAATATTAGACTATTATTGATTATTATATATTAATAGATCAAAATATGTCCAAAAACTATTATTTATATAATTTTTAACTCATTTTAACCCATATATATTTATTTTAACCATTGGTAAAACTATTTTTACCTTTAACGTCGTAAATGATTTTTACTATTTTTACAATTATTTAAGGTAAAAAACTAATTTATCATTATTATATAATATAAAATATTATAATTAAAAATATGGAATAAATGTTTCAAAATTATATTCACATAAGTGGAAAAATATAATATAAAATTAATCACACAGGCATGATAAGAAAATGAGTTTTTAAAAAAAAATGTTCCAAAGTTTAATGAGTTTTTATATCAAAATTAAATATGATAATTATTAAAATGAGATAAATTGTATTAATAGATATATTATTAAACAAATTTCACTTTCAAAGACACATAATCTTATTTAACTTTTTAAATAATTTAAATATATAGGCATTTCTCAACAGAAATTCATTTTTTCACTATTCATTAAAAAAATTACTTTTCAAATAAATACCAAAATTTAATTGCAAGATAATTTTGATATTAAAATTTTAAAAAAATATATTTATTAATTAAAATATATTTTATAAATGTGGTAAAAATTAATTTTTAT
Organism: Viscum album; assembly: GCA_963277665.1. Classification (NCBI taxonomy): domain Eukaryota; kingdom Viridiplantae; phylum Streptophyta; class Magnoliopsida; order Santalales; family Viscaceae; genus Viscum; species Viscum album. The sequence goes on from OY728166.1 coordinate 191,830,007, forward strand.
TTATTTTCACAAAGAACGAGTAAACCGTATTTCAGAAAAAATAATCGTTTTTCAGAAAACATTTATTAATCATTTAAATTACTATATATTATTTATAATGAATAAATAAAACAAATTTCATAATTTAGTTATTACTATTCATACCATACAATTTAATTGTTAGGTTATAACTATATTATGGTTCATTTAAACTCGGTGATGTGTTTTCCACAAGCTATCGATAAGATGAAATTTACATAGTTATATTTCAAAATTTGTTTAAGATAGGTGTTTCATGTCACATACACTATTATAAACAAAATATTTGTTTTATGAAATCATTGTGTTTCAAAAACCAAAATACAAAATGACATCAAGGAATGATACTAAACATGGAAAATGATACAATTTTTTCATGAACTATCATGGATTCCCTAGTACACTGATACTTTATCCATATAGAATATAACCAAAAGTGTGTTCTTGATCCCCATGGTTAGGTGATAAGCACCTAACATAAAATAAGAATAAATAGGGTATTTATTTTTCTAGAAAACAACATAATATGAATGATAAAAGTCATTTTCCCAAAACTCCTCATGGAGAATGTTTTAGAACAAAGCAAGTAAGAAAAATCCCAAACACTATATCAAAATGATTACATCATCTAAAAAAGTAAGACAAAACCCCATGTAATATGTGGATCACATCTCCATTAATCACCTATGTCACTCCAGGTTCCCTGAGTTATGTACATTTTCCACCTCCAACTAATACTTTCCCTTTTCTCGGAACGGTCAAAACATTATTTTATAAATTCCTAAAAGAAAAGGTACGGATTTAGATAAATAACCAGGTAGTGTCTCACCATGTGTTACATGAAAATAACATAATAATAAACAGTTTATAAATTAAATTTAGATAAATAGGGCATGGAAATAAATTTACATATTTTCAAAAAAAAGCATGATTTCAAATCAAATAATGAATGATATATCAAAATAGGTTTAAAAGAAAATTTCAAACAAAAGTGTTTATATAAATCATTTACAATGAATAATATATTTATACAATTAATATCATGTACAATCATGTCAAACCAAAAAATCAAGAACAATGCTAAATATCCATGTGGTGCTTTAGTTTCTAGTAATAAGGTCTTCAAACTTCCCATTCATCATCATATCTCAAGATATCAGTAGATAATTCCCAAGGTTCAAGCCATCAGGATAATCTATTAACACCCCATTTGGGTAACCATTATAAAAAATCAATCAAAACAAGGTTTAGTTAGTGTTTTCATTTTCAATCCAATACTAGGGAGTTTCGTTTTTGTGTTCTTGTCCATCCTACCCACTAACAACCCAATAATACACGTGATTTAATAAATATTACAATTAATCATGAGTAATTAGTAATTTAAAATCAATTAAAAATAAAAAAGGATCCCTATCAGAGACTATAGAAATGGAACTCCATGTATACAAACAATATATTTCACATAGATACTTCCAAAATTTTCATCTTTTGATGCATCCAAATTGAGAGTAAATATATCTGATTTGGTTATAGGATGATCATAATCCATATTTAATTTTTCACTCATGGGGTACATGATAACCCAACAAAAAAAGTCAACAGATATCTCATGCCACTTCAATGAAATAACTAGAAGATACTAATGTTAAATCTATGGTTTTGGCTGTATGAATTTAACCAACTAGAAAGAATAATAATAAAAGACAATTCCAACAATGTCCCATCCCAAACCCATCCACCAAAATCATATCTCTATATCATAGAACAAATTTAGGTTACCCAATTGTAATTTCCACTATAAAGTATAGAAGTACTCTACCACAGAATTTATCATAGTAAAAGGATTGACATACCATTTCATGAAACATGGGATACCCATAAAGGATAAACAAATAGTCATGGATAGTCTTCCCAAAATAAAGATAGTTCTTAGTGTCATTAAATTCATCATAAATATTATTATATAAAATTACCATCTTGATAATAAAATATGTAAATTAAACACTTGTTAATACAACATCAGTCACATCCTATCAAACTCCCAAATGCATAAAAGAAAATATATCCATAAACCACCACCATTTTAATGACTTATTCATGGATAGGGTCATATGTTTCAAAATCAACACATCAAGAATGATATTCCATTTACCAGGTATGTAGGAAATGTCTAAATCAAAAAACAATACGTACACCACCCAATGCCTCTATCTGAGATTCAAATTTTTTTGATAGAGGATATAACTCAAGATTTTATGTTCCGAATAAATATTAAGCATTTATTTGAAAATTTAATACCACCAAGTCTTCATATAATTCATCTGAAATATGAGTTTTAGATTATGGTTCTGATAATTCTTTCCATGTTTCCTAATCTATCATGAACCATATTCAACCACATGATCCCCCTTTATAGAAACACAACCCCATACCAAAACATATGTATCAAAAAATACCATGTATCCATGACCATCCACTAGAAGATTCAACACTTGTGGAAAAGATAAATGATTTTTCAACTGATAAAAAAAATTCTACCATTTCACATCCCATATGAAATTTATTCCCATAAACATATGGGAGTTTATTGGAGAAGTAAAATTTAATAAATAGTTGAAAATTATATCTATGTATCCCAATAAAAACAAGAATCTATGAATCTCCGATAAATTATTTATTTTTTCCAATCTAATAAAAGACATCAATTTCTTTGGATCAATAGAAATAACATGTTTTTAGACCTTGTTTTCAAAGTACTTCTCTTCATAAATATATAATTTATACTATTTTTCATGTAGTTCCAGATATTTCTCAATATTTCTATAACTTCTCTCTTATTACAGACATGATGTTCTTTTAAATTAGAGTAAACAATGATTTCATCCATAAATAAAACCATGAATGAATTGAGGTTCTCATGGAATATTCTATTCATAAAATACATAAATATTGTATGAGAATTGGTTAGACCAATATATAGAAAAATTAAATATAATGGCCATATCTACTCTAAAATTCAGTCTTCTAAATGTTAGATCCTTCAATTATCAACTGATGATAATCAAACCAAAGATAAATATATTAGAAACACTTCTTCCATTTTATCTATTTAAATATATAATCAATCTAGGGAAATAAATAATTGTTCTTTACTATAATTCGATTGAGTTTGTAGTAATTAACACATAGGTGAAGTGTTATATTAGATTTCCACAAATAGAATTGGATCCAACAACAGTGACACACTCTGGAATAAAAATTATTTCTCTATAATATCATCCAAATATGATTTCGACTATTTAAACTCTACTAGTTCAATAAGGTAAGAGGAAATAAGAATTGGATAAGAACCATGTAATAAATAATTAGAGAACTCCACCTCTATTACTGGTAGAAAACAAAAAAATCACAAGGAAAAAAATCATTTAAATCGATGGAAATAGGGGAGATCATTTTCAAATAATATTTCTCATAAAAAGAAAAAAAATGATATTACCCTACCCAAATCAGGAAAATAAGGTATGAACTTACTCAATGACCCATTCTCCCTAATAAATAAATCACCCCCCCATTAGAAACTAGAAATGAGACCTACCAAAGATAAGAGTCTATTTAGCCTTTGTGTGAAATCATCCAACATACACAAAAAATGATTTCAATAGGTTTCATCTCATGATCCATAAAACTCTAGGTAAGATGAATCTATGAAAAGTAGGAAACAGATCACTAATGACTCTTCTCTCCCTTCATTTTAAGGGGTGTAGTAATATCCATCAAATACGAAAAATGATATGTAGAAAGGATTAATAGGTTCACCACCTGAGTTATTATAAATGATTGATATGAAATATTATCATGTAAAGTATTCAATAATGATGAATCTATAGTGATTTTTACTCTCACAATCAATGGTCCCAAATTAGATTCTTATGGAGACTCTTGAACAATGTGATGAATATTCCTTCTAGATGCATATGGTTAAAAACCCTAATTTATTGAATCATCTAATTTCATTATACTTATTTTTTTTTCTAATGAGACCATTCCACTAATTGTAGAATAAACAATGTGACAAAATGTCTATAAGTGATTTGACTGTCTATATATACCACAGATCATGGGTGCCTTTGTGAAAACCCATTCTGACTACACATCCTGTCCATAGTAAAAGTAAGTCACTGGACCAATTCTAAGAACATAATGAATTATAGATGATTTTATATATCAAAATACACCATGAGACTCTTAATAAATAAAATTTCCTTTAAAGGAACTTATAAAAATACCATTGGGATAAAAAGGAACTCTTTTCATCACTGAATTACTAGCCTAGTCAAGCTCATATGTCTACTCTATATATATAACATCACCATAAGATGTGAATTTAGTAGGAAAAATTGGAATTAAATATTTAATTGTAGAACATCCTACAAATATTGATATTTCAGTTTCTTTTTTTCATTACCTCAGGATAAAATTGAACATGATCAACAAAATGATTCAGATACTGTTTCATGGTCTTTTTACATTGTTGTAGAATAAGAAACTCTATCAATTTTTCTAACGCTATATATTATAGATATAACTAATCTATGAATATATCTTCTAGGTATTTCCTCTCTATTCCCAAAAGTATCTGTGTTGTCACCATCGAATTCCAACATCTTTAGCTAGGAACCTCATGCTTCTTGGTAACACATTTCATATTAATTGAATCGAGAATTTCTAGGAAATAAAAATTATTCTCTATCTTTTTTAACCAATTCTCAGCCTCTTTATGGTAATTATATCATTGTAAATAACGTGTTTTTAGGAAAATATACTCTTGAGAATGATTTATCAATTCATCCATTTAAGGTCCATTATCTAGATCCTGAATAAGATTGGTCATAGGTACCATTCTCAATGGTTATACCAAATGAACCGCTATCATAATAATATTTTTTTCCACTCGAGTATTTTATTATTTTGGCTCACCCACATCTTTCTTCTATGGAAAATTTAAACATCCTACTATATGAATGATTATAAAAAACATCCACATACAACATTAAAACATAAGTACATGTAAATTGATTGAGGATATAATAGTATCTATTCCTTCAGGAATAAATAAATATTTGGATTTAATCAAACTCAAAAACAATGATATGGAAATTACTATAACTATATCAAATCATTCCTCAAATATTATATTCAAAAACATCAATGATTACATAATGATAGTTACAATGAGATATTATTAGGAACTTCATCTCAATTACCATCTATGTCCCAAAATTCCCACTAACAATCTACATAGACAATATAGGCTTAAATTAGTATTTCATGTAAAATCATTTATATAAATCATTTTTCAAGAATAAAATAGTTCTATAATAAACAGAATGTATAATCAATTCAAATTATAAAAATAAAGAATCGTTAAAAAAGTTCTATGGTACTTTGGTTTCTTGTAATAGGATCCTCTCACTTCTCATTCATCAACACTTCTCAAGATATGTGTGAACACTTCCCTTAAAACAAGACTTTGGGATAATCTAAGGAAACCTTGTTAGGGGAAAATCATAATACATATTCCCCCAATAGGTTTTGTTAGTGTTTTCATTATCAATACATTTTTATGTTTTATATTATAGTGACATGGAATTAATATACGTGAATATTAAATCATTTTAGATAACTATTCATCTAATTAAAAAGGTACAGCCCTGAGGACCATAATAGTTTAGTGTCTTTGGAATCATGTAATGCATTCTGTCAGTTTGGTGAAAGATCATTATTGTCTCTCTTAAAGATCTTCACCTTTATTAATCCTACTAAAAACATTTCACCAGAATCAGGAGAAAGGAAATATAAGAAATGGGTGAGCTCAAATTCTTAGTGAGGGTGTATAAAAGAGATATGTAAGAATAATATAAACATAAGGGTATGTTAACATGAGAATAACATTTGAATATCATACCCTTCATATCAAATAACATAATCACAAGACATGGAATAAATATTGGAAGTTCATATAACATGAATTACATGCACCTCAAAAATATGTGAGATGAGAGAAAGAAATTTTCAAAAGACAAATAAGTGTGCCCTATATAGAAGCATATAAAAACATTTTGTATAAGTCAAGGATCATTGATAACACTTTTCTGTGATCTTTATAGGGGATCCACCTACTTGGTGGGACACACCACTATCCCCAATTATAACCCTTCCTGTATAGTGTATCATGCTTTACCTTCTTCCAAAAGTGGACCAACTTTCCCCTTTTTACGATAGTGGATCAGGATTCCCCTTCCTCCCATAGTGGATTGAGATTCTCATTCTTTATATAGTAGATTAGGTTTCCCCTTCATACCATATTGTATATTGTTTTCCATTTTTCCAATAGTGGATCAGGCCTATAGACTTGTTATCCATCATTATCTCATGATATATAAATCTATACACAATTCATTTAAGATATATATCATTCCAACATGGCATATAATGACATCACACTTATTTGTTCCATATGATCCTAGACAATCGTCATATCATAAACTAAGAAATAAGATGGGTATCATACATATATCATCATGTCATAACCATTGTAAAATCAAGGATTTATAATCCTTTAAATAAATCTTGACATGTGAAAAGAATCAGGTTGCACAAGTATTTTTATTATGGTATAACCTGTGCAATTGAAACAAGTTTGATAAACATCATGACCTCAAAATGTAAACCATTATGATATATATTATGAATGGTATTAATGTATCATATCCCTATTAATGAAAATATAACACCAATGTTAGTCATATTAGATGGAAAACAATTTTTAAACATCTTTTAAAAACATTCTTGAATTAAATATTCTTTCTGTATTGAAAACATCTTTTTAAAACATAAATAATTTTTAAAATAACATGGAAAACATATAAAGTAATATTTGAAATTCATTTCAATCGCTTTTTTTCAAAATTGAAAAAATAAAACAAAATCCATTGAAAATGATATTGAAATATAATTTAAAAACATTTTTGGAAAACATGGTTTTTGAATAAAACAAATTTCTAAACGAAGAATCATATATTGATAGAAATTATCAAAAACATTATATTAATTATCTAAATTACCAAAGATTGTAAAAATGGTAATATTACATGAGTATATAATGAATAAACATAGTATAAGAAAATTCATGATAATTATAGATATATGGATTATAATATTTCATCAATGGAACCGTAATAATAAATAATCCCGATAAATGATGATATTATAGTAATAAACTTTTCCCACATTGGTAAATTTGAATAATAATCCCCATGAAAGAGTAAAACTACATAAAGCATAAAATATAATTAAAATTACAATATTGATGATATAAAAAATAAAATTTTTTTATGAACACCTTGTAAAAGAATATAGGTTCATAACATGACATGTGTCTCAAAGAATATAAAATAAGACAAAATTATCTTAACGATTTGGCTACTTTTGAACTATAAAACTTGTGAAAGAGAGATCATAAAATTAATATCTAAATACCCATAAATTATAGTATAATAATCATAGATTCTATTAAAAAGTATTATATAAACCACATAAAATAAATGAGTTTTGAATATGGAATATGTCCCGTATAAACAAAAGTGAGACTAGAAATCCCCTTACAAATTGTGTACATTTTGAATCTTGATATCCGTGAATGTATAACAATAATCGAAAATTTAAATATCATTTAAAAAAATTTAATGATATAGCCTATCATATGTTAGTTTATACACCACAAAACATGAATAAGTGGTTAATATAAAATATATCTCATTAGAATAAAAGTGAGACGAGAAAACCCTTACCTTAATTCTTTAATTCTTCACACTTGTTCAAACCTCCTGTATAATGAATATATGTTTATTATAAATATAAAAAATAACCCAATTTTTATATATAATCTTATATATGAAATTATAATTACTTTATATTACCCATTTATTAACAATTCCATGTTATTGTTACGTTACGGGTAATATCAATTTTTTTTTCATATATGTTTTGACTTGTTATTATTTATCCTCTTATGTAGATAATGATTTAATTATTTCTATATTCTAAAACATGATATAAATATCATATATATTTAGTATATGAGTGTTAATATTAATCATTATATTATATAAATTTGAAATGAAATACACTATTTATGAATGTGGTATGTCGTACGTTCACATGAACAATGGTTTTTATTTCTTATCATATTAAAATAACAATGGTAAATGAAATATATTTATATATATATACTATCATTCCATCAGAATAATTATTTTATACTTATCATATAAAGTTACTAAACCCATCATTAATACAATCCATATAATGTATGAGTGAATCATATCACATTGAGTAGGCGGTAGTCCACACATATACAAACAATGTTATCATATTCCCGAAAAATGAAAATTATGTAGGAATGTGTTATATAATAATTAAATAATAATAATTACATCCTAAATATCATATATATATATATATATATCATATAAAAACATAAATTAAACCATTATTTCCTTCCTTGTGATGTCTTAATGGTATAATGAATAACATCGATTCATGAGGCGATAGTCTAAAGTAGATACAAAAGATGAATGTGTATCAAATTTAAAGGAAATGTATATGATTGTAGGATGAAAACGCAACATAAAAATAATAGTATATTTAGGATATTGTCTTAATTATATTATCATTTAATAAGAAAAAGTTTTGTGTTGAATAAATTAATTAAACAAAAATCTTTATTGATGATTGTCACCTCTTCATAGGATAATTTATTTTGGTTTGTACCAAAGGGCCACATTGGATAGATTTTTCCCCAAAATTTGGGATAATAGGATGAAGAGATGGAATTTGGAAACATATTTGATTAGGGCTTAGATGATCCAAATATCTTGAGATGTGTAAAGATGTGAGGGAGTGATTGAATTTTTTATAGAGGATGAATAATGACATTATTTTAAATATAGAAAGGTAAAAACTATTGAGAGGTCTCTATCACGACCTGTCCTAGAGAGGCCCATGTCGTGACTACCCAATTCTTGCCTCTCATATGCCAGGGGTGGGTGACTGGCACTGAATAAGAATATCCCACAAATGGGAGGTATTTGCCTAAGTACCTATACACGTGCACAAGTGTCCAGGAAAAAGTGTTGAAGTTATAAACAATAATTAAAAAATAGGAATACCACAAAGATACCAACACATAGTATGATAATAAAAAGATTATATTAAATGATGACAGAATACAATCCCGACAAAAATGAAAAGTAAAATGGTACAAGTCAATGTAACTCCTCTGTAGAAGACCCTACCTGATGGGTAGGAATAGAAAAAGTTGTCTGAAGCCGGAGAGGCACACCTCATCTGTCAGGTCTCTCTATAAACCACCTTGCCTCGATCTTCAAAGGACTCCGTCAAGGCATTGATCATCTGCACAAGACATGACACATGCGGTTAAAGGTAGTGGAGTGGTGAGTAAAACAATACTCAGTAGAACACCCTAAAACATGAAGTAACAGATCACAAGGTAAACATCACTAAGAGGATATAGTATTATCAATGAATTTATATTCCTTACATCACATATAACACAAACATACAGGTATACTCAAAATGGAGTTCAAGAATCATGGTATCCCCCACTTCAAACCATATGGTTCTGCTCGTAGCATGCTCATTTTGGGAGATCATACTCTTGAAGCCATCTGATAGTAAGCATGTAGAACAGGTCTACCAAAAGTACCAAATAGAACAAAAGGTCTAGATACATTACTATATTTTCCCTAATACATATGGTCTCTCTATGTCATGGAGTCTCGATATTACAACCAATAATTATCCATAAGATTTTTCTTAAGTCACCCTCATTAAGGGAGAACTCACTCCTTGAGCATTGATATCATCGTAGAATCTTACAAAGTTGTCCTGCTAATATGGGCCTCATCCAAAGAGAATACACTAGTAAAGTTCATTGTATACATAGATGGTATTCTTCCAAGATAATACCAACAACCCTATCTGTATTAATCTACAACAAAAGGAATTATTCTTAGGGAATAACAATAACCCAACTGATGTGGCTCGTAACGTTGGTAATTCTCTAATGAGAATACTGAGAACTTTACATATATGACCATCTGGATGGAGTATCAACACCCTGAACTCGGGGGGGGTCACATAATATCCTACAAAACTCTATCATGGGTGATAGAGTATCGCTTCAGTCCCAAAGATGGATGCCACAACTCTATACAAGACATTCTCTTTAGAGGGGATCATTGTCCAGTGATGTGGACGCAATGCCGCATTAAACCCTAGAGGAAAGAACCAAGGGAAACAATACACCTACCCCTTTCCATACTATAAATCAACTAATCCATCTCAAAATTACCTCATCATGGTATGGGTCACAACACCATAGAAGTCTCATCAAACAGACCTCCTATTTGTAAGATATGGTCATTTCAGTGTAACAGGTGTGGACCATCCCGAGTCTAACCCGACCCAGTCAGTTTGGGCCATCCCAAACCATCCTGGCATGTTGGGATGTTGGTCCACATTTTCTAGCCCCATGGGCTTCCAGAGCAGCCCAATTGTTCAAACATGGCCTGGATGAGCAGGACAGACCTTCTCCCATATGTGGCCTAGTAGCGTGCACTACCAATCAGCGTTTCCACCTTGTTCGGCGAACGGTGCAATCCAGCTCCCCTCATTTCACCTTCCCCATGAACACCGTGACCATAGAGTTCATGCATCCTCCATTTTCACAGGGTCCACATGGCTAGCCGCTGAATTCCACGGCCTCCATCACATCCTTTCCACAGAAGCGGCCTCCTGATGTGTCTTGGTCACTCACAAAACCTTCGTTGGTTCCCCAATTGACATTCATGGCTTCTGCCACCATAGGAACTCCTTCAGCATGGTCCAACTGGATCTCATCCCACTATCACCAGCCACCCATCTGGTGGTCTCTCCAGGTCGCCGCCCGTGGCCTCCACTGCCATGGGCCATCTTGCAACCTTGGTCATACCTAAACCGTGGGATTTCGCCACTGTCAGTTGCCCTGCCAGTGGTCGTCCTACCCAGTCCCCCTAGTCTGACCTCCTTGCCAAGCCAGTGCTTCCACCACCACTAGCCACCCCATTTTCCTCCCTTCCAGTGGCCTTTCCTCACTGCACTCCCATTGAAATGGTCAGATCTGCTGCCACCGATCACCACCATATGTTGTTGTGGGCCTAACACCCCCATAGTTTAGAATTGTCATCGTGGATCATGTGTTATGGGGAATGAAGAAAAAATAATGTTGTGGAGGAAAGCACATGAAATTCCAAAAATGGATGAACACCGGCCTTGATCCTGTTGGACTCAATCCGTCCATGTTATATGAAGAACGAAGGGGAAGAATAAACAATTTCTTTCTTGAATCAACCAAATAACAATTCCCACAATGGAATAAACCCAACCACCAATACATATGACCTGTGGATTAATCCTTTCATCCATTTTACCATGTTCATCATAGATATAATGAATGGGAAAGGAAATCAATCAAAATTCTCACCCAACCTTGTGTTTTGATTAATCAGTGAAGAACGTTCATCATTATCGGCGATCCATCTTTGAGTCATATCGATTTGTCTTCTCATCATTTTTTTCATTCTCCAATGAGAGGTTTCATGAAGGATCTTCTTCTCCAAATATTCTATGGAAATTATCTAGGAATGTTAATCTAATCTCATATCCATACTAAGATATTAAATGATGAAGATGCATTTCAGCATTTTCATATCACTATATTGCAGCATTACCACACTATTTAATTTATGAAAGAAAACGGGTTTCCCCATCATGGTGTTGCAGTGTCACAGCGATGCTGTAAATCACCATTAGAAATAAAATAAACATTTTATATTAATTTTACTTTCCCGAAAATCATCCAAAAATTATCTTTCACAGTTGACTCACACCCTTTGATGTTAGGCCTTGCCTAAGGAAAATACCCTCTTACTTACTCAACAATGGTATGGGATTTACAATATGAGTAACTGTTTATGAGTTGTTAATATTTTAAAAATAATTTCATTTCATTTCATTATTTTATTTATAGTTTTTTCATTTTTAGGTTTTTCCATAGAAGACCCGCGCAAACTAAAGTTAAGTCACACCATGGGTAATGACACGGCTCTGAGCTCAAAAGTGACTTCAGATTAAAAATCTGGGAAACCATTTAGATGTTCTTCCACTATTTTAGAAAAAAATTCATGAGAACTACTAAAAACATAACATTTTTCATCGAACCGTTACGGGCACACCAGGCCTCGGAATCACACACCGTCACAATTCCTAGTCTTAGAATTTTCACCTAAATTTTCTAAAACAAATATGGAATATCCATGTCATTACATTATCCCCACAATAATTATTTACATCCCCAAAAGTCATACCAAAGGATGCACAAATAGCTTAGGGTACTAAGCACGAATCTAATCCTCCTTCTCCCATGTGCTCTCTCAGAGATTCTCAAGATTCCACCTGTCACATAGTAAAAGAATCAACTACCCAAGAAAGATCGTCTCCTACTGATCCTCAATCTCCATGAAAAGGATAAAAATGATCATCCCAATCAAAAACTATCATTGATGGGGTTCTATGGATTCGAACTATCTCATACACGTAAATCCCTCCCAAGCTCACTACTAAACTCTTCTCCATAAAAGAAATGATGTGGATGACTTAGTGAGTTGTTAAATGACCACCAAGATGGTATTGTGTCTCCTGTATGTACATGGTATACCCATAATGAAGTCCATTGATATACTTTCCTACTTCCTTCCTCGCACCCCAAGAATGAAAGGGAGCACCACTTTCTTGCATAGGGGGCTGATCACAGTGAGTTAATAAACCATGAAATTGATTGAGACAAGCACTTATCATTCATATCAAAAGTTAATCCCATCTTTAACTCGTTTCATCATCCCCTGTGTTTGTTATGATACCCACATGCATATCCCAATGCATCTCACCACCCTAGGAATCCACTATGGTCATGAGAACCTGGCACACAATGGCTAAAAAAATAATTTATGTAAATCCATTAAAAAACCATTTGCAACACCATTGGTATTATTGAGAATCCTCTAAAAAGGGAAAATTTCTCCCCACCATTCAAATATCCATCTGGGGTATTCCCTACAGACACTTAAACACTAAAAGTATCACTATATATATCACGGAGTCGTGCCTCCTAGACTCACCATAATAGTGGAGGGGTAACAACTATTGACAGGAGGTAAGGTTCCTCAACATTATCACTGAAGGATAACTATAATGAGGTCAACTACTAGGGTTCCATGTTATGTAAATATGAACTTGATCTCCTACTGAGAGAATCTGCCACCACATCCCACTTCCCAAGAGTATAGACTATCTTAATGTTATAATCCTAAAAGAAATCTAGTCATCACCTCTTTCTCAATTTCAGGTGGTTCTGAGAGAAGATATACCTGAGATTATTGTGTCCAGGGTATATGATAAACTTCTCCCCCATCAGTTAGTTTCACCCCATCTTAAATTCAAAGACTACCATTGCCATCTCAGGATCGTGGGTTGTGTAGTTATTCTCATGTGGTCTCAACTGTAGTGAGCCATATGCAATAAATGATTACCTCTACATTAGGACAAAACCATGTTCAGTCACTGATGCATCACATAACACTACAAACTCATATCCCTCCTATGAAAATTTCATTATCAGGCTACTCATAGAACTCTATCTTAACTACTAAAAATATTTTCAGCACCTCATTGTGAACACAAATGGCTTCCTATTTCATGTCAAGGATGAAAGATCCAATTCATGAGTTCCATGAACACTTCTAGGATGTGCATCATGTCGAAGGGCATCACCATGTAACAATAGTGACTTTAGAGGAATCAGAAAGCTGCCTTTGGTATATCCTCATCTTGTAATCACAACTGGTGATAGCTTGATTGTAGTTAAACCTTCAATAACCACTATGACTCTTTAAACTGGTCATAGTGGGAATTGATCATCGGTAGTGGATACTCGTTCTCCACGGTCATTTGGTTAATGTGCAAGTAATCCACACATAACCTCAAAAACTGTGGATTACTATGACCTTCCTCAGTAAATCTTCCAACTTTATCCTCATCTCACAAATCTCTACGAAATACATATGACATGATGATAATGATATCAGTGGAATCTCAGGGTGTAAAAAACATAGTAATTGATATCCCAATGGAAAGGTAATCCTAGAAAATTCTCCTTTAGAGTCATACTCTTACTCTACCTATATTGTGGGGAAATAAATACTCACAACATCTACTTCTCTAAAGGTATGGATAGCTAAATCATGATTGACCGGTTGCACCCTCTTATGTATGAGTCTATATTGTTCTATCTTTGTTTCCCTTTTCATTGAAAAAAGGAAACCATATTCCATTATGGTGGACATACCACACCCTTTGCCTAAAACAATCAATCCTAGAAAAGAATGTCGATAAAAAATACATACCATGAATAATATTGTAAGGCCTCAACTCTATAACAAATAGGTTCCAACCAAAACTCTCACCTGAAGGGTTACATCACACTATCATCACTAGTGTAATTTTTGAGTCTCCTCCCACATGTATCTCCAGACGTGAGGGTCAAGGGAATAGTTTAACTGAAATCTCAAGTTCTCGAACAAGATTTCTGACATGTAAATAATAATTAGCACCTCTGAATATCAATATTACAACTAATAGTAGACAAAAACTATACCACAAATCATTCTTGGAGACCTTGTCTCATACCCCTCGGCAAAGTGCAATTGTCCCCTCCCATGTCCTCCAGCTCCTTGAGCCCGTTGTGGACAACATGGGGGGTTGTGGTGGTAACATGTCAATATGTACACCACATCCTACTAGTCTCCCAGATCCTATGACACATATGTCTCTATGAAGATCAATCGAGTCCATTAACTATCTCTGTCTCTGTGTCCCATTAATCGTTTCCATGCATTCCCACTGTCGACATTCACGGGTTGTATCCGCTCATCCGATGGAATTTCAACAACAATGTTTTTATCTATAACCCTAGTATAATAATGAATGGATAAAGGGATAACAATGGCTTGGATGTCCCTAAACACATCTTTCTCGATGGTTTGATCCCTGATGCACTTATCATGTATCCTAGTCATCGAGTACCTAGAAAGATTGATATGCCTCAAAGAATACTTAGATACCGAGATGTAATCCTTTTGGAGATGTAAAGGCTCTTGGTAACACATAGCCCATAGATTCTAAGGTGAGAACTCCTTCTATGAACAATTTTCACCTACTCTGTACACATAATAGTTACTTCATTGTACGATCAGGTAATATAGACCCCACCATCACCCTACCGAGCCACATAGAAGGATCGCCTCCAGGTCCACCATCTGATCTCCTTATTCCTGAAATGGATGGAAAGCTTGGTCACCCCCTTAAGACAGTCCTCAACCACTTAAGATTTGAACTCTCCATGGATCCTGAGGGGTATCTATTTCTAAATCATGTGATGTACGCTCATCCTACGCATGTCATTCACTGGTATTGATGGTACCATGTGTTATTCTATAGGCAGTGGTATAGCAGGTACACCACTTGGATGTGATGCCTCTGGTACAATGCTCTATATTAATATCTCGGTACCTCATGGATCATCCATGAGATCCTGTGCTAGAATCTAGGATGGGTATCTATGTGGAATCAACATTAAGTAAAACAAGATAAACCACTTTCAATAGAGTATACCTGGTGAGATGATTCAAGAAGGACATGAAAAAAAATCTCATTCCTATATGATGCATGAACCATCAATTTTCCCATGAAACTATTTTTTTCTTGTAATTAGTAAAAAAGATGAATTTAGGGTCCTGCTGTATGGATATGTCAGCCCTGCACCAATACTAGATTCCCTAGCCTGAAATCCAAACATGAAACATTTAACACTGTTGCCCTAAACCAAAAAACACAGACTCATGATCCTTAAAGTATAAGTGGCCTCCTATGATACCACTATATCACAACCCATCCTTGAGGGTCTTGTTCCCTAACTACACCGATTCCACTTTCTGTTAGCAAGAGGTTGGTGACTATCACTGATTAAGAATATCCCACACGTGGGAGGAATTTTCCTAAGTACCTGTAGACACACACACATCTCCCAGAAAAAGTATTAAAACTACAAACACTAAGTAAACACACAATAATACCACTAAGATACCAACATGGAGTATAAAAATAGAAATATAAAAGTAAAAAGGTCATTAATACAATCACAAAAAATGGAATGTAAAAAGGTACAAGACCATGGAACTCCTCCACAGAATACCCTACCTGATGGGTAGGTATATAAAAATCTATCTAAATCCATAAAAGCACACATTGTCTATCAGGTATCTCTAAGAACCACCTTGCCCTCGTCTACCAAGGACTCTGTCAATGTGTTGAAAATCTTTGTATGACATGGCACTCTTGGGAAAATCCAATGCATGGGTGAGTAAAATAATACTCACTGTGCTCCCCCTGAAATAGTCAGAGCTCCTACCTCTAGTCACTGCATTGTGTTTCCACGGGCCTTACGCTGTCATTATTTGGAATTTCCATCTTGGATCATGAGATGTAAGGATTGAGGAAAAAATAATGGGGGATAGTTAAGATAATGAACAACCATAATGGATGGATCTTGTCATTTTTTGTGTCGGGCTCGATCTTCCCATTTTGGATAAAGAATGAATGGGAAGAATAAACAATTTCTATCACGAATCAACCCGATAACAAATCATGTAATAGTATATGCCAAACATGTAATACACAAGACCCATTTATTAATCTTTTCATCTATTAAACCACATTCGTCTTAGGATTAATGAATGTAGAGGGAAATTAATAAAAATTCAAACCCTACCTATTGTTTGGATCAATTGGTTAAGAACGTTCGTCATCATCAGTGATCCTCCCACAAGAGATCTCTATCCATCATCTCACTATCATTAATTTTTTTCAATGATTGGATTCTACAATACATTCCATCTCTATAGAATATTGGTAATTTCTCTACGAATTTAAATCTAATATCATGTCCCTTTTGAGCTATTAAATGATGAAAACACATTACAACATCGTTGTGTTGCAACATCGCAACGATATTTCATTTAAGAAATAAATTTGGCTGCAATGTTGTGGAATCCTAGCATTACTGTGAAATGTCAAAAGAAATAAAATTAAAATTTATGTTCATTTTTATTTCATTTAAAATTTCCAAAAACTATCTTTCGTAGTCGAACGATGACGGTCAATGTTGGGACCCACATACAGAAAACCCCCCTAACGATCTCAATGGTGGTCTCAGAATTCCAATTTGAGTTACTATTTATGATTTATTAGGATTTTAAAAATAAAAAAAATTTATATAATTATTTTATTTATAGTTATAAATTTTTTTTCTTTTTTCACTAAAGACCCGCACATAATTACGATAAGTCGTGCCTTACGTAAAGATACTACTCTTAGCTCAATAGTTCCCTAAAATTTCTAATATGGGCACCTATTTAGAAGCTATTCCACTTTTTCGTGAAAATAAGTCACACAAAATATTAAAAATATATCTTTTTTCTCCAAACCATTCCAGGATCACCGGGCCTCAGAATCTCATGTCGTCTTAGCGCCTGATATCTGAATTTTCCCAAAAATTTTATAAAAATAAAATTTAGAAAATCCGAGTCAATACAGTATCCCTTATAACATGTTCATCCATTAATGGTGAATATTTGATATAATGGAGGATATGGTCGAAATATATCCATACAGTGGCTTTTTTA
Source organism: Viscum album (assembly GCA_963277665.1). Taxonomy (NCBI): domain Eukaryota; kingdom Viridiplantae; phylum Streptophyta; class Magnoliopsida; order Santalales; family Viscaceae; genus Viscum; species Viscum album. The sequence goes on from OY728166.1 coordinate 191,847,943, forward strand.
CATGTTTTTAGGTGATTTTTCTCCTTAATGTATTGTTTAAAACTATGTAAATTCATTTTTACCATTATTTATATAATTAATTTTAATTACTTTCACTTACATTTTTGGAAAAAAATTATGCTGGACATATTATAAATTATAAATAATGCTATGTACAAATAATAAATCCAATTTATAAATTCTAATGACATATGTGGTAGAAATAAAATTAAAATTAATCTCATCGATGGGATGAGACGACGAGTTTTTAATGTTAAATTGTTCAACAATTTGAAAAGTTTTTGTATACAGTTTCAATGTGGAATTGGTTCAAATTACCTAAAGTGTATTAATTTATGTATATATGATTCAATTATACATTATAATAAATTTAAAATATAATTTAACTATATAATTAAATAATATGAAAAGTAAATATTCTATTAAAATTCTGTTTTTTTATATTCATCAACAAATGAAACTTCATTGAAAAATACAAAAAACTAACCCAAAGTAAATTTTGAGATACCAATATCAAAAAAAAGTTATATTTTTTCAAATATAATATATAAATGTGTCAATATTAGATTTAAAATGGGTTCTCCATTAATTTTGGAAAAATTGACTATTAGAAAAATGCATCTTCTATTATTAAAATATGATTTATTCTTATATTATGACCATCAAACATATTGAATGAGTGTAAAAAAATTATTCAACATATATTTTATATATTTTATTAAAAAAATCATCATAAGTGTTTTTTTTTGTTTATTGAGATACAATGTTGGTTTTACATAGACAAATATCTTTCTTAAAAAAGAAATTTCTTTATTTTCAAATAGTTTTTAACTTTATTTCTAGCTTATTGTTAACCAAAGGATTAATTTTTTGTACATTTTTAAATCATAAATTCACAATTTATTTAATATTATATGTAATTATTATTATAATATCCAGGTGGTAATTATAATAATATTTTAACATAAATATTAAATACATATTTTAGTTCGTAAAAACTAGGTCCAGCGTGTAACACTACATATTGAAGGAACTCAATGTTATATGTAACACAAGAAAAATATTGTGTTGTGTGTACTACAAACTAATCAATATTTTCCATGCTAATAAAGAATAATATGGTTTTATGTATAATTCAATTCAATTGTAGTGATTTTGAATAAAAAATCTATATTAAGTGTTGTGTAAAATGAAAAATATCGAAAAGATTAAATTAATTTGAAAAATTATTTCAGAAAAACTCAAGGGTTTACATTCTATCCATTTAAATTGAATTTAACCTTTAAAAATCATCTATTTTATAAAGGGTTTATTACTTAAAATTTTCTTTAATAAAAAAACACATCATAAAAATGAATACTTATACATCCTTTAAAATGAAAAGTGGGAATCATAATGGTTACCCAATGTAAAACATAACAAGGCTTCAATATATGAGAACATAAGTGGAAAGTGAAAACATTGACATGGAAGGAAAGTATAAATAATCCACGATATTGATAAATATCACTAATAACAATAAAGTGGGTGATCTAGAGAAAGCTAACAATCATAAAACCACAAAGTCAAGAAGCATGAAAGTGGACATTGATATCATAAAAATTGATGATAATATGAAAAAAATTTATTCCAAGACCCTTCTTCCTAAAGTGGATGAATTTTCACAATAATAAATATTTACTTTATTTCATTACATTTTATATGAACATTCTCATCCTCTAATTGTGCCTTGATCAGTTTCCAGTCAATCTTTTACTCAATAAAATGAAGGTTAATTGATCATTCATGTACCATTAACAGACCATATGATCAATTTATATAATGATATGTCATCACTTATATATTTTTACATCATTAAATCAATATGGTTATCATAGGTTATCCATTATGTAAATATCCTCATTTGGATAGATAATACATTGATCTAAAAAACATCAACTGGAGTTCAAAATAAACAAATTAATAAATTGTTAACTATTTATGTAATGAACTAGATTTTATGTAATTTTTTTTTCATGGATTTATTACGAGTACATGAAAATTTACAGCACGTGATTCCAAGGCCACATGTGCCCAGAATGAATTTATGAATTTTTTAAGGTATGTTCAGTAAAATAAGGGAAACATTTTCTATCATTTGAACCGGTGATCTGATTAAAAATCCAGGGGCATCGTTAAATCCATAGAGGTGGTATTCTCTTAAGGGAAGATACACTTCAACTTTAGTAATACTAGAGAAAAAGTAAGATTCTATACTTTTTAAACGAATAATAAAATAACTTTTTTATTTTATTTCTTTCTTTCCTTTATTCCAACATACTAATGGAAGTGGCAGGACTAATGACATGTGAAGCCCTTAAACGGCTTGACTCCTCAAATCCTTTGTAACAATAACATTGGAATTAAGAAATGTCCTATTAAATGAACCCACATTAATTCCACGAGTGTCACTCACCCTCCCCCTCTCTGATTTATATGGGGCATGGGAAATATTATTTCTTCGGATTCACCAAGCGACAATGTTTTGATATAGTGTCGTGACACCAATCACTTGGAGGATGGAACCAGTTCTAGTAGGTGATGAAGAGCACCACCAAACAACAAAAACTAACTCTTCCTCAAGCACGGAGGCTCTCCAATGAACTTGAAGAAGGGAATTATTTTAGTTATAATTTCATGTGATTGTTGAATTAGTTTTCCTCTCTATGGTTTTCAAGCTAATGTAGAGGGATCGGAAAAAATGAACAGGGTTCAGACCCCCCACTACCTTGTTTACCCTTCCATTCTCTATGGAAGACCGTCGGTGTGGCAGCAAGTTCCAGCCATGATATTGCCCGCCCACCGTCGCATTCCATAGGAAGAGGAGGATGTGGCACTATGCCATGGTGGTTAGTAGAGTGGCCAGCACCATCGGGCCATGGAGGTGGTACGGTGTGTCGTTGCATGACGGCAGTGGGGAAGGTCACGGCCGAAGCCATGACGGGTGATGACAACGGCCGGCCTGAGCCGGCCGTGCGGGACAAGGGGCGGCGCCTGTGGGCATCGAGGGCGGCCACAGCCGCAGTGCGTCCCAACACTGTGCTGGGGTTGGGGACCCCCCGGTCACCCAAAATGGTCGACCATTACATAGTGGGGCAGAACCCCACCTACTAGGCGAAATGGCCTTGCACCCACGGGGCCTTCTAGGAAGTCGGGTCTTCCTTCTGGCGGACCAGGCCCGGCCGGACCCATGAGCCGATAGGCCGGACCCACTATTGGGATGGTCCGAACCTAGTAAACTGGGTCTACCATTAGTGGTCCAGACCCGAGCGGGGTCAGGTAGACCCCAGGACCAATTGTGTTGGGCTGGCCTGACCAAGTCAGACCATGCCCAATCCCGAACGGTCCCAGAATAAAGAAACACCCGTAACTGAAGAAACGGGTGTTCATTCGACACGCCACTAGTAGAAATGGGAACCCTTTTAGGAAGAATTCCCTTTGGCATATTCCAGTGGGCCCAACCTAGCCAGGCCAGACCAAGGTGTGATCACCCCCGTTTCACAGAAAGTGGTGTAACAAACAGACTGAGCATCCCACTGACGAACCTTCTACAGTGTCGGAACCCTTAGTCCATGGTTTTACTTTTTGTATACTCCACTTGAGTTTTGAATAATATTTGATTATGGCCGGGTTTTATCAAATTTGAATCCAACCAGGACACGGAGACTAAAATTCTTATAAGTCGCAGACCGGGTGCCCGATTGACGCACCGTTTGTTGTGTTGGAACTCAGAAAACATGATTTTCCATTGGTATTCTTATTTTTGTAACTTAGTGGTGGTTTAGATACAAATGATGGCTTGAGGGGTGGTTCTACAAAACATTCTAAGAGCAAGAATCCAGTGGCTGGCAGTGAGGCGGAGGTTCGAGATAGATCTTATAGAGGTTATTGCCTAGCAATCATGTGTGGGACAACACATACCAATCATGTGTGGGTAATATTCTCTGTGGGTCAGCACTCAGCGATCTAGTGTGGGTCATTGCATACCGATCATGTTCGGGTGATCCTGTGTGGGTCAACGCATAATAATCCTATGTGTGCCATTTCATGGTTTAGTACCTACCGACTCTAGGTGGGGAGAATCTTGTGTGGGTAATTTTCGGGGTTAGTACATATTGATCATGTGGGATTCAGAATCTGTATGGTTAGTAGCAGTGCCTCTTGACAGAATAAGACGATATAGTAGTACCTGGTGTGAGCTGAGTCTTTTACCTTTGTGGCGTTATCTTTGCAGTACCTTCACCTTTGTTGTGTCATCTTTGTGTTGATACATGTGTAGTAATTTTACGGTCGTGGTGTTACCTTTGTGGAATTATTCACTAATGTGTGAGATGAGTATATCGGGATAATGTAGGTATATTAATGTAAATATACCTAAGTAGAGTTGTTTACCACTTCGTGATTTGTGGTTGAGTTATTTCTTTGTAGTTTTTCCTTTTTAGAACTCTGGGAGACCTTTAGGGGTCTCGAGGTCCCTACTGAGTATTGTAATACTCACCCCTACATGGGATTCTCCTGCACCTTTTTGTGTCTTGTGTAGACAATGGAAAACATTAATTGAGGTTGTGGGAGCCAGGACTGGATGGTGCTCAGAGGTGGACCATTTAACATGACATGATGCCTGACTACTGATTGTGTGATGTACCTACCCTTCAGGTAGGATCCTCAGTGGATGTTTTAGGAACTTTTTTTCCTTCTCAAGTTGTACTTGTACATTCCAATTAGTCTTTTATTCTGATCCCTTTTTCTTTCATCACACTTTTTACTATTGTAGTTTACTTCATGGTTACTTCTTGTTGTGTTCTTGGTTTCTGTGTTTTTACAGGTTTAAATGTAATTTCTTCCGATTAACAGATACCCCTTTCTGGTGCATGTCGTTATCCTCAAGCCTATGGATTGCGGGCATAGGGTTATTCACAGCACGAGCCCCGGGGGGACGGGTCATGAAAATGTTGTATCAGAGGATTCAGTTCTACCGAATAACTAGGACTCCGACCTTTTCTATTTGGAAATAGTGTTAAGTGTTTTGATTGTGGTTTTCAGTTTGGGGAATCCATTTTGGGTATGGTGGCCGACGTATCCATACATGAGGAAACTGAATTCTAATTTCTTACTGAGTGCACGATAACACTTATTGCGTTTGTTTTTGAAAAGTTTTTCTTTTGATTTCTTTGATTCACCTCACATTGTATAACATATTTACCATGGGGTACTTGTTTTATTTGAGGATTCCACCACGTAGATAGCCATCCAAGATTCCTATGATAGTATACGATGATGGCTGACAGAGCAATGAGGCTTCTCTGTAGGTCCCTCTTACAATGATGGTACAAAAGGGTGGTGCACCAGTTTCGCCACCACTCATTGGGTAGAATATTCCACCAGCCCCACCAGTAGAGGGTTAATGTCAAATAAGAGAGTTTCATGAGTTTCAGAGGTAGAGAGCTCTGAGGTTTCGAGGCGAGATAGATCCAAAGGTGGCTAAGGACTAGATGGAGGCTGTGTCATGAGTTTTTCACTTAGTTGGGACACTAGCTGATCTAATGGTGATCCTCGTTGCCAGTCTCTTCATGGGAGTAGTTGGGAGATGGTGGAGTCTGAAACTCTAGTTACACGATGAGGATACCCTCACCTAGAAGGACTACGAAGGCCATTTAAGGGAAGAGTTCATCCCAGCGACTCTATGCTCAGTGCGTAAACATGAGCCACTGCACTTACAATAGGGAAGCATGGCCCTGACCCAATACTCAGCGAGGATCACTAATATCTCCCGCCACTGCAGTGACATGGTACGAGAATTTTTCATTAGGGCTCCGGCCTTTGAGTAGGGTCTTCTATGGGAGATCATATCATCGCTGATATCACTCAGCATTCCAACGTAGGATGGGGGATGGAGTGAGCACTTTTGGTGCAGAGATTACCAGTTGAGAATGTACTAGTAGTGAGAGTCACCACTAGATGTCAGGCAGCAGGGCCATCCGCAGTAAAGTTATAGACAGATAACACAGGGGCCCAAGCATGCCAGACCTTCAAGTGGATGACCTCAAGATACAGGGTCGTCGAGGAGGGGCTAATGGGACATAGGAGGACAGTTGAGGACCAGTCTGTGCTACTCGTGCTACGGGCAGGGTCACATGGCTCACAATTGCCCGACCTGCCATACGATCGACCAACTGATGGTTGGTGGACCACCGAGGTAGGGGCCGAGGTTTGAGCGATTATTTCCATAGATTGGAAGACGTGTAAGAGGATATTATCGTACAACAGGCGGTGGATGAAGATTCGAGGTTCTACTGCCACCACCTCTAGATGGTCCACCCCGACCATAGGGAGCTGGAGGATAGGGATGATCTCAGCTCCAAGAAGCAAAGGTCTACGACCACGATGCTCCAGAGATGATTAGAGTTATGATCTCTATCTATTCCAACCTAGCTGCAATATATATAGACATAGGTTCCAGTCACACATTTATTGTCGCAACCCTTGTTTGTAGCTTAGAGATTCTGGAAGAGTCATTGGCTTGATCCTTATAGGTATATACTCCTACAAGAGATGATTCGACAATTACACACTGGTGACGACAGTGTGAGATTACTCTAGGAGGTGAAAGAATAATCTTCGATCTTCTAGATGTGTCATCGAGGCCTTACGATGACATCTTGGTTATGGATTGGTTATCCACAGTCCATGCTCCGATTGACCATATTAGGTTCAAAGTGTGGTGTGCCTGTGAGGATGGGACCATGTTTTCCTTCACCGATGAGAAGGGATCATTTTCAACATAGGATGGACTTACTCAGAGGAGGTTGCAGCTAATCACACATCAGTTGGCTAGCTTAACCCTTGGAGCAATTGATGTTGAGAGTCTAGGCTATCCTATAGTGGTGGACCAGTATGCCGATGTCTTCCAGATGATGTTCTAGGACTACCTCCATGCATAGAGATAAAATTTTACATTGTCTCATACCTAGGGACACCACCGATATCTACACCAGAATGTCAGATGGCTCATGCTGAGCTTCGTGAGTTACGGGTACAGCTGGAGGACTTGTAGTGGAAGTGGTTCATAAGGCCTATTGTTTCTCCTAGGGAGTCCCCAATTTGTTTTCCAAGAAGGAAAATGGGAGTTTGAGACTATGCATGAACATTATTTTCCTGAACTAGGTGACTGTGAAGATCATGTATCCACTCCTAAGGAATGATGATCTATTTGATCAGTTGAAAAGAAGGTTGATGGTTTTCGATGATAGACCTCAGGTGAGGCTATCATCTGCTAAGGGTACGAGATGAGGATGTGGAGAAGATGGACATTAGATATTGGTATGGCCACTATGAGTTCATGTTTATTCTTTTAGGAATGACCAACACTCCTTTAGTGTTCATGTAACTCAAGAACAGGATCATCCGGTCATACCTCGATCGCATTGTGGTTGTCATAATCGACGACATCTTGGTGTACTCAGCGATAGAGGAGGAGCATGCCTATCATCTGTAGATAGTTCTGGATACACTCTGAGAGGACCAACATTATGGTAAGCTCTTGAAGATCTAGTTATATATACTAGAGGTTCCCTTTATAGGAAACATTATCTCAGAGGCTAGATTGGCTATAGATCCAGTGATGAAAGATGTTGTGCTAGCTTAGGATCCATCCATGATTGTGACCGAGGTGCAGAGTTTTTTGGGGTTGGATGGGTACTACCATAGATTTTTAACTGAAATTTCTAGAGTTGTGGAACCCTTTTCAGCATTGAAGAAGAATGGAATACCCTTCATGTGGATTGAGATATTCTAGTAGAGCTTTCAGGAGAAATGGTAGAGATTGATGAGTGCCCCCAACTTGAGGCTACCAGAAGAGGGCATTTAGTATGTAGTCTACTACAATGCATCAAGGGATGGACATGGATGTATCCTGATGCAGGTGTGAGAAATTATTGTGTATGGATCTCAGTGTCTGAGAAAACAAGAGAAATAATATGCTACCTTTGACCTGGAGTTTGTAGTAGTGGTCTTTTCCTTGAAGATGTGACAACATTACTTGATGGGAAAACATTTTATAGTATACTCTGATCACAAAAGACTCAGGTATATCTTCTCATAGAAGGACCTGAACCCAAGACAATGATGATGACTAGAGTTACTCCAAGACTATGGCTTTGAGATAGTCTATACTCCAGGGAGGTGGGAACATAGTGGCAGACACACTCAACTGGAGGTCGGGTCTAGAGTTACTGAGTGAGGTGACAGAGAAGGTAGCTGCATTATAGATATTCTTTGTGTATAAGTATGGATTAGTATTCCTACAGTATATGAATGTCACATCCCCACATCTTCAGTGAGTTCAGGAGGCACAACATGGGGTCATTGACTGTGAAGAATGGCGTGCTCAGATATCCACAGGAAAGGCACCTGATGGATTTTCTGAAGATAAAACTCAAAAAAACATCACAAGTGGATCACACCTCCATAGGACATTCCCATCATTCTAGGATCCATGAATCATATACATCTTCCGCATCCCAGTGGAAGTTTTTTCTTAAAAATAGAATAAGATTACCTAAAAATGATGAAGAAAAGGGTTTGGTGTAAGTCAAACAACCAAGAATGGTCACATCAATTGTTTTATAAAAAATATCCTTACAATAAACCATTTATTATTTCAATTAAATTTTAAAGGGCATAGAAATTAGTCTATAAAATATTAACAAAGCATAATTCAATTCAAATTATAAAATATATATCAATATTGGATTAAATTAACATTGCATATTGAAAAAATTATTAAATAATTTGGGTTGAAAAAAATAGATCAACAATAAATGTCATGTATAATCAAGTAAAAAAAATAAAGAACTATGATAAAAAGTGTAGTGGTACTTTTGTTTCTTCTAATAGGATCCTCACACATCTTATTCATCAACATGGCTTATGATATTTTTGAAACAATCTCTAGACTCAAGCCATCTAGATAATCTATCAACACCCCATTAGGGGACACATCATGGGAAATCATGAAATAATATTTTTAATAAGTGTTATCTTTATAAATCCATCACTAGGGGGTTAGAGTCCTAGTATGCATATTCCTATTAACTTGAAACTACACAGTATTACATGTGCATCATAAAATAGATCAAAAAATGTTGGGAATATAAATCATTTCAAATCAATGAAAATAATTTTTTTTATTTTAGTTTTAAGCATGAATGTATCATTTCAAAACCAAATAATATGTTTTAAATAATTAATTCCTTTTCAAAACATCTTTAAATTTAATCCATTTATCTCAAGGTTCAACATTAATTCCATTCATTAAATCAATTTCTATATTAAGAGGATATTTTTGTCAAATCCGCCCAAAAATTTGAATTACATTGAAATTAGTGATTTTTCAAAATTTCTATTTCCTTTTAAAAATAAAACATCCATAATCTAAAATTAAGGTTTTAAAATAATTTCAAAACACATTTAAAATTAATAAATTAACTTAGGGTTTCAATTTAATGGTGATGATTTTATTGAACCAACTAACTTTAATCAAGGGATCTAAATCCCTACCAATAATTAGAAAGACAATAAAGAATGAAGGGGAATGAGATGAAGAAAAAAATATAATGTAGTTCCATAAAAATTCATATTATAACCATTTTTTTAATTTTGATTTATCATTATCTAAGATGTTTTTAAGATGAGATTAAAAGAAACCTATTGAGAGTAAATTCACTAATTAGAGTAGATCCCATGAGATCACTGGCACATCAATTTTCAAATATAAGAGCTTGGAGGAGTCAACATCACTTCTTAAGAGACTATAAAGACTTCTGAATTTATTTAGATCACCTGGGGTGTTTATGAATCCTAACCGTGGGTTATAAGATTTTGAATTAAATTTTATATGGTATTCAAAATCACATTCATGTTTGACGAGAAGGGATTCATGATTAGTAGTAATTATGAACCCTAACCAAGTTCCTCTACTAATATACTGGATGAGGTGACTGGTTAGAAAACATGGTTATTCAAAATGAGAACCAAACATATATACCCTCATTATCCAATGGTGTATAGTTTGGAGGGCTGGTTTCATGGTTTTGAAAACCCATGCACCGCCTTTCAGTTGTCCATCAAAGGGTGCATCGTTTATTTGAAAAAAAACATGGTTTTCCCAAAGTGTGCACCAACCATTCCCAACTCATGTGGTTACAAAAATATTAATATGTCATAAAAAACTAGATAAAATCCTCATACAAAGAAACAAAAAAATAATGGTCAAGAAGTACCTGAAAGTAGGTAAACGTATGTCAAAATTTCCACACCATAAATACTTTTTTCCACCTAAAGCACGTCAAGAAGGTTAGATATTAAAGAGATGAGTCAACTAATCACACACCATTTTAAAATGATCACTTGTATCTAGTGAATCGAAACAATTATTCCTTATCACACATGCCAAATGCATCATCCAGCCATGATGGACCATTGCCTCATATTCAAAATTCCTAAATGGATACTCAATCATGGATAAATCGGGTTCCACATCCAGACCATCCCATATAAGGACATGGGAAGCGTCAAAATGATAATTTTTTATCTATAATATAGAAAACACATTGTGGATCGACATCAAATGAGGTGGTAAGGATTCAAGGCAATCAAAAATACCAACTCTCTCAATAATATCAAAAGGACCCAAGATCCTTATTGTATGATTTCCATTTTTTCAAAGATGTTGGTGACCCAACCAAGTTGAAAATCTCATAAAAATAGGCACCATTCAAAAACATAAATGGTAATCTATGAATATCATCATAGGATTTATACAAACACCGTGCACTTACAATTCTTTGAAGAATTTAATAAATCTTCACCATTTACTATTTGACCAAACATAGTACAATCAAAGAATGCACACTAAAAATGGACCAAAAACATTTATACATAATCTGATATAAAATACCTCAAAAGGAACCATTTTGATAGATTATTGGTAACTATTGTTATAGGAAACCATAACCAGTAACAAATGGACATCCTACCTCTACAAAATTTGAGAACACATGAATGCAACCCATCCTCTAAAATGTGTTTAGATAATTCTATCTGGATGTACAGTTATGGATGATATTTCATGCAAAAAATACATCATATCCTTGTGCCTCATAGAATCCACACCAAAAATGAGAGGGATAATGGGGATACCTTTCAGAGAGTATAATAGAAGGAACGCCATATAAAGAGACAATATTTTTAACATAGTGACTTCCCAAAATCCTCACCTTTCCTTATATCTCAAATGGGTATAAAGTGAGCTGATTTGGTTATTTGATCAATCATATACCATATTTCATTTTCCCTTAAGGAGTTCACAGAAACACAACAACAATTTATATAGACATCTCATTAGTATTTATATGTTGGTATTAGAAATTGTTTAAGTAAACTTGAAGGTTTCTACTGCCTGATTTTGAACTATTTGAATGCATAACAATGAGCCAAAATGTTAGCAATTTCCAATCTCATACCTAGACGCCAAAATCATCTCCGCATATCATAAATCATATTCATTGTACCTTGTTTCCCCACCCACATGGAATTATGGAAATAATACATTATAAAATTTCTCATAGGAAAAGGAATGACATATCGGTTAAGAAAACATATGATACCCTCAGTGGAGAATGATCATGGATCGATAGTCTCCCCATCATAAAGAGAGTTCATTTAGTCACAAAAATTCATCCTTAATATGATTCAATTGAAAAACATATCAAAAAGAAACGAGTTGGAAAAAAACTAGTGAAGAAAACATTGATCACATACTCTCACACTACCAAATTCTTATAAACCCATAGATACAGAAATCTACACTCGTTTGATGATTCCTTTATGGGTTGGGATGAAAGTTTAGAAATAAATGCATCATTAATGAAATTAACCATACCAATGGTGTAGGAAATATAGAAATAAAAAGGCTGCTAGTACCCACAAATAATTCCTCTTTTGGAGATTTCGATATTTTTGAGATATGACACAACTCATGTTTTCTTATTCCTAAAAAGGTAATGAATTCTATTAAAGGTTAATTTTTTCATATCATAAGGGAATTAATCTCATATACGAGTTTTTAACCATTTATCGAATAATTCTTCTCATGTGGTGCATGATGTTTGGAACCATATGCTACCATGTGATCACTATACATAGAAAGACAAACCAAACATGAACCTGATAACTTGTAAAAGACCAAGTAGCTCTCTCGGACCTCTAGAAAATTTTTCATTATTGTAGAATTAAAAATAAATTTCAAATAATATCTATATTTCTGAAATTTTGCATCACATCCCAACTTAATTCCCTTCCGAGTGAGGGAATTCATCGTAGAAACCCGCTTTGAGAAATAATTAAAAATTCAGTGATAGTGCCTCACTAAATCTAAGAATATCTAAATATTTAATACATTACATGGTTTATCCCTTTTAAAAAAAATATTCACCTTGTCAAGATCAACTGAAATACCATCTTGAGAGATCATATTCCCAATAAATTCACTTACTAAATCCATAAATTACACTTTTAATGCTTTATATAATGTTGGTCATTTCTCATGATTTCCATAACCATTATCAAATGAATCACATGATCTTCCTCATTAAAATATTAAAACAATATGTCATCTATATTTACTACTAAAAAATCAGTTTAGTGATGGATTATTATGTTCATAAAATCCATAAAGACTATTTGATCATTGTATTTTCATAACAAGGTATTCATAATTGCCATACCTACAACGAATGTTGGTCTTCTGAATATTAGATTATTTATTCTTCAAAATTTGATAACCATATTGATGATTAATATTTATGAACCACTTTACCTCTTTAAATGGTCAAACATATCATCAATACATGTCCATGAATATGTTTCCTTTATTGTAAGTCCATTTATATTTTAGTAATCAACTCACAGGAAAAGTTCTCCATCATCTTTCTTCAAAAAGATATTACGCACCACAAATAACGACACACATGGTTATATATATTATTTAAATAGTATATTAATCAATATATATTTCATATATTTCAACTCTAATGGTGTCATATAGTAAAAAGGAATAGACACTAGATATGTACATGTTACTAAATCAATATAGAACTCCACCACTTTTATCAGTGGGAACCCCGAAATGCTAGAAGGAAACATGTAGAGAAACTAAATAACAACTGGAGGGAGGTCATCTCTAAAATATTATATCTCCAAAATAATATAAAACCCTAATATTACCTTACCCAACATTTTAAAATAAATACTATCTCAACTCATCCTTTGGTCCCATTCTCTTGGAAAAACACGACACACCCCATTGGGCATGAAAAGGAGTCCCACTTAAAATAACAATCAATCTGAGAATTAGGAGAAGTCATCCAATATATACTAAAAATTAAATCAAGAGTATTCAGGTTGAGAATTGGAAAAATCTCGTTAAGCTCAATATATGATAAATAGAAGACACCAAGAGGACACTGAAGACCCTACTCTCTCTTCATTTTGAGATTCATAGTTATATCCAATACATAAGAAATAATAACTAAAAGATAGTATAGGAAGTTTACAAAATGATTAGATATAAACATGTGAGATTCATTAGTATCAATTAAAGAAGTTTCTAAAGAAAAATCTATAGTGATGGTACCTCTCATAGTCATTGGACCTACATCCGCTTCCCCTAGAGGCTCTTCCACTATATGAAAAATCTTGATTCAGAATGACTGTGGATAGAACACCTTAGTTATTTAACTATATTTTTGAAACATAGTATTTTTTGGTTATAATGACCTCATTTTACGAAATATAAGAGAAAAGAATTGAAATAACTTATAAACGTTACCTGAGAATCCATACATACAAAAGATCTTGGGTGCATCAGTGAAACCCAATTTCAAATTGTCATAATTCCACCCTAAAAAACATAAAAGGTCCTATTCTAGGAACTATAGGATATCATAATGATTCCCTCTATTAAAATACACCATGAGATTAACAAAACATTATTTTTGTCTTAAATGGATTTACAAAACTATCACTTGGATAAAAAGAAACTTCCATCAACCCCCACATACATGTTTAGTCATGCTCACTCATCAACACTCTGTATAGAACTTCATCATTAAAGGTAATCCTCAACATGAAAGACTATTATTGAAACTCATATTAAATACCCATATAAAATCATTGATATCTTAGTTTATCTTTTTTCATTACCTTTGGAGAAAACTGAAGAAGCTTTACAAAATAGTTTGCATACTATGTCATGATCCTCTCATAGTACTAAAGGGTAAGAAACCCTATGGATTTTTTGAAGACCATATATTCATGATTGAAATAATATGTTCAAGAAAATCTATAGTATTTCTACTAAAGGACATCATTTTTATTTATTATCACCATATGATCCCGCTATCTCATGATAGGTCGTTCATTCTTGAAGGATGAACATTTATCTTAAATTGAAACAAGTGTATCCATGAAATCAAATATAATCTATTCCATTTTCAACCAATCCATATCTTATGGAGGATCATTATAGCCTTAAATATTTAGTGGATTTTGGTAAATAAAATCATGACAATAATCTCTTAATTCATCCCATAGAGGTTCCTCAACTAGATCTTGGATAGGAATGGTTGCATCTACCTATCCTAGAGCTTAGACAACATGCACCAAAATAACTACAATATTTGGATCCAATAGAGTATTATTTGAATTTGGATCACCAGTAGATTCCTCCTACATCCTATTCAATATTTTTCCTAGAGTCTTGATGATAAAATACATCAATAGATGACATTGAAACATTAGAAAACATACTCGAATCAAACATCATAGAGTATTAATTACATAAATCATAAATAAATATTTGGATTTTAAAAAACACAAAAAATATGGAAAATAATTTAATCAGATCAAAAAAATTCCTTAAGGATGCTATTCCCAAACACTGCTGGTGAATTGAGGCTCATTACGACAAGATCTGTCTAGACACCATCTTGTAACTGCTTCTTATTTCTTAATATTTCTAATTTCTTTCAATGTATATAGTATATAGTTATCCCAACCACAATAGCCAAGAACTAGTTTCTACTTTATTACATTGGAATGAGAAACAAAGACTCACGTATCGAATGATTTAATGATTTAATATTCTCTTTAAACTAAATATATATTTGAAATTACCATTGAATTTTAAAACATAAAATACAAAAAAAAATCTATGAGAATAAAATTATTTCTCTTAGTTTATCCTTGAATATCAATCACAAAACACTTCCTCGTATCCTATAAAAAAACAAAACAAAATAAAGGGGTGAGCTCAGATGCTTATTAAGGGTGAGAGTACAGTGGAAGATATGAATAAATAAGGAATCATCAATATAGACAGATAAATAACTTAAACACATGGAATTTAATCAATAACAGGATCATAATATGACATGAATAAATTGTGATCAAATAATACAATGTAAATAATCACCTGATCTTGAAAATAAATCCATGGATTTTCCTAAAAATAGAATAATCACATAGAATACCAATAACTGAATTCATAATGATGGAATGTATAATGATTGACATCTAAAACATATCATTGTGTCCATTTTCCAATACATATAATTCCATTGAGGCCTTGTGTTAAGGGATTAATATAAATTGGTTAGTCATTGGTTGAAACACAATATAGTTTTCCCCATGAGACCCATCGATTCCTCAAGAGGCTATATCAGGGTTCAACCATCACTTACTAAGTCCAATACATTCCTTATATGAAATGGAGGAAACAAAATCAACATAAATCTTCATATTTAAACGACAATGTGAAATTTAATTATATTTCACAATTAATAAACAAAATCCTAAACCATACAGATTAAATTGAATGGTATAAACATAGTATATAACTAATTAAACTTATCATAAACCATGTGGAGGACTAAAAGGGATGGTATCATTATAGTATATCCCCATTATAAAATAAGTAACATATAATAGATGTCTTCTGAGATGAAAAATTGTTTTGAAAGGTCACGTGGATCATTAATTAATGAAAATAATAATTCTTTGGAAATAATCCATTATTTTAAAAGTAAAAAATTAATTAAAATATTTCAAAACCCTATTATTTGAAAATCACTATTAAAACCCCATTAACTTACATAATATAAGGGAATATGGTTTTATTAATAACAACTTTATAAAATATTAAATATATATTCCAATAAATTACATTCATGGTGGTGGGTAGTGTTATAAATGTCTTATAATTAAAAAAAGAACATTACTCTTCCACTGTAAAAATGTTTGAAAATTTTTTTACTCATAAAATGACAAGAAGATTTATTTCTCAGCATATTGTAAAAACTAAAACCTCAGAATTTTTTTTATAATAATTCATTTTTATAATGTTAAAAAATCAAAACATTTTTAGAAAACATGGTTTTTGAAGAAAATAAATTTCCTTCAAATGAGAGAAATAATGTCAGATTTTCTTAAAAAAATTTAATATTCATATTAGTAACAAAAAGAAGAATAAATAGAAATATTACATTAAAATTTAAATGAATAATTAAAGGGGAAAAAATATATTTGTTTTATGATATAAATATCAAATAATTCCCCAAAGGGAGACATAAGCAAAAACATTACCGATTCATTGTGATATTATGAGGTAAACCCTTAACACTTTGGAAATTTTTTATCATATGCTATAAGAAAGGAATTATATTAAATGAAACATTAAATACCATGAAGATAAATGAATTCATGATATCACATACAAAAATGGATGTATATAAAACCCACAAAAAAATATGTGGTGAATATGGTGTTTCTCTCACGAAAGTAAAATTTACATGAGAAAACCTTACCGTGAGTCTGGATTGCCACATATATTATTTATATTCCAAAATAATAAACATATATAAATTATTTACTTCTTAATAAAAAAAATTATGTTTATTATTAATTTTATTTAACTTTTAACCATGTTATAATTGATTTTATAATCAATTCTATTTACATCAGATGTTTTGATAATATTTGGATTATGTGTCAAAAATGACTTCGGTAGGTTGGATATTGTCATGGAGGTCCATATTAAAACATATATATAAAAATAATCATGAAATAATTATAATAATTATAAATAAATTATAAATCTAATACCAATCATGAGTGTCAATTTTGGGAAATGATGTTTGTTCTAAACAAGGATACGGTAGGTCGTATCTACGCATGAGTAACATTTACATTTTTCAATGATCATTATGGAAATGTGGTTAGTAACATTTTAA
This sequence comes from Viscum album, assembly GCA_963277665.1. Taxonomy (NCBI): domain Eukaryota; kingdom Viridiplantae; phylum Streptophyta; class Magnoliopsida; order Santalales; family Viscaceae; genus Viscum; species Viscum album. The sequence goes on from OY728166.1 coordinate 191,865,330, forward strand.
CACTATAGAATTATAATAATATAATAAATAAAATTTTATTTATTTAAATATTCTTATATATAACATCCATTTGGGGTGGTGATGAAATGATATTTACATTATATCGTGAAGGCAGTATTCCGCTCATTCACGAAGGACATTATCATCTTTTAGTGAGTGAAAATTTAAGAAATAAAACGATATAATATATTATAATTTCAGTGAATATTTCATTAATATAATAATTATTTCATTTTAATCCCATATATTCATTAAAATTATCATTATTACCTTCCATGTAAATCATTATCGAATTATTAATCACATAATTTTGTGAGGTAGTCCACCACACACACGAGTGGAATTTTTATATCCCATATGGTATGGGAATTATGAAATTTTATACATGATAAATAATTAATAATATGTTATAAAAATCATATATAAAATTTATAACCATCGTAATACCTAACTTTTAGAGTTCGTAATGGAAAAAAATGACATCATTTCATGAGGTGATAGTCCACTGTACACATGAATTAAGTTTCTAGAGACCATTTAATGGAAGTGTGGATGGTTGTAGGTAATTAAATTAAAATAAAAACATTGCAATATATCTGATATACTAAATATATTATATCATCATATATTAATAATAATTTAATTATACAGATGAACAAATAAAATAATAAATATCTTTGAAGAATGTTACCTCCTCTTCGGGTAACGTCATTTGGTTTGAAACAAAAGCCTTCATTAAATGAATTTATGCCAAATATATGGGTTATTTGATGAGGGGATGTTATTTTTTAACTTATTTGGGATGTTATTTTCTTACCGTAATTTTTTATTGTTTTGAGGAATTGATGTGAAGGTGTGGGCTTTATAAGTGACGTTAGTAGATCACTTAAATTTTTTAAAAATAAAATGCTCTACACAAATTTTTATCATTCCAAAATCATAAAATATAAAGTAATATCAATAATTATATATTTTAAGGTATTAATATCTAAATATAATATATTTTAAACAAGTCATTATTTCATTTAAACCCTTATATTTTTAGTTTTACCCCCGATAAATATTTTTTTACCTTAACCATAGTAAATAAATTTTCTTTCTTTTTATATTAATTATAGTAAAAAAATTTAAGTTGAAATTATTACATAATATAAATTATTCTAATTCCAATTATTAATCCAAGTTTTACAAATTCAATTCACATAATTAAAACATTTTAATTTAATACTAATCCTGTAGAGGTTACGAGAAAGATGATTTTAAAAGAGAAAATCATCAAAATATTACTATTTTTTAATTAAAAAATCAAATTAAAAAATGATTAAAATGAACAAAATTTGATTAATAGATATATAATTTGACTAATTTCCCCTTAAAACAAAGGAAAATATAATTTTTCATTATAAATAATTTAAACAAAAAGGCAGTTACCTCTAAAAATTTAGTACTTTTCACTATTCATCATAAAAAGAAACATTTCAAAAATGAAAAGGTTAACTATAATATAATATTGATATTATGGTTAAAAAAATGTCAAAATATTTTTCTTAAATTGCTAAATATTAATTTTAAATTTTTTTCTTAAAGTGCGAATAAGTTGTGTTTTTGAAAAAATACAATTTTTCAAAAAAAAATTATTTTCTGTTTAATGGACTCTTATTATATATGTAATAAATACATAACAAAAAATTTTATAATTTATTTATAAATATTCATAAAAAAATTAAAGGTTATGTTATAAGTATATTATGGTTCATTTTTACTTGGGGTTTCGTGTTCTGTAATCTATCGAAGAGATTAAATTTAATGAAATGTATTTTGGGGGATTTTTATGATTAGTGTTTCTTGTCACATAATCTATAAAAAATAATTTATATTTAAAAATATTTAGTTGTTAAATTATTATATAATTAAATAAATTTCCTCCTTTCAATTTACACTGATATCGCACTAAAAACCTAGGGTATGATACTTGAATATTCTTTTATTGAAAACCCACATCATAAAAAATATAAATAAAATTTCCTTTTAATAAAAGGGAAAGGGAAGTATAAAGGTCATATGAAAAATCATATAAATAATTTTATATGTAGAATAACATTGGTGGAAATTTAATTTGTCTACAAGGAAGAAAATCATATATAATTCTAGATAATTATTGAGTTTATTGACATAAGAAATTATATTATCAATGGAATGATAAGGACCTCTAAATTTTAAATCTTTTATGATATAAAAGACCATATGATTCATTGGATATGAAGTTAATAGGAAAAAATTTCTGTCTCAATATCATATTCCTAATTATTATTATTTATTTTAATATTTAATAATAAAATGAAACTTTTTTACTTGCTACATTTATATTTCATTAGCACATTTTCATCAATCAGTTTTTCTTTGCTCGATTTCCAATTCATCGCTTACCCCAAGAAATAAATACCAAAAAATGATTTTATTATTCTATAATAACTATATTTAACATTAAATAATCTTAAGATACATAATATAATGATAATTCATTCATTCAATCTATAGTTATTTAATATCAAAATGGTTAGTGCTAGTTATCCAATATAAATAAATCTTATTATGGTGAAGTAATAAATTAATATCTAAACCTTTTCCTAAATAAAACATAAAAAATTTCATAAATGGTAAACTATATAACCCATCCAAAATATTAAAATCCAAAACATTAAAAATAAGGTTACTGAAATTTCCAAATGATCATATCATTAATCCTATAAGAGTCACTTCTAATCTTCACATACCATCCATTTGAATATCGTCATCATGTATTATCGTGAAACCTCGTAATAACGTGAATTAACATAAAATATTATTCAAAACATGAATTCTCTCTTATTATTTATATAAAACAAATATTATTATATGTATTTCTCAAATGAAAAAATGATGTTAACTTCATCAATGACTGAATAAACCACACAGTTAACAAATCATTAATTAGATCAAAGGTAGTCAGTACTGTCCATTTTTTATCCATATAAATAATTTCATTATTAAAGAATAATTATCTAAATTTAAATAACATATTAAAGTTTTTATTTCCTTAAATCATTTTTATAGGAATTTCAACTTTCTAGTAATTTTTTTTAGTCATCAGTTCTGTTGAACACACACTTTCAAATACTTAATGGAAACCTATTATAGTTCAATCCTTATAAATTTAATAATTATTATAACAAGGATATCACTGATAAAATACCTACATAACATAATTATTTAATATAAAAAAATGATCATTAATCATTCAACGTCATCTGTGGTAATAGCATATGTTTGAGCAAGATCAATTAGTTACTTTGGAGGTATTTTCCATTGACGCTTGGGGAATTCATTTATGTTGTTCCCTATCTCCTTAAATATGAATAATTGACCATTTTAAACCATTTTATTTCACTTTAGTTAAGATAATTTTGTTATTTATCTCTATACATGTGGAGAAATTATAATCCCTTTAAGAATGTACCATGGTTTTTCTTTCCACAATTATAACATGTGAGAAAAGCCTTCTTTACCTACTTCCCATTATATATCTTTTTTTCTACCTTACTCATAATCTATTTATTATCATAGAATCCATAATATGTAGATAATTATTTCTTTATATGTTTCTCACATAATAGAGTGTCATCAGCTGATGAAAATGTTTGGGAGACTCATTCCATTCAATGGATTATATTAATCAAATCTAAGAAACAGTTATTATTACTCATTGGATTATGTGAAATAATGAGTATCCCATTAATTCTACTAGGGACCACATCTAAATGATGGTATAAACTATATTAGATCATATAATTATGAAAAATAATGTATAATACAAAAAACTAGTTAAATACATAACATAAATTGAAAATTTTATGCATAGCTAGTCTCACGATTATAAACATGGTTTCTTTGGAGTAATCATTATTTTCAAATCATTCATAATGGTTTATAAGGAAAATGATAATTATCAAAAGAATATCTTGTGGCAGTAAAAACCAGGTGTGTAGTAAGTCCCATTTTTCAGCACCAAGTGATGATTGAGTTAAACCCAATGAACCATATTTAAGTTAGTTCATCTATGTACATTTTCTCCAGAACCACATCCACTCTTTGTATCCAAAAAAGGTTGTATTTTGTATAAAAAAATACATAATAGCATCTTTACAATACATTATGATGTTCTAATATACATATCCTTAAATTCTATCATATTTTTATGTTATATTATCTAGGCCTTTATAAATCCAGTTCCCAATGTTTCTACTAAAACTCCCTATAATAACAACTGTAGTGACCCAAAATCCAATAGGATTGTGTCGGCTCTAATTTATTAAATTTGAATAAGGTACAAGGAATTGTATCCCAAATAACCAAATAGTTTAGTAGTAATGGTAAATTAGTTAGATATTATAAATTTATAATACATTTTAAAACATAAAATTAACATATAATTTTATTTTTTAATTACTTTATCCCCATAGTGTATCCATTCATATCAATCATAAAACACATCCTTATCTCTTTAGTAAAATAAATAATAAAAATGAGGTGAGAAATTTTTTTATTAAGGGTATGTATATAACAGAAGCTATGAATATATAAGGTATAAATATTGAACAGTAAATAATTGAAACACATGAAATTAATTCAATAACATGATCATAATCTGGAACAAATAGATAATAATAAAATAATTATATATAAATAATCACATGATCTTGAAAAGTAAACCATGTATATTCAAACTAATTGAATAATCACATGGAAAATCAATAATTGTATTCATAAGGATGGAATGTATAATGATGGACATATTAAAAATAACATTGAGGTTTTATTATAAGACATCTAATACAATTGATCTCATAAGCCATTAAATCTATATAAATGGGTAAGGCCTTGGTGAAAAACCAATCAAGTTTGTCTCATGAAACCTACCAATGAATCGAGGGGTTATAATCGTCCCCTACCATTACATACTAAGTTCAATGCATTCCTCTTACGAAAGGGATGAAACATAAGTCACAAAAATATTCGTATTTAAATTAGCATATAAAATTTAAATAATTTCCCCAATTAATAAACAAAATCATAAATCATCTAGAGTAATGTGAATGGTATGAATATAGAAAATTCCTAGTCAAACTGATGATAAACAATCAAGTGGAATAATAAGGGTGATATCATTATATTTTATCAATATTAAAGAATAAGTAACATAAAATTATGTCTTCTAGGATCAAAAATTATTTTAAAAAATAACTTGTAACTTTACTTGAGGAAAATAACCATTATTTAAAAATAAATTATTTATTTTATAACTATAATGTTCATAAAATATTTTCAAAATATATTTCTTTGAAAATCACATTTAAAAATCTGTGAATTTCTAGAATATTGAGGTTTTTTTAAAAAAATAACCATATAAACTTCCAAAGGCATAATTAAAGAAATTATGGTCATGATGGTTGGAAATTAATTACATGCCATATAGGATAAAAAAACATTACTTTTTCATTGTTAAAAGGATTAATAAGTTCCTTATTCTAATACTGAAAATATGGTTCACATAAGAAATTTATAAAAAGTAAAACATGGGTAAATTTTTTTTTCATAAATCAATTAGATAATTTCAAAAAATGAAAACATTTTTTTGAAAAAATGGTTTAGGAGGAAAATGGGTTTTTTACTAAAGAGATAAATAATGTATTATTTTATTGAAGACATTAACTTAATCATTTAATGTACTAATAAGAGGTAAATGGTAATATTTCGTTAAAAAGTTCAAGAATAACCAATTTAGAATAAAATATATTTATCCGCAAAGATCCAAGGTCTGAGCAAGCCGACCCTGTGTTATTAAATGAAATAAAATATTACAGAATGTTAGGCATTATAAGGGGAGTTATAAGAGTGGGAGTGTATCACAATCTAAATTTTATAATACCTCATTCTAGAACAAAAAATCATGTATCTTTAAGGACCACATCGTACTCATATCTATAAACCCTTGCTTTGAGGGAGCATCACCAACTTTACTAGCTTCCCTGTAAACACATGATACAATAATTTGGAAGTGTTTATCATGATTGAGTCATGAAATACATTATAGTAAGAGCCTTTAAGGGACATATCTACTACATGTTTTAAAATAACTCACAATAAACTATGAGTCGGATTCAATCCATAAGGATGACCAATTCTATGGGACGACAAGCATAATTGCATAGATCACATCCCAGAGATGAGCTTCATTAGTGGTACCTTGGACAATGTTGTGGTGGAAGCAGCCTTTGATAAATCAATTATAGGTGTGGACCCCCCCCCCCCACCCCTCATCCCAATGGTCCATGAGATCCAGTATCCTCTCTATTTACTTAAACATTGATGCAATGGGAGATTGGTGGAATCAAATAGAAAAATATTTAGTCAACAGGCCTACTCAATTTTCTGGAAACTCCATAAAGCCTGAGGGTTTACAGGTAATAGTGGAAATTATGCCTTGTTCCATATTGAACCATAGTTATAGGATGGATATATTAATGAATGGTGATGGATATTTGATGAAATATGAATATTGGTTCCCAAAAATGGTTTCATTTATAGTAGAACAAATGACATATATGGTCGAAGCAGCAGCCACAAGTTGCAGGTTATGGACTTGGGCACTCTTACCTCTCTCACGGATGCGTGAAAGAAGTTATGAAAGGTGCGTTCATTATTGGATATCAAAATCAAATATAAATCCAATATAAATCCATATCTACCTTGCATAAATACAATCCAAAAATAAATTTTGTGAAAATTTGTCAACTAGCATACAAAGGTAGAATGTGGAGGCATGTAATTTTGATACATTCTTAAATTGGTCATCCATTGGAATCCAATTTTTCAATAACCTCTAATGATGTATCATCCCTGATGGGTAACCAAAAATAACCTTAAATTATTTCAATAATGTTTGAGGTATGTGGGACTATCACACTGCAATATATAATACTCCACGGTATTGAATTGTCAATTGGTACTAGGCTTCCATATCAATGTATCCTTTTCCAGAAAAGCACAATATTTTATTTCTAGCACAACATGATGGAAAATGATCCCAAAATATCAAAAACATTATGCATGGAATTATCCATCTTCATTTGAAGCATGTTAAAATTGATATTGGTAATATCAATAGGGCTTTCTAGAAATGTTACATGATTGAAATTATGTTTTGAGTACCTAATAAAAATCTGCTTCGAGTGCTACTTAATATCATTGAAAGAGTGCTGGAGGGAAGTCCACAAAGATGAATTTAGAAACTATTGATACCCATTTAGAAGCCTCTAATTGAATATTCATAACAAAAAACATTTGAGGGATCAATAGAGACAAGATATTCCATGTAAATTTGTTAAGAAAGCCGATATTGATGGTTTTGATGTTCTTGGCCCCAATTCCTCCCATGTCAAACTGCTTAGTACAATCCCTCAAGACATACATATGAGTTTCCTTTCATGCACTGAACCTTTCAATAATTTTTCTCTAATCATTCATTAAATTCCATTCAATATAATTTTTGGCCATATATAAAGTGAAAAGGAATACACTGACTTAGAAGTGATAACTGAGTTTTTGAGGCAAACCCTTACATCCCGTGACATGGTCATTCCCATATAACTATAATCTTGATTGATAATTCAAGAATATATATTCTTAATATAATAGAGTTTTAATTTTTCCAAGACAATAGAACGTCGTGATAGTTAAAAGGTAGTGATCCTTTTATAACAACAAATGTTCTTGAGATTCTATTTTGGTTTCCAGCCAGGAGCCAATTTCCAAAAATAGAGAAAGACATACCCCAACTAATGGCCTCACCATCTGCATCATCATTTTGATTATATAAATACTTGACAACAACAATGGTTTTTTCTTTAGGGTTTCCCAAATAGGAGGATATCATTAGCCAAGAGAAAATGTGATGGTATGTTATTATTTCGATAATCTTGGATTTGTTTATAAATCCCAAGGTGGGTGTGCCCACTAAAACATATACTCATTTAATCATCTGTATGAGAGAAAATGACCCTATAATGATGGTTCCCTTGATGAAGACTCCTAGACAATGAGAAGAAACCCATGTGGGATTCATTGAACAAAATGGATAGCCATGCAGAATAGAGAATAGAAGAAATAAATCATATAAAATCATTGGATAAAACACACCTTCGAAGGAATTAAACCATAAATCTTCATTTGATATTATCAATGGCCTTTTATATGATAATATTGAGGTCAAAAACACGATTTTATTATGTTTTTATTCATTGAGTTGATACTTTCAAAGGTAGTAAATAAGAAATTTTGTATGCTTAAAAATAGAACAAATCCAAACTAATTTTGGGTAATATGATCTTTAGTAATCCCTCCCAACTAGGTCATTAGAATATTACTAATAACTTGGGGAATGGTGTTTCCTGTAGAAGCATGCCTGAAGTCCATGATTTCAATTGCATGTTCCTTCTTGGGGATCAGAAAAATGAAGTTGAGTGGCATCCATTGCGAAAGAAGGAATGACTGAAAAATACTTAATTATAGACATCATATAATACTAAAAAAATCCATAAAAACATGAAGAGTTTGTTGTTATACCCATATGGTCAAAAATCACTCTCTATGTATAGTAAAAGGTGCTGAAGAGATTATGAAATAAGTCCCTACTACTTTGGTAAACTTTGTATCTTATTCCCCATGAAGTAAATAAATTTAACTAGAACATTTAATTCCATGAATTTAAATGAAATCATGATATAACATACAAAAATTATAGTATATACGCCACACAAAAGAAATAATAGGATAATACAACTTCTATCTCATGGATGTAAAAGTGACATGAGACACCCTTACCTTGAGTCTGAATCTTCACATAACTTATTTATCTTCCATAATAATAATCTTTTATAAATAATTTTATTTCTTAATAAAAATTTAAATGTTTATAATTACTTTTATTTCACTTTATAAAAATTTATATATATTATCACATAATAAATTAAATTTATGTTAGGTTTTTTGTGATATTTTTCTTAAATGTCAAAAATGACTTTAGTAGGATTAAAATTGTCAAAGGGGTCATTATTTAAATGTCTAAAAATAATACTGATGACATAATTATCAGATTTTAACTTCAATTATAATTTTAATATAAATATTTAATGATTATATTGTGAAATGAAGTATGTTTTGATTAGGGATATGATAGGACGTACGTATGCAAGAGTAACATTTCCATTATTCAAATATCATTATGGACGGCAGTTAAGTAATATTTTATCATTACAAAACTATCATAGTATCATAAATACAATATTATTTCATTAAATATAATTATATTCATCATTCAAATGGTGTGGTGATGAAAATAGAGTCACATCATTTCGTGAAGGTTGTAGCCCACATGTACACAAATGACGTTATCGTCATTCAGTGAGTGAGAAGGTGAGAAAGGAAATGATATATTATCCTTTAATAATGGTAAATATGACCTGAATATCAAAATAATTTCATGATTATTACATACATTCACTAACTCTATCCTTTTTTTCTTCTATGTAAATCATGAGTGAATGAAAAATAACATCACTTGGTGAGACAATAGTCCGCCATACACATGAGCGACGTTATCATCTCCCATATAGAATGGAATGTAAAAAATGTATATATTATTTAATTGAAATAAAATTATAATTATATTAAAATTATCATATATAAAATTTGGATCCATCATATACCCAACTGTGAGAGGTGGTAATGAAAAAACAAATGACATTAGTTCGCAAGGCGGTAAAATGTCGTACACACAAATGATGATTTTGTAGCCCATTTGATTGATGTGAGGATGGTTTTAGATACTTAATTTAAAAAAATAATATTATTATAATTAAAATAGTGTGTTCATTATTTCATAATGGTTGAATAATAATTTAAAGAGGATTAGAAAAAAAAACTAAAATAAAAATGATTGTTGAATAGCGTTACCTCTTCTTCAGGTAACCTCCCTGTGATACACCAAAATCATTCTTAGGTTAGGTTTATACACAAAATAATACTTATAGGATGGGGGTATATAATTTATTCTTTAATTGTCTGAAAAAAAATGTTTTTAAATGTTTGAAGAAGAGAAGATTTGGGTTTTTCTTTTATAAGTTGGGTGAGTGGCACACATTTAATTTTTGAAAAGAAAAAGGCGTAAATACGTTTTTCACATGAAACAAGGGTAAATATTAGAGTATTATTGATTATTATAAATTATTATATCAAAATATGTATAAAAACTATTATTTATATAATTTTTATCTCATTTTAACCCTTATATTATTAGTTTAACCATTGGTAAAACTATTTTTACCTTTAACGTCGTAAATGTTTTTTACTATTTTTACAATTATTTATGGTAAAAAAACTAATTTATCATTAGTATATAATATAAAATATTATAATTACAAATATGGAATAAATGTTTCAAAAATATATTCACATTACTGGTAAAATATAATTTAAAATTAATCACATAGACGCGATAAGAAAACGTGTTTTTAAAAAAATGTTCCTAAGTTTAATGAGTTTGTATATCAAAATTAAATATGATAATGATTAAAATGAGATAAATTGTATTAATAGATATATTATTAAACAAATTTCACTTTAAAAAACACATAATATTATTTAACATTTTAAATAATTTAAATATATATGAATTTCTCTATAGAAATTCATTTTCTTCATTATTCATTAAATATTTTAATTTTCAAATAAATACCAAAATTTCATTGCAAGATAATTTTGATATTAAAATTTAAAAAATAGATTTATTAATTAAAATATATTTTATAAATGGGGTAAAAAATAATTATTATTTATTTTCAAAAAGAACGAGTAAACCGTCTTTTAGAAAAAATAATCTTTTTCTGGAAACATTTCTTAATCATTTAAATGACTTTATATTATATATAAGGAATAAATAAAAATAAATTTCATAATTTATATGTTACTATTCATACCCTCTAATTTAATGGTGAGGTTATAACTATATTATGGTTCTTTTTAACTCGGCGATGTGTGTTCCACAAGCTATAGATAAGATTAAATTTACAGACTTATATTTCTGAAATTGTTTAAGATAGGTGTTTCATGTCACATACACTATTATAAAAAAAATATTGGTTTTATAAAATCAAGGTGTTTCAAAAACCAAAATACATAATGAAATCAAGGAATGATACTAAACATTTACATTGATACAATTTTATCATGAACTATCATGGATTCCCTTGTACGCTAATACTTTAGTCGTCTCGAATATAACCAAAAGTCTGTTCTTGATCCCCATGGGTTGGTGACTAGCACCTAACATAAAATAAGAATAAATAGGGTATTCATTTTTCTAGAAAACAACATAATATGAATGATAAAAGTCGTTTTCGCAACAATACTCAAGGAGAATGTTTTAGAACAAAGTAATTAAGAAAAATCCAAAACTCCATATCAAAATGATTACATCATCTAAAAAGGTAAGACACAAAAAACCAATGTAATATGTGGATCACATCTCCATTAATCACCTATGTCACCCCAGGTTCCCTGAGTCATGTACATTTTCCACCTCCAACTAGTACTTTCCATTTTCTCGGACCGAGCAAAACATTATTTTATGAATTCTGAAAAGAAAAGGTATGAATTGAGATAAATAACCAGGTAGTGTCTCACCAAGTGTTACATGAAAATTACCATAATAATAAACAGTTTATAAATTAAATTTATATAAATTGGGCATGGAAATAAATTTACCTATTTTCAAAAAATCATGATTTCAAATCAAATAATGAAAGATAAATCAAAATAGGTTTAAACGAAAATTTCAAACAAAAGTGTTTATATAAATCATTTACAATGAATAATATATTTATAAAATTAATATCATGTACAATTATTTCAATCCAACAAAGCAAGAACAATGCTAAATATCTATGTGGTCCTTTTGTTTCTAGTAATAAGGTCTTCAAACTTCCCATTAATCAACATAGCTCAAGATATCTGTAGATAATTCCCAAGGTTCAAGCCATCAAGATAATCTATTAACAGCCCATTAGGGTTACCATTATAAAAAATCAATCAAAACAAGTTTTAGTTAGTGTTTTCATTTTCAATCCACTACTAAGGAGTTAGTTTTAGTGTTCTTGTCCATCCTACCCACTAACAACCAAATAGTACATGTGATTTAATAAATCCTACAATTAATCATGAGTAATTAGTAATTTAAAATCATTTAAAAATAAAATTTATCAATTTCACTTTTCAAAATTCCTTTATCATTTCAAAATAAAATCTAATGTTTTTGATCAATTCAGGCCTTCTCAAACCATATTTCAATTTATTCCATTTTTGTAAATGTTCAACATTAAATCATTTCATTAAATCAATTTCTATATCAAGCCACAAATTTTATCATAACCACTAAATATTTAAAAATACTTTGCAATTTGGGTGTTTTCATAATTTTCACCCATTTTAAAAATAAAATATCAATCATCTAAAATTCCAATTTTTAAATTCATTAAAAATTAATATCAAACCAGTCATAAAAATTAGGGTTTCACATTATGGGTAATGATTTATATAAACACCTACCTGAAATCAATAGATAAAAATAAACACCAACAACAAGAATGCCAACGAATAATGAAGGTTTAGTATATCATGAAAACCAACCTACAATAAATATCATTAAAATGATTTTAGATCAATCATTAACATGATGATATATCACAATCTAAGAAATAGTGAAGAGAAGATAAAAAGAAACCATATGAGAGGAGATTCAATTACTAGAAGAAGATCCATTAAGATCAATGACACATAAATTAAAAAATATAAGAGGTTGGAGGGGTCAAAATAATATATTGAAAGCCCTACGATACTATGGAATCATTTTTTGTTGAGTGGGTATGTTTAGACATCTTAATCAAGGGTTTATAGTATTTTAATTAATTTTTTTCGGGAATTGAAAACAACTCCCATAGTTTACTATATATGTTTCATGATTAGTAGTAATTGTGTTCCATAACCATACACCTCTATTGGACATCTTGATTGGGTGAATAGTTTGACTAAAAGGTTAAACTGACCAGACACCAACTTTACAAAGACTCACTATTCAATGGTGTAGTGATTTGATTAGTGGCCACATGGCTTGGAAAACTAGGACCTCGATCAGATGTCTCATCAAAGGGCACATGGTTTGTTCATCCAAAAAACAGAGTTTTCCCTAACCATGAAAAAACTAGGAAAATCCCCACTGGCTTCCAAAAATGTTTCAATCATTGTCCGAAGATACCCAAGACAAGCCTCAAATAAATTATGATAAAAATAATGGTCAAAAATTACATGATAGAAAGTAAGGGGATTTCAATAACTCAACACCATAAAAACTCCCCCCAAGCATGTAAATAATGTTCCATATTTAAGATATGAGGCCAATAAAATCTCAAAAGTGCCTCATACTCAGAAAATTCATGTGTATAAAAACAATGTTCCTATATCCCACATATCAATAGTATTTTATTCCAATGGATAACCATTATATTAAAAGAAAATTCTAAAAGGATTTGTAGACATGGATAAATCGGGTTCATCATGAAAATCTTCCCCACTAAAAAGTTTAAAAGAATAATATAGTTACCTCCAAAGCTATGATACATGAAAAACATTGTATATTTATGGAAAATGAGTTGGTAAGTCTAAATGGTAAGATATATTTCCAACTATATCAACAATCTCAAAAGTACCCAAAAACCACAATGAAATATTTCCCTATTTTCTATTCCTTCTGTGACCCAAATAACGTGAAATGATAAAAAACTAGTCACCAATTTATAAAATTGATGGTCATCAATGAATATCAACAAAGGACTCATACTAGATTTATGCTGATAAAATTATCTAACAAATTAGCTAAATATTCATCATTAACTTATAGAAAAAAACTCAGTCCAACCAAGGAAGATTCAGGAAGCAATGAACAACATAATGGATATCTACGTGTACTACCATAAAAGGCCTCAAAAGGATATATTCTAATATAGGACAAGTCACTATTTTTCTATGAACACATAACGAATCCTAAATTGTTGTCCCATTATCAATCTAAGATATGACCACAAGAACATAACATATACATAATAATCGGTATTACTCATTATATCTAGCCATATATACACAGATGATATTATATGTTCAAAATTAAATGTATCATACATCCTCTTAGAGTCCCATCCAAAAATGAGTGAAAAAAAGGATCCCTATTAGAGACTATAGAAATGGAAATCCATGTATATAGATAATCTATTTCACTTAGAGACTTCCAAAATTTTCTTCATTGGATGCGTCCAAATTGAGAATAAATTTATCTGACTTGGTTATATGATGATCATAATCAATATTTAATATTTCACTCATGGGGTACATGATAACTCAACCAAAAAGGTCTATAGAGATCTCATGCCACTTCAATGTCATAACTAGAAGATATTGAAATGAAATCAATGGTTTCTGGTGTATGACTTTAACCTATTAGAAAGAATAATAATAAAAGATAAATCCAACAATGTCCCATCTCAAACCCATACACCCAAATCATCTATGTATATCATAGAACAAATTCAGGTTACCCAGTTGTAATTACCACTATAAAGTATAGAAGTCATCTACCACATAATTTCACATAGTAAAAGGATTGACATATGATTCCATGAAACATGGGATACCCTTAGAGGATAAACAAATAGGTATATATAGTCTTCCGAAAATAAAGATAGTTATTACTGTCATTAAATTCATCATCAATATTATTATATAAAATTATCATATTGATAATAGAAGATGTAAATTGAACACTTGTTAAAACAACATCAGTCACATCCTATCAGACTCCCAAATGCATAAAAGAGAATATATCCATAATCCTCCACCATTTTAATGACTTATTCATGGATATGGTCATATGTTTCAAAATCAACACATCAAAAAGGAAATTCCCTTTACCAGGGATGTAGGAAATGTATAAATCAAAATAAAATAGGTACACCACCAATGCCTCTATCTGAGATTAAAATATTTTTGATTGAGGATATAACTCAGGATTTTGTGTTTTGAATAAATATAAAACATTTATTTGATAATTTAATACCACCAAGTCTTGATATAATTAATCTCATATATGAGTTTGAGATTATGGTTTTGATAATTCTTTCCATGTTTCCTAATCTATCTTAAATAATAGTCTACCACATGATCTCCATTTATAGAAACACAATCCAATACAAAACCATATGTATCAATAAAGACCATGTAGGCATGACCATCCACTAGAAGATTCAACACTTGTGGAAAAGATTAATTATTTTTCAACTCATAAAAATAATTCTACCATTTCATATCCCATGTGAAATTGATTCCCATCAAAGTATGGGATGTCATTGGAGAAGTAAAATTCAAAAAATAGTTGAAAAATATATCTATGTATCCCTATAAACACAAGAAGCTATGAATCTCCAAAAAATTATTTATTTTTTCCAATCTAATAAAAGACATCAATTTCTTTGGATCAATATAAATAACATGTTTTAGACCTTATTTTCAAAGTAAATATCTTCATAAATATATAATTTATACTATTTTTCATGTAGTGCCAGATATTTCTCAATATTTCTATAACATCTCTCCAATGACTGACATGATGTTCTTTAAAATTAGATTAAACAATGATTTCATCCATAAATAAAACCATGAATGAATTGAGGTCCTCATGGAATATTCTATTCATAAAAGACATAAATATTATATGAGAATTGGTTAGACCAAAATATAGAAAAATTTATTATAATGGCCATATCTACTCCAAAATTCAGTCTTCTAAATGTTAGATCCTTCAATTATAAACGCATGATAATCAAACCAAAGTTAAATATATTAGAACCACTTCTCCCATTTTAACTATTAAAATAGATAATCCATATAGGGAAATAAATAATTTTTCTTTACTATAATTCTATTGAATTTATAGTAATTAACACATAGGTGAAGTGTTATATTAGATTTCCAAAAATAGAATTCGATCCAACAACAGTGAAAAAATCTGGAATAAAAATTATTTCCCTATAATATCATCCAAATATGATTTCAACTATTTAAACTCTACTAGTTCCATACGGTAATACGAAATAAGCATTGTCTAAGAACCATGTAATAAATCAACAGAGAAATCCACCTCTATTACTGGTAGAAAACAAAAACAAATTAGAATGAAAAACATCAATTAACTCGATGAAAATAGGGGAGATCATATTCAAATTTTATTTGTCATAAAAATAAAAAAAATGATACTACCCTTCCCAAATCATGAAAATAAGGTATGAAAATACTCAATGATAGGACCCATTCTCCATAATTAATAAATCACCCCCCCCCATTGGGAACTGGAAATGAGACCTACCGAAGATAAGAGTCGATCTAGCTCTTGTGTGAAATCATCAAATATACACAAAAAATGATTTCGATAGGTTTCATTTCATGATCCATAAAACTCTAGGTAAGCTGAATCTAAGAAAATTAGGAAACAAATCACTAATGACTCTTCTCTCCCTTCATTCTAAGGGGTGTAGTAATATCCATCAAATACAAAAAAAGATATGTAGAAAGGATTAATTGGTTCACCACTTGAGTTTTTATAAATGATTGATATGAAATATTATCATGTAATGTAGTCAATAATGATAAAGCTATAGTGATGGTACCTCTCACAATCAATGGTCCCAAATTAGAATCTTATGGAGACTCTTGAACAATGTAATGTATATTCCTTCTAGTTGAATATGGTTAGAAACCCTTACTTATTAAATCATATAATTCCATGATATTTCCTTCTGTTTCTAATGAGGCCATGCCACTGATAGTAGAATAAACAATGTGAAAAAAAATTTATAAGTGATTTGAGTGTCTATATGTACCACAGATCATGGGTGCCTTAGTGAAAACTCATTCTAAATACACATCCTTTCCATAGTAAAAGTAAGTCACTGGACCAATTCTAGGAACTTAATGAATTATAGATGATTCTATATATCAAAATACACCATGATACTCTTCACACAATTGGTTTACATTAAAGGAACTTATAAAAATACCATTGGGATAAAAAGGAACTCTTGTCATCCCTGAATTACTAGCCTAGTCAAGCTCATATGTCTACTCTATATCTATAACATCACCATAAGATGTGAATTTAGTAGGAAAAATTGGAATTAAATATTTAATTGTAGAACATCTTATAAATATTGATATTTCATTTTCTTTTTTATCACTACCTCGGGATAAAATTGAACACGCTCAACAAAATGATTCACATACTCTTTTATGGTCTTGTTACATTGTTGTTGGATGAGAAACTCTATCAATTTTTCCAAGACTATAGATTATATATATAACTAATCTTTTAAAATATCTTCTAGGTATTTCCTCTCTATTCCCATAAGTATCTTTGTTGTCACCATCGAATTCCAACATCTTTAGCTAGGAACCTCAATCTTATTGGTAACACATTTCGTATTAATTGAATCAAGAATTTCTAGGAACTAAAAATGATTCTCTATATTTTTTAACCAATGATCAGCCTTATTATGGTAATTATATCATTGTAAATAAGGTGTATTTAGGAAAATAAACTCTTGAAAATGATCTATCAATTCATCCCTTCAAGGTTCCTTATCTAGATCATGAATCAAATTGGTCATAAGTACCATTCCCAATGGTTATACAAAATGAACCACAATCATAATAATATTTGTGTCCACTTGAGTGTCTTATTATTTTGGCTCACCCTCATCTTTCTCTTATGGAAAATTTAAACATCCTTCTATACGAATGATTCTAAAAAATATCCACATACAACATTAAAACATATGTACATGTAAATTTATTGATGATATAATAGTATCTATTCCTTCAGGAATAAATAAATATTGGGATTTAATCAAACTCAAAAACAATTATATGGAAATTACCATAACCATATAAAATAATTCCTCGAGTATTATATTCACAAACACCCTTGATGACTTAATGATAGTTAAAATTAAATATTATTAGGAACTTCATCTCAATTACCATCTATGTCCCAAAATTCCTACTACTTATCGACCTGGAAAAACCAAACCACATACTTCTATCAATGAATGTTAAAAACCCAACATTTGGTACCACCTTTTCATGAACCATCCTGGATACCCCGGATTGCTAATACATGATCCAAATTTGATATAGCCCAAAGGGAATTCCCAATACCCACAATATTGAGACTATCATATCGCATCATTAAAGATTAATTAAGGAATTATTGTTTCCCAAAAAAGTGGAAGATAAATGATACAGGTAAGTATACCAATAATCCTCAAAGATAATGTACCCGAATCAAAATGGTAAAAACCCCATAATAGTACACCTTCAAGGACAAAACATCTGAAAAGATAAAACTCATAAGAAACTATGTAACAGGCGGATCCCATCTCCATTGATCACCTAAATCACTTTAGGTTTCAAGAATCAAGTACATTTCCACATAAAAGTGGTTATTTTTCTTTTCTCAGAACTAGAATAAGATAGTCTATAGACACCTAATGGAAAAGGTTGGGTGTTAGATAAAAAACCCAACAATAACTCACCAAGTATTCCATAATCAATATCATAATAACAAATCTTATGTTCTTTCAATTAAAATAAACAAGGAATGTAAATAAATATAAATATTTTCAAAAAATCAAGAATTCAAAATAAGTTAATGAAGATATATCAATATAGTCTTAAATTATCATTTCATATAAATTCATTTATATAAATCATTTTTCAAGAATAAAATAGGTCTATAATCAATGGAATGTATAATCAATTCAAAATATCAAAATCAAGAATTGTTAAAAAAAAAATATTACTATGGTACTTTTGTTTCTTGTAATAGGATCCTCTCACTTCTCATTCATCAACACTTCTCAAGATATGTGTGCACACTTCCCTTCAAATAAGAATTTGGGATAATCTATTGAAACCTTTTTAGGGGAACATCAAAATAAATCTTCCCCCATTAGGTTTTGTTAGTGTTTTCATTGTCAATACATTTTTATGTTTTATATTATAGTGACCTAGAATTAACATACATGAGTATTAAATAATTTTAGATAAGTATTCATCTAACTGAAAAGGTACATCCCTAAGGACCATAATTGTTTAGTGTTTTTGGAAACTTGTAACGCATTCTGTCAGTTTGGTGAAAGATCATCATTGTCTCTCTTAAAAATCTTCACCTTTATTAATCCTACTAAAAACATTTCTTCAAACTCTAGTGAAAGGAAACATACAAAATGGGTGAGCTCAAATTCTCAGTGAGAGTATATAAAAGAGATATGTAAGAATAATATTAACATAAGGGTATCTTAACATGAGAATAGCATTTTACGATCATACCCTTCATATCAAACAGCATAATCACATGACATTGAATAAATATTGGATGTTCATATGGCATGAATTACATGTACCTCAAAAATTTGTGAGATGAGATAATGAAATTTTCATAAGACAAATAATTGTTCCCTATACAAAAGCATAAAAAAAACATTATGTATAAGTCAAGACTCATTGATAACACTTATCTGGGAACTTTATAGGGGATCCACCTACTGGGTGGGACACACCACCATCCCCAATTTTAACCCTTTCTGTATAGTGAATCGTGATTTACCTTCTTCCCAAAGTGGTCCAGGTTTCCCCTTTTTGCCCTAGTGGATCAGGATTCCCCTTCATCCCATAGTGTATTGAGATTCCAATTCTATCTATAGTGGATTAGGTTCCCCCTGTATACCATATTGGATCTTGTTTTCCATTTTTCCAATAGTGGATCAAGCCTATAGACTTGTTATCCATCATTATCTCATTATATATAAATCTATACACAATTCATTTAAGTTAGATATCATTCCAATTTGGCATATAATGAAATCATACATATCTGTTCCATAAGATCCTCGACAATCGTCATATCATAAAGTAAGAAATAAAATGGGTATCATACACATATCATCATGTCATAACCATTGGAAAATAGAGGTTTTATAATGCATTAAATAAATATTAACAAGTGAAAATAATCAGGTTGCACAAGTATTTTTATTATGGTATAACCAGTGTAATTGAAACAAGTTTTATAAACATCGTGACCTAAAAACGTAAACCATTATGATAAATATTATGAATGGTATTAATGTATCATATCTATATTAATAAAAATATAACACCCATTTCAGTCATATTAGATGGAAAACAATTTTTAAACATCTTTTAAAAAAATTACTTGAAGAAAATATTCTTTCGGTATTGAAAACATCTTTTTAAAACATAAATAATTTAGAAAATAACATGGAAAAAATATAAAGTAATATTTGGAATCGATTTCAATAAATTTTTTTCAAAATTGAAAAAATAAAAGAAATCCCTTGAAAATGATATTGAAATATAATTTGAAAACATTTTTTGAAAACATGGTTTTTGAATAAAACAAATTTCAGACCGAAGAGTCAAATAATGGTAGACATTATCAAAAAAATTATATTAATTATATAAATTACCAATGATTGTAAAATTGGTAATATTACATTATTATATAATGAATAACCATAGTATAATAAAATTCATGATAATTATAGATATATGGATTATAATATTTAATCAATGGAACCATAATAATAAATAATCCTGATAAATGATGATATTATAGTAATAATCTTTTCCCACTTTGGTAAATTTTAATAAAAATCCCCATGAAAGATTAAAACTACATGAAGTATAAAATATAATTAAAATTACAAGATTCATGATATAACACATAAAATTTATGTATGAACACCCTATAAAAGAATGTAGGTTCATAACATAACATGTGTCTCAAAGAATATAAAATGAGACAAAATTATCTTACCGATTTGGATACTTTTGAACTATAAACCACGTGAAAGAGAGATCATAAAATTAATATCTAAATACCCCTAAATTAATGTATAAAAATCATAGATTATGTTCATCAGTGGTATATAAACCACATAAAATAAATGAGTTTTTAATATGGAATAATTCCCACAGAAACAAAAGTGAGACTAGAAATGTAACGACCTGACCCTAGTTACCCAGAGTCAGTGCATTATTACATAACATTGGCATGATCACAATAAAGATCAATTCTTGAAAGACCGATTATTTTAGTGCCCTTGGAATAAATAGATACATTCATAAAGTTTACATTACATAATAAAATGAAAAACTACAACAATATAGTCTCCATAGTCTGAACTTTTATCCCCTCATACTATCCCTGCTTGTCATTAATAAAATACTTCTTCACATCCTAGGAAAAATAAAACATAGAAAGGGGTGAGCTCAAATGCCCATTAAGGATAACAATATAGTTGAAACTTTCATAAATAAGCATAAACATTTAAAGAAATGTATAACTAAAACAAAAGCCTTTTAAAACTTGAACATCAGTATAATATGGCAGAAATAAAATGAAATAATTCCATATACTTATTCACAAGGATATTATACTAGTCGAATAATCTCATGCAATATCAATAACCACTTTCATAATGATGGAATGCATAATGAAAGACTATCATAACCACATAGCCAAGGCCTCGTGCCAAGACTACAAATAAGATTTTCTCAAGGCCTTGTGTCAAGACACTAGTTTATCTCATGAGACCTACCGATGCATCGAGGAGCTATAGCGGGCTCCACCCATCACTTATTAAGTCCAATGCATTCTTCATATGAACAGGTTTAAACATAACATAAACATTCATATTAAAACTAACATATGAAATGTCAATACTTTCTTTATAAACCATGAATGGTATAAAAATAACACATCCACAATCAAACATATCACAAAACCATCAATACAATATGGAAGTTTTGTATCATAATAAATCAGTTCCAAATAAACATAAAATCCATCAAAGGATGTTGACATAGATGAAATCTGAACTCTTTTTAGAGAAATATCTCTTTCTTTTTTGAAATCTTTTAAGAGTCATATATTTATAAAATAAAACATTTTCTTTGAAAATATTCTTATATGATTGTAAGGGAAGCTTCGACGATTTTATAACGGCAGAAAATAGCCACACCCGCCGTATAAGTTAAAAAAACATTATCACCTTAATTCTGTCAAAAAGGTTAAAAGGGTCCTTGTTTGGAAAATGACAGAAAGATTCATTAATAAACTTATTTTAAAAATTAAACAAGGGTATAAATGACTTTATCCCATATTATTTAAAATAGTAAGAATTATTTGTAATACATTTTTAAGAAACATGGATGTGGATGATAAAGAGGTCCCAGTAGATAATTACGTATAAACAACCTCGGATAATGAAGAGATTGTAAAATAAACCCTTACCTTGTACTTTTCCTTGGTTGGGGGTTGGTTATCCTCCTGTATAATGGTGAAATAATTTTTTTTAAATTATAAAATAATCATATACATTAATATGATATCATATATGATCTTTTAACATTGCATTGTTAATAATATCTAAGTATTATCATCGTTTCGGGTGTTAACTTACTCGTATATGTTTTGTTGCATAAGACATGTTTATTATGGATAGGTTGTATCTTATTCATATCCAAAATGATATCAAGTCCTTAAAAATTAATTTTAAATCATCAAATGATAATTATACTTGAATGGATACGATGGAGAATGAAACTCATCGCGTTCGTGGAGACGGTTGTCAGTACGTACGCACGAGCGACAATATCATTCTTTTGATATTAAAATAATATATAATTGGATAGTATATCATATATAAAGAATCATTATAATTTTATATTTATTATTAACATGAATTACACATCATTATTATACCCATCCAAATAATAATTTATTGAATAACAATTACACCACGACGTGGAGACGGTAAGCCGTACGTACGCACGTATGGTGACATGTCATTCAAAGGATGGATAGAATACTGAATATGGTTGTACCATATTTATAATAACATCACAGTGTATATAATATACTGTATTTATTATTTTATAATGGTATTAACAAAGAAAGAAGAAGTTGAAGAAAAAAGAAACTTGAAAAAGGGTGGTGAAAACACTACCTCTTCTTCAGGTTCTTCCTTTTGATTTGATCAAAAGGGATCCATAGGTTGGCTTTATGATCAAACTAAAGGCTCTAGGTTGAAGTGAGGGAATTTGAGAGAGTATCTGGGCTGGGGTTGACCTAGCCAAAAGGATTTGAATTTTTCAATTAGTGAGAAGGGGGAGTACCCTTTTATAAGAGGGGTGAGGGGTACCTTTGGAAAAGCTAGAAATATTATTTTATAATAAATTCATATTAGGTTTATAATTTCTCCAAAGTTTATTATATAAAGTTTAAGGTGTTTATGGGTTGGAAACCCCTCAATCAATATAATTTATAAAGGTTTGGTTCATTATATTAACCTTATATTTTAGTTTTAACTCTTAGTTAATTAGTTTGACACTTACCATGTTACTTTGTATTTTAATATTATATAGTTAATAAACATACTATATACCTCCAAGTGACCCCCAAGTGGTCCTTTAATGATAAACCTATCATGATATAAGTCTCTTGGACGAAAAATTGATTTTTAGGAATTTAATATAATTTAATAATATAATATTTGTTTTAAAAACTCTTTTATGTCAATTTTGACACTATTGGGTATTTTGATTTTGATAAATTCATAACAACATTATTACTTCTAAAAAAAATTATATAATAAATCCTAAAATTTTATATTAACCTATAAAATTAGTGGAATTCATAAAATGTCTCAAATTACATATATTTTGATATTTATAATATCAATTATTTTAATATTTCATTAATTAGGTAATTACTGTATCACTAGTGTGTCATAAATAAATTAAATTATTTAATGTCTAAAAATTATAAATAAAATACCATTATGTAGTAAATCGTTTTATCTTTCTAATGAATATTTAAAATATAATTTACCTTATGTATATCCGTATATAAAAAATGGTTTAGTAAAAAAACATTGATTTTAACTCTTTTAACTCTTCTTTGAATTAAATAATAATAAATTTCCTAATCTAATCCAAGTGGACCTAAATGATAATATTTTATTCCTAAGGTTGTTTTTGGTCGAGATACACTTTTCCAATTGAATTAGGACATGTGTTAGGGTAATATTAATATCATTTTTACCCTTAATTACCCTATTTACTTTTAACCGTGGTAAATAAAAGTAAAAAGTTACTATTCACCCAAAATTATTTTCATTTCATTAAACCAAATTTTACTCCTTGATATTAACCATGTCTCTTGAATTTTTGAAATTCCACTCACAGAAGCGGTAAAATTAAGTTTTATGTGAATTTCCATATTCTCCTAGGAGGTGGGTAAAAGACGGTGAAAAGTTCAACAAAATTTTTATATATCTAAAATTATTCTAAACTAACTTCAATGAATTACATTGAACTTATATAGGTATTATGTATCTATTTTGACCTTAATTAAATTTAAATAAAATAAATAATTATTTAAATAAAAGTTTGGTTGTAAAATATAACTCAGTGTTTTTTTCACTATTCATCAAAATTTGAATGTTTTCAGAAAAATGCCAAAATTTCACCCTAGGCTAATTTCGATATTCCAAATCCAAAAATGAAGTCCATTTTGAAAGGTAAAGTTCAAAAAATTTAAAAAAGTGGTATTACTATTCATAACGACTAGTTTGATTGGTTGTGGTGTGTGTGTTAGAACTCAAAGTTGCGTACAACCCACGCTAATGTATTATTCAAAGGAAAGTGTACCGTGGAAGCTTGGGGTGTGACAAGAAATCCCCTTAAAATTGAGTAAATTTTGAATCTTGATATTCGTGAATGTATAACAATAATTGAAAATTTAAATATCATTTAAAAATGTAAATTAATGATATAGCATTTCATATGTTAGTTTATAAACCACACAACATGAAGAAGTGGTTATTATAAAATATATCTCATTGGAATAAAAGTGAGACGAGAAAACCCTTACCTTATGTCTTGAATTTCTTCACAATTGTTCAAACCTCCTGTATAATGAATATGTGTTTATTATAAATATAACAGATAACCCAATTTTTATATATAATCTTATATATGATATTATAATGACTTTATATTACCCGTTTATTAACAATTCCATGTTAATGTTACGTTACGGGTAATATCAACTTTGTTTTTCATATATGTTTTCACTTGTTATTCTTTATCCTCTTACATAGATAATGATTTAATTATTTCCATATTCTAAAACATTATATAAATATCATATATACTTAGTATATGAGTGTTAATATTAATCATTATAATATATAAATTTGAAATGAAATACACTATTTATGAATGTGGTATGTCGTACGTACACATGAACAATGGTTTGTATTTCTTATCATATTAAAAGAACAAAGGTAAACGAAATATATTTTTATATATATACTATCATTCCATCAGAATAATTATTTTATACTTATCATATAAAGTTAGTAAACCCATCATTAATACAATTCATATAATTTATGAGTGAATCACATCACATTGAGTAGGTGGTAGTCCACACATATACAAACAATGTTATCGTATTCCTGAAAAATGAAAATTATGAAGGAATCTGTTATATAATAATTAAATAATAATAATTACACCCTAAATATCATATATATATCATATAAAAACATAAATTAAACAATTATTTCATTCCATGATATGTCTTAATGGTATAATGAATAACATCGATTCATGAGGTGATAGTCTATAGTAGATACAAAAGATGAATGTGTATCCAATTTGAAGGAAATGTACATGATTTTAGGATGAAAACATAACATAAAAAATAAAAGTATATTTTGGATACTGTCTTAATTATATTATCATTTAATAAGAATAATTTTGGTGTTGAAGAAATTAATTAAACAAAAATCATTATTGAAGGTTGTCACCTCTTCATAGGATAATTTATTTTGGATTGTACCAAAGGGGCACATTGGATGGATTTTTTTCCAAAATTTGGGCTACTAGGATGAAGAGATGGAATTTGGAAGCTTATTTGATTAGGGCTTGGATTATCCAAATAGCTTGAGAGGTGTAAAGAAGTGAGGGAGTGATTGAATTTTTTATAGAAGATGAATAATAACATTATTTTAAATATTGATAGGTAAAAACTATTGAGAGGTCTCTATCACGACCTGTCCTAGAGAGGCCCATGTCATGACTTCCCCATTCCTGCCTCCCATAGGCCAGGGGCGGGTGACTAGCACTGAATAAGAATATCCCACAAATGGGAGGAATTTTTCTAAGTACCTATACAAACGCACAAGTCTCCAGGAAAAGGTGTTGAAACTATAAACAATTATTAAAAAAACAGGCATACCACTAAGATACCAACACATAGTATGATAATAAAAAGATTATATTAAATGGGGCTAGAATACAAGCCCATCAAAAAGGAAAAGTAAAAAGGTACAAGTCAATGTAACTCCTATGTAGAAAACCATACCTGATTTGTAGGAATAGAAAAAGTTTTCTGAAGCTGGAGAGGCACACCTCGTCTGTTGGGTCTCTCGAAGAACCACCTAGCCTCGATCTACCAAGGACTCCATCAAAGAACTTATCATCTGCACAAGACACGACATGTGTGGGTAAAGGCAGTGGAGTGGTGAGTAAAACAATACTCAGTAGAACACCCTGAAACACGAAGTAATAGACCACAAGGGAAACATCACTAAGAGGATACCGTATTCTCCATGAATTAGTATTCCTTAAATCACATATAACAAAAACATATAGGTATACTCATAATGGATTTTAAGAATCATGGTATCCCCCACTTCCAGCCAGATGGTTCTACTCATAGCATGCTCATTTTGGGAGATCATACTCCTAAAGCCATCTGATAGTTAGCATGTAGAAGAGGTCTACCAAAATACCCAAGAGAACACAAGGTCATGATACATTACTATATTTTTCCTAAGATATATGGTCTCTCTAAGTCATGGAGTCTCTATATTACATCTAATAATTATCCACAAGATTTTTATTAAGTCATGCTCATTAAGGGAGAACTCACTCCTTGAGCGTTGATATCATCATAGACTCTTACAAAGTGGTCCTGCTAATATGGGCCTCATCCAAAGAGAATACTCTAGTAAAGTTTATTGTATTCATAGATGGTATTCTTCCAAGATAATACCAACAACCCAATCTGTATTAATCTGCAACAAAAGGAATTATTCTTAGGGAATTACAATAACACTACTGATTTGGCTCATAACATTTGTATTTCTCTAATTAGAATATTGAGAAACCTACCTATACAACCATATGGATGGAGTATCAACACCCTGAACTTGGGGGTGGGGTTCACATAATATCCCACAATACTCTATCAGGGGTGATAGAGTATCGCTTCAGTCTCATAGAGGGATGCCACAACTCTATGCAGGACATTCCCTTTAGAGGGGATTGTTGTCCAGTAATGTGGATGCAATACCGCATTAAACCCTTGAGGAAAGAACCAAGGGAAACAATACACCTACCCCTTTCCATACTATAAATCAACTAATCCATCTCAAAATTCCATCATCATGGTATGGGTCATAACACCACAGAAGTCTCATCAAACAGACCTCCTATTTGAAAGATATGGACATTTCAGTGTAACGAGTGTGGACCATCCCAAGTCTGACCCAACCCAGTCGGTTTGGGCCTTCCCAAACCAGCCCAGAATGTTGGGATGCTGGTCCACATTGTCTAGCTTTATGGGCCGCCGGAGCAGCCCAATTGTTCAAACATGGCCCAGATGAGCAGGACAGACCTTCTCCCATATGTGGCCAAGCAGCGTGCACTACTAATCAGCATTGCCACCTTGTTCAGCGAATTGTGCAATCCATCTCCCCTGGTTTCACCTTCCCCACGGACACCGTGACCACAGAGTTCATGCATCCTCCATCGTCACTGGGTCCACATGGATAGCTGCTGCATTTTGCGGCCTCCATCACATCCTCATCAGATATGTGGCCTCTTGCTGTGACTTGGTCACTCACACAACCTCCTTTGGTTCCCCAGTCGACATTCATGGCTTCTGCCACCGTAGGCCCTCCTTCATCATGGTCCAACTGGATCTCATCCCACTATCACTAGCCACCCTTTCGGTGGTCTCTCTTGGTCGCCACCTTTGGCCTTTCCATGGTCCATCTCGCAACCTTAGTCCTACCTAAATTGCGGGTTGTCGCCACTGTCGGTCGCCCTGCTAGCGGCTCTCTTACCTAGTCCCCCTAGTCTAACCTCCTTGCCAAGCTAGTGCTTCCACCACCACTAGCCACCCCATCGTCCTCTCTGCTTATGGCCATTCCTCACCGCACTCCCCCTGAAATTGTTAGATCTGCCACCTCTGATCACCACCTTACACTATTGCGGGCCTAACACTACCATAGTTTAGAATTTTCATCGTGGATCATGTTTTATGGAGAATGAAGAAAAAATAATGTTGGAGAGGTAAGCACATGAAATCCAAAAAATCATTGAATACTGGCCTTGATCACGTTGTACTCGATCCCTCCATGTTTGATGAAGAACGAAGTGGAAGAATAAACAATTTATTTCTTGAATCAACCTAATAACAATTCTCATAATGGAATAATCCCAACCACCAAAACATATGACCTTTGGATTAATCCTTTCATCCATTTTACCATGTACATCATAAGGATAATGAATGGGGAAGGAAATCAATCAAAATTCTCACACAGCCTTGTGTTTTGATTAATCGGCGAAGAATGTTCGCCATCATCAGTGATCCATCTCTGAGTGATATCAATTTTTCTTCTCGTCATTTTTTTCATTCTACAACGAGAGGTTACAAGAATTATTTTCTTCTCCAAATATTCTATGGAATTTATCCAGGAATGTTAATATAATCTAACATCCCTACAAAGATATTAAAGGATGAAAATGCATTTCAGCGTTTTTATATCACTATATTGCAGCATTACCAGACTATTTCATTTATAAAGGAAGACGGGTTTCCTCATCATGGTGTTGCAGTGTCGCAGCGATGTTTTGAAACGCTATAAGAAATGCAATAAACTTTTTATATTAATTTTACATTCCCTTAAATTTTCTAAAAATTATCATTCACAGTTGACCCACACCCTTCGATGTTAGGCTTTGCCTTTGGAAAATACCCTCTTACTCACTCAACAGTTGTATTGGATTTACAATCTGAGTAACTATTTATGAGTTGTTAATATTTTAAAAATAAAATAATTTCATTTCATTATTTTATTTATAGTTTTTTCATTTTCAGATTTTTCCATAGAAGACCTATGCCAACTAAATTTATGTCACACCTTAGGTAAGGACACAACTCGGAGATCAAAAGTGACTTCAGATTACTGATTTGGGAAACCATTTAGAAGTTCTTCTACTTTCTTAGAAAAATTTCTCACGAGCACTATTGAAAACATAACATTTTTTTGTCGAACCATTACGGGCACACCAGGACTCAGAATCACACACCATCAAAATTCCTAGTCTTGTAATTTTAACTTTAATTTTCTAAAAAAATATAGAATATCCATATCATTACATTCTCCCTACTTTAATTATTTATATCCCCAAAATTCATACCAATGGATGCACAAATAGCTTAGGGTACTAAGCATGAATCTAATCCTCCTTCTCCCATGTTCTCTTTCGTAGATTCTCATGCTTCCACCTATCACATAGTAATGTAATCAACTACCCAAGAAGGATCGTCTCCTAATGATCCTCAAGCTCCTTGACAAAGATATAAAATGATCATCCCAATCAAATCCTATCGTTGATGGGGTTCTATGGATTCGAACTATATCCTACACGTAAAGGCCTCCCAATCTCACTACTGAACTCTGCTCCATAAAAGAAATGATGTGGATAACTTTGTGAGTTGGTAAATGATCACCAATATGGTATCATGTATCATGTATGTACATTGTAAACCCATAATGAATTCCATTGATGTCCTTTCCGACTTCCTTCCTCGCACCCCAATAATGAAAGGGAGCACCACTTTCAAGCATAGGGGGCTGATCATGGTGAGTTAATAAACCATGAAATTGATTGAAACAAGCATTTCTCATTCATATCAAATGGTAATCCCATCTCCAACTCGTTTCATCATCCCTTATGTTTGTTATGATATCCACATGCATATCCCAATGAATCTCACCGCCCTAGGAATCCACTATTGTCATGAGAACCTGGCACACAATGACTAAAAATGTGAATTTATGGAAATCCATAAAAACTCCATTTGCAACACCATTGGTATTATTGAGAATCCTCTAAAAAGACAAAATTTCTCCCCACCTTTCGAATATCCATCCAGGGTATTCCCTATGGACACTTAAACAGTAAAAGTCTCACTATCTATATCACTGACTTGTGCCTCCTTGACTCACTGTAATAGTGGAGGGGTAACAACTATTGACAGGAGGTAAGGTTCCTCAACATTATCCCTAAAGGATAACTATAATGAGTTCAACTACTAGAGTGACATATTAAGTAAATATGAACTTGATCTCTTATTGAGAGAATTATCCACCACATCCCACTTCCCAAGAGTATAGATTATCTCAATGTTATAATCCTCGAGGAACTCTATCCATCAATCTATCTCAATTTCTGGTGCTTTTGATAGAATATATACTTGAGACTATTGTGTCCAGGGTATACGATAAACTGCTCCCCCATCAGTTAGTGTCACCCCATCTGAAATTCAAAGACTACCATTTCTGTCTCAGGATCATGGGTTGTGTAGTTCTTCTCATGTGGTCTCAACTATAGTGAACCATAAGAAATAAATGATTACCTCTACATTAGTAAAGAACCATGTTCAGTCCCTAATGCATTACATAACACTACTTACTCATCTCCCTCCTATGAAAATTTCATGATCAGTTTTCTCGTAGAACTCTATCTTAACTACTAAAAATATTTTCAGCAACTCATTGTGAAAACGAAAGGCATCCTCTTTCCTATCAAGGATGAAAGATACAATTCATGAGTTCCATGAACACTTCTGGGATGTGCTTCATGTCGAAGGGAATCACCATGTACTCATAGCGACTTTAGAGGAATCGGAAAGCTGCCTTTGGTATATCTTCATCCTTTAATCACAACTGGTGATTTCTTGATTTAAGTTAAACCTTCGAGAACCACTATGACTCTTTCAACTGATCATAGTGGTCATCAATCATCAGTAGTGGATACTCGTTCTCCACGGTCACTTGTTTATAGTGCCAGTAATCCACATGTAACCTCAAAAACAGGGGCTTACAATGACCTTCCTTGGTAAATCCTCCAACTTTATCCTCATCTCGCAAAGCTCTATGAAATCTAGATTATATGATTATACTGATATCAGGGGCATCCCAGGGTATAAAAAACATAGTAATTGTTATCCCAATGGAAAGGTAATCCAAGAAAAATCTTCTTTAGAGTCAAACTCTTACTCTACACATGTTGTGGGGAAAGAAATACTCATAACATCTACTTCTATAAAGGTAAGGCTAGCTAACTCATGAGTGATCGGTTGCACCCTCTTATGTATGTGTATATCTTTTTCTACCTTGGTTTCCCTTTTCATTGAAAAAAGAAAACCATATTCCATTGTGGTGGACATACCACACCCTTTGCCTAAAATAGTCAATCCTAGAATAGAATGTAGATCAAAACTACATACCAAAAATGATATTGCAAGGCCTCAATTCTATAACCAAGAGGTTCCAACCAAAACTCTCACCTAAAGGGTTACATCACACTATCATCACTAGTGTGCTTATCGAGTCTCCGCCTACAGGTATCTTCAGATGTGAGGGTCAAGGGAATAGTTTAACTGTAATATCAAGGTCTCGAACAATATTTATGACATGGAAATAATTATTAGCACATCTGAATATCAATATTACAACTAAGAGTAGACACAAACTGTACCACAAATCATTCTTGGAGACCTTGTATCATACCCCTCGGCAAAGTGCAATTGTCCCCTCCCCTGTCCTCCAGCTCCTTGAGCCCGTTGTGGAAAACATGGGGGGTTGTGGTGGTAACATGTCAATATGTACACCACATCCTACTACTCTCCCAGCTCCTATGACACATCTGTATCTCTGAATATCAATCTATTCCTTTCACAATCTCTGTCTCAGTGAACCGTTAATCGCTTCCATGCATTCCCACTACCGACATTCACGGGTTGTATCCTCTCATCCGAGGGACTTTAAACGACAATGTTTTTCTCTATAACCCTGGTATAATTAGGAATTAATAAACGGATAACGCTATCTCAAATGTCACTAAACATGTCTTTCTCAATGGTTTGATCCCGAATGCACTTATCATGTATCCTAGTCATCGATTACCTAGAAGTATTGATATGCCTCAAAGAGTACTCAAATACCGACATGTAATCCTTTTGGAGATGTAAAGGATCTTGGGAAAACATATCCCATAGATTCTAAGGTGAGAACTCATTCTATGAAAAATATTCCCTTACTCTATACACATAATAGTCACTTTATTGTAATATTGGGTAATATAGACCCCACTGTCACCTTACCGAGCCACATTAAAGGATCGCCTCCAGGGACACTATTTGATCTTCAGGTTCCTGAAATGGATGGAAAGCTCAGTCAACCCCTCAATACAATCCTCAACCACCTATTATTTGAACTCTCTATGGATCACGAGGGGTCCCTATTTCTGAATCATGTGATGTGCTCTCATCCTACGCATGTCATTCACTGGTACTAATGGTCCCACGTGTTATTCTATAGGTGGTGGTATATCAGGTACACCACTTGGATGTGATGCCTCTTGTATAATTCTCTATATTAATATCTCATTACCTCATGGATCATCCATGTGATCCTGTGCTTGAATCTAGGATGGATATCTATGTGGAATCATCATTAAGTAAAACAAGATAAGCCACCTTCAATTGATATACCTAGTGAGATGATTCAAGAAGGACGTGGAAAAAACTTCCCATTCATATATTATGCATGAACCATCAATTTTCCCATGAATCTATTTTTTTCTTGTACTGAGTCAAAAATAAGAATTTAGGGTCCTGGTGTTTGGATATGTCAGCCCAGCACCAACACTGGATTCCCTAGCCTGAAATCCGAACATGAAACATTTTACACAGTTTCCCCAAACCAAAAAACACAGACTCATGGTCCTTAAGGTATTAGTGGAATTCTCTGATACTACTATATCACAACCCATCCTAGAGGGTCTTGTTCCTTGACTACACCAATTCCACTTTCTATTAGCAAGATTTTGGTGACTATCACTGATTAAGAACATCCCACAAGTGGGAGGCATTTTCCTAAGTTCATGTAGACACGCACACATCTCCCAGAAAAATTATTAAAACTACAAACACTAAGTAAACACACAATAATACCACTAATATACCAACATAGATTATGAAAATAGAAATATAAAAGTAAAAAAGGTCCATAATACAATCACAAAAAATGGAATGTAAAAAGGTACAAGTCCTAGGAACTCCTCCACATAATACCCTACCTGAAGGGTAGGTATATAAAAATCTACTTAAATCCATAGAAGCACACCTTGTCTATCAGGTAGCTCTAAGAACAACCTTTCCCTCATTTACCAAGGACTCTGTCATTATTTTGAAAATCATTGTATGACATGGCACTCTTGGGAAAATCCCATGCATGGGTGAGTAAAATAATACTCAATAAGATCCCCCTGAAACAGTAAGAGCTCCTACCTCTAGTCACCACATTGCGCTGCCACAGGCCTTACGTTGTCGTTGTTTGGAATTTCCATCTTGTATAGTGAGATGTGAGGATTGAGGAAAAAATAATGGGGGAGAGGTAAGAAAATGATCAACCAAAATGGAGGTATCTTGGCATTTTTTGTGTTGGGTTCAATATTACCATGTTATATGAAGAATGAATGGGAAGAATAAACAATTTCTATCATGAATCAACCCGATAACAATTCTCGTAATAGTATAATCCCAACATGCAATACACAAGACCCATTTATTAATCTTTTCATCTATTAAACCACATTCGTCTTAGAGTTAATGAATGTGGAAAGAAATTAATCAAAATTTACACCCTATATAATGTTTGGATCAATTAGTAAAGAATGTTCGTCAACATAAGAAATCCTCCCACAAGCGATCTTCATCCATCATCTCACTATCAATCATTTTTTTCAATGATAGGATTCTGCAGTACTTTTCATCTCTAGAGAATCTTGGGAATTTCTCTACAAATTTCAATCTAATATCTTGTCTCTTTTGAGCTATTAAATGAATAAAACACATTACAACATCGTTGTGTTGCAACATCGCAATGATAATTCATTTAAGAAAGATATTTGGATGCCACGTTGTGGCATCGTAACATTGCTGTGAAATGTCAAAAGAAATAAAATAAAAATTTAAGTTAATTTTTATTTCATTTAAAATTTCCAAAAACTTTATTTTGTAGTCGAATGACGACGATCAATGTTGGGACCCACCTATAGAAAACCCCCATAATGATCTCAACGGTGGTCTCAGATTTCCAATCTGATTTACCTTTTATGAGTTATTGGGATTTTAAAAATAAAATAACTTTATTTAATTATTTTATTTATAGTTATAATTTTTTTTCTTTTTTCACTGAAGACCCGCACATAATGATGTTAAGTCTTGCCTTGAGTAAAGATACTACTCATAGCTCAATGGTTCCCTAAAATTTCTAATATGGGAACCTATTTAGAAGCTATTACACTATTTAATGAAAATCAGTGACACACAATATTAAAAACATATCTTTTTTCTTTAATTAATGATTAATATTTGATATAATTGAGGATATGGTCGAAATATATCCATACAGTTTCTTTTTTACATGTTTTAAGGCGATTATTCTCCTTAAGGTAATGTTTAAAACTATCTAAACTCATTTTTACCATTATTACTATAATTAATTTTAATTACTTTCACTTATATTTTTGGTAAAAAATTATGTTTAACATAGTATAAATTATAAATTATGTTATGTACAAATAAGAAATCCAATTTATAAATTATAATGACATATGTGGTTGAAATTAAATTAAAATTAATCTCATGGATGGTATGAGACGACGAGTTTTAAAGTTAAAATGTTCAACAATTTGAAAATTTTTTGTATACAGTTTCAATGTGAAATTGGTTCAAATTACCTAAAGTGGATTAATTTATGTATATATGATTCAATTTTACATTAAAATAAATTTAAAATATAATTTAACTATATAATTAAATAATATGAAAAGTAAATTTTCTATTAAAATTCTGTTTTTTTCCAAAATTCATCAACAAATGAAACTTCATTGAAAAATACCAAAAACTAACCCAAAGTAAATTTTGATATACCAATATCAAAAATAAAGTTTTATTTTTTCAAATATAAAATATAAAAGTGCCAATTTTAGATTTAAAATTGTTTCTCCATTAATTTTGGTAAAATTGACTTTTCGAAAAATACATCTTCTATTATTAAAATATGATTAATTCTTATATTAGGACCATCAAACATATTGGATGAGTGTAAAAAAATTATTCAACAGATAATTCATATATTTTATTAAAAAAAATCAGCATAAGTGTTTTTTTGTTTACTGAGATACAATTTTGTTTTTACAAAGACAATTATCTTTCTTAGAAAGGGAATTTCTTTATTTTCAAATAGTTCTTACCTTCATTTCTAGCTTATTGATAACCAAAGGATTAATTTTTTATACATTTTTAAATCATAATTTAAAAATTTAGTTAATATTATATGTAATTTTTAATATAATATCCAGGTGGTAATTATAATAATATTTTAACATAAATATTAAATACATATTGTAGTTCTTAAAATCTCGGTCCAGCGTGTAACAATACATATCGAAGGAACTCAATGTTATATGAAACACAAGAAAAATATTGTGTTGTGTGTACTATAAAATAATCTATATTTTCTATGCTGATAAAGATTAACATGGTGTTATGTATAATTAAATTCATTCATAGTGATTTTTTATAAAAAATCTATATTTAGTGTTGTGTAAAATGAAAAATATTGAAAAGATTAAATTAATATGAAAAACTATTTCAAAAAATATCAGGGTTTTACATTCTAGCCATTTAAATTTAATTAACCTTAAAAATTCATCAAGGTTATCAAGGGATTATTACTTGAAAGTTCCTTTAACAGAAAAACACATCATAAAAATGAATACTTATACATCCTTTAAAAAGAAAAGTGGGAATCATAATGGTTACCCAATTTAAAACATAACGAGGCTTCAATATATGAGAACAAAAGTGGAAAGTGAAAAAATATACATGGAATTAAATTATAAATAATCAATGATATTCATAAATATCACTAATAACAAGAAAGTGGGTGATCTAGAGAAAGCTAACAATCATAAAACCACAAAGTCAAGAAGCATGAAAGTGGTCATTGAAATAATAAAAAATAATGATAATATGAAAAAAAAATTATTCCAAGACCCTTTTTCCTAAAGTGGATGAATTTTCACAAGAATAAATATTTACTTTATTTCATTTCATTTCATATGCACAATCTCATCCTCTAATTTTTCCTTGATCAGTTTCCACTCCATATCTTACTCTACAAAATGAAGGTTAATTGATCATTCATGTACCATTAATAGATCATATGATCAATATATATAATTAAATGTCATCACTTCTATATTTTTACATCATTAAATCAATATGGTTATCATAGGTTATCCATTATGTAAATATCCTCACATGGATAGATAATACATTGATCTAAAAACATCATCTGAAGTTAAAAATAAACAAATTCCTAAATTTTTAACCATTTATATAAAGTCCTAGATTTAATGTAATTTTTTTATTATATGGATTTATTATGATTGCATGAAAATTTAGATCACGTGACTCTAAGGCCTCATGTGAAAAGAATGAATATATGAATTTTTTTAAGGTACGTTCAGTAAATGCAGGGTGACATTTTCTATCATTTGAACTGGTGATCTGATTAAAAATCCAAGGGCATCATTGAATCCCTAGAGCTGGTATTCTCTTAAGGGGGGATTCACTTCAACTTCAGTAATACTGGAGAAAAAATAAGATTCTATACTTTTTAAAAGAATAATAAAATAACTTTTTTATTTTATTTCGTTCTTTATTTTCTTCCAACAGACAAATGGAAGTGGCAGGACTAATGACGTATCAAGCCCTTAAACGGCTTGACTCCTCAAATCCTTTGTAACAATGATGTTGGAATTAGGAAAGATAATATTAAATGAACCCCCATTAATTTCATGAGTGTCACTCACCCTCCCCCTCTCCAATTTATATGGATAATGGCGAAAGGTATTTCTTCAGCTTCACCAAGCGATGATGTTTTGATATAGT
Source organism: Viscum album (assembly GCA_963277665.1). NCBI lineage: Eukaryota > Viridiplantae > Streptophyta > Magnoliopsida > Santalales > Viscaceae > Viscum > Viscum album. The sequence continues at coordinate 191,903,008 of OY728166.1, forward strand.
GTTGTGACGCCAATCACTTGGAGGATGGAAGCAGTTCCAGTAGGCGGTGATGAGCGCCACCGAATGACAAAAACTAACTTTTCCTCAAGCATAGAGGCTCTCCAACGAACTTGGAGAAGGGATTTATTTTAGTTATAAATTCATGTGATTATTGAATTCTTTTTCCTCCCTCAGGTTTTCAAGCTAATGAAGAAGGAGCAGAAAACGCAATCAGGGATAATACCCCCCACTACCTTGTTTACCCTTTCATTCTATATGGAAGACCGTCGGCGTGGCAGCACCAGCCGACCATGATGTAGGCAGTGCACCATTGCATGCCATAGGAAGAGGAGGTTGTGGCACTATTCTCCGACGGTTAGTAGAGTGGACACCACCGACGGGCCATGGAGGGGGTGTGGTGCGATGTCGCATCACATCAGTGGGGAAGGTCACGGCCGAAGCCGTGACAGGTGAAGACGGCGGCTGGCCGGAGCCGACCGTACAAGACATGGGGCAGCGCCTGTAGGTGCTGAGGGCGGCCACAGCCGCGGTGTGGCCCCACGCCGTGCCAGGTTTGGGACCCCCCATTCACCCAAAATGGCTGACCATTACACAGTGGTGCATCATCCCACCTGCTAGGCGAAATGGCCTCGCACCCACGGGGCCTACTAAGAAGTCTGGTCCACCTTCTAGAGGATCGGGCCAGGCTGGACCCACCAGTCGGCTGGGCCAAACCCAGTAAACTAGGTCTACCCTTAGTGGGCAAGACTCGAGCGGGTTCAGGTAGGACCCAGGACCCGTTGCATTGGGATGGCCTGGCCGAGTCGGACCGAGCCCAGTCTCAACCGGTCCCAGAATAAAGAAGCACTCGTAACTGATGAAACGGGTGTCCATTCAACATGACACTAGTGGAAATGGGAACCCTTTTAGGAAGAATTCCCTTTGGCATATTCCAGTGGGCCCAACCATGCCTGGCCAGACCAAGGTGTGATCACCCCCGTTTCACGGAATGTGGTGTAACTAATAGATTGTGCATCCCATTGACAAACCGTCTATGGTGACGGAACCCTTAGGACGGGGTGGTCCTTTTTGTATACTCTACTTTAGTTTTTTATAATGTAGGAGTATGGCCTAGTTGGATCAAATTTGAATCCAACCAGGCCACCGAGACTAAATTTCTTATAAGTCGTAGACCGGGTGCCCGATTGACGCACTTTTTGTCACGTTGGAACTCATACAACATGGTTTTCCTTTGGGATTATTCTTCGTGGAACATAGTTGTGGTTGAGATAAAAATTATGGATTGAGTATAAGTTCTCCAAAACATTCTAAGAGTGGGAATCCAGTGGCTGGCAGTGAGGTGGAGGTTTGAGATAGATCATACGGAGGTTAGTGCCCAGCAATCCTTTGTGGGACAGCACTTACCAATCCTGTGTGGGTGATATTATCGGTGGGTCAGCGCTCATCGATCTAGTGTGGGTCAGTGCATACCAATCATGTTCGGGTCAGATCTTGTGTGGGTCATCCCTCAGCGATCATGTGTGGGTCAACGCATACTAATCTTATGTGGGCCATTTTGTGGTTTAGTACCTATCGACTCTGGGTGGCCAGAATCTTGTGTGGGTAATTGTAGGGGTCATTACATATTGATCATGTGTGATTCAGAATCCATATGGATAGTAGCAGTGCCTCTTGACAGAATAAGATGGTATAGCAGTACCAAGTGTGAGCTGAGTCTTTTACCTTTGTGGTGTTAACTTTGCGGTACCTTCGCCTTTGTTGTGTTATCTTCGTGTTGATACATGTGTGGTACTTTTACCTTCATGGTGTTACCTTTGTGGTTTTACATGTGTGTTACATTTACCTTCTTAGTGTTACCTTCGTGGTGTTACCTTTGTGGAATTCTTCACTAATGTATGAGATGAGTATATCATGATAATGTACGTATATGAATGTAAATATACCTAAGTATAGTTGTTGACTGCTTCGTGCTTTGTGGTTGAGGCCTTTTTTTGTGGTTTTTCCATTGTGGAACTTTGGGATACCTTCAAGGGTCTTGGGGTCCCTACTGAGTATTGTAATACTCAACCCTACATGGGCTTCTCCTGCACCTTGTTGTGTCTTGTGCAGACAACGGACAACATTAATCGAGGTAGAGGGAGCCAGGATTGGACGGTTCTCATAGGTGGACCTTTTAATGTGACGTGATGCCTGACTACTGATTGTGTGATGTAGCTACCCTTTAGTTAGGATCCCCAGTGGATGTTTCGGGAACTGTTTTCCTTCTCAAGTTGTACTTGTACTTTCTAGTTGGTCTTGTATTCTGATCCCTTTTTCTATCAGCACACTTTTTACTACTACAGTTTACTTCATGGTTACTTCTTATTGTGTTCTTGGTTCATGTGTTTGTATAGGTTTAAAGGTAATGTATTATGATTAATAGATACACCTTTCTTGTGCATGTCGTTATCCCCTAGCCTATGAATTGCGGGCATGGGGTTAGTCACAGCACGAGCCCCGGGGGGACGGGTCATGACAATGTGGTATCAGAGGATCCAGTTCTTCTGAAGAACTAGGACTCTGATCTTCTCTATGTGGAAATAGTGTTAGGTGTTATGATTGTGGTTTTATGTTTGGGGAATCCATTGTTGGTGCGGTAGACGATGTAATCATACACAAGGACCCTAAATTATGATTTCTGGCTCAGTGCACGATAACACTAATTGCGTGTGTTTTTGAAATGTTTTTCTTTTTATTTCATTGATTAAGCTCACAAAGTATAGAATATTTACCATGAGGTACTTGTTTTCAGTCAGGATTCCACAATGTAGATAACCATCCAGGATTCCCAAGATAGTATACGATGATGGTCGACTGAGCAATGAGGCTTCTATACAGGGCCCTCTTATGATTATGGTACAATAGGTTGGTGCACCAGTTTCGCCACCACTTGTTGGGTAGAAGATGCCACCAGCCCCAGCAGAAGTGGTTGAATGACTACTGAGAGAGTTACATTAGTTTTAGAGATAGAGATCTCTAACGTTCCAAGGCGAGACAGATCCACGTCTGGATGAGGACTACTTGGAGGTTGTGTCATGATTTTTTCACTTAGTTGGGACACCAGGTGATCTGATGGTGATCCTAGTTGACAGTCTCTTCTTGGGAGTAGTTGGGAGATGGTGGAGTCTGACAATCTAGTTACACGGGGAGGATACCCTCACCTGGGCGGACTTTGAAGGCCTTTTAAGGGAAAAGTTCATCCCAGCAACTCTACGCTCAGTGCATATACCGGAGCTACTTCACTTACAATAGGGAAGCATGACCCTAGCCCAGTACTCCGCGAGGTTCACTAATCTCTCCCACCACTCCAGAGACATGGTACGAGGATCTTTTATCAGGGAATGGGCCTTTGAGTAGGGTCTTATATGGGTGATCAGAGCATCGATGATATCACTCAGCATTCCAACACAGGCTGGGGGCTGGAGTGAGAAATTTTGGTGAAGAGATTCCTAGCTGAGAAGGCACCAATAGTGACAGTCACCACCAGATGTCAGGCAGCAGGGTCATCCACAGTAAGCATTTGATGGATAACGCATAGGCCCAAGCAGGCCATACCTTCTGGTGGATGACCTCAAGATACAGGGTTAGCGATGAGGGGCTAATGGGACATAGGAGGATAGTTGAGCAGCAGTCAGTGCTACTCGTGCGACGGGCAGGGTCACATGGCTCATGAATACCCGACCTGCCATACAGACTACCATCTTATGGTCGGTGGACCACTAAGGTAGAGGGTGAGGTTTGAGAAATGATGTCCACAGGGTGGCAGACGTGGAAGAGGAGTTAGTCATACAACAGGCGGTGGGCAACAATTCGAGGTTCTAATGCCACCACCTCTAGGTGTTCCACCACGACCACAGGGAGCCAGAGGACAGGGACGAGCTTAGCTCCAAGAAGCAAAGGCCTATTACCACGATGCTCCGGAGATGATTAGAGGTATGATATGTGTCTATTCAAACCTAGTTGCAATATATGTAGACAAAGGTTCCAGTCACACATTTATTGTCACGACCCTTTTTCTTGTCTTAGATATTTTGGAAGATTCGTTGGCTTGATCCTTATAGGTATATACTTCTATGGGGGAAGATTTGACAATTACACACTGGTGAAGACAGTGTGAGATTACTCTAGGAGGTGAAATAATCGGCTGGGATCTTCTAGATGTGTCGTCGAGGCCTTGCGACGAAATATTGGGTATGGATTGGTTATCCATAGTCCATGCTCAGATTGATGGTATTTGGTGAAAAGTGTAGTGGGTCTATGAGGATGGGACCACGTTTTCCTTCACTTATGAGAAGGGAAACTTTGCAACATAGGATGGACTTACTCAGAGGAGGGCGCAGCCGATCACAAATTAGTTGGCTGGCTTAACCCTCAGAGCAATTGATGTTGAGAGTCCAGTCTATCCTGTAGTGGTGGACCAGTATGCCGATGTCTTCCTAGATGATGTTCTAGGACTACCTCCATTCAGAGAGGTAGAATTTTACGTTGACTCGTACCTAGGGAAAACACCGATATCTACACCAGAATGTCGGATGGCTCATGCAGAGCTTCGTGAGTTATGAGTACAGCAAAAGGACTTATATAGGAAGGGGTTCATAAGCCCTATTGTTTCTCATAGGGAGTCCCCAATTTTTTTCCCAAAAGGAAAATGGGAGTTTGATACTCTTTGTGAACATTCGTTTCCTGGACTAGGTGATCGTGAAGATCATGTATCCACTCCTGAGGATTGATGATCTATTTGATCAGTTGAAACGAGGTTGATGGTTTTCGATGATAGACCTCAAATCAGGTTATCATTAGCTCAGGGTACAAGATGAGGATGTGGACAAGATGGACATTAGATATTGGTATGGCCACTATGAGTTCTTGGCTATGCCTTTCAGCATGACCAACACCCCTTCAGTGTTCATGGAACTCATGAACAGGATCACCCAGCCATACCTCTATCGCATTGTTGTAGTCATCATCGACGACATCTTGGTGTACTCAGCGATAGAGGAGGAGCATTCCTATCATCAACAGACAGTTCTGGATACACTCTGAGTGGACCAACATTATGGTAAGCTCACGAAGTTCCAGTTCTATATACGATAGGTTAACTTTATGGGAAATTTTATCTAATATGATAGATTTGTTGTAGATCCAGTGATGATAGAGTTTGTGCTAGCTTGGGAGCCATCCATGACTGTGAATAAGGTGCAGAGTTTATTGGGGTTGTTTGGGTACTACCATAGATTTTTATCCGACTTTTCCATTTTTGTGGAACCCTTTTCTACATTGAAGAAAATGGGAATACCCTTCATGTGGATAGAGAGATTCTAGTAGAGCTTTTATGAGAAATAGTAGATATTGATGAGTGCCCCCATCTCGAGGATGCCAGAAGAGGGCATTTGGAATGTAGTCTACTGCGATGCATCAAGGGATGGACTTGGATGTGTCCTGATGAAGGTGAGAGAAATGATTGCATCTGGATCTCATTAGATGAGAAAACTAGATCAATAATATGCTACCCATGACCTGGAGTTTGTATTAGTGGTCTTTTCCTTGAAGATGTGAAAACATTAATTGATGGGAAAATGTTTTATAGTCTACTCTGATCACAAAATACTCAGGTATATCTTCTCATAGAAGGACATGAACCCGAGACAATGATGATTGCTAGAGTTCCTCCAAGACTATGACTTTGAGATAGTCTATACTCTAGGGAAGGGGAACATAGTAGCAGACACACTCAACTATAGTATGGGTCTATAGTTGCTGAGTGAGGCGATAGGGAAGGTAGCTACATTGTAGATATTCTTTGTGTATAAGTATAGAGTAGTACACCTCCAGTCTATGACTGTTACTCCCCCGCATATTCAGTGAGTTCAAGAGGCACAACTTGGGGTCATTGACTGTGAGGAATGATGTGCTCAGATATCCACAGGAAAGGAACCTGATGGATTTTCTGAAGATGGGGATCATGTTTTCCACTTTAGAGGACACACCATCGTACTAGTGTCTCTACCGGAGGAGGTGTTGAGGGATTTACATATGTCCCCTCTGGCGGTATATCCTAGTGTGGTGAGGATGTACCAAGACCTTTGGTGTCATCACTGGTGGCCGATGATAAAGAAGGTAGTGGTAGAGTTTTTTTTTTGCGATGCCTCACTTGTTAGCAAGTGGAGGCCAAGCATCAGGTTCCAGTAGGCTTAGCATAGCCACTAGAGGTGCCAAAGTGGAATTGGTAAGTTATCTCCATAGACATTGTTACAGGGCTTCCAAATATATCCAGGGGACATGATTCTATCTGGGTGGTCATTGACTGACTCACCATGTCATCACACTTCCTACCTATCCCAGAGAATGGATCAGTAGTGGGATAGGGACGCCACTACATACAAGAGATTGTACGACATGATGGGTTACCATCAATGATCATCTCCGAACATGATTCATGTTTTACATCCCAGTTGTAGAAGGGATTACATGAGGCATTCAGGACTCATCTACATTTGAGAACTGCCTTTCATCAACAGGTGGATAGTCAGACGGAGCAAACCATTCATACACTGGAGGACATGCTACGTGCTTGCATTCTAGATTTTGGCTGCGGTTGTGAGGATCACTTTCTCATGGTGGGGTTGCCATACAACAATAGTTGTCACTCCACCATCGGTATGGCACTATTTGTGGCCTTATATTATTGACCTTGAATATCACCTCTATGCTGTAAATACCCCGGGGAGTTAGTACTTATGGGTACAGAATTGGTATGAGCTACCCATAAGAAGGTGCAGATCATGTAGGAGTGGATCAAGACAACATAGAGCAGAAAAAATTCATATGCGAACAGGAGATAGATGCCCATGGAGTTCGAGTAGGGAGACTGCATCTTCCTACAGGTCTCACCTTGACGTGGTTTGAAGAGATTTGTCTGAGGAGGAAAACTCTCACAAAGGTGTATCTGACCTTTTCTGATACTTCGTATGATTGGTGAGGTAGTATAACGCTTGGCACTACCACTGTAGTTGGAGAGGGTGCACGGCGTCTTCTATGTATCCCAGTTGTGGAGATACATGCATGACCCATCTCACGTCATCGACCATGGAGAGATAGACTTTGATGATGTGGTGACATTTACGAAGGTTCCAGTGGAGATAGAGGATTGAATGGAGTGGGTACTTCATGTACGATCAATACCTCTGGTGCGAGTTGGCTGGAATCACAGTAACCACCAAGAGATCACATGGGAGCGGGAGGCTTAGATTCGTGGTCAGTACCCCCATTTGATTCCTTCGTCTATGTTGTGGCTTTTATGGATGAAAATCCATATGGTGGGGAGAATGTAAAGACCCATGTTTTCCATGTATTTTTATTAAATTATATGGATTTATTAAAAGTATTAAAAAACTGACGGCACATGATTCCAAGGCCCAGTACGCCCGGAATAAAATTCAGAAATTTTTTATGGTACGTTCAGTAAATGCACGGGCAATGTTTTCTATCTTTTGAACTGGTGCATGGTTTAAAAATATAAGGTCACCGTCGAATTTGAAGCATCGGGATTCACATAAAGAGGATTCACTTCAACTGCATTATGTCTGGGGAAAAAGTTATATTTTGGACTTTTTAAAGGAATAATAAAATAACTTTGTAATTTTATTTCTATCTTTATTTTCGTTCAACATACAAGTAGTTGTGGCGGGACCAATGACTTTTCAAGCTATTAAAGTGCATGACTCGTCAAATCCTTTGTACAAATTTCGTTGGAATTAGGAAGGTTCTTATTAAATTAATCCCCATTAATTTCACAGGTGTTACTCACCCTCAACATCTCCTATTTATATAGAGCTTGGGGATAGGTATTGGCACAACTTCACCAAGCGATGAAGTTCTGATAAAATGTCGTGATTCGAATCACATGGAGGACGAAGATAGTTCTAGCAGGTGGTGACGAGCACCACTGAATGACAAACACTGACACTTCCTCAAGCGTAGAGGCTCTTCAACAAACATGAGGTAGGGATTTATTTCTCTTATAATGTCATGTGAAGGTTGAGTCCTTTTCCTCCCTCATGTTTTTAAGATAACTCGAAGGGCGTAGGCCAAACAAACATGTCCTGAACCCTCCACTAACTTTTTTAACCTTGCGTTCTCTTTGAGAGTCCGTCGGCGTAGCAACACTGTCTGGCTATAATGGAGATGGTGTTCCCTCACGCACTATAGGAGGAGGAGGTCACGACACTATGCCATGAAGGTTAGCAGAGCGGCCAGTACTAGATAGCTGTGGAAGTGGCACGGTGCGCCGTCATGTGTCGTAGGTGGGGAAGGACGTGGTTGATGCCATGATAAGTTAAGACGGTGGCCAGCCCAATCCGGCTGCGTGGGACAAGAGGCGGCACCCACAAGCATCGCTGGTGGCTAAAACCATGTCCAGCGGGCCGCTGTAGGGGGAGAGCGGCATGGCCCCTCCCCGGGCCAGATTGGTGGACTCCCCGGTCAGCCAAAAAAGCAAACTCTTACATGGTGGGAAATCGCCCCACAGGCTGGCCGAAACACCCCTGCACCCGGAGGTCCAACTATGAAGATTGGGCCGCCTTCTGGCAGACCGGGCCAGACGCAGGTCGGCCGAGTGGGATGTACCCACCCAGTGGACTGGACCAGCCCAGCGTACCGGACCCACCAAGAGAGCTGGTCCCGAACCAAGACCCAACGGGCTAGACTCTTCAGTGGGTCGAGCCGAACCTACAGTCTAGTAGGCCAATGCGGGGGGGGGGGGGGGTGGCCCCACCCGACGGTCTGGGCCAACCATGATCATGGCCCATGAAACGAAATGGGCCACCCTGATAGGTCGGAACCAAAAAATCGGGCCAAACCATAGGGGTCATACCCAAGCAGTGTTAGGTAGACCCTAGGACCTATTGCATCGGGCCAACCTAGCTGAGTCGGACCAGGCCTAGACCCAACCGGTCCCCGAATAAAGACACGCCCATAACTGACGAACCGGGTGTCCGTTCGACACATTGTCAGTGGTTTTAGGATCTCTTTTGGAAAGCAGTCCCTTTGGCATATTCTAGAAGGTCCGACCAATAAGATCCAGACCATGGTTCAATCACCCACATTTTCACATATAGGAGTGTAACTAACAGACCATGAATCCATTTGACAAACCATCTGTGGTGCAGAAACCCATAAGATGAGGTAATCCTTTTGGTATAGTCCAATTGATTTTTGGAGAAATTTGGAGTATGGTGAGGTTGGATTGAATCAAAATCCAACCTGGCCCTTAGAACTAAAACGCTTATAAGTCAAAGATCATGAATCTGATTGACGTGATGTTCGTTGAATTGAAACCCTTATGACATGGAGGTCTTTTTAGATACTTCTTCATAGAAATTCGTGAAGGTTGAGGTAAGACCGATGTCTTGAGGAGTGGTTATCCAAAACATTCTAAGAGAGAGAATCCATTGGCTGGTAGTGAGACAGAGGTTGGAGACAGATCATACAAAGGTTAGTACCAGGCGATCCTGTGTGGGTCAATAGTTACTGATCCTGTGTGGGTCAGATCCTATGTGGGTCAGCGGTTAGAGATCCTGTGTGGCTTAGCGCATACTGAACTTGTGTGGTTCATATCATGTGTGGTCCATTGTGGGAGTTAGTACCTATCGGCTCCTGGAAGGTCGGGTCCTGTGTGGGTCATTTCATGGGTTAGTACCTATCGATCCCGTTTGGGCCGGACTCTGTATGGTCAGCAGTAGTTCCCCTGGATAGAATAAGATGATCTAGCTTCATGACTAATCAACTATGCTTCTATACTTCAATAATACATGGTGTGAGATGAGTCTTTTACCTTGGTGGTGTTACCTTTGTGGTTCTTTCACCTTCATGGTGTTAGCTTCATGGTGATACATGTGTGGTGTTACCATCGTTGTGTTACTTGTGTGGTACTTTTACCTTTGTGGTGTTACCTTTGTGGTGTTACCATCGTGGAATTTTTCCCTCTGGTATGAGACAATTATATCTTGACAACTTAGGTATATTGTTTGGAATATACCTTAAGTATAGTTTTAGACCACTCCATGCATTGTGGTTGAGGTCTTGATTTTTGTTTTTTCCTTTGTGGAACTATGGGAGACCTTCGAGGGACTTGGGGTACCTACTGAGTATTGTTATACTCACCCCTTCATAGGCTTTGTTGACACCTTGTTGTGCCTTTTGCAGATGAAGGACAGATTTCATCAATGATGAGGGAGCCAGGACTTGACGGTGCTTAGAGATGGACCATTTTACGTGACTTGACGTAGGACAACTGATCATGAGATGTACCTACCCTTCAAGTTGGATCCTCGGCGGACGTTCCAGGATATTTTTTCCATTTTCCATTTGTACTTGTACATTCCAGTTGGGCTTGTATTCTGGGCCCTTTTTCATTCAGAACACTTTTTACTGCAGAATTTTACATTGTGGTTGCTTTTTGTAGTGTTCTTGGTTTGTTTGTTTGTACAAGTTTTAAGAAAATGACTTCCCATTAAGGGATACGGCTTTTTGGATCTAGTCACCATCCCATGTCCTATGAAATATGGGCGTGGAGTTAGTCACGGAACAGTCCCTGGCGGACAAGTCTTGAAATTTTAACCCTTTCAAAGGTGAAAAATCCAATAGTTTAGGATGAAGGCCACTAAATTTCTCAAAAATCATCCAAGAACTAATCCCCCATATATCATGAAGTGGATATTTGATTTAAAATAACTAACATGTGAATACCCTCATCATTTATTCTCTTGAAACATCTATATATCATATATTTCCATAAATAATATTTGAAAATATTAATGATTTCTTATTCCAAATATTATTAGGTATATTTTTTAGGTCCAAAAATGTCATAAACTCTATCCATGGTAGCATAATCCACTTGGTCAAAATATCCTTAATCAGTTCTATGGTAATAATTACCAATCAATTTACATTATCTGTATCTATAATCTATTTATCCAAGGTAAACACAATTTTGTCATCATGAAGAGATCATTAAGGGTTACCTTACCTTAATCAAAATATAACACTTCCATTAAATTACATTTAAAGTACATCAACACCATTGAATATATTTTTTCAAATCCTTAATTTAAAAAATTTACTTCATGATTCAATTAACATAATTATTGAGTCTCTATACATATATAATTCAATCATCCAATATTATCTGTAAAACATTACTTAGGCTTCATCATTTTTTTCATTATCACCCATTTACTAGAATATGAAATATTAATCATTTTTTAAGGTTCATCTAGCTAAATTTTATAAAAAACCTAATTTTTTTACCCATTAATACATTATTTAAATACCTGAAATTACAATTAATACAACATGAACAGTATAGAAGTCTATTGTATTTGGGAATTAGGAACATTTAATTACAACATTAAACATTAATTTCAACATCTTCATTGAAAATTTCTTTAACATGGTTGATCTTAAAACATTATTGGCTAACCAGGGGAAAATACATAATTAAGGGGTGATCCATAAATCCCCACAAGGGAATAAACATGGAATAAAATGAAGATAATAATACATGTTATAAAAGGAATAATAATGAGTTATAAAGTAGCATGAATAATAATGTGTCAAATAGAATAACAGTCATAACATGGGAAATGTGGAAAGTAGTTAAAAAACTACATCATAAACATAGTCCATGGATAAACCAAAAATTATTCATGGTTGAAAAAGTCCCATAATGGAGTCAGGTCCACCCCTGTCCCTACATGACGTATCATGATATTGAACATTACACAATGCATTGGATCTCTATATAATTCTGAGTGCACCCATCACTTTCATTTCATTCTGATGCTTATGTCTTACACATAGATCATAAAATATCAATATCGTTGTAATTTATTAAAAGTTCAAGGAGTATGGAATAAATATATTAAATTCCCAAATAAAAAGGTATATGTTTAAAAAATTTAATACCCATGAAAACAAATGGGTATGTTATTCAATTCATGTTTTGGTTGTCATGCAAAATCACTGTGAAAATTCAGCCGCACAATAACTTTACATAAAAGTTCATAAAATGGGTTGATGGGAAATAAATGAGTATCTCATCATTTGTACTTGAATTATATAGTAATTGGGATATGCAAGGACATGTCCAGACATTTATAATTAGAAATATATGGCATATGATTAAAAATAAGGATTAAATAATGGAGATGAAAGGATGATTTTGAAATATTTGCACGGTACCGGGTGTATATGGGAGGGTTAATGAGAGAGAATGGGGTATATCATCATTTTAAAATAATAAGTTCTATATTGATGAGGTGATGAAACATATCCCATCAATATAAACATAAAAATATTTGGGGAAATCATAGAAGATATTCTTTAATAAAATTGGGAAGAAGAGGATCCCTCACCTTAAGTGTATGACACCAAAAGCATTAAAGGGGATTATTAAGACATTGAGAGATCCTTGAATATATTATAGAGAGACATGGGAAGCATAAGGTCATGATAAATGGATTTTTAGTGAAGAGAGGTGTGATATTGGGTGGGTTTATATAAGAAAAGAGAGGGATTTCTATAATATTTAGGTTTCAAACTCGACAAAATAAAATATTTCAAACCAAAAACCTTCACATGGTTTTTCCAATGGTTTTTTCCAATGTTGAGAGGTTTTCATTATTTTATTTAAAAAATGTCTGATCATATTAAAATAATTCCCTTTCTTATGTGGAGGTGAGTAACATTTTTAAAGAAATGAATTTAAAATGATAAAACACATTATATGTTTTGGAGGATTCATAGTGTCTTAATAAAATTAATAAAATATTCATAAAATCAAATTATTTTAAGATAAAATCATACATTTGGGAGAATTTAACAATTATAGTATTCATTACATCATTATTGGGTCATTATGATGTCATAAAACACACTGTATATTTATAGGGTATTTATTGTTCACAAGAAAATTCGATTATATTAGAAAATTATGTAAAATTAATTGTTCCTTAATTTTGATGTTATGATTCCAAAAATAATATTCATTTTACATAAATAATTGTTTTCAATATCTTCATTTTTATTTTTAAAATAACATTTTACATTTATTGAAAAAAACTAGGTTTTTGACAATAACCATTTTTGAACACTTATAAAAAGTACATTTCATTTTATAAAAATTAATGACCATTTATAATTAATAAACCATATTTGATAAAAAAAATATTAAAATACTATATTTTTAAAAAATCCTATCATTCATTAAAATAAATACGATAATTGAATTTTAATATTACCCAAAAATATAATTTTTATTTAATTGAATAAAAATAAAAAACATTAATTAATTAAAAAATAAAGAAGAAAAAAATATCTATTATATACAATATATATATATATAAATTTTATTTAGGTCTTGATACATATCCCTTTATTACACTATCGTATGTCTTAATAGTAAGGTGTGTGGCAATGAGACATTCGTGGGGGTTTTCGAAAAACATGGTTTCGGTTGTGTCCTCGTTGAGCTTTAAATTATCTCATAATCAATTTCTCTCATGATTGAGTTGTTTGATCTCAGCTTGGGAATGCTCAAGTGTAAATCCAATTGATTCTATCTCCCTCAGATTCTCCGATAAATGGGCTACAAAGGTTACAATCCTATTGGATAGGTCCATCACTTCCTTTTTCTGTATCAATTGAATTTGTTAAAGCAATATATTTATATTAATCGTCTGATCACTATTTAATGGATACATTAACAATGATAATATTCTTAATGGAAATTTAAATCCAAATATATAATGATGTATGTGCATGTGTTTCCTGTAAATATATTACAAAATAAGGCATTTAATTAAATCACAAAAGGTAAATTCATTTATAATAGTTCAGGTTTTTACAATGTAATCCTTCATCTTACCCTTAATGTAAAAAATACTATTAGAACATCTCATACCTTTCACATGTCATTTTGGGTCTTTTTATTTTCAAAACTATACCCAATACTCTTGTTACCTTCCTGAATCTCTTCATGTTATTTCCACTTATGAAATAAAATTTCATAATTCCCATACATTCCACATCTAAATTATTCAATGTTAACCCATTACATTATAGTTCTTACAATTGACATAGACCAAAAAAATAGTGTGAACAACACTTATCATAGAAGAAAACCACATAATCCAGAATATATACTTATCGGATCCCTAAATCATGAAAAAAATTTAAAACCTATGACACCTTAGGCTTATCCTTATAGACATCCCTAGACATATATTTAGAAATATCCATTGAGATTTCACTAATGTTTTCACATCCTAGTTTCCAAAGGTTGACTAAAATTTCAATTTGATACAAACTATAGAGATCCAAACTTATCATACATGGATATTTCATTATTTTAGATGAATATTAATCACATTACAAATAAACATGATAGAGGACCGTAATATCTTAGTGTATTTGTAAAATTGTAACACATTATTATTATTTGGTGAAAGATCACCAACATCTCTCTTAAATATCACCACATTTGGTAATTCAATATTAAAACATTCTTCATACCATTAGGATAGGAAATATAAGAAATTAGAGATCTCAAATGCACGATAATGTTAAATAAAGGAGATACATAAGTATAACATGAAAATAATGGTATGATAACTTGAACATAACATTTGAAGATCACACCATGCATATCAAAGATCATAATCATTAGACATGACATAAAGATTGGTAGTTTTTAAGACATAAATCATAAGTAAATAAAACAACAGAAGTCATGATAGAATAATATGATCATAAGACATAGAATTTTGTAATACACATATGCATATAATAAAGTGTGAAGGTATTTGTTATGTAATAATAAAATAATTATAAATAAATTATATACATATATATCATATAAAAATATAAATTAAATCATTATTTCTAACTATGATAGGTGTTATTGGAAGAATAAATGACATCAGTTCGCTAGTCGGTAGTCCGCTGTACACACGAACAATGATTGTGTATGACATTTGGTGGAAGTGTGTGTGAGTGTTGGTATAAAACATACCATAAAAACATCATAATATATTTATGATTCTTATGTTATTATGAAAACATTGAATAATAATTTAAGTGGTTTAGAAATCCATAAAATAAACATGCTTGTTGAAGGATGTTACCTCTTCTTCGGGTAATTCCTTTCGGTTTTCACAAAAGGGTTTCAATGGATGGAATAATTCCAAAAGGGAGACCTATATGAAAAAGGTAGTAAATGTTTGATATAATTTTGGTAGGGTTTTTAAAATACAATGGTCATTAAAGGTTTGAACAAGGGATAGGGTGAGTTACCTTTTATTATAGGAAGAGTGACATTCATATAAATATTAAATGATAAACATTAGTTAGAGGTATCCCTTACATATTGTGCATCCAATAATGTTAAATTTTACATAAAAGGAATAATATGGTAGAAATATATATATATATAAATATATATATAATTTTTTTTGTACAATTTTGAAGGCTATTTGGCCCCTTAAGTGAATGTTTAACCACTAAGTAAACTCATTTTTACCTTAACCATGATAATTAATTTTTATTACATTCACCAGTATTATTGGTCAAAATTTATTTTTAAATTATTATAAATTATTAATTATGGTGAATCCAAATATGGAATCAAATTTTATAAATTATAATAATATATTTTGTAGAAATTAATTTAAAATTAACCTTGTAGATGGGATGAGAAGACGGGATTTTAAAGTGTAAAATATCAAACGTTTGAAATGTTTTTATATCAATGCTTAATTTGAAATAGGTTAAAATTACATAAATTGTATTAAAATATTATTCATAGATATAAATATAGTTTTAAACCATTAAAAAAATATAATTTCAGTGTATAAAAAATAGATGAAAATGATGTTTTCAATTAAAAATTAGTTTCTTTCACTATTTATAAAAAAATAAAACATCTATGAAAAATAAAAAAAAATTACATATAGTGAATTTTGATATCACTATTTTAAAAAATAGGTTTTTTTATATAAAAAACATTACATTTTCAAAAATTATATTTAAAATGGGTTCTCCATTAAATGGCAACAACACTACCTTTTAAAAAACACATCATTTTTATTTAAAAAATTAAATTTATTCTTAACAAGTTCCTATAAAAACTATTGGATGATTGTAAAAAAATGGGATTGAATGTATAATATATATATATATTATAGGAAACAATCATCAATAGTATTTTTTTAATTTATTGAGATAAAATGATTGTTGTTCATAGACAATTTGTTTTTTTTTTAGGGGAATTTCTTTATTTTCCAATAGTTCTTACATTCATTTATAGCTAATTGATAACCCAAGTATTCATTTTATATACATGTTTCAATCATATTTTCCCAATTTAGTTAATATTATAAATAAGTTCAAATCTAATGGTTTGGTGGTAACAATAATAATATTTTAAAAAAAATATTAATAATATACTGTAGTTTGGTTAAAATCATACTTGCATGAAACACAAGATGTTGGAGGAACTCATAGTTGTTTGTAACATAATAAAAATATAGTTTTTCATGTATCATAAGATAATATAAGTGTTTCATATAGTGAAATAATAAAATGTTTTGGAATATAAAGAAATCAAAACATGGTTCTTTCCTATAAAAAAAATCAATTTTTATGGTTGTGTGAAATAAAAAATATATACAAGATTAAATTAATTAGAAATAAAATATTTCAAAAAATCTCGGTGTGTTACATAGATTCATAGTGTTCTGGTCCCTGTTATCATATAAACAACCATTATCAAATGTGCTTTAATAAATTCATCTATCAATCCTGGAAAACTAAATTCAAAATACAATTTTCCAATTTCATTTTTCTATATTCCTTTTTTAATTTCAAAACCAAATCATATTTTTTCATAAAATAATTAATTTAAAAGAATTATTATATTTAATCCATTTATATCAAGGTTGAACATTAAATCATTTCATCCATCAAATTTCTAAATAAATTCATCAATTTTATCAAATTCACCTAATAATTTATATTCCATTTAAATCAGGGGTTTTCAAAATTTATATGACCTTATAAAGTTCAAACATCAATCATATCAAGATAGGGGTTTTTAAATTATTTAAACTCATTTCTAATAATTTATGAAAATAATAGTTTTAATTGAAGTTTAAATCATTACAGAACCACCTAAATTTAATAAAGGGATCAAAATCAATACCCGCAATAGAAACAACAAAAAAATAATGAAGGTGAAGTAGTTCAATAAAAAAATCCTTAGATAAAGATACATAAAAATGGAGATTATATATATCATTAACATGATGATTTATCAGACTCTGAGGAAGAGATATGATGTTATTACAAGAAACCATATGAAATCATATTCAATTACTAAAAGGCTATCCTAAAAGATCACCAAAACAATGATTCATAAATATAAGAGGTTATAAGAGTAAAAATATCTTCTTGAGAGGATGAAAAGACCATGGAATCAATTTTGATAAAGTGGGGTGTTTAGGTATCTTAAATGGGAGTCCTCATTTTTTTAATTAAATTTTGATGGGAATTAAAAAAAATCATATGGTTTACAATAAAGTCTGCCAATTTTGTTGAACTTGTGCACCCTAACTATGTTATCCTATTGGATTTCATAAAGGGGTTCATGGTATGATTGCACGGTTAAACTAACCCTGTGGAAATCATTTAAGCCATCCCTGCCAAAGGTGTTTGGTTTTTAGGGGTGTCCACATGATTTGGATAAATTATTATCCCCATTCTGGTAGATAATCAAAGGTATCACAGATTTTTGAGCTAGACAACACAATTTTCCCTAACCATGAACCAGCTATACACAACACCACGAGCTTCCAAATATTTTAAAACTTCATACAAAAGAGCCTGAGATATGATCCATGGAATGTATAATAAAAAAAAGAGTCATGACATACCTGAAAGAAGGTAATGGGATGTTACAACCTCCCCATCATGAAAACATTCAGTCATCATAAATCTAGTTAAGAAGGTTCCATATCAAAGAGATGAGGCCACTTTTCTCTTACCAAGTCCTCATTCTCTAAATTATCCTAAGAATCTAATTCATTATTCAATATCTAAGAGATAAAAGGTATAATAATCCCATGAAGGAACTATTTTCTAAGAATCAATAGTCCTGAATAGATTCTCAATCATTGATAAATTGGGATCTGCATCAAGGTATTCCTAGATCCGAACATGATAAGGGTTAAAAAGAGAATTCCAAAGCATGAATACATGAAAAAATTTGTGGATAGATATAATATATGGTTTTAAGGGTAAATTATAGGTCACATTAACCATTCTATCAATAACTTCAAAATAGAAGAAAACACATGGTGCAATATTTCCCTATTTTCAAAGATATTAGTGTCCCTACCAAGGTGAAACTATAAAAAACACATAGTCACAAAACAAAAACTCCAACAGTCATCAATGAAATTCTTCATAGGATTTATATCATATATTTGTATATATAATTCTCTTATTAATCATTATCATCATCTCTTGCACCAATCTCAGTCCCACCAAGGAAGCTTTACTATTATCTAACTAGTAAAATGGAAATCTACATGTATTACCATACAAGGAATCAAAATGACCATTTCTAAAAGCGTATTGGTAAGGATTGTTGTAGGATAAATAAACCAGTACCAAATGGTATTCCCAAGATCCTCCAATGTTGAGTACGTAATCCCGAAATATATCCTCAAGAATATTTATTTCTCGTTCTATGTATCCATCCATATGAGGATGATATTACATGATCAAACATACATGAGATCTCAGTGAATCCTGGAGGCCCATAAAAACATTAGAGGAAAAATGGGGATCCTTATCAAAGACTATAGCATATGGAACTCTATGAAAATGGGAAATATCCTTCATATAGATTATTCATAAACCCTCAACATTGGATGTATCTCAAATGGGTATAAAGTGATCAAATTTAGTCAGTCAATCGATCACAAACCAGATCATATTTTTTCCTCAATGGATACAAGTGAATCCAACCACACTGTCCATATAGATCTCATCCCACATCAAAGTCGAAACTAGATGTGACTGAAGTAAACATAATGGATTTTGGTGCTCAACTTTGATCTGCTGCAAGGTATAATAATGAGTCAAAATGTATGTAATTTATTTTATGATACCTAGAAACTATAATCATTATCGCATATCATATCATCATGGAACCCAGGCTCACTGCCCAATGTGTATTATGGAAATCCACTATCACAAAATTTCTCACTGGTAAAGACACAAAATACTAGTTTGAGAAACATAGCATACCCTCGTAGGAGAAGGACCACGCACTAATGGTATCTCCACCAAAAATTGTTTCCCAAGTGTAACATAATTCATCATGGAACTACACCTCATTAAAAATAATCTCAAGAATATAGTACTTTGATTGAAAACTAGTCATGAAAACAATGATCATTTCCACTCAGACTCCCAAATTCATAATAGAAAATAGTGCCATAAAGTTACACTCTTCTTCTGAATATTTCATGTACTAGGTCATAATTTTACTTCTCAATGCATTATAAATGAAATTTTTCTAAGAAATAGTGTAGGAAATGTCAAAATTAAAAGACTATAGGTACTCTACCCAACACCATTATCACAGGTTCATATATTATTGAGAGAAGATATAACTCATGATTTTGTTGTTAGAATAAATAGTAATATTTTCTCTAAAAAGGTAATGTCAACAACTCTTAATATCTTGCATCCCCACTATGATTTTGATATCATTAGTCCAATAATTGACCCCATTTAGCCAAAGATATTTGAAACCAAATGCAACTTTGTGAGCACCCAGCATATGAACATATCTTAAACCAAACCCGATGTGCCAAAACAGAACATTTGTCTATACCCATCATTTGGAAGAGTCATAATTGGTGTATATATCAAAAAGAATTTCAAATCATGAAAATAATTATAGCATTTAACATACCATTTGAACATCCTTCCATTTTGTGTTAGGGAATCCATTAGAGAATCCATTTTTATGAAATATTTGAAGAATTTGTGGTAATACCCCACTAAACTCAAGAAGCTATGAATCTAAAAAACATTACACATTTACTCCCATAGAATGATATCATTCATTTTTTGGATCCACTGAAATTCCATATTCCAATACCATGTATCCTAATAAATTCAATTCCCAAATCCAAAAATTTGACTTTGAAAGCTTCACAAAAAGTTGCTAATTTCTCAGGATTTCAAAACTTTCTCTCAAATGAAACACATGATCCTTTATGGAAATAGTGTAAACAAATATTTAATCCATAAATATAACATGAATGAATCATGGTTCTTAGAGAATATTATGTCCATCATATCCAAAAATATTATAGGTTCATTAGTTAGACAAAATGGAATAACATGATACTCATAATGGTTATACAAGCTCTGAAAGGATGTCTTATGAATGTTATTTTCTTTAATTATAAATTGGATATAAGAAAACAAACAATCAGTCATTGAGAACCTCTTTACCCCTTTCAACTTGTCAATGAGTTCATCAATCTATGGAAATAAATACTTTTTCTTTTTCTTAAATCAATTGATATTTAGATAATCAACACATAGTTGAATTTTTCCATCATATTTATTCACATAAAAAATAGGTCTCACCCATGGTGACACAATAAGGAATATAAATACATTCTATAAACGGTAACCCAACTGATATTTCAACTCTTTCTACTCCATAAGATATATATAGTAAAAAAATAATAGAAATTTTTTGAGTAAGAGGTATTAAATCATGAGAGAAATCGATGTCTCTGACTAGTAGAAAACCAAAGAAGATAAAACGAAACTTGTCAAGAAGTACAATGAAAAATAAACTGAGATAATCTCTCAAATATTCTCTCTTTAAAAAAATTAAAAAATAAATATTTCCCTTACCAAGTCCATAAAATAATTTATTGATCTACTTGACCTCGGGTCACATTCTCCTTGATAAATCATGGAACACCCAATTAGGCATAGTAATGTTGACCCACTAAATATAATATTCATTATGAGCCTTATAATCAATCATCCAACCCATCCCAAAAATAACTTTAAGAGGTTTTATGTTGAGAACCAAAAAACTCAATGAAATATCAATATATGATAAAGATAAAATGAAAATATGAAATCAAAGTCCTCTCTCTCTCTATTTGTTTAGAGGGGTGTAATAATACCCATCACATAAAATATAATATCTATATGATGTACTAAAAGTATCACAACATTAGTCAATATGAATGAGTGAGATTCCCCAGTATCAAGTGAAGTAGTCACTAAGAAAATGAATCTATTGGGAGGTACTTCTCACAGTCCATGGACATGCAGAACCTTATTTTAGAGACTCTTACACTATTTAAAGAAGCATCTTTTTTCAATCCTTTGGATGGATTCCCTTAGTTATTAATGAATTTGAAATAACCATAGTAATTTTTTGTGTTGATGAGCCCATGCCAATATGTGGATAAGAAAAGGTGTGGTTGCAAGTGACCTAAGAATCTACAGGTACCATAAATCTTGGGTGCCCTAGTGAAAACCCAATACAAGTTCCCAACCATTCCAAACCAAAATATAGTCAAATGGATTTTTTTAGGCACTGAAGGAGGTCTGGAAGATGCATGTTATCGAAATAAACCATGATACTCAACATGATTTCTACTTAATTTTAAAGAACTAATAGAACTAACCGAGGGAGGTAAAGAAAATCCCATAAACACTGAATTACCTACCAGGTCAAGATCAACCATCAATTCATTATCCATCATTTCAGTATAATATTTGAGCATTGTAACATCGTGATTTGTTTCTACAGGTACAAATAATCACCTATTTTGAATTTTCTGAGTTAATTGGTTAGAACAAAAATTTATTTTATAATAAAAAATTAATTATTACTTTTAATTAAAATCACGAACCTTGTTTTTAGTCAAGTATTAATGACTGAAAAGTTTTTTGGGTGTCCATTTTTGTTTCAGGGGTGTTAATGGCTGAAATACCAAGTTTCCATGGTGCGCAGACTGGGATGCATGGTTTGAAAAAATCGTACGGCCACTAAAGTGTAACTGTGTGAAGATTTAGGCTTTCATATCATTGTTTTTAAAACTATTCTATAGTGGCTGAACAATTGTGTGACATCCCTATTATTTTCTGCAGAGGTGATTTGAATTTTTTCCGCATGGGATGGAGAATAGTGAAGGTAAACTATGTGTGGTTCAGTTTTGGATAGTGGGTGTTGCATGGTTGGTACATGGTTAGAAAAACCATGTGATCCAATCACACACCTAATTTAATGTGGATAAATTGTCATTATTCCCCACCACTCTTATTTGTTCTCTCTCTATCTTTCTCTTTCCTCATGTGGGCTTCCATCAGGCTCCATGGAAACTCCTTCCACCTTCCCTACGGTGTGAAAAATATTCTTCATCCATGATTTATTTCTTGATCTTCATATAGAGTTCTATTCGTATTAGTAAGACCTTAAATCCTCTTGCATCTATTCTTAATTTCACTCTCCTCAAGGATCCCTAAATATGTGGGATATGATTTTCTCTATTCTAATGGTTTCCCTCTAAAATGTCAATTTCTCCCAAATTGGTTTGCGTTAGAGGCTATGATGAGACATGAGGGCATATATGAAAATGAGTTAAGGGTTGCTTGGGTTTTATTGTGTTTTCAAGAGTTTTTTGTGGGTGAAGATTTGAGTACACTATTTTGTTGACCAAGAAGAAAATTTTTAAATTCATTGTTGTATCTAAATAATTAACTGAACTCATATAAGATTCCTATGGGAATGATCTTATATGACTACAAATGGTTTAATTATAGTAAAACTATTATGAACTAGGGAATATTTTGTCAAGGGTTTTTATTTATATAAATTGAATTGAATTATATTAAAATGAATTTATTGTGAGTTTTATGTTAACATGGAAATATCATTCTATGTATTGAGATATCATTGGTTATCTGATTTGAGGTGATTTCATCATCAGGATAAGTGTGTCCCATTATATATATTTTGAGTGATGTTGATCACTAGATGTGTGATACATTCATTGATTTCAATAATTATTTCATTAGTATATGAGTGAGGCTCATGTGATTTTGGATGGTGATGACCAGCAAATTGAAGGACATGGTCAATTGTGCATGAGGTATCAGATGCTGTGGCTTATGGACTTATTCTTTATTGATGTTCTCTCACCCGTGCTTCACAATGCACAATTTAGTGTCATGTGAACATACTAGGACTCAAATGGTGGTGTGGTATTTACCACTCATATGGGTATATTCTGCTTTTAGATGTTGCTTAGAGAAATGGTTGGAGGTGCTTTCTGTAGAAAGCCACAAGGATGGTGATGAGGCATAATTTGATAGTGTTGAGACTATCGGTTTGGGGAGGAGGCTTACTGTATATGTGGTTGTTGGGTCAAGACCATTTGGGAGGATGGAAATCACCATTCTTAGGGATGGATGTTGATTCAATAGTTTTATTACATGTATGATCGACATCATTGTGCCTCAGGATGTCAGGATTTGAGTCAACGGGTTCTTTCAAGAAGGGGTCCAAGGGACTAGATTCTTATTGGTTGGGTGTTCCTTCGAGACATATGTTACATTACTTGGGTATGAGGTGTTGTTTGGGACATGGTTTCATGTGATTTTATTAAAATTCAAACCTAAAGGCTCAATTGAACTGATTTACATCAACAAATATTTAGGAATTAGGTTAAGGATCCTCTCCACTGTGATATTCTAACATTGTCCAAAGTAAGTCATTACTCCCATTTGGATAATGAGCACAAGGAGAGAAAGTTATTATTTTTCATGTGTGTTGTGATGTTATATTTATTTTTTAGATACAACAACTTAATCATGGATATAGGATAGGAACATGTTGGTGATGGCCAAATGAGATTATTCTCACATCCTACAAGGTATATTTGGGATGCATGTTGATTTTATAGATTTGTGATTAGGAAATGGTTCGAGCTCTGGATCTAGACCATAGTGTTGGGATTTTTATCTTAATACGGATGGAAAGGTACAATGATGTTCTTGCATCATCTAGAGTTTCCTTTTTTTCTTTCTTTCTGTATCAGCATGATATAATATATTTGTAATAAGGTCATCCATTAGAAAATTGTCTAATTATTTTCGGTATGAACGAATTTGTATGCATGTTATGTTTTAGAGTCTAAAAATAGAATATTTTAATTTTTTTTATGATGTACTTATTGCTTCTACTATTGAATGTTTTACTTCTTCCATGGATGGGTTACTAGTCCATGTCATTTTGGTATTTATTTTCTACTAAATATTATAATATATATATATATATATTAAACCATTATTATCATCAACACAATGCATAGTCTCCCCAAAATCACTATATTAAACCCTTCATTCTAGTCATAAGACTTTTGTGTATGGGGTGGTGTGCCAATGGTTAGTGGAAGTTGGCATGTGGCACTATTCGTGTGACTAAATGGGTTGGGATGCTACAAATGGAATCAGATTAGTTCTTAACTATGAACTAGTATAGGCATTCAGCTGGATACTAATGTTGTCAATTACTTCATTGATTTTATGATAGTATTAATATTTTTTCTATGGTAGACTACATATATGGATTGTGTCATAACATTGTTTATAACTCATGTTTTGGTGTCTACAGTCCCATGCACAAAGAATATACCAGGATTCTAGGGGTGGGAATTGTTGTTATGATTTTATCATTTTAGAGTTGATATTATTTACACATTGAGTAGTGAACATGGATTGCTTGTTACCTTTTTATGAAATTTGACCCATAGATTGGTATGTAATGGTATGAGATATGGGACTCTTATCCCAGGTGTTTGTTATGATTTTTTATGATTTTTCATGGAACATAGGTTTTTTGGTATATTTATATGTGCCTATATTAAATTGATTGTGTTATGAAATAATTATATGTGGGTGGGAATGACAATTATAGGTGTATATATGGATGTAGATATGGGTTGATGTTGTTCACCATGTTGGGAAATGTTGTCTTCAGGTTGATGCAATGACTTTTTCTAGGATGGGCATGGGATGAGGCATATTTGATACCGGAATTTGATATGTATATGTAAGGGTCCATGATACAGGATATCGTGAGACATGGTTTCTATGGGTGAGAGTGAGGGAATTAAGATCGTGTTTCCTGTTACTACATTCCCTATATTTGATATATATATATATATATTATCTTAGTTGTCTAACCATGGTATTGGTATTTAGTGGGATTCCATCTAGGATGGATCCAATAGTGAATCAGGTGGGCAGAGATTTTGTGACACTTGAGAGATCATAGGTTGAGACCATTGAGGTTCTAGATGAGTCCACATAGGGTTAGGAATATTAGGATTCATAGGTATGGGTTCGGGTTCAGACTATACTATAGGTGGGGAAACCACCAAATCTAATAGATTTTTTTATCTTGTCTTGATGAGAAGCTAAGAGAGAGCCTAGAAAATGTCATCTAGGACATTGAAAGGGGATCTCAAGGATCATATACCTTATGGTATACTTCACTTGAGAGTTACATTCAAAGCCCCAACAACTATCTTAGGTTCAGGGTGGTCCACATGCAGCTAATAACTAGATCAAGTTTATATAGATGATATTTTAATAGTTTTAGACACCCACAAGACAGAGGGTGAAGTTGGATACATACATTATCAGAGGACCGGTTATCATTGGTGGGAGGTGTAGGTTCAGGCGAGAAGACTCTAGGGATAGGTCTGGAAGGACTTTGTGGTGAGTTTCTTCAAGAATATATTTATAGAGATTTTGAGGGTAGAGAGAGCTGGGGATTTATTGATCATACAATAGGGTAAAATGTACACCAGGTAAAATGCAATTACATTCACTGAGTTGACTAATTTTTCACATTGCATGGTGGGTGATAACACCTTGAGGGTGAGGCATTTAGTGGATAGTTTAAGACCATCCATTCAGGAGTATGTAAACAAGTTAAGTTTAGCCACTTTATTAAAGGTGGTGAATCAGTTGTTCAAATCCATGGGAAATATAATTGATTTTTCTTAATTTATTCAAGTTATAGTGTTAGGTGACTAAAATGTAAAAGATTCAGATAACCGAAAGTGATGTCGGTATTAGAATTAGCTAGCTGTTCAGGCCAGAGACATGAGGAGACTAACTCGGAGTGGGTAGTTGATGGTGAGCTTATAGTGTTGGTTTCCAATACATGTTCATACATAGTGAGATCAGGTGCTAAAGGAGTACTAAGCTTGTGGAAAGGTCCAACACCTAGAGAGGTTTGGAAGGAAGCCTTATTGGATAGTCGATATTCATGGATCAAGATAGAATCTAGGATCTAAGAATAGATACGGAGAGGTACCGGGGGATGGTATCAAGAAGTCATCTACCTGTAGTGTTTGTGGAAGAGATAACAGGACACATTATTGGGGTCAATGTCTGGTAGCTTTTGTAGCACCGTATGGAGGTTAGGATTTTGGTAGTTGATATTTTGGCTAGGTGCATTCCATGGAGCTACCAGGTCAGAGTATGATGGTGAGCTGATTACGGTTAGTGGTATGTCATGGTAATAACCATCTATCTTTGTTTTATTTTAGGATGATCCCCATGTATGAGTGTATATTTGGGTGCATGAGGTGCACATGATATTTCTATGGACTAGTAAAATTATTTATATTAAGTTGTAATTAGTTGAAATCTATTATATATATATATGAGGTGTGTAGAACAAGGATATTCAATTAGAATCATGGGATTTAAGGATTGCAAGGTGTGTTGGAATCTGGTAATAATTTTAATGCATGAATTGATTGAGGTGTGATGCACCAGGACTGATTCTAAGAATTTGATGAGATGTGGTTCTTCATATGTGTAATGTGTGTCATGAGAATGAGTAGTGCATATAATGTGATTGGAAACATGATGGGTGTCTGGTATGAAATAGGAGAACCTAATGAGTTAAAGGGGTGATGATGCATCACATAATGACTTCTGAGTCTAGGGACGGTTAATGTACCATCAATTTCATTTGAGGGTTGGGTAGGGATGAACTAGGGTAAGGTAACTACTAAGGTGGGGAGCACATTGGTGGAGTTGACCTGTGCCCGTTGTGATTGTGGTATTCCAGTTTGAATTTATTTAGATGGTTATGTTTGGTACTATCTTGGATTTATGAATTATAGCTCAAGGATTATCTATGTTATGGTGAGGAGATTGTAACATCTCATGTTTTTGGAGTTGGTAAAATTCTTCACCCATTTCAAATTTTCAGAGGTTTGTGGGAAGGGAAAATATTTATTTGATTGTCGTAACTTAATTACTAGTTTCTATTTGACCAAAGAAATTCATTCAGATGAATCTTTATGCTTGACAAGTGTATGTGAGGTTTAGTTGATCTTTGAGTGTGTTTGGGGGTGAAAAACAATATTTAGGGGGTATGCAGACTGGGGTGAATGGTTTGAACATACCATGAGGCCTCCAAGGAGCAACAATGCATCCCCCGGTTCTTTTGGACATAGTTTGGAAAACTTTTATAGAGGGTGTGCACGACCATGAACCCAATTTGTAGATTTTAGAAGAGGTGAGTCACATGGTTTCCAAACAGTTTGGAAAATTGTGCTGGTTGACCATGAGACATGCCCCTTTGGACAATGGGTGTTTTATGGTTGGTTCATGGTTATACAACCCATGAAATCCAACCATGAACCACCTTCAAATAAGAGATATTACCATTTGTCCCTCCCCTATTATTTCTTCTTTCTCCATTTTATCCTCCCTTGCACGGGCTTACTCTAGTCATTATGGATGATCCTTCCCCTTTTCTTGGGTGTGAGCTAGATTCCCTATCCATGGTTTGTTTCTTTATTTGACTATAGTGTTGTATCCATATCAATAATATCTTAAATCATCATTCCTATATTATTATTTTCTCTTGCCACATGTAGTTCCAAATCTATTCAAAGTGATTTACACAATTTTTCGGGTGTTCTTCTAAAATGATGATTTCTTCAAAATCAGATCATGTTAAACACTATGATAATATGTGCATCCATCTAGAAAAACCATATAGGTTATTCTTATGTTTTATTGTGTTTTCTTGAGTTTTTTTAGAGTTTGGATTTGAGATTACCTTTTTTAGACCAAGAAAGACCATTATAAATTAATTATTGTATCTAACTAATTAACAGAACCCATGAGAGATGTCTATAGGAATGCTCCTCTAATTATTAAAATGGTTAATGCCTTGTGGGAGTCATCAGGCCTTGGGAAGATTAGGTCAGGGGGTTCTTTTTTTTAAATTGAATTCAATTATATATATATATATATGTATATGTATATATATGTATGTATGTATGTATGAACTTATTTTCAATTTCATGGGAACGTGATATACATGACCTATGGATTGAGATTGGGTTAGCTTTCTGATTTGGGGCGATATTATTGGAAGGATAGGTGTGGCCCATTATATATATATATATATAATGAGTTATGTTAATCACTATTTGGGTGACACAGTCATCAATTGAGGCGATGATGTTGTGAATGTATGGGTGAGGCTTGTATGATTTTTGATAGCAGTGTCCATCCGACTGAGTGACACAATAATAGGGGAATAATGTGTAAAAAGGTTTGGATTAGGGACTTATTTAGTTACTTCCATTCACCCTTGTTAGACCATGCACAATTTAGGGTGGTATTCAAATAGTAGGACTCAGATGATGAGGTGGTATTGACCACCACGTGTGGGTAGAGGCCATAGTTGTAGGAATCTTAAGGAAATGGTTGGAGGAACTTGTAGTAGAAATCCATAAGGATAATGTAGATCTAGATGTTGATAGTGTTGAGACTTTTGATTGGGGTATGAGGTTTTCTATACTTGAGTTCGTTGGGATATGATTATTTCAGAGCATCAAAATAATTATTCTTTTGGAATTTAACTATTGAGATGATGATGTTTGTACAGGGAGGAAAAATATTGTAGTGACTCAATACATATGGCATCGAGCTGACAGGTACTTTGGAGCAGGGGTTTAAGGGACCAGATTCTTATTTCTTGGGAATGCCTTAAGGACATCGGTGACTTGTCTTGGACATGAGGTGTTAGTTGGAACATGGTGATAGGTTATTTTTTTAATGTGGAACCTAACAGTTCACATGGAATTATTTACATCAAAAAATGACTAGGGATATGGATAAGGATCCTCTCCACTATATTATTCTGCCATTGGCTAAATTAGGTATACATTCCCTTATGGTTAAAGAAAACTAGGGGAGAAGGTTATTGTTTTTCATGTGTTATGTGATGAATGGTAATTTTTTTAGGTACCTATCCTAGAGCTTGGACAACATTTATCACTATCTCAATAACATTCAGGTTCACTGGAGGATTACCTCACTATGGTTCCTTAAGAGCTTCCTCATATGGCCTACTCAAACATCATCCCAGAGGCATGACGATAGAAAATATTGATAGAAAAACATGAAACGTCACTAAGGATACATGGATTGGGGATACCATATTATCAATTACATCAAGTAGAAATCAATATTTGAATTTAACTAACTTAAGAAAATGGAAGGGAAAAGTGTTGGATCATATTAAACATTACCCAACGAAACTTTTTCTAAACACCCATACTAACATAAGGCTCATTATGATTAATGTTTTTCAGGAACTCTCTTGAAACTACCTCTTATTTCATTATATTCATACCTCATCTCTACGAGGACAACCTAAACCACATACCAATTTCAAAAAAAGATACTAAACCCAACATTTGAGACCACTCAGTCACAAACGAACATGGATACCCTAGAACATTGATACCCAACATGAATTTGACTATGAAACCCTAATATTTTAGAAAATAATTATCATTATATACTTTTATTTCTTTGATATCTTATGTTATATACAACATTCAGTTTAAACAAACAGCAATACACTATTGAAATATAATTATTGATGGTGAAAATTATAACATGGTAGTTAATTTACTCGGTATAAATATGATTAAATACTTTATGAAATATATATTAATGTTTTAATCAATATAAATTTAATGATAAATTATTATTAAATAATTACCCATTTTTTCGTAAATTAATTTTTTTCTTCAAAAATACATTTTCATCATAAAAAATTTTATTATTTTCTGTGAGAAAATACGATAAATAATTTCTTGATATTTTATAAATTTTATTTTATAAAAATGATATCAATTGTAAATAATCATATCAAAATTATCATAGTTTTTTTAAAAAAAATTACTACAATACTCATTTCCAATGTATGGCGAAAAATAACGATTTTCAAAAAAAACTATATTTTTTTCAACCATTTGCATGTTACATTTAATTTAAAATTGGAATCAAAGTAAAATTTCGTCAAATATATTATTATTAATCCAAATTAATTATTTAAATAATTATTAAAAACAAATTTTGTATAAAACCATTTTTATAGAAAACTTTTTTTTAAGAAAACTATATTTTTCTAAAAAGTGTTTTTCATCACGTTTTTTACACTTATTTTGAAATTAAACTATTTTAATTATAAGAATTTCATACGAAAAAATATTATTAATTAGTTAACCGAAATTATGAAATTATATAAAATTCACAAGGTGAGTGGAGGGAATCGAAAGGGCGATAGAAATCTGCTCAGGGCAACAACTCAAGAATACTTAATATTGATTCTCGATCTATTGCAGATGTAGTTATTAGTCAAGTTGTTGAGTCAAAGAAAACTCCTAGAGAACATAATGTTCATCATTGAATGGCACCAAAATCATTTCAACATTGTGGTCACTCTAAAAATCATTCTATATGAATGATGTTCTCATACTCTCCGATAATCTTCATTTCATGCTTATTGGAAAATTCTTCCAATTTAGCCCTCTTGGAACTTCTTATGATAGATGATGGAAGCTATTGGGTTTATTAAATTTCTTATGGGCTGTTGAACTCCAAAAATATTGCTTTTTGATTTTCTTCAGAAGAGATTACTATCATTTTAAGATGATGAATTCATGGGTGTTTGGGGGCTTCCTCATGAATCATATTAAATGGAACCCATAATTTGATCCAACCATTGAACCACCTATCACTAAAAATGGTTAAGATGTTATGGCCTTATGCTTCATCTATTAAAAAGATAAACCCTTATTCAAATTTTTTTCTTAATTTTCCATCATCTTACAATGGACTATTCTACCAAAAATATTCCCAAACACTTAGTTGTGAGGTTTTTTTACTGAAATTGACATCTCTCGTACTCTTCCATCCAATGTTTGGATACAAAAGGGTAAATTTGGATTTTATCAAGAGATAAATTATGAAATCCTACCAGCCTATTGTAAAAAATTTCATATGATTGGCCATTCTGCTAAATATTATGATCATCAATTAACCAGTCCAAGCCCTCTCAACTGTAACAAGACAGTATGGGTAGAAATTGGTAAGACAAGATTAGCTCCTGATGAATTTATTGATTACAATGATAGGAACAAAGTGAAGCCAGTGGCCCTTGATATATCTTATGATACCCAACCTCCCCAAGAGAATTTTCTAATGGATAATTTACTACCAAAGCCTAAGGCAGTGGATAAGGATTCCCAAATGTGGATCACACCCAATAGGGATTTGGCCAGTCATTCTAAAAAATACAAGCCTGCAATTCATATTGTTTATGATATTTATATCATTGGAGATGATGTATATAATTCTCAAACAACCTTTTTTATAAGCCACATATTATTTTGTGATGAAAAAACCTGAGACCCAATTTGACCCTAGTGAATCCAATATGGAATCACATGATCAAGTTGGTAAAATTGTTGATGACTACATGTATTTGAGTGCTACCAAATGGAATAAGATGATTGTTGGCCTAGATGGATTTATCACTCCAACCACAAGGAATCCTGAAAAAAAAAATCGACTATTCTATATTAGATAAAACTATTGTCACCAGATCCTCAGATACTCAATTGAAAGTACTCATGATCCCTCCTAAGCCAGATATTTGTGGGGATCCATCCTCCTAATCAGAGGAAGAGTATTCCACCATGACTTCATATTCAGAGGAGTCAATGAATGATATTGATATCAGAAATTGTAACAACGTTATTATGGAGGTTTATATGGTGGAAGTTTACACCTATATTGAGGGAAAAGAGAGATGGTCCTTTGGAAGGTATATTAATAGGGAGATAACTATAGATGAGTAACTAAGTTTCATAGATTGGATATTTGATAGGCAGAATTTGAACTTAATAGAGACCTTGGATTATATTTTTTACTATTATAATAGTAATATATGTATATGGATGATTATTTATACGGATGTTTCTCCATATATGTGGTTCTAAATTCTGTACTTTGGATATTGTGGTTTTTCTATTACTAGGTTTTTTTTGTCTGGTCTACGAATAAATATTACTGAATAATGTATCAAATGATCTGGAATTCACCAATATAGATTATAAGCAATAGGGGGATATCATCTTGATGCTCCTCATTCAGAGAAAAAGTTTTCTCTAAGAAGTGGCTGACACTTTTCTTATAACTTTCCAGACATGGTTATGGCAGGCTTCCTATGAAACTAATCAGGATGATCATGATCATGTTCTCAATTTTGAGAATGAATACTTTCACTCAAGATCCAAAAAAAATTACACTTTCATTGTATTATTTTTTATTATTCACCTTTTCAATTTTAATAATTATTTATATTGATCTTAAAGAATTCTATTTTTCTACATAATTCTTTCATTTGTTTCATGTGAATCCATAGGCTGAAGTCTTATACATTCTTGGATCTTGTATTTTTTTGCATGTTATTTTATGTGTTGTTATATGTCTTCATATTCTGGTAGATTAATTTCTAGCATTCTTATTGAAGAATAAATAGGTTGTGTGATGAGACACAATGTGGTATTACATACTCTCTATAACATGCTCACATATATGAAAATTTGTATTACCATATAGGAGGGAAACGATAACTAGATTGATTAGAGTTGATGTTTGCAATTCTGGATTTGAAATAACATTAAAATCCATCATAAATTCATGCCTGATGTTTTTTCCTTGATCATTCATATCATGAAGAATATAATGATTGAAAAAATTTGTTATTGTGGTCAATTTTTCTAGGGAAACATAAATATGATTGCAGGCCATCAGTTGGTGAAATAAGAATTCAGTGATAACACAAGAATTGGGTGATGGTTCATTGATGAATATATAGTTTTTTCATTTACATGAAAAATAATTGTGCATCATTTCTTGATGTGCTTTTTCTCACTTTCATGAATGATTTAGTGGTTTTTCTTGGCAATTTCTTTTTTTATTATTTTTTTTTTCTAGGGACAAACTCATTGTACCTCATGTAATCACCTAAATTTTACTTTTTGACTATAAATTTAGTGGATCAGGGGTTTTAACTCATGATCCAAGCCATTATAGTATGAAAAAATATATTCTATATTTGATATTAGAAGATTCAAATTTTGTAAATAGGTCTATTTTGTATATAGGCATTATGAATTGTAATTGTAGTAAAATTTATCACCTAGGTGAAGGGTAAATCTGGTAAATCTTGGTTAAAATTTATTGACAAGGACATATGTTTCATCCAAATTCTTACTGGATTAATGAAATTCTACCCTAATGACCATAGTCTCAAATTTGAATTTTTGATAGAAACTTTTCCCAAATAATACCCATTGAAATATTTAAATAAAAAAATTTACAAATTTTACTCTTGATGTTTTGAATATATATTATGTTCCCATATTAGAAAAAAATTAAGATAATAATAAAAATAAATATCAGTTTTATTCTTAATTAAATTATTTTCATTATATAAATTTATTTTTAATTTCTTTAAATTTTATAGTTAAATTATATTATTGTGCAATGCAGATACATTATTTTTTAGGTAACTATAAAAGTAAAAAATATGTTTTTGAAAAAGATAAAAATAAAATTATTTCAAATAAATAATGTTTCCAACTGTTTTGATTTATCTATATAATATTTCGGGTAAATTTTATAATATTATATTTGAATTTCACTTTTTTATCTAGTTTCTAAAGGCAAATTAAATGAAAAGTGTAAGAATTAACATTGATAGTACATTATCAGAAAATTATTTTATTAAATTATTAATAAATACTAAAAATATTGTATTTAACCATGTGAATATAATTATATTCAAAAAATATATCCATGTTCCATTTATGAGTAACTTAAAAATTAATAGTAACATTATTAAGCCTTTTTTTATTTAAATAGTGGTTTCCATAGTTAATGTCCAAAATAATTTACCACGAGGTTAATAAAAAAGATATGGATTTATATGATATAAAACCATGTATAAATTTAATAATTTGATTTTATTTAATCCCTAAAAAAAATTCATTTAATTCCTAACCATTTGGAAGCATTTGGATCTAGAGTAGTATTATTATGTTACATTTTTTATGAAATTCTAAAAGATCCACTCAACTAAATTATAAATGCGAACATCTTCTCTTACTTATTTACACAACATTGAGTTTTATAGATAAAAAACCTAAATATTTCTATTATAAACATCCTCATACAAGTTATGGTAGTAATTTTCTACTAAAAACGCTATCCTTATAATTCTTTAAGGAATGATTTAAGGGAGGTATCCCGAAGAAGAGCTAATCATCTTACACAGCCTCATTCATTTTATTTCTTATTCTTCCTCTTTTAAATATATAGAATTATTCATATAATGGTAATATATGTTTTCTAAATATTCATAAATTTTTTTCATGATTATTAAAACATTTTTATACACCCTCTTTCCTTTCAAATGATATGTGAAAGTATCGCTTGGGCATACGTATGATTTACCATTTCCAAATAGAGATACCATTCGTTTATAATCACTATAAAATATGTATGTGTATTATGATGGGTTTAATGTTTATATATGATAATGATAACATAATTTAACTTATTTAATTATAAAAACTACCTTTTGACGTCAAAACATTGGAAAACTATAATGTTATTTAGGTATACGTGTGGACTTCAACCTCCACAAAGAAAGGTAATTTTTTCATTTATACATTTCATGGAATGAAATAATGAAGTATTTGATGAATATATATGATATTTATTAATTAATAATGGTATTGTAAATATTAATTAATATTTAACATTATTTCTTTTAATTCTTTGAAAAATAAAAACAGTGTTCATCTATAAGTACGCCATACCGTCTCCATGCATGGTTCGATTCATATTTTTTTATCTATACATTTATGAATAGTTATAAATATATATATATATATATATATATAATGAATATATATTATCTTATCACATTATCAACAAAAATTCTAATTATTTAACCATAATCAATATATAAGTGCCTAGAACGTAAAATCGAAACATGCTTAGAAAAAAGGCATTTATCACCCATAAAAGTAATTTTAATAATAAATTATTTATAAATGGGTGAAAAGATATCATAAATAAATCATAAATATTTTTATTTATATGAATATTTTTATGGAATAAATTTTTTAATAAATCCATAGTTATTATATATGTTATTGAAAAATGAATGAGGAAAAGTGTGATTTGTGGTATGAGTTTTATTTCACAATCCCATAAGTATTTTGGATTGTGTTAATTTAAGTCTCTATTGGGATAATTATTTGATCATTATATTTCTTATACATGTTTTACAAAAATGATTTCATGAATTTTTTACAATTATATACTGATTTTTTAATGTCATTTAACCCATGTTTAACATTTACACAAAATAATTAAAATGATTTTTTTGTCATTTTCTGATTAAGGTAAATTTTGAATTTGTGAAAGGAATGTTTTTTATCATATAAGATATTAATATATTTTTATAAATCTAAGAATAATACTTTATTTGAGTATTACATTACATGTTTTAAATTATATTTTTTATAGAAAATGTTTCCCTTTATAGGTGCACAAATTTTAAAAAAGAAGTTATTCAAAAATTTAATTATTTTTCTTCACAAGATTTATGGGAAGTGATATTTAGAAATAAATGTCAAATTATCATGACATACCATGATGTTATACAATATTTATTGGGGATATGATCCATGTATATCATTGTTATTTTCTTCTGGATGGTTTATGTTAATAATGACAATATGTTGATGAAACCTGTTCCATTTTCGACTAGTTATACATTGATTAAATGTTTATGAAATATTTTCAATTCCAAGTTATCTAATATGTTGAATGATTAATGATATTTTGGATCAGATATGTATGATTTTATTTATATAATAGTTTGTACCTATATTTTCAGCAAATGCATTGGTTAAATATGGATAACTCTCGAGGTAAATATGTTATGGTTGAACCGAGTTTCACGTTCAAAATTTTATGCATGGATCTAATTTCCATGTCCATAAGTTTATGTGTGAACCTATATTTCATGTTTATAAGATCATTCATGGACCTAGTTTTATGTTCATAAGTTTATGCATGGTCCTTTATTTTTTCTATAAGATCATGTGTATACTTTTTTCATTTTGATATGTTTATGTGAGTACTTGATTTCATTTCCTTAAGCTAGTGAGTTAATATGTTTCCATGTATACATGTTCAAAATGTTATATGATTATATTTATTCCCTAATTACATGTCTTATAAAAATTATTTTCTCTTATATCTCAGGTTCTTCAATACTTTTATGAATCATTTCTTATAATTTTTTAATCTTTATTCCATGGCTTAATTTTATGATCTATGATATGTGGGGTATTGATTTAAAATGTTAATCACATATTATCACACACTTATGATCATGTTAACCGTATATGATCATTAAAATATCTATTGTTTACCATTAATAAAAATATGATATTAAACTTTCTTATATTTCCATTTATGGAGTTATGAAGAATGGTTTTACAAATGATATATATAATAAGGGTGTTTATTATAAAAAACTTATTGGGAGATGATATATATCATTTATGAACCAATTTTTATGTTTTGATGATTCCAAAAACAGGAGTCCTATATGATTCTAGTGTGGATCAAATTTTATATCATTTATTCGGATGTAATATTTATGTTTGAAAATTATGGGTCACCAAAGTTGGTATTAGAGATAGGTTTAAGTAACCATTAGAAACTATGATGAAAAAATAGTATTAAACCAAGGGATAAGTATAAATATATGAAAAAATCCTAAATTATTTTATCATGTATGATCTATATTAAACATAAGGTTTAATGCATTGAAAATATTGTGTCTTCATTTAAATATCTAATTAATGATGTTTCATGATTTTGTGGTTTTACACAATGATTATCATTTCTCAAATAATACTTTTTAGTTTTAGTTAATGGATGGAACCAAAAATACCTCTATGAATAAAAATATAATGGAAAATGAAATGAATATCCTTATGAGAAGTCAAATGGATTATGATCTAGGATGAAATATATCATGGCTATGTTTATTTAACTCTCTCAAGTAATTGGTGGTAACTCGGATCATGTTGAACTTTTGAATACACTAAAGATGGAGGAACATGTTATTGAATATTTTATATGAAATGAAAATTATCTTTATATGGACCTTATTATCCATTGGTTTCTGATCAATATATGAATATGATGGAATATTTATTTTATGTTCATTAGTGCTCAGATGATGGAATATGTTTTCTACCTATCTATCATATTAAAGGTGAAGTAGATCAACAATTGAATACTATTATGAATATCAAGAATTGGGAGGAAATTTCATCCATATAATATGATGATTTTAAAGGAATATTCATTATTATTTTTTCCCATTTTATTCCACATACAAAATTAGAGAAGGAATTCCTTTAGTTTATGTATAAGAAAAATGAATCAGTCAAATCCTATGAGGAAACATTTACAAGACTTGTAAGTTATGCTTTAGGTTTAATCATCAACCCTAAAATAACAATTTATCGATTCTTTAGTTGTTCAAAATGATGTCTTTGAAATAAATTATCTATAAGGGACTTTGGAATCTATAAATAAAACATTAAATATGAATTGAAATGGGTAATTGATGTTGGAAGCCCTTAAGGTTATGGTGATATTAAAATAAATATGTTGAATCATGTAAAATCAAGTGATTTATTATATGGAGGGAAGAAAATTTATTAACTTCCTACTTGCAAAAAATGTGGGAATGAGAACTCATGTGAATAGCTAAATGAATCAATTTTTTTCAAGATTGGGAACCCTATCTATCAATCCAAATAATGATGGAGAGATACAAAGAGACACCTCAATTAAATAAATGAAGATATAAGTCAAAATAATGCACGACACACTATTCATTGCTATAAATGTAAAGTGTTCAGGAATTATGTGAATAAATTCCTAAATCTAAGTGATAATGGAGTTATTAATACACAACACCCCTTGGAGTAAAAGGATAATGGAAAATCTTATGAAATAATAATAACTGATGTGAATCATGATAGTTTTGGTGCACTTATCCTCTACTCTAGTAAAGTGGATTATACACTTACATTTTTTATATATAATACATATTAATATATTATCCTTTTGTGAAATTTTATGTGATTTCATGAACTGATTAGGTCTCCTAACAAAGATTCAATAAAAAAAATTTAGAATAGAGAAATCATATTTTATTTTATCAATCAATATATGATCAACAATATGTTCACGGATGAACCAAAACCTTTAATGGGAACATATTTTTTCTAAGATAAGAGATTAATTAAAAAATAAGTGGATAATTATATTTTATAATAATCTATGATTACATTTTGAGCATTTTAAAAATTATTTATAAACATTATAGAATATATGATCAAGGTATGTACATTCTCATATGATACATTATGTGTAATTAAAATTATTAGTATATCGATCATGTGAGTATTTAAAATCAAATCATTTTTGTTTAATGAACATGGTCAGTAATATTTTCGATATTTATTAAGGTTAAATACATGTGGAATGGATAAATTTCAAATTTTGGTATTATTATTTGACATTACAGTTTGATTTATCATAACTTATACTAACCATTTTATTTTTGGTAAAAATATTGAGGCTAATGGAATGAATTATAGATATCATGATTTGTTAAAGGTTATTCATTCATGAAAGTATTAATCTATAGTATCCATTTCATGGAGTTGGATATGAAGTGGGAATAGATCAATGTACAACCAAAGGTGGAGAATATGGTTATGACATAGGAAAAAATAAAATAAATTTAGTTTCCCAATAGATTTATATATATTTTAGATGAATAACAAGAATTTAAGAATGGAAACAATAAATAAAAATGTTATATATTAACTTTTATTACCGATTAATCCATGTTCTTTTAACCCATCACATATTTATAGTTTCATGATGAATCACTTTTTCCTAAACATTTTTTCTATCACTCTCTATCAGTCCTTGGTAGTTAGGTTTTTCTTCCATATCTATGTTTTCACTTGAAAAATATGTTTTCACAATTCTATTCCTAGTTATGTGTTTTAAAAGATCAAATTGTTTACTTAAAATTCTTACTTTTAATAGGATGTTTTATTAACCCTTTAATTGATATTGGTTTTCAATAAAAAAATTTCTAAATATCAATCCTTTGATTTTCGAGAAAAAGAAAAAATATAGAGGATGAATGTTATCAATGGGGGGATAACATAACAACTGGATATTTTATAAAATATTTCTCTTTAAATAATTATACTTATTTGATATCTTGTGTTACGCAAAACAACAAGTTTAAAAACCTATGATACATTACTAAAATAGTGTTATTTAAGGTGAAATTATAACCTAGTTGTTAATTTAAATGGTTTTAATATTATTAAATAATATTTCAAATATTAATAATTATCTCACCCAATATAAATTTATTGATAAATGTGGGGTAAAAAAGGATGCAATATTTAGTAAAGATATTTTATTCATAAAAAATATGTTCGCGCCAAAAAAAAATTATTATTTTTTGTGAGAAAATATAATAATTAATTTATTAAAACATTATAAATTTATTTTAATAAAAATATTATCACTTTTTAAGTCATCATATTAAAATTATATTTGGTTTGATTTTTAGTATTGTTCTAAAATGACTTATTTTTCAGTGTATATTGAAAAATGAATATATTATTGAAAACTATATTTTTTGTTTCAACCATTTACAAAGTACATTTTATATTTAATTAGATTGAAGGAAAAAGTAGTAATATTTTATTTTTACTAATCCAATTGGGATAATATTTTTCTAATTTATAATATTCTTTTTTATAAAAAAATATATTATAAAAAGAATGCATTTTTAAGAAAGACAACATTTTTCTAAAATGCGGTTTTCAACTTTCTTTTCAAACTAATTTTAAAATTAATATATACCAATAATAAGAATTAAATTTGATAAAATTGTATCCATTTTTTTAATCACAAGTTTCATATTTGGTATATTGATCTCTTTTATTTACATTCATTGTGAATCGTAAATGTGGTATCATTTATTAACTTGGTAATGGGTAAATATGATTAATCTAAGTTAAAACTAAGTGATATTGCCAAAATATTTCCTCTTAGTTATTATTTTATTATTTTATTTTTACACTTACAAGCTTATTTTATAAATGTTCTTTTTAATGGACATGTTTCAATGAAAATGATTCTTATAATATATAAAGTAATTGATGTTACAAAATGTCAATCTCTTAATTTTAAATATCTAATTTGCATCCACCTAGGGAAAAAATAATGATTTTAGTTAATATAAATTTCATTTTTCAGATTAATTAAATTATATTATTGATAAAAATTTATTTATAATTTTAATAAATTATAATATTTAATTAAATGCTTGTGCAATGCTAATACAATAGTTTTTCGCTAATGGAAAAAAATATTAATGATTTTAAAAATAATAAAACAAATATAATTTGAAATATATAATGTGTCTCACGATTTTCATAATTATATATGAAATATTATTGACGTTTTATAGGATTATATTTTGTTTCCTCATTTTTATTGATGTATTCAATGTCAAATTAAATGAATAGTGTCAAAATTGGCATTTATAGTATTTTATCAAGATAATATTTTATTAATTTATTATAAATGAAAAAAAAATCTTATAAAATTTAAATGAAATATGGTTTTAAAATTCATCCATGTTCTATTTATGAGGAAATTTTACATTTTTAATAGCATTATTAATCATTTGTGACTAAAAAAGTGGTTATTGTGTTTAAGGCCAAAAATTATTAACCACGAGGTTAATAAAATAATAACGATTAAAATGATATAAAAACTTCTATAAATTTTATTTTAAAATTTTATTTCAAAACTTGGAATTTATTTTCAAATTCAAAATCATTTGGAATACTTTATATCTATAATATTAATATTACGTTTTATTTTATTGAATAAATTCCCAAATTGCCCCTCTCTCTAATTATAAAAGGGATAATCCTCTCTCACTTATTTAAACCACATTGAGACATATATCCTGATAAAACGCTATATATTTCTATTATCAACATCTTTATACATGTTATGGAGGTTTATTTCTCCTCAAAAGATCAACCTTAGGATCCACAAGGAATGATCTAAAGGAGGTCACATCAAGAAAAGGTAATTTTCTTACCAAACCTCTTCCAATTTATTTATTTTTAAAACATTTATAAATACATGTTATGTATCATATAATGGTACCATAATTATCCTATAAATAATTAAATGTTATCATGACTATTAAAATACCATTATGCACCATAATTCCCACCAAAATTTGAAAGTATTGCTCATGTGAACGTAAAACTTGACATCTCCATATAGTGATACAATTCATTTATAAAAACTATGATTGATAGATGTGTAATATGATGGGTTTTATTTTTATATATGATAATTATTAAATTATTAAACTTATATAATTATAAAATAATATCTTACATATTACCTGCCAAACCACTGTAAAATGATAATGGTGATCGTCTGTATGTGTGGACTGCAACCTCCATGAAGCGATGTAATCAATTTTTATTTTATATTTTATAAGAATGGTGATTATGAAGTATTTGATGAATATATATTATATATAGTATATGATAATAATCCTATAAAATTGAACTAATATTTACCGTTTTTTCCCATCCTTTGACATATGAAAGCATTGTTTATGTGTACGTAAAGCCCACCGTCTCCCTGAATGGTGTAATTAATTTTTTGTATATCTAATTTTCATGAATTGTTAAAAATATATATATAATTAATATATTTTATTCATATATCATTATTAAAATTCTTAAAATTATAGAACATATATCAAATTATAAGGAATGGGACTGCCAAACCTAAACATTATTAGAAAATGAAGCAGTTATCACCCAGAATATTTATTTTAATAACAAAATTATTAATATTTTAGTCATAAGATATAATAAACTTGTAATATATGATATGATATATAATAATATATTTATTTAATATTTTTTATTACTAACCCATATTAATTATACAATATGTTTTAATGTGGATGATGAAATGTGAGACTTGAGGTAAGAGTTTAATTTCACAATCTCATCATTATTCAACGTTTTTTATGATTAAGTTATAATTAAAAGAATAATTTATTCATGTATTATAAAAATGTTTCCAACAATTTTTATACTATTATCTAATTATTTTTGAAATTCATTTTTACCCATGTTTGTCTTTTTCCAAAATATTTTAAAGGAAATCTTTTTGATGTTTTCCGAACAAGGTATTTTTGACTTTTTGAAATGTAGGTTATTTATATTATATGGAATGAATTTATTTTCCAATAATAATTACTAAACATTTATATTAGGAATTATTCAAATGTTTATGTGTTTATTTTCAATGAATATTTTTTTCATTAATAAGTGTGCATCTTTTTAATTAAAGAGTTTTCTTCAAAATGGAAATGTTATTTCCTCAAGAATTGTTCAAGGTGATCTTTAAAAATAATTCTCCATCTAAGATGACACTTTTTATTCTAAATATGATTTATTGAGGATATAATACAGGGATAAAATACATAGATTTTTTTCAGGATGCTTTTTGTTTATAATGAAATGATGTTGATGAAACGTGTTCCCTTTTCCACTATTTATACCTTAAAGAAATTTTTATTAAATCCATATCTTTTCAAGAGATATGAGTTAATGAATTTTTTTGATCATATGAAACAAATATAAATTATTTTATTTATTTGATGGTGGGACCTATATATTCATCGAATGAATTAGGAAAATATGATTAAATCATGATGTAAATATGTATTGTGTGATCCTGATTTCATGTTCATAGTTTTACATGTGGGAAAAATTTTCATGTCCATAAGTGTATGGGTAGACCCGGCCTTCATGTCCATAAGATCATGCATGGATTAACTTTCTTGTTCATAATTTTATGCATCGACTTGGATTTCATTCCCACAAGATCTTTTGCGGACTGGTTTCATGTACATAAGATTATAAAATTGTTTTATTTCGTGTCCTTATCATAACGAGTGAACTAGTTTTTATTTAAACATGTTCAAAAGTTATATGTTTTTACGTATGACAGAATTAAGTTTCTTATTCTATTGATATTATTTTATAGGTCATTTTCTTTGACACTTTATTGAATTATGTCTTATGAACTACCAAATTTATCCCATGACTCAATATTATGATCTATGACATGTAAGGTGAAGATTTCAAATGTTATACCCATGTTCTCACACTATTATTCTCATGTTATTCTTATATGTTCGTTTCTATCTCTCTTATAAACCCTTTATGATCATATTTCCGAACCCTTTATTATGTTTCCCCAAGTTTTGAATGAAGGATTTATAAATATTATATCTAAGAAGGGTGATAGTTATGAAGATCATCATGGTTGATGATATAGATCATTTATGAACCATTTGGTTATGTTTCCATGATTTCAAAGTCACTAGACCAATAAAGTTTTGGTATGGATCAAAATTTTGGTTAAACTATTTGGATTTAAATTATATGTTTGAAAAGTATGGGTCGCTATGCTGACATAGCCAAATGGGCCTTCCTGATCCCTATGGGTTGGAGACTAACACAAGGAATCATACATGAATAAAGAGGGAATGATTTTTTCCAAAAATTAGTTGAAGATAAATGATATAATTTAATATTCCCACACTCCTGAAATGTAACACCCCAAAATTTCATAGTATGTTATTTTCTGTAAAAAAAATTCAATAGTGTGCGCTACACACAACACCGAGTTCGAGTGCACCACAACATACCAAACTAGCCATTCAAAAAGCTGTTATGAATACTATTAACATAATTTTGAATTTTATATACTCCATATA
Source organism: Viscum album (assembly GCA_963277665.1). Lineage (NCBI taxonomy): Eukaryota > Viridiplantae > Streptophyta > Magnoliopsida > Santalales > Viscaceae > Viscum > Viscum album. Next base: position 191,947,601 of record OY728166.1, read on the forward strand.
ATTTTAAAATTCATATTATGTGTTTCTTAGGCATAATATAAGAACAAATTCATTTTTTTAGATAAAATAAGTATTTTTCAAAAAAAATTTGAATTTACCACCTTTTAATGGAAAACCCTTTTTAAAACCAATATTTTACACTTTTATATATTTAATTTAATAAAATTTAATTATTATTTATAATCGGGACTTACAAATTTATTTTGGATAATGTTTTGGTACTTTTCTGATAACATTCATATTTTGATAGAAACTGAAAATTACAAAATTTTAATTAAAAACATATTTTTTAATAAAAATAATTTATAGTGTTAAATTATGTATTTGAATGGGTTTTAAGTATAATTAGAATATATTTTTTCATTTAATACATTTTAATTCATTAAAAGTAATTTTACATTTAAATTTGACATAAACACATGTTAATCTTTTGATAATTGTTATTTTTTAAAAACCCACTTTTTGGTTTTGACAACGGGAATTAATTTTAAATTAATTAATGAAACCTCTATGTTTTTAATTTGGTAAAATATAATTCATTATTTAATTTGTAATATCAAAATTATCTTCGGGTGAATTTTTAGTATTTTTATGAAAACATTCAATTTTCGATGAATAGAGAAAAACAATGCATTATTATTTAAAAATGACATTTTATTTAAATAATTATTTATTTTATTTTATTTTATTTTATGTCAAAATTGATATATAATACCTATATAATATTAATTTTATTCATTGGAGTCATTTAATAATAAAATTAGATGTATAAAAATTTTTTGAACTTTTTCCAGTCTTTTACCCATCTTCTAGGATCTTTTAAAAACTTGTATAAAACATAATTTTACCGCTTCAATGAGTTGAATTTAAAAAATCTGAGAGAAAAGGTTAGTATCAGTAAGTTAAATGTGTTTCAATAAGATATAAATAATTTTCTTAGAATAGTAACTTTTGACTATTATTTACCACGGTTAAATGTAATTAGTGTAATTAAGGGTAAAAATGATATTATAATTACCCTAATACATGTCCTAAGTCTATTGGATAAGTTTAATTTGACAAAAAAACAACCTTAGGAATAAAATTTGATCCTTTATTTACTCTTATATTAGATTAGGACATTTATTATTATTTAATTTGAATAAGAGTTAAACGTGTTAAATTCAATGTTTATTAACTAAACCATTTTTTATATAGGTTTACACAAAAGAGAAATTTGGTGATAAATGTTCATTATAAAGATAAAAAGATTTTCTATATAATGTTATTTCTTTTATAAATTTTAGACATTAAATAAATAAATTTATATATGACACAATGATGATGTTGTAATTACCTTATTAATAAAATATTAATATAATTTATCTTATAAATATCCAAATAAATGTAAATGGAAACTTTGGATGAATTAAACTTTTTTTTATGTTACTATGACATGTTATGGTTTATTAAATAAATTTTATTCGAACTGATAAAATTTTTATGGATTTCAGAAAAATCAAATACTAAATAGATTAAAATTTTTCATAATAGAGTTTTTTAAACAAATATTATATTATTAAATGATATAATATTCTGAAAATATATGGTTAGAAAAAAGAACTTATATAGGGTTATGGTTATTAATTATTAACCACTTGGGGTTCTCTTGGCTTGTTATTGTATGTTTATTAACCATATAATATAAAATACAAATGGACATAATAAATGTAAAACTATTTAACTAATAGTTAAATCTAAATAATAAGGTTAATATGGTGACCTAAACTAGTCTAAAACCTATTGGTTGAGAGATTTTCGACCGATCCAATCCTTATCCTTAAAATGAATCATTTTGAGCCATTTTAAACAGAAAATTATTTTATCATAATATAATATTTCAAGCTTTTCCAAAAGTGCCCCTAACCCCTCTAATAAAAGGGAACTTCCCCTTCTCTTAATTTTACACCTCCAAATCCATTTTTCTTAGCCAAAACCTAACCAAACATCCTTCCAACATTACTCCCTTAATCCTAGATTCCATCCTTTGGTAATTATGCCAACATAAGAATCCCTTTTGATCAAATCAAAAGGAAGAACCCAAAGAAGAGGTAAATATTTCATTCTCCTCATTCAAGTTCATTTCTTCTTCTACTTACTCATTCTTTGTGTTTTCCATTCTAAAATAATAACTACAGTATATTAAATTTACTGTGATGTTATTAGAAAAATGGTAAAACCATATTCATTAGTTTATCCATCATATGAATGACAAAGTCACCATACGTGCGTACGTACGGCTTACCGTCTCCACGTCGTGGTGTAGTTTGTTATTCAAACACTTCATTATTTGGATGGGTATAATAATGAGTATATATAATGTAAATAATAAATATAACATGTCAATGATTCTATGAATATGATATACCATAAAATTAAATACATTTTCACCTTCAATATAATGATATTATCGCTTCAGTGTACGTACGGATTACCGTCTCTATGAACGCGATGAGATTCATTCCCCATCGTAATAATTCAAGAATAATTTTCATTTTATGATTAAAAAAATGTTTAAGAACATAATATCATTCTTTATATGAATCAAATACATCCTATATATAATAAACATGACTTATGTAACAAAACATGTAAGGGGAAATGAATCAGTTAACAACCTAAAGAGTGATACTACTGAAATAACATTAAAAAAACAATATTAGAAGATTATATATGATATCATATTTTGTTATTTTGTTATTTTATAATTTAATAACAATGATTTCACCATTATACAGAAGGTTAAATAATCCTATACTAAGGAAAAGTATAAGGTATGGGGTTTTCATCTCACTTATTATTCACGTGAGATTCATGCTATATTGCCACTATTTCCTTTCGTGTGGTGTATGTACTTCCCATGATTGTATTATTTGTGTAATTAACATAAATTTATGGGTATTTAAATCTTAATTTTATGCTACTTATTTCTTGGGGTGTATGTTTTGTATGTTATCAAACTGGTAAGGGAATTTCAAATTTCAATTTCCACTCATTGGGCTTTACGCATACTTCGTTGATTATTTAAATCCATGATTATGTGTAGAATCACTATTTAATATTTATGTAGTAATTTCCACTAGCCTTTTGTGTATATACCTTTGATACACATAATCACTCCATTGATAAATTCACATTCCATTGATATGAACTTTTTATGGGAAATCTTAACTCAATTTCAATTCCATGAGTTAAACATCAAAGTCATTCGTTTTGTTTTTAAAATAATATGTGTGAATTTAATCTGATTGATTTAAACTGAATATTGAATTATATTGAGTTTATTTATATTTTTCACACACAATTATTTCCTTGATTCATCATTAATCTAGGGATATGGTATTTATAAGGTATTTCATCTCAATTTACATTCCTTTGAGACGTCTTTGTCATTATGAAAAAATTCACTATTATATGGTGTATATACTATCCATTGACATATTATATCTTGAATACTTTTATTTTCATTATATTATAATGGTTTGATTAATGTTACTCATTAATTACATGTATTTAAGAGTCTCTTTTTTGGTTAGGAACTCTTAAACTAAAATATTACTTTAAATGTTTTAAATATTTATTCTTCTAAATGTTTAACATTAATGTCCATGTTTTAAAATCAGTTTAAAGTATTTATTTATGTGGAAATAAATTTTTTGGAATTAAAATTTCTTTTAAAAATTTTAAAGTGTTATGGGAAACTTTGATTCAAAAATCTCTTTTAAATGACTTCTTAGATAAATAGTTCAACATTTAAATGTTTTCAAGAAAAAAGTGATATTTCTCTCAAATAGTTTTAATTACTATTTTCATCTATGTTAATATCCATCAGTTTATTTTATTCTTGATTGAGGATGATTTATTATAAAAAGATAATCAATATTGCATTGAATGAGTTATGTTCAACTGTAGATGTGCTACTTTTATGCCATTCAAGGTTTGGGGTTAAAATATTGACAGTTCTTATGCTAGTTTTAATACAAATGTTTAGATTGTCTTTCACCCTTTCTTATGAGGAATGCAGTTGACTTAGTAATATACGGCTGGAGACTGATACAGCTCCCCGATGCATCGGTAGGTCTAATGAGACAAACTAGTGTCTTGGCACAAGTCCTTGACAAAATCTTATTTGTAGTATTGGAACAAGGCCTTGAATATGTGGTTAAGATGTCTGGAATTTTGAATTCAATCATTATGAAATTGGATACAAATATTACATGTGATTATTCAACTAGTATAATATCCATGTGAATATGAAAATGGAATTATTTGACTTATCATTCCAATATTATGCTGAAGGTTAAGTTGAAAATGCTTGTGTTCTAGTCTTATACGCTTCCTTAAAAGTTTATTCTTATTTATGATAGTTTTTTCTATATTGTTATCCTTACTGAGCATCTAAGCTCACCACTTTATTATGTTTTATTTTTCCAGGATTCAAAGAATTATATTATAATTATTCTGCAGAAATAGGATGATGGATAAAAGAGTGTTCAAAGGGGACAAAACGTTGTTTTTTATATTTCATGATGTAATGTAATACTTAAGTATGTATCTAGTACATCTGAAGATATTAAACTGATCAGTATTTTGGGACATGATTCCTTTTATCATGCCAATGTTATGTAATAATGCATCGATTCTAGGTAACTAGGGTCGGGGTGTATAGTTGGTATTAGAGGAAGTTTAGTACAAACCTTGGAAGCTAGATTTATTTTAAAAAACTCTGATTTGGAAACCCAACCCTAGATAAACATTGAGGATTAGTTTAAAAGAACATCCAATAATATTGGTAATGTAAATATTATGTGGGATTTCCATGAAATAAATCCATGTCTGGATACGAGCGTATCGAGGCGACTCTGGTACAGATGTAGCTTGGAGTGAAAACATAGAAAAGGTTTTTTTTGGGCTTGACCTGAGGTATCTTAGTACACAACAATGAGCCTTGCTGCACTCTTGGTTACGAAACTACAGGAGGATATGCATAGGATATTTCAAATTTTCTTTAAACACAAATTTCAAAGATTTTAATATATGATGAGATAGCAAAATAACCTTGGTTATTCCTAAGGTGTTTAAGATTGAAAATAAGGTGTTATGATATTCTCTAAATAAATTTAGTACTCACACTTTTCTTTCTTATGTTAGTCAATGTCTAGATTCCAAGTAAGTCATAGTAACAATGAACATGATGTACAAGGTGGGCACAGTGGTATAATTGATCAAAGAAATGGAATTTCGATAAGTGTAAAAGATATCATGTTAATTCTGAATCAGTTTTCCAAAAATATGATCAAACAATATATATTAACCAACTCCCGGACTCAACAAATAAGAGAAAGGCGTTGAATGATAAGAGCTCATACATTGGAGACCATGGATAAATGAAAACTCAGTTTCCAACATGCAAGAAATGTGGAAGGAGACACCTTGGAAAGTGTGTCAATAGAACCAAGAAATTTTTTATGTGTGGGAAAGAAGGACATAATGTAATGAATTGCTGAAGAAAAATGAAGATTACTATGGAAGAAAATAATAATTATCCCAAAAATCCATTTACATTCATTTTTTTGTAAATGTAGGGGACCTAGGCATTACTCGAGTGAAGTACCTATTCTATAGGATTTCCTCTTGATCATGGAAAAACCTATGTGGAAATAAATGGATTGAGAAATCATTAAAAGTATTAGTGCTCTTTATTGATGGGATTAATTTGGAAGACTTTTCTCTTGTATTTGTAACTCTGTACTTAGTTATATGAAAATGTTATTTGAGGAAGAATTATCTTATCTTTTGTGGATATAGTTATAAATAACCATTTGGGTTTATATAATCCTTGAATTTTAGGAAATTATAGGTTATTAGATTTTGGGATGAAAATGAGAGGTATAAGACAACATTTGTGGTTAAATTATGTTATGGTAATTTTGAGGAATTTAACTCATTTTGGGAAGGTAATAAAATATAGTTTTTGAAAATGGACAACACGCGACGTCATGTCGGACAAAGCTACCAAAATTGAACCCACAACCAGAGTGCGATTTAGATTTATCGCCTACCACTGGACTACGTGATGTCCATTGTTAGTGTGACTAATTATTTTTAGTTAAATGATTTTATTGATCAATAATAAGATGATTTAGGATCTTATTTCTTATCAAATAGATATCATTAGTATAGTAAAATTATTTTGTGATTTAGTGATAAATGTTATTTTGGAAGATGTTCGCTCTATTCCGAACACTATATGCCTAACGAAAATAGAATACTATGGGATTTCATTTGAGGAGTGATTTTGGATTTTTTGTATGTTTTTATTGTGTATTTATAGTGATTTGGGTTATTTATGAAAATGATTAACCTATCACGGAGAATATGTTATTAGGTTAATTACTTTTAGGTATGTGATTTTAAGAGTAATAGATGTTATTTGGAAATATAATTTAACCTGGATGAATGCGTAATCAAATTATTCTATGTTTTGGGTTTCAAAATTAGTTTGGATTATATTGATGAATTTTAAATTCAATTGTTTATTAAATGGTTTTTATTGAACTTTGAGTATTGTTGGTTTAATTTTATAAATTATGATTAGTATTTCATTCTCTAAAGGATTGTCCTATTTGGGGATAATATGATATTGTACTAACCATTTTGGTTTTGGTTAATCTCTAAAGACAGGGTAAATATATATTTTATCCTTTCTGGATTATGTGATTCTCTAGATGTTGATTCTAGTGCTTCATGTGTGACCAAGTCATCTTGAATACTCATCATTTAAAAAAAGGATGAGTTAGTGGTAAAAATTTATTAAAGGATGAACTCTACCTAAAAAGTAAGTATATATCATTATATTCTTAGTCAATATCATAAATAAATTCCTCAACTTTATGAAATGAAATATAAAACAAAAAATTTTGTCTCTTTACATTTCCTACTGGGAAACTAATGACCATTTATCCCATCATAAGTTTGTTGCTTTCTTATTTTCCACTTTCTCCTGATCATGTTTTCTATCACTCTCCATCATATTTGACACTTAGTTTATCTTCTATATACAGGTTTTCCAACATGGAATCCTTGTACAGGTTATCTCGGGTGACCTTTGAATTTCTATTTCTTTCTTTTAAAGTAATAGTTTTATTGACTCTTTATCTTATGTGGGACTTTCAATGAAGTTATCAAGCCTAATTTTAAAATTTAGAGGACTCAATTTCCAAAAGGGGGGAAGAATGTAACACCCCTAGATTTCACAATAAGTTATTTTCTTTAATGTAATTCAATAACATACGCTAGACGCAACACCAAGTTCGAGCACACCACGACTTACCAAACTAGCCGTTCAAAAAGCACTTATGAATAGTATTAACTGAATTTTGATTTTTATATATTCCATATAATTTTATAATCCTTATTATGTGTTTCTTCAAAATAATATAAGAACAAATTCATTTTTTAAGATAAAATAAGTTTTATTAAAAGAAATTTAATATTACAACCTTGTAATGGAAAACCATTTTTAAAACCAATATTTGACAATTTTATATATTCAATTTAATGTAATTAAATTCTTCTTCAGAAACGGGACATAAAAATTTAGTTTGGAGAAATTTTTTATACTTTTCATAAAACATTCATATTTTGATGAATACTGAAAAATACTAAATTTTAATTGAAAAAAACTTTTTTAATCGAAATAATTGATTCTGTTAAATTATTAATTTGAATGGTTTGTATGTATAATTATATTATATTTTTATCATTTAATACTATTTAGTTCATTATTAGTAATTTCACATTTAAATTTGACATAAACACATGTCAATCTTTGGATTGTTTTTACTTTTTAAAAACCTAGTTTTTGGTTTTGACCATGGGAATTAATTTTAAATTAATTAATTCAACTTTTTTGTTTTTAATTTTGTAAAATATAATTCATTTTTTAATTAATAATATCAAAATTAGCTTACATTGGTGTTTTGGTATATTTTTGAAAACATTCAATTTTTGATAAATAGTGAAAAACATTGCGTTATTGTTTAAAAATGACATTTTATTTAAATAATTAATTATTTTATTTCAAGTTATTTTATGTAAAAATAGTTATATATTACCTATATAAGTTTAATTTAATTCATTGTAGTAATTTTATAATAAAATTAGATGTATAAAATTTTATTGAATTTTTTCTCATCTTTTACCAATCTTATATGATCTTTTCAAAATTTGAATTACACTTAATTTTAATGCTTATATTAGTTTATTTTAAGAACTCTGAGAGACACGGTTACCATCAGTATGTAAAATTTGGTTCAATAAGATGAGAATAATTTTGGGTGAATAATAAATTTTGACTTTTATTTACCCCGGTTAAAAGAAAATAGGGTAATTAAGGGTAAAAATGATATTATAATTATCCAAACATGTGTCCTGATTATATTGGATAATTTTAATTCTACCAAAAAAACAATAGGAATAAAATATGATCCTTATGTCTACTTTTATTAGATGACTACATTTATTATTATTTTATTTAAAGAAGAGTTAAAAGTGTTAAATTCAAAGATTATTAACTAAACCATTTTTAATATAGGGTTACACATAAGATAAGTTCAACTATAAATATTCATTAGAAAGATAAAAAAGTGCTCATACATAATGTTATTTTATTTATAATTTATATATATTAAATAATTTAATTTATTAATGACACAATGATGATGCAATAATTACCTTATTAATGAAATATTAAAATAATTGATATTATAAATATATAAAAAAAATTAAATAGAGTATTCGGATGAATTCCACTAAATTTCTAGGTTAATATGAAATTTTAGGGTTGATTAAATAAATTTTATTCGAAGTGATAATGTTTTTATGGCTTTCAAAAAAATCAATTACTAAATAGTTTCAAAATTGACATAATTGAGTTTTTAAAAAAATACTATATTATTAATTGATATAATATTCTTAAAAATATAAGGTTCTATAAAAGGACTTAGATAAGGTTATAGATATTAATTATGAACCACTTGGGGCTATCTTGTCTTGTTATAGTATGATTATTAACTATATAATATAAAAATACAAAGAGATGTGGAAAATGTCAAACTATTTTACTAAGAGTTAAATATAAAAGATAAGGTTAATATGGTGACCTAAACCTATCTAAAACATATTTTATGAGTGGTTGTCAACCCTTCCACACCTTATCCACAAAAGTAATCATTATTTAGCCATTATAAACTGAAAATGATTTTATTATAAAATAATATTTCATGCTTTTCCTTCAGTACCACTCACCCCTCTTATAAAAGGTAACATCCCATTCTCTTAATTTCACACCTCCAAAGAAATTTTTCTGGGTCAACCCCTGATCAAATATCCTACTGACATTTCCCACTTCATCCTAGTGGCCTTCCTTTGGTCAGAAAGCCAACCTATGAATCCATTTTGATCAAATCAGAAGGAAGAACCCGAAGAAGAGGTAAATATTTCATCACCTCTTTCAAGTTGTTTTCTTCTTCCACTTACCTTTATTTGTTGATTCCATTATAAAATAATAAATTCAGTATATTATATATAATTTTATGTTATTATAAAAATGGTACAACCATATTCATTATTCTATCCATCATCTGATTGACAAAGTCACCATATGTGCGTACGTACTGCTTACCGTCTCCACGTCGTGGTGTAGTTTATTATTCAAACACATCATTATTTGGATTATTATAATAATTAGTATAACTGATTTAAATAATGAATATAACATGTTATTTATTTTTTATATATGATATACCATCCAATTATATAAAATTTCAACATCAATATAATGATATTATCACTCGTGCGTACGTACGGATTATCATCTCCATGAACACGATGAGATTCATTCCCCATTGTAATCATTCAAGAATAATTTCCATTTTATTATTAAAAATAATTTTTATGAACTTAATATCATTCTGTATATTAATCAAATACACCCAATACATGACAAACATGACTAATGTAACAAAACATATAAAGTAAAATGAATCAGTTAACAACCAAAACAGTGATACTACAGAAATATCATTATCAATGCAATATTAGAAGATCATATATGATATCATATTTATGTATTTGGATCCTGTATAATTTAATAAGTATGATTTCACCATTATATAGTAGGTTAAAAAACCATATACTAAGGAAATGTACTAGTTAAGGGGTTTTCATCTCACATCTTATTCCCGTGAGATTTATGCTATATTGCCACTATTAACTTTTTGTGTTGTATATACTGCCCATGATTGTATTATTTATGTAATATAAATTAATTTTTGGGTATTTAAATCTTGATTGCATGATAATTCTTTCATTGGGTGCATGTTTCTTAAGTTACAAAATTGGCAAGGGAATTTCAAATTTCAATTTCCACTCATTGGGCTTTACACATTCTTCGTTGATTATTTTACTCAGAGATTATGTGTGGAAATAATATTTATTATTTATGTATTAATTTACTCTAATTTTTCTGTAGATATACCTTTGATACAAAAAATAACTCCATTGATAAATTCACACTCCATAGATATGAACTTTTTAAGGGAAATCTTAACTCAATTTCCAATCATTGAGTTAAACATCCAAGTCGTTGGGTTTGTTTTTACAAGAATATGGGTGAATCTAATATGATTGATTTACACTTAATATCCAATTATATTGATTGTATTTATATTTTTCACTCATAATTATTGCATTGATTCAGCCTTATTCTAAGTTCCCAGTCTTTATAAGGTATTTCTTATCAATTTGCATTCCCTTAAGACCACTTTGTAATTATGGACTGATTCACTTTTATATGGTATATATATAGTCCTTTGACATATTATATCAGGAATACCTTTATTATCAGGATATTATAATGTTTTTATTAATGTTATTCTTAAATTACTTGCATTCAAGAGTCTTCTATTTGGATATGACCTCTTTAACTAAAATAATGTTTTAAATGTTTTTTAATATTTATTCTTATAAATATTTCTCATTAATGTCCATGTTTTAAAATTTGTTTTAAGTATTTATTTATATATAAAAAAAATGTTTTGAAATTAAAATTAATTTTAAATGTTTAAAAGTTTAATGGTACACTTTTATTCAAAAATCTCTTTTAAACGACTTCTTTGATAAATAGTGTAACGTTTAACTGTTTTCTAGAAAAAGGGGATATTTATCTCAAATAGTTTTAATGACTATTTTAATCTATGTGAATATCCTTCAGTGTATTTTATTCTACATTGAGGATGAGTTATCATAATACAATCATCCATATAGTATTGAATGAGTTATTTTTGACTGTGGATGTGCTATTTTTATGCCATTCATGGTATTTGGTTAAAATATTAACATTTTGTATATTGGTTTAAAAATAAATGTTTTGATAATATTTTACCCTATCATTTGAGGAATTAATTGGACTTAGTAAGTAACAGGTGGAGCCTTTTATAGCTTCTCAAAGTATTGGTAGTTCTCATGAGTCAAACTAGTTTTGTGGCATAAGGCCTTGGCAAAATCTTATTGGCAATCTTGGAACAAGGCCTTGAATATGTGGTTATGAAGTCTGGAATTATGAATTCAATCCTTATGAAATTGGCTATTGATATTACATGTGATTAATTAACTTGTAGAATATCCATTTGAATAATTAAATGAAATTATTTGATTTATCATGGCCATATTATGCCGAAGTTGAAGATTAAAAGGCTTTTTTCTATTAGTATACAATACCTTAAATGTTTATTCATATTTATGACAATTTCTTCTATACTTTTATCCTTACTGAGCAACCAATATCACCCCTTTCTTATGTTTTATTTTTCTAAGATGCAATGAAGTATATTATGATTAACTTTTAGTAATATGATAAGGGATAAAAGAGTGTTCAAAGTGGACACAATGTTGTTTTATTTTATTTCATGATGTAATGTAATACATATGTATGTATCTGGTAATTACAAGGCTACTAAACTAATCATTATTTCAGGACATGATTCCTTGTATCATGATAATTTTATGTAATAATGCACTGATTTTGGGTAACTGGGGCCGAGGCGTTACATGAAGGATAAATTACCATAATCAAATTGGTAAACAAAACCCTAAATAAACATCATCAAGAAAAAAAATTAGTTGAAAAGATAAAAAACCCATTTAACATGTAGATCACATATCCATAAGTCACCTTCAACACTTCGGGTTCCACAAATCATGTACATTAGACAATTAAAAGTGATTCTTTCAAATTTCTCAGACCTATCATAATATATTCTACAAAATCATGAAGGAAAAGGAAGGCTGTGACCTAAAAATCTGAAACGAGTCTCAAATATGTTTTTCATAAAAAATATTATGACATTAAACCATTTATCCTTTAAATTTAAATAAAAAATAAATGTAAATACATTTAAATATTTTCAAAAAATAATATTTATAATCATAAAATGATAGATATATCAAAATTAGATGAAATGAACATTACATATAATATAATTTTTATAAATAATTATCCAGTAATAAAATAGTTCTACAATAAATGGAATGTATAATCATATAAAAAATAATGAACCATGTTCAAAAGACCTATGGTACTTGAGCTTTTGGTAATAGGATTATTTAACAAAAAAATCATCAATATAGCTCAACATATGTGTCCAAACTTCTGTAGGCTCATGTTAGTGGGGTAATCTATCAATAACCCATCAGGGTACCTGTAATGGGAAATCATGTTAAACTGGGTTTAGTTAGTGTGGTCTTTATAGATCAATTTCAAGGGAGTAATATTCCAAGAATACTGGCCCCTATTACACACTAACTACCCCAGATTACATGAAATTCACTAAATCATCAATTAATCATTTGAAAATCATTCATTTCAAATCCATTAAAAATAAAATTTTCCAATTTTAGTTTTCAAAATTCATTTCTTATTTCAAAAATAAATCATATGTTTTAATTAATTTATTCATTTCAAAATAATTATTAAAATTAATCCATTTAACTCAAGGTTCCTTACATAATCATTTAAGCTAATCAATTCCCAAATCACGCCATCAATTTTCTCTAGTACACCCATCAATTTTAATTCCATTTAAATTGTTGGGGGTTTTAACCATTCCTTTCCTTATTGAAAATAAAACATAAATCATCAAAAATATGTTTTTAAATAATTTAATACCTCATTTCAAATAAATCAATCATATCATGGTTTCAGTTGAAGGTTAAAGTATTATGGAACCAATTACTTTTGATGAATGGATCAAAATCAACACACGTAAAAGGAACACTATAGAAGAAGGATGGTGAAAGAGATGAAGAGAAAAACCTTTAATCAAGATTCATAAAAAAAGGTTAGATACATATTAAAATGTATTATCTATAACTATCTTATAATAAGAAAATAGGATCTTGGGAGAAACCATATTAAAGGAGATTCAATTACTGAAAGTAGATCCAAATATATCACCCGCACATCAATTTGAAAATAGTAGTGTTTGGAGGGGTTAAAATAATATATTTAGAGCCTCCAAAGAAAAAGGAATCTATTTAGGTTGAGTGGGGGTGTTTAGTCATCTTAAATGGAAGTATGCATATTTATAATTAAATTTTAGGGGGAGATAAAAACTATACAGACAGTTTAAAATAATGTTTTCATGATTTGTAGTAACTATGATCTATAACCATGAACTTATAATGGAATTATATATGGGTTTAATAGTTTGTATATGTGGTTATAATAACCATAAAAACCCTTACTATCAAAGGGATCATGATTTGGATGGATGGTGCCATAGTTTGGACAAATTGTGCTCCCCTTTCCAATGATACATCCAAGGGTTCATGATTTTATAGACCAAACCACCTGGTTTTACAAAAACAATGCAATATTATTTTATAGCCTCATGGTATTAAAAAAAATTTATTTCGTCTAAAACAATTTAAGACAATACTTATAAAAAAATTAAGAGAAACAGGGTAAAAATTACCATAAAGAGGAAAACATGGTGTTACAAAAGAAGGGGTTATTTCTATGAGGGGTTCTTAGAGGTGGGGGTGCGATTATCTATTGATTGATTTAATTATACTGTTTTGTGACAATGATTTTTATCACCTCTATTTTTTTGAACATCCCCTGATTTTATTGTATGTCACCTTTTAAATTTATCTTCTTCGATATTGTACATCACATAGAACCCTAATCTTAAATAATGGTTGAATATTAGTATTGTGATAGTTATTACATAGTCGTTGGATTTGAGGGAGTGAAATATATTATGTAAATTATGAAAATATTGTTTACACACTTTTATAAAATTAATTAATTAGTTACCCATTAATTAGAAATGAAAATAAAAATCAATTAATCATTGAACATGCACTTCTTATAAAAAAATTTATGAATCTATTGGAATTTTATATTAATAAAATGAATTAATTATGTTACATATTTAATAAAATATTTATAAATTCAAATCATAAGTTTTAGTGACTTAATATAAGAATAAATCCCATTTTACGCATAAAAACAATTCTTTCTAAAGACAGATTTATCGCATTTTAATGGCGTAGTAGTTTTAAAATTAAATTTTGAAACATTTATAAATTATATTGAGAAAAATAAAATTCATTTTAAAACTATAATTTCAAAATTATCTTAGGGGAAAATGTTAGTATTTTTTTTATAATATCTATTTTCAGTAAATAGTATAAAATAAAATTTTTTCTAAAATTGTCATTTTTGTTATATTAATAGTCCATTTATGATTTGAATAGTAAAATAACCTATGAAAGTATAAATATAATTTTTTATCTTATAAAATAAAATATAGTATATTTACATCCTGGAATATGTTAATAAATGTTTTAGAAATTTTAAATAATGTGTTAGAATATTTGTGAAACATAAATGACTATTTAAAATTTTATAATTAAAATAAAAATTTCAAAGAATAATTTTAAAAATTTTATTAATGATTTAAAATTTTTATCTTATGATTATAAGATAATTTTATGATATATTAATTAATTTTTCAAAGTGATAGAAAATCAGTAATAATTTCCAAATCAGTATTTTTCAAATAAATTATTATTTTAATTTAAAATTATTCTTATAATATTTATAAAATTATTTTAATAAAATTAAGTCTATTTTTGAATTCCAAAAATCAAAAAATGGTTTGGGTGATTTTTTTCAATTTTTCTAAAATGGTTGAATTTTTTTGGAATAGTAAAATACAATATTTTTTTGAATTTAATAAATACATGAATTATTGAGTCATAGATGATGTATGTCTAATGTAAGCCCCTAATATCAAGATATTAACCATTATTTTAGTATATTTCATGAAAATTATAAAACTTTTTATAGTCTTCAGTAAAAACAATAAACAAATAAATAAAATATTAAAAAAACTCCCCTCTCCTCCAATATAAATACCACTCCTCACCACCTATTCTCTACACACCTCTTAGGCATAGAATATTTTCCAATTTATTTCTAGTAATATTTTCAATTATCTTCCCCATTTTGAGGTGGTTTTATTATCAACAAAATACTAAAAAAAGCTTTTCCTAAATATTTTTTCAAGGATAATATTTCAAGAGGAAAACCCCTCTTTTTCTTTATTTATGTTCTTTTCACGTTCTTATCCTTTCATATACTATTATATCCCTATCTATCAAAAAATTAATGAATTATCCAATATATTATATATACTGTAATTTGGTTATTTCAATATAAATTCCACTATCAAGCCTCTTCTCTTCATCCTTTTGTTGTAAAGATGAAAACATCGTTCTGTAGGTGCTGATTTGCCGACTTCGTGGATGACGAGTTTTCATTTTTCAATTCTGATTTTGAGGATGATAACAAAAAAAATCAGGGTTAAACCAGATTATAATATATTTTTTTATATCTTATTTAATGGTATATAACTAGTAATTATAAAAAAATATTAATTAATAAAACAAAACAAATTTTTGATCATCGGACAACAACCAAAATAATCTAAACTATTATCAAAAACATCTTATCTAATAAATCATCTTCACCCCAAATAAAAAAAATTATATAACCATGTAATATTCTATTAGTTATTTAATAAAATATAATTTCAATTATAGATAAATATTCCGATTTCATGTGATCTTTCATAAGTGTATAAAAGTGATCCAATAATGAAAACAAAGGAAATGAACACTCCCAAACAGTGAAATTAAATCTTATAACTCATCAAAAATAACATAAATAATCTTCAAAAAAATATAATAAAAAAATAAATGTTTAATTCATTCTAAATTAATGTATTAATGAATATAATTTTATTATCCCGGATGTTGAGTACAAGTGATGAATGCTTTCAGACATAAGGTAAGGGTTTTCTCATCTCTGATTTATTTATGTGAGATTTCCCTTATTCACCATTTATTTATAATGTATGGAGTATTTATAATAAAATTTGATATATAATATCACTAATCTATTTATCTTCATGGTATTCAATGTTACATTTTTATATTATTAATTTTTTGGAATACCATTTGATTTAATATAAAGTTGTAAGAGACCCCCCCCCCCTCAAAAATTAATTTTCCATTCGGGTTACACTTTCTCTCTCTTTAACCTAATATAATTTTTAATTTTTTAATATAATTATTTTAAATTACATTTATATTATCCAAAATAATTTATCCAAGTTAATTAATTTTTATTTTTCATGAAATATATAATTTATAAGGTTTCATTCTCAATTATTCTATAAAAGCAAGCCCAATTTAAGGGAACTTCTATGTTTTTAACCCATTTTCAAGTTCACTCCATAATATTTTTAATCCATAATTATTTTTATAAAATTAATAATTTATTAATTTAAATATATTCTTCTTTATTTCTAGTTTTATACAAAATTTATTCTTTTTTATGTTTTAATAAACTTTAGTATTTTTTCTTAAACCACACAAAAGTGGCACATTTCTAAAGTTTCTTACATGCCATATTCACTTGTTTTCACTTCAGATAAAAATAATTTATTCCTAAAATATAATTTCATTGTACCACCCAATTATATTTTGGTATATACATGTCACAATATTATTTTATGAGATATAAAAATTATTTTGTAAATGAACTCTTCATTCCAAAGTAAAAGTGTATTTCTCCCAGTAATTCCTCGATGGTTTAAATAGGGTATTTTCATCTATTTAAACACTATATGTTGAAACATACCCTTAATTGAGATCAATATATTATGATATCAGATTCCATATTTTATTAAATGGTTTATAATTATTTTTAATGTGGATGTTTTATCTTGATACCATTCACCATATTACTCAAGAATGTTTTGTGATTATGTTTACCAATTAGGGAAAGTTGTTTATATTTCATATGTATATGTTTTTTATGTTTCACCCAATTAATATAAGGAATAAATTGGAAATATTAAGGGATGGGAGGGTCATTATATATCCCATATATGCACCGATTTTTCTCATGGGACAAAACAGATATGGACCTATCTAAGACCTTCCCATTTATTTTATGATATGGATTTGGATGAGGACTTAAGCATTTATTTTTATATGTATTGGATTAGGAATCAATGGTATGTTTCATATATACATAATTATTCATTCCATCATTATGATATTACTAATGGATAATTCATGAGATTATTCAATTTTTATAATATCCACAGTTAAGTTTATTTCTCATGTTATTATTTATGGATTTATCTAATACGCTCTTATTCATTACATATACATCTAAGATTATGTTTTGATGGATTGTTTTTAGTTATCCAATATGACTTTTTATTTATGTCTATTTATACTATATTACCTACCCTTACTGAGAATCTGAGCTCACCCATTTCTTATGTTTTATTTCTCCCCAGGATGTGAAGATGTATATTATGAATTACATGCAACGATAATCTAGGATATTATTAGTGTTTCTAATAGAGTTGATATGTTGTTTTAACTTTTTTAAGTTGTTATGTAAAAATTATGTATGTATAATGTTTTCTAAAGATGATAAACTATTTGGTTCTCTAGGATATAAACACTTGTTCTTAATACCAATGTAATTATGTATGAATCAGCTCCAGGTTACTGGTGTTAGGGTTTTTACAGTTTGTATCTGAGAAAGTTTAGTACAATACTTGGAAACAAGATTTACAAAAGAATGATTAGGGAACATAACCATAACATATACTATGAAAGTAATCATAGAAGAACATCGTAAAATTTTGGAAAGGTATAGATTGTGTGGGTCTTCCTTACCATACATCCATGTCTGGATAATGCAAGTGGACATAGTTCTAGACTAGATGTACCTAGGGTAACAACTCTAACAAGGTGAGTTGGGTATGACTCAGTGTAACCTAGTACATGAAAATGGTCCTTACTCTACACCTGATTTTACACTTGTGGTGTATATTGTAATGATAATTCACATTTTCTTTATAAACCATTATGATAGATTTGAATATTTAATGAAAATGAATAACCTAGGTTAAATCTATGGCGTCTTAGGTTGAAAATAAGTTTTCATAATATTATATAAATGATTATATGTTTTTCTAAATTTGACTATTATTAATCACACTATGTTTTTTGATTTTAGTCCATGGATAGAACCCAATGAAGTCATGCTAACATTGAACACGATGGTTAAGGTGTTGCTTATGAGAAAATAATTGGTACTTTTATTGAAGTGAAAGATATTGTGTTTATAAAAAATAATTTTTACCGAAATATTATTAACAATATATACCTTAACCAACATCCAAAATCATCAAATAAAAGAATGATGGAGTTTGGTAAGAGATCTAGTGGGGGATACCATGCAGAAAAGAAGGTTCATTTTCCATAATGCAAGAAATGTTAAAGGAGACTCCTAGGAATGTGTCTCAACAGAATGTAGAAATTCATTCAGTCTTCTAAATAATAATAAAAATCGTTAAAAAATGAATAGTATGATGAAAATAAATATAACACATCTTATGAATCAATTTTTAGTTCATTTCCTTAAATATGTGGAATCTAGGCATTAACAAAATCCAATGCCCTCTTCAATAGTATAAACTATATACCAAGGAAGGACCTATGTTGAAATAAATGGATAAATTATTTATGTATTGGGGTTTTATTGAAAAACATTAGTGATTAAAAGTATTTAAAGAATGTCCACCATATCTATTTTGGAAGTTATATTAACATAGTTTTAGAAAAAAGGAAAAACCGCAGGTCGGGTCTTCACTTCTGGCAATGCCATGAAGTTTGAACCCACAAACAAATGGGGATAACGGTGAAACACTTATCACTAGCCCCCATGATTTCCTATTTAGAGTGTTAATTTTTTATATCTTATGAATAAATGTTTTTTTTACTTGAGGGACATTTATTTTATCAAATAGATAACTGTGACATTGTAAAATAGTTTGGTGATTAAGTTATTAATATTTCAGAAAATATTTTCTATTTTGGGAATCCTAAAAGATTATAGTAAATAAAATATTTTAAGGAATAAATGTTTAATTTTATTTTGGAGTTAAATATGATTTTATTGTGGAATTATGTTTTTTCGGGTATTTTATAGAAATAGTTACCATATCTTGTAAATTTAGAGACACTTTTTGACTATGAATTTAGAGACATATATTTTGGATGAGTCTTAAAGTTGGAAGGGATTAATTTCAACATTGGATATTATTTTTTTGATGTTAAATTATGATTTATTGGATAAATTGTTCTTACCTTATCATTTTTAGTAAAAATTTAATGGTCAAAGGAATTTCTTAATGACCATATCATTAGATAAAAGTGACTTTTGTGTGAAAAATTCATCTTGAACATTCATTTCCAGGTGTAATGGATGAAGTGAAAAAGATTGAGGAATAACCAAAGGATGGGATTATTATTACGATAATGAAATTAATAAAGAATGTTTATTTTTTCTAGGGGATAATCTGAAGACTAAAATAAACCCTCAACTCTAGGAAAAAGGTTTTGGGAAAATACTGAGCAACAACTTACCTGTGATTTCATGTTGAATGGTCGGCATACCTTTTTCACTATGGTTTATGCCAATAATAGATATCAAGATATAAGGGTTTTATGGCATGATCTTTTTGATATGGCCAACTCCATTCAAGATCCTTGGGTTGTTATGGGAGACTTCAATGTCATTCTTAACTCTTGTGAAAATATTGGTCCGTCACATCTTTCTATATCCTCAATGGAATTCAGGTCTACTATTGAAAATTGTATCCTTTTTGAAGTCACTCTTACTGGTGCCAAATATACTTGGTACAGAAAACACTATAACAAAACTGTTTTCAATAAGCTCGACAAGGCTTTTGTTAACATGAAGGCCCATGATATTTGGGATAGTATATCTAGTATAACTCTGCCTAGACTTAATTCTGACCATCATCCTAATCTAGTTAGCTTCCTTATGAATGATCATAAGCTTGTTCTTTCTTTTAAATTTAATAATGTTGGGTCTTCGAATCCTGATTGTGTCACTTTTATTCATAACACTTGGAAATCTATGAAACACCATAAGGATTCCTTCTCCTGTATTTACAAGTTGAAAATCCTAAAACAGGACCTTAAAGGATAGTGTAAAACTACAAAATCTCTAATATATCTAGACATTTCCACTCTTGAAAATGAACTTAGCTGCGTCCAAACACAAAGCACTAATTCAGATTTTAACATGGATCCTCAATTAGAAGCTAATATCTCCCTTAAACTTAATTCCTTGATCAAATTTAAGGATAATATTTGTAAGAAAATGTTTAGGACTAAATGGATTATAGATGGTGATCATAATACTAAATTTTATAATTCCCTTTAAAGAATCATAAAGGCCAATCGTCCTCTTTATAAGCTTATTCATAATTATTTGATCATTTATTATGAAGAGGCCATAACAGATCATGTTATCTCGTACTTTTACAGCATTTTTAATGGTCCGGAGATAAATATTGATCTTTTATCTGATATTATTCCCTTAATGGTGGATGAAAGAGACAATGAGTCTCTTTTTAGCACTCCACTTAATCATGAAATTAAAGATACAGTTTTTGGCCTTAATCCAGACAGTGCGCCTAGTCTGGATGGGTTCAATAAAGGCTTCTACCAAAAGCATTGGGACATAATCCACAATGATGTTTGTAACCTTGTTAATACCTTTTTCATTCATGGATATCTTCCTCATGAAATCAATGCTCAATTTCTAACTTTAATACCTAAGGTTGAAAATTCCTCAGAGATCCATCAATTCAAGCCTATTGCTCTTATTAACACTCTTTATATGATCATTACCAAAATTATTGCGAATAGACTGGCGCCTATTTGCAATAAAATAGTCTCATGGAATCAGTTTGGTTTTATTAAAGGACGGTCCATTCAGGACTATATTTGTATTGCCTCCAAATGTATGAATATTATATATATAAATACTAGAGGGGGGTGTGTGGCCATCAAACTTGATATCAGAAAGGATTTTGACACCATAGACTAGAACTTTATTTTTAAAGTCTTAAAAAAAATTAGATTTCATGATTCATTAAATGGGAGACTTATAACATTATTTCACTCAGCTTTTATTTCTATTCTTATTAATGGAACCCCTAGAGGTTTTTTCAAATCCTCTAAAGGAGTCAGGTAGGGAAACCCTCTTTCTACCATCATCTTTGTTATTGCTGAGGATTACTTAAGTAGACATCTCAATAATCTTGTTACTCAAGGTAAGATTAAGCCTATAAAAGTTTCCAGAAACCTAAATACCCCTGTCCACCTTTTATATGCAGATGATATCATCCTGTTTCTCAAAGGGTATCAAAAAAATATTCATGTCCTCAAGCAAGCTCTTAATAAATATGAGGAAGTCTCTAGACAAGCGATTTCCTGGAAGAAATCATATTTTTTTGGAAAGATCTTTCCTGTGAGAAGGAAATCTAACATTACTACTTATCTTGGAATTAAATAAGGCCTCTTACCTTTCACTTATTTGGGCATCCCAATATTTTGGGGTCATCCTAAAGCAATCTACATTGCTAATAGCATTGATCAAATCATAAACCAACTCTCTACTTGGAAAGGGAAATCTCTCTCCATGGCTGGAAGAATATGTATGTTCAAATCGACCATTGTCTCTAAAATGGCCTACTCTATTATGATTTATAAATGGTCTATCGGAATCTTCAGTAAAATTAATAGTTATATTAAAAACATCATTTGGAAGAGAAGTATTTTTTAAAAGAAACTTGTAACTATCCCTTGGAAATCATGTTGTAAACCCCTTGATAAAGGTGGTATTGGTATAAAAAATTTAAATCTGTTCAATAATGCTCTTCAAGACTATCTTACATGGCATATTATTAATTGTACTTCTAAAGATTCCAAATTCTTGAACCATAGATTCCTCTCTAAACTCTTAATTGGGAATTTTAATTACATCAACTCTTCGATCTGGCCTTCTATTAGGGACTCATACCATAAGATCATGGAAAATTCTAGATGGATGGTTAGTGCTGACTCTTCCATCAATTTTTGGTGTGACAAATGGTGTGGTAACCCCTTGATATCTTTGTTACTGCCTAATATTATTCTTGAAGATAATAGTCATTCTATAAAGGATGTCTTACATTTTCATAGACATGTCCTCTCTGACAATATTGCGCAAATCATTGATAATCACCCTTTTTCTTTTAATTGTGACTTCCTTGTTTGGGAACCTGCACCAAATGGCATCCAAGACTCTAAAAACTACTATAAGCCTAATTTTTCTAGAAATGAATCAAATTTTCAATGGGTGATTCAATTTAATAATCCTTGGATCAAAACTTCTAGGCTCACCCTCATTTGGTGCATTTCTCATAATAGATTGCCTACTGAAGCCTATCTGCAAACTTTTAGTATACAACCCTTCTCTAAATGTCACTTGTGTAATCAACATAGGGAGAATGTTGATCATCTTTTTTTGTCTTTTGTGATGGCCTCTGCTTTATGGAATTATGTTCTTGAATTATTTAATTATAGATGGCCCCTATCTAACACTATTTGTTTGTTTTTAAAAATTGCATTAGATATGAAGAATCTCTACAGGTTAAAAATATTTTTCTTATGGCTGTGGCGGAACTCCTACATGAGATCTGGTACTTTAGAAATTATATTATTCATAATAAACACTCATTTAGTCTCAATGTAGGAAAATCTCATATTCTTATTGTGATTCATAAAGTTGCTTCCATTCAAAAAGGTTGTTGCAACAACTCGGTTGGCGACTTTGAGATCCTTCTTCATCTCTTTGTTCCTGGAATATTCCCAAAGCCCAAACGTTCCTTTGATGTATTCTGGAAATCACCGATGATGGGATGGATCAAAGTGAACATTGATGGTGCTTCTAAAGGCAATCCAGACCCTGCTAGTTATGGTTCCATCTTTAAAGACTCAGCTGGCCAGTGGCAGGGTTGCGTCTATGTTGGATGTGGAAATTCTTCATCTCTGGAGGCTAAAATGCTGGGGGTCAACCATGCATTTGATTTTGCGCTTCAAAAAGGTTGGAGAAAGATTTGGATTGAAAGTGACTCTAATACTATTGTTCATACTATATGGAATGGCATCATTCATCTTGCCTGGCCACTTACCACACTTTGGATGAATTGTCTGAACTCACCCCATGGGATTTATTACATAGCCACTCATGCCTACAATGAAGCGAATGTTGTTCCAAATGCTCTTTCTAACAAAAGAGTACATCAGAGCATGACATGGTTGGACACTTTTCCAACTGACATATTATATTTGTCTAATAGAGATTGTAAAAAAATCACATCCTTCCAACTTTTGTAATATTTTTCTTATCAATAAATTGTGCTTTGGTCTTTGAAAAAAGCATTACCTTTAAAAAAAATACATAAAAAATTAGTTTCATAATATTCACTACATTTTGAATTATATATTTAGAAAAATGTTTTGTGTAATTTTTTTAATGTAATTGGTTTTTTTTAATAGTGAAATATCGTAATGTATAATATTTTATAAATACATTAATTATTGAGTAATAGATGATGTATGGGTGATGTAATGGAATAATATAAAATAAAAAATCATTATTTTAAAATATATATTGATAATTCTCAAACTCTTAATATCATTTATTGAAAACAATAAAAATATGAATAAAATATTCCAAAACACCCATATCCCCCACTATAAATACCACCTATCACCACATATTTTAATCACATATGTTAAGCCTTGAATCAGGTCAAATTTCATCACAATCCCCTTTTCAAGCCTATTCCAACATCTAGGAAGTTCTGGTATCAAAAAAATACCAAAACCAATTTTCCCTTAGGAGGTTCTCAAGGAGATGAATTCAAGAGATAAAATCATATTTCAGATTCTTTATTTTCTTTTAACTTTTTTTTATAATACCATCATCACCTGCGCTATCCAAAAATTATTGATAACACCAGTATAATATATATTCTACAATTTTATTATTTCAATGTAAATTTTACCATCAAGTCTCTTCTCCTCTTCCTTTTATTCTAAATATGAAAACATCACCAGAGAGGTGTCGATTTACTGCCTTCATGGATGATGTGTTTTCATTTTTCAATTCTGCCTTCAAAGATGTTCATAAAACCATTTTCATGGTTAAAAATGATTATAATATATGTATTACAACATATTTAATGTTATATAACTAGTATATATACAAAATATTAATTAGTGAAACTAAACAAATTTGTGATGATAAAAAAAGTGACAAAATAATATAAATGATTAACACTAAAATCATATCAAATGATTAATAATCCCCCCAAATAGACAAATTATTTTTATAACAAATTAATATTATATAATTTCATTTATAACTTATAATTTCAATTCAGGATAACAATTCATATTTTACAGGACCTTTCGTATAGGTATACGTGTGAACCAATAGTGAAAACCAAGGAAAAGAACATTCCCGAAAGACAAAATGAATCCTTATAACTCATCCAAAAGAAAATAAATGATCTTAATAAAATTATAATAAATCCAATTAATTAGAAATACGTTATTAATTAAATTATTAGTGTACATATTTTAATTATCTCAGATGTTAAGTACATGTGTGGAACACTTTAGAACATATGGTAAGGGGTTTCTCATCTCACTTTTTTTTGATATTTCCCTTATTCCCCACATATTTATTTTTTATGGTGTATTTATAATTCCACTTGATATATAATATCATGAATATATTTACCTTAATGGTATTAAAATTTTAAATTTATGATTATTAATGTTTTGGAATAGGATTCAATTGAATACAAAGTGGTAAGGGATCCTCCCCAAACGTCAATTTTTCATTAGGGTTACATTTTCTCTCTCTTTACCCCAATGTAATTAGTATTTTTTTATATTATTCTTATAAATTATTTTTATATGTTCCAAAATCATATGTCTAGATAAATTCATCTTTCTATTTTGGTAAATATATGATTTTATAAGGTTCCCTTCTCAATTCATCAAGAAATTAAATCCCAAATTAAGGGAACATCCCAGTTTCTTACCCATTTTCAAGTGAAAACCATAATCTATTTTATTCAAGAATTATTTTTTAAAAATAACTAATTTTTTCATTTAAATATAAATTTTTAAATTTTTTCATTGACACATAATTTATTCCTTTGTTTGTTTTGAAGGCTCTTTAGTGTTTTCTGTTAAACTTCAATAACACAGCTTATTTATAATGTTTATTACATGCTCTTTTATGTGTTTTCACTTTATTTGGAAATAATTTATTCCAAAAATATAAATTAATTATACCTTCATATTATTTTTTGGGATATACATGATTCAATCTGATTTTCTGACAATGACAAATGATTTTCCAAAATAACTCTTCTTTCCAATGTAAAAAATGTTATTTCACCAATTAATTCATCGATGTCTTTATTATTGTATTCTCATATATATAAAAATACTCTATTTAATATTATGATTAATTGATATTGATATTTATTGTTATCATCTACCATATTTTATTAAATTGTTTATGATAATCTTGACTATGGGTGTGCTATCTTGATAGCGGTCACCACATTACTAAGAATGTTTAGTGATTTTATTTATAGATTAAGGATTTTTTTTCATTTTATATGTATATTTTGATTATGTTTCACCCCATTCATATGAAGAATGAAATTTATATAGTAAGTGATAGGTGGGGCCTTATATTACCCCATGATGCATTGGTAGGTGTCATGAGACGAACCTGCTATGGACTTATGAGAGGCCTTACCCATTTATTTTCAAATATATATTTGGATGAGGCTTTAACCATTTATTTTATAATGTCTTAGAAAAGGAAATGATGTTATTTTTTAGATGTAAAATACTATGAATTAATTCATTATGATATTAATAATTAAAAATTCATGTGATTATTCAACTTATATAATACCCATTGTTAGGTTTCATTCTCATGTGATTATTTAGGGAATTATCTAATCAGCTATTATTCCTTCAATATTCTTCTATATATTCTATTTTAATAGAAAGTGTTTTTAGTTATTCACCATGACTTATTATTTTTGTTATATTACACTGGGTTACTTACCCTTACTGATCATATGTGCTTACCCCTTTCTTATGTTTTATTTTTCCTTAGGATGTGAAGTTGTATATTATTAATGACACACATGGATAATATATAAGATTATGAGTTTTTCTAGTGGAGTTTTTTTGTTTTTTATCTTTTAGTTTCTAATGTAAAACTTATGTGGGTGTCTAGTTCTCTAAAGCTATAAAACTATTCAATCCTTTTGGAGGAAAATACTTGTTCTTAGTATTAATTTAATTAAGGCCTCAACTCTATGTTATTGGGGTCGGGGTATTTACAATTTTAATTTCATAGGAATATATGGGTTGTTAGGTAGTAAATCAAGGTACACATTCTACACTTGGTTTGTATTATAATCTTAACAGTTTTCAATAGATATAATTTATTTAGCTTATGGGATTTTACCCCTAGGTTATGATATGTAGGTAAATGCCGAGTGATGGGGTAGGTTAATTAATATCTAGCATTGATGTATTATTATAGTTGTTATATTAGGTGTTTCCTAGTTTCTCCCAATGATCTCTTTGGTTACCATGATTATTTTTATTATTCAACTAATTTTTAGTTTGTGTTACATAACTGTTATATTAATTAAACCATGATTTTAAATAAAATATTATTTTTGAAAGATGAATTTGAAATATGCCCATACTTAAGTATAGAATAAGTGTTTTAAAAATGAAATTTATTTTGTGTTATTAAAAAAATTGGAATGAAATGCTTATTCCTATTAAAATATTAATTTTGAAAGATGAATCTGAAAAATTATTAGATTTTGATATAGAAAATGATTTTTAAATATGAAATTGATTTTGACTTATTTAAAAACATGGAATAAAATTATTATTTTATAAATGAATTTATAACTAACATGAAATAATTTTCTTTTTAAAGGCCATATATGTGGTTTAGTTTATTTTAACATACATATTAATCTTCCATTCTCAAACCATTATTCACTTTATAAGTTAAGGACCCACTTCTACTTTGATCATGATAAAGCAATGGAGTATTTACAGTATGATGGTGAATGAAGGGAAACATGGAGGTTTTTCCTTGTATTATGGATTTTATTTCAGTTATTATATTTTATTATCCACTTCATACTTCTACATTGTTATATCTGAGATTCAATATTGTTTTATTTTTATTTTAGTGAGTTGTATGTCTATTTTCTATGCCCCGTTAGTTTTGTTTTAAATTATAAAATGATTTATTTGTTTTGAAATGGATATCAAATTTTTGTATGTTTCATAACAAAATTATTTTAAAATTATCATAAATACTTGAATATATTTATTTAGAGAAGTTATTCCTATGAGTTTTTATTTGATTCCCAATACATTTCCCACCAGGGGTGATTGGGAATGAACAACAGTTATGTAATGGACTGGATATAGTTCTCAATTTATGTGTTTATTTGTGAAAGTTACCCTATATATGATAATGTTTGAGGGTTTACATTCTATGATTAGATCTTTTGTGAGATCTCCTAGTTTCCTATTACATAGTAATAAATAAAAAAGTTATCTGGAAATACAAAAATATTTTATAGAATGTTTATATATATATAAATATTCATACTCGAAAGGATTCATCACATCGACTAGTGAAAATATTATCTAATGTATCTATATCTTAAAATAATACTTGAGGATTGAGTTTTTGTTTTTCCTCTCGCAAAAAACATAAAATTTGGATACATTTATATTAAAATATGTCCATAAAACTTCAAAAAAATATATCCACCTCTTTTTAATTAATTTCATTCCATGAAAGTCAAATGAAAACAATAATTTAATATATTAAATATCAATCTGGTGAAATATATAATATTTTATTAATTGGATAAAAAAATAAATTAGTTGATATATTTTATCGTTATAATCTCCCACATTTCGTCTTAATTCTTTTTTTTATGTTCCTCCAATCTGGAATGAAAATATTAATCATATAATTGCTCTACATATACATGTAACTCTTAAAATACTATACATTTATTAAAATTGAGTAATTATTTTTTTCAAATTTAAATTTCATTTTCTACTACATATTATAATATAAAAGTTTGCGTAAACATGTAATTTCATGTCTACTAAATATGAGTTTCATCTACTATTGATAAAAAGAACAAGACACTAACCATGGAGGCCACCCATTAATGTTGTAAATAATTATGATAAAAAAAGTATAATTTCATCAAAAGATATATTTATATAAAAAACATACACATGACTTGGTAAATGTTCTTCAACCTCAGTGAAAAAACATTAAATATATCATTGTAATGAAATATTATACTCTTATATATTATAAAAATAAAATGATAATTAAAAGTAAAAAAATAATTTTTAATAATAGTAAGAAAATTTTACCTATAACATTAACTAATACAATTTTTAAAAATTTAATATATAAACAAATTAATATAAAAATTTCCATGTCAAAAATATTATCATTAAATGTGTTAGTTTCACTAAAAAAATAATAGATGGTAGTATGTTTGATAAAATGTGTTGAAATAATGCTAATAAATATGAAATTTAATTCAAAAATGATATAAATTATCATAATATATAGATTTAAATATTCATATTTAAAAAATTACTTCTGTAAATTTCAAGAAAAATATATCTCATGATTTTTCAACCAAAAAATGTTTAACTGAAACTAATAAATGTAAAATTTAACAAAAAAATAACAAAAACACTAAAAATATATAGGTTTAAAGATACAAGTTAGAAATATACTTTTCAAGTGTATGTTTTAAGAAAACATAAATTTGACTGAATAATTAAGAGAGTAATGAAGTTTTTTCTCATATTCCTTCACCATAATCATTAAGTATATCATGGAATATGTCTACATTACAATCATTTTCATCATAAGATAATTTTATAATAGATAAGAAACCACAAATTAGTCTATATCATTATTAAAATCTTCATCACCCTAATGAACTTGTTTTCCATTTAAAAATAATGTACCATTGATCATTTTCATGGTCGATAACATGAAATATTTGCTTCACTAGCATCACTGACATAAATAGTTACTAATAAAAAATATTTTTTAACAATTAAATGAGTGTAATTATATAATAATTATGTTTCAAAAAACTAATATTTTCATCCTAGATACACTTAAACATGGGTACTCAAATTTTTCAATACTCTATCTCACATATATCCCAAACAACTCAAAAATAAGTTGTTGAAACAAAAAAAATTATCTTTTTCCCACAAAAAATATAGTTCTTCTAACAATCAAATGTTTTATCAACGGAAAATACATATTTATAATTATATCACATAATCACATGAAATAAAACTCTATGATCTACTAAGTATAATGTTACCATTAAAAATAATATTTTCACAACTGTGATTTGAATTTTGAAAATCTAACATACATGGTTTCTATGTGTAATATGTTTGGAGTCCAATTAGACAAACATAAATATTTTTGTGAATAACAACCTACCCTAATGAATATTTTCCTAACCTTATGGATAGTAATATGACCCTTATGAATATTAAATCATGTAAAAGAATAGTAACCTCATCCACAAATGTATAAATTAAATTTAGGCATCTTATAAGTGATAATATGACCATTGTAAAAGTATTGGAATTTTAATAAGTCATAAAAAATTAATTGAAATGAATTATTTAATTTAAAATAAAATTTATTTTCCTAAAAGTTTTTCATAAATTAACAATTTTATCTCCTCGGGTTTTAGGATAATTTCATAAAACCTTATGTAATTTTTGAAAGCATTACAAAATCAGTTATAGTTTTAAAATCCGTATTTTTCAAGTAAATTATGATGTTAATGATAAATTAAATTAATCATATTTAGAATTTTTTATGAAATATGGATTTCATTTTTCTTTTCTACATGTCTAAAAATGTATATGGTAAATTTTTTAGATTTTTCTAAAATACATGATCTTTTATGAATTGTATAATATGGTAATTTACCGTATATATACATTATATGTTATGTATACTATTTATTGTGACATGCATGATGTAAGAACC
The DNA here is from genome assembly GCA_963277665.1 of Viscum album. Classification (NCBI taxonomy): domain Eukaryota; kingdom Viridiplantae; phylum Streptophyta; class Magnoliopsida; order Santalales; family Viscaceae; genus Viscum; species Viscum album. Next base: position 191,978,373 of record OY728166.1, read on the forward strand.
TTGGATTCAAACTCAAATTAAAATATTAAGGATTTTCGGTCACAAGAATCAATATTATATCTTTTCTTATGGAAGAATAATAAACTAATGATTAAACTATTAAGAAATCCCTCCTCCCCTCCAAAATAAAAACCACCTACACTCCCCTCTTCTCTTAACTCCTCTCAATCCTTGTGCCTTTACTAAATACTACTAAAATATCTCCCCAATATCCTCCCCCACGTTCATCATCCCTTGTTTTTTTCAAAATACAAAATCCTCTCCCCTTAAGAAGCTCTCAAGGAAGTCTAACTGAAGAGGTAAATTCCATTTTTCAATTCTTTTACTTTCCTTTCAAGGTCCTCTATTTTCTTTTCTATATTTACCTCTCCTCATACCAATGTTATGAAAACTAAAGTACCTTATATTTACTGTAATGTTTTTATGATAATGGAATAATTTATTGTTATCTCTCATTTACCCGTCGTTTGTACTAGTAGTAAAAACACCACCTCAGATGTGTTAATTTACCACATTCAAGGATGATGGGTTTTCAATTTCTATTATCCTCTTTAATTATGGTCATGAAACCATTTTCATGGTTTAACCAGACTATAATATATGTATTATTAATCATTTATGGTTATGTAATATTTTTTTAATCATGATTCTTATTTATAAAAAAATTTGTTCATTGTGATAAAAAACGGCCAATTTTCCCAAAAGTTTATCACTAATGTTTTATATAAGGATTCAAATTAACTCAAAGTAAAAAATTATATTTAAAACCATGGAACATTATGTATTTTAAATAATAAAATATAACTTCAATTATGGACAATCATTCTCATTTTACATGATTATCCGTTCATGTATATTAGTAAACCTAACATGAAACAAACGGACCCGAACAATGAAATTGAACCTCATAACCAATCTAAAAAGGTTATGAATGAAAATACATAGGTTATAATAAATCAATTAAATGTAAAATAGGTTCTGGAGTTATTAATTAATAATCCTAATTATATTATTCAGGTCATTAATATTAAGTGTAGAACACTATCATATTTAAGGTATGGTATTCTACCAAAACCATTATTTATCCTTCCAGATATTCTTACACTCTTTTTACCCAAATGAAATCCTATATTATATTTTTTAAATCTTCAAAAAAAATTGTATGTCCAATATAACATATCAATGTCCAATCAAAATTATCATTCAGGGATATACATGTTTTTAAGTGGTTCCATCCTTAGTACTTCTCTAAATGCACGCATCTTTAAGGGAACTTCCTGAATCCATACCCAATTTTAAGTGCACTATAACATATATTTTATTCCACAATTGTTTTTATTAAATCAATGATCTTTTTATTAAAACATTCTTTTATAACTTCTTGTTTTGTACAAATGTTTATTCCCTTTTCTATTTTATATGCTTGTTAGTGTTTTCCTTAAAACCACCCTAAATTATTTTAATGCTGTAAATTATTAAATAACCTTTTTAAATGTTTTCACTTATATTTAACATGACTTCTTATGATATATTCCATATAAATTTACATTCGTGATTTAATTCCCATTTTTTCATGGAATCTTGTATTATATACCCATTCATTATGCTTCATGACATGATTATGATACCCATTTCTTTCCGTGGGTACCCTTATGTTTATGTATGATTGATTATGTATGATTATTTATGTGGAAAGAATATTCGTGAACCTGTTATAATGGTTGTGCCTAGATATCACTCCAATTCATTGGGTAATTTAGAGTCTAATGATACGTTATGTGCAATGGTCTAGGTGGATAGTCTTGACTCGTGCTACCATGTGGAACGGTCTTGTTGGTTAACCTTCACTTGTGATCCGCTATGTGCAACAAGACTTGACTCATGATAAAGTTATGTTTTATGTTTCTACCACCTTATAATAAATACATTTTTATATTATACCATGTTTATATGTTATGGTTCCATTGATTCTATGCCTTTTATTTTCATTATTCTATACCTTCTAACCCATGTGTTAAGGCCTTATTACAACACTTTTTACCCTTAATGGTATTTTAGCTCATCCCATTGCTCATGTTATACCCAGGTTATCATATGAAGATATATGAGCACAATGGAAGTTAGGAGATCTTTATGAAGGCTAAGTTAAGAAATATTACCTTTCATCCCATGTTTTATGTTTTATGTACCTATTCTTCCAAGATACTAGACTTTACGAACCATGTCTTGTAATATGATGTTTTATTATGCTCAAAATCATGTATGGTTTTGTGTAAAATTATAGGGTCTCGGTAGTTGGTATCAGAGTATGGTCTAGTTATTTTTAGATATTAGGAATAAATTAAATTATTAAAAACCTTATGGGTAATACTATGTATAAGAAAACATCCTTAACTTTTGGTTGGTATAGAGTGAGTGGTTTATCAAGAAAATACATCCCTTTATGGATACAAATAGGTATAGGAGGATATGGCCCATATGTATCTCTGGGTAAAAACCAAAAACACTTCTTTCATCTAGACTCAAATAGGAACTGGTGCATGACAATGGGCCTTGCTGCACTCTTGGTTTGACACTCCTACGATATATTCTTCGGTAAATTAATGAGTTTAGTACAAACCATTATTAAGAAATAAAAACATTTCCCATAATAGTATATGTTAAGAAAAATATCAAGGATATCCTAGATTGAATCCTATGGAATCACAAGTTTGGATATACTTATCATTTACAATTTTATCCTTCTATATTAAATGTTTCATTTTTAGGCTCAATAGATAAGTATTCAAGCCCTATAATTATACATTCATTTTCATAGTTAATGGAGGGGTATAGAAGAAAATGAGCTAACAATAAATGTGATAGGGAATGAAAATATTTCCATAATGATTTTTCAAATATGATGGTATTGGGTGCTCAAAACATTAAGACAGTACTTTCTCAGCTGGCTTATGTAATTAACAATAACATGAATCATGTAGAACGCCCTCTTTCCCCAAGGAAAGTGAATGTTTATCTATAATTATTCATGTGAAAAGGCATCCCATGTTTAGTGGTTCTTCTTATTCCCTACTCACAGAATAGTGGATAACTCCATTTAAATGATATTATTTGTCTTCTAGTGCACCAAAGAAGAGAAATTCATGCGGGAAGTCTATTTTTTGATAGGGAAGCAGATAAATGGTTGACACTAATCAAGAATATGAAGTCCCAAGTGGAAATTCATTCTATGGATTAGGAGAAATTCATGAAAATGTTTTTCAATAAATATTTTCCACGAACCCTCCACCTCAATATGTAAGAAGAGTTCCTCATACTCAAGAAAAAGGAATATGAGTCCATCAAGGGTATGAATAAAACTTCACAAGACTTGAAAGATATGACTATGTAATTTTCATGAACACTAAAAGAAAGGTGGATCACTTCTTTAGCGGACTAAAGTTGAGTCTAAAAAAGTTTTGGTGATTTGAGACATTGACTATTATGAAGGTATTATCCATTATGTCGTCATCATTGAAATGGAGATCGGATACTCACATGGTCTTTTGGAAACAATTACATGAAGAGAAAATGGAGTTTAATAGTGTTTTCTAGGAAAATAAATCCATTTAAATAATGAATATAGAACATCCGATGTGTAAAAATTATGAGAATAAGTATCATAGGATCTATCTAAAGGGAAGACAAAATTTCATCAAATGTGGAATGATGGGATATCTATCAAAGAACAGCCGAAGGGGTATGAAGAATACAACTAATGTGGAAGAATAAAATAAGGATCTGTTAAATGCTCATCCTATAGAATGAATATGAATCTCTTTTAGAATAATTTTCTCAAGTGTGGATATTAAATCTTTATGAGAAAGAGTTTCATGCTCAAATGATTAAGACAAAGGAGAGAACCATGCTTGAAGACATTTCTATCATGAGGGATTAAACAAATGTATTACTTGAAGAGTTGTTTGGTCTGCATCCTGATTAATAGGTTGAGTTCTCAATTAATCGTATTCCTTGATCTCTACCTATATCAAAGACATATTATAGAATAGCCACTATAGAGCTGGAAAGACTGAAGAAGAAGTTACAGTAGAATCTGGAGAAGGGTTTTATATGCCCATGTTCTTCACCATGGGCGTCTGTCTTCTTCGTTGCGAAGAAGTATGGATCAATGTTCCTAGGTATTGATTATCATGAGACCAATGAAATAATGATAAATAAAAATTATTCCCTTCCAAAGATAGATGACTTGTTCAATCATCTTTGTGGGGCCACTTATTTCTCTAAGGCGGGCCTTCGCTCAGGATATCACCAATTAAATGTGAGGAAGGAAGATATTCCCAATACATCCTTTTGAATCAGTTATGGACACTATGAGTTCATAGTGCTTCCCATAGGAAACACTAATTCTCTAGAAATATTTATGTATATAATGAATAGCTTCTTTATAGATTACCTTGAAAATTTTGTGGTAGTCTTTATTGATGATATTCTGGTATAAAACATGTTCAAGGAGGAACATGAGGAGAATTTGAATACTATTATTAATACTTTTGTAATGAAGAAACTGTGGAAAAGTATAACAAATGTGAGTTCAAGAAGGAGGATGTATCATTATTTGGTCATATTATCACTAATAAAGGGATATATTTGGATCCTTTTAAGATAAAACGAATTGAAGAGTGGCACAGGAAAACATATATAATGGATATCTGTATCTTTTTTGTTATAGTCAGGTATTATCGATGATTTTTGAAAAAAATATCATGATTTTAAAATCCAATGAAAAAGATGAAACTAAATGGAGTGATGTTCTTCTAGAATCAAGAATTTTAAGACTGCATTAAAGAGTCGAAAAAGAGTATCACTGCATTAATACACTCACAACCAATTAGCAGAAAACTTTGTATTGTGTACAGTGATGCTTCAAAGAAGGGATTAGGATGTTTGATTATTAAAAATGATAATGTGATATCCTATGCCTCAAGGACGCTAATATTCCTTGAGTAAGACTATCATACCCATGCTCTGGAGTTTGTGGCTGCGATCATTGCATTGAGAATCTGACACCGTTATATCTATTTGGAGAAGTGTGAGACATATACTGATCACAATAGTCTCAAGTATACATTCAAATAAAAAAAGATTAATATGCACCAATGATGGTGGTTAAAGATCATTGGGGATTATGACTGCTCAATCCACTATCATTTAAGAAAGGCAAACAAAGTGGTAGATGCTACAAGTAGAAAGGATCGCGGATCATTAATAGTGATTAGAATTTAAAAGGATCCAATATTCTTATATTTATAGAGGATAAACATGGGAATAATTAAGGGGGAACATCATATACTATTTCTCAAATGATTTCTCAATCATCCCTCCTTGAGAAAATAAAGGATTCATAAAGAAAAGATGTGAAAATTCAGAAAATGAGGTATGCTTTTAGAAATGTGAATTCCTCAGAGTTCAATACTGATAAAAAAAAGTAGTTGTTATATTTGGGTCATGATTATGTGTGCCATATGATCTAGAGATAAATAATGAGCTTTTTAATGGTGCACATAGCTCAACCATCTCTATTCACCCTGGGAGAAAATAGATGTATCGAGATCTCTGAGAGAACTATTGGTGGGACAATATAAAGAAGGATATTTCTAAGTATACATCGAAGTGTATATTTTTTCAAAAAGTGAAGACTTAAAGTTAAAAGTCTAATGGGATAATAAAATCACTAACTATACCGACATGAAAGTGGGAGAACATCACCATAGACTTTGACACTGGACATCCAAGGACAACCAAAGGAGACAATGTTATATGGGTCATTGTGGATCATCTTACAAAGACAACTCACTTTATCGCAATTCAAGAAGAAATATAATATGATCAAATTTCATTGATATATATCAAATAATTATAAAGGATACATTGAGTACCACTATATATTGTATCCAATAGAAATATCAGATTCACCTTGAAGGTCTGGAAATTTTCCAACTGGCTCTAAGCACTGAATTGATCTTTAGTATGACATATCATCCTCAAAATTATGGCCAATTTAATAGATCTATTAAGACATTGGAAGACATAATGAGATCATGTCTATGGAAATTAATGGAGGGTGGGACCAACATCATCAATTGGTTGAATTCTCCTACAATAACAGTTTCTACTCCATCATCTGAATGGAACCATATGAAGCCCTTTATGGGAATAGGTGTAGAACACCGGTGTGTTGGGATGAAGTTGTTTTGCATAAGCTGCTATAACCTGAAATTGTTAAATAAATAGTAAAGAAGGGGGAAACCATTCAACATCACATCAAGGCAGCCCAAAGTCAATAACTAATTTATGCAGACCATCATCGATGAGAACTTGATTTCAATGTTGGAGACGTGGTATTTCTATGCATATCTGCATGGAAGAAGGTCATGAGGATTGGGAAGAAAGGAAAGATAATTCCTAGGAACATTTTCCCCTTTGAAATTCTTGATCATGTCAGGGCAATGTCCTATCCACTGAAACCTCCACCTAACATGTCTAAAGTACATAATTTTTTCTGGGTATCCCTCTTATGGAATTATATAGAATATCCTTCATATGTACTCTCTTTAGAGGGGGTATAGTTAGTGAATGATCGTTCTTATAAAAAGCATCCAATGAAGATCTGGGATCATAGAGATAATGTTCTATGTAACAAGACTACTCACCAGGTCAATATACTATAGAAGGACCATATGTACAGAAAGACAACATGGGAACTAGATGAGGAAATGAAAGAAATGTACCTGCACCTGTTTATGTATTATAATGAAAAACAAAATTTTGAGGGTGGAATTTAATATGCTGGGAAGAATGTAACAACTCAATGTTTTATCAATAGAAAATACCTTCTTATAATTATGTCATTTAATCACACAAAAACACAATCCAATGAACTACTAAGTACTATGTAACCTTTAAATGTAATATTTTCACTTCCATGTTTTGAATTTCGAAAATCTGACTTACGTGGTTGTGATCATTAAGTAGTTTGGAGTATGATAAGAATAACATTATTTTTTAGTGAATAATAACCAATTGTTAGGAATAGTAACATACCCTTATGAATAGTAATATGACGCTTATGAATATTAAATCATCAAATAGAATAGTCCAACTTCAATATTTAACTTATTTTAAGGATAATCCACTTTTAAGGGTTAGTGGGAACCATCATAGTAAGTCCTATTTAAAGAGAGCAAGAAGTCAAGTACCTTGATCATTTTAGCCGGATAGAAGACCTCTCAGGCATATTTTCAACTAGTTCTTCATCAGAAAGGAATTTAGTCCCCTCAAGAACTGCCAAAATCATCCCGCCTCTTCTCGTGGTGTTGCATGAAGTGTTTTCCTCAGGACTTGCCTTTAGAATTTGGAGAGATTCACTTTGAGCTCTAGCAGTATGATCATTACCATAGAATCCACCATGGAGGATCTCATTCTCTTTATTTTCATTGATCACCACCGCCAAGGCTATAGAGTTTCAAGTAGACCCTGAATTGACAGTTCTGGGGATATTGTAGTAGTCCCTTCATGGTGTAGATTTCTTCTCCTTTACAGCTTTAAATCCCTCAATATCAGTGCCAGCAGTTGGTTATTTACCTTTATCCACATTAGAAGTAATTGGGTTGTCATCAGACTTGATAGTAGCCTTCACCTCTGCCTATGCATCTTCATCCATTGAAAATTGATGAGTGTCTCTAGTCACTCTCTCCCTACAGCAATGCTTCCCATTGTTCGAAACTGTGAATCCAAGTTTAGTGTCTACTTCAGACACGAGCTTCTCAGCATCAGCGGTGCCTATAAGTGATAAAATGACCCTAGTAAAAGTATTGGTATTTTTGTATATTATAAATAATCAATTATAATTAATTAATTATTTTAAATGAAAATGTATTTCCTTAAAAAGTTTTCTATAATTAACAATATTATGTCCTCTTGTTTTGAGATAAATTTATAAGACCATATGTAATTTTTGAAAGCATTATAAAATCAGATATAGTTTTAAAATCTATATTTTTCAAGTATATTATGATTTAAATTATAAATTAAATATGTCATATTTAGAAAATTATTTCTGAAAATTGATTTATTTTGGGAGTCTACATGTCAAAAAAAATTTAGTGTCTTTTTTGGATTTTTCTAAAATACTCGAATTTTTTAATGAATAGTAAAATACGGTAATTTACCATATATATACAATATATGTTAAATACTCTATTTTTTGAGTCTTGGTAGATGTAAGAACCTTGGTTTCAAACTCACATACATATATTACTATTTTGGTCACATGAATAATTACTTTTCCTTTCCTTTTCAAAAAAATAATTGACTAATGTTTAAAATATTACAAAACCCCTACTCCCCACCACTATAAAAAATGACCCACACTACCCTATTTTATTCACTCTTATCAAGCCTTGTGCCTTGCTTAAATTCTACTCAAATATCTCCCCAATATCCTCCCCCATGTGCGGCATCCCTTAGTCTCATAAAAATAACAAATTTTCTCACCTTAACAATCTCTCAATAATGATTAACTCAAGAGGTTAATTCCTCATTTCATTTCATTTACATTCCATTCAAGTTCCTTTGATTTCTTTTCTATTATTACCTATCCTGATCCAAATGTTATTAAGACTCTAGTAACTTATATTTACTATAATGTTTTTATGATAATGGAATATGTTATTGTCATAATGCTTTTACCGTTCATTTATACTAGTAGTAAAACACCATTTGGGATGTGTTAATTTACCACATTAAAGGTAGATAGGTTTTCAATTTCCATTACAATCCTTAACCATGGTCATGAAACCAATATCCTAGTTGAACCAGACTATAATATATTTATTATTTCTCATTTATAGTTGTGTAATATTTTTTTACTCATGATTTTGATTTCTAAAACAAAATTTGTTCCTTGTGAACAAAAACTACCAATTAATCCAAAAGGTTATCACTAATGATTTATATAATGATACAACTTCACTCAAAGTAACCAAATTAAATTCAAGACCAAGTAAAAATTCTGGATGTTAAATAATTAAATATAACTCCAATTATGGAAAATTATCCTCATTTTATATGATTATCCATTAAGGTATATAAGTAAACAGAACATTAAACAAAGAGACCCGAACAATGAAATTGAACTTCATAACCAATCAAAATATGATTTTAATGAACTTAAAAGGTTATAATAAATCAATTAAATGTAAATGAGGTTTCAGAATTATTTATTAATGGACATAATTTTATTATTCAATTCATTAATATCAACTAGAGAAAAACATCATATTTGAGGTAAGGGATTCTACCCGAACCTTCATTACTCCATTGGGTTATTATTACAATATTATTACCCAAATGAAATCATATATTATTTTTATGTAAATAAAATAAGTTCTGTTTATATGTCCAAACTCATCTATAATGTTCCAATCACAATTCTATTTCTTGGATATATAGGTTTTTTAAGTGGTTCCCTACTCAATAATTACCGAAAAGCAAACCTCTTTAAGGGAACTTCTCAAATTAATACCCAATTTCAAGTAAACTCTACCATATGTTTTAATCCAATTTTAATAATAAAACCAGCGTTTTTATTATTAAAACCTTATTGGATAACTTCTAGTGTTTTACAAAAGATTATTCTATTTTCTATTTTATATTCTTATTAGTGTTTTCCATAAACCACACTAAAATGATTTAAAGAAAAAAATTCGTAAATACTATTTTTACATGTTTTCACTTCTATTTAATATCACATATTATGATTTATTCCTGTTATGATATATTAATTTCCATGATTGATCTAATTTTCTTTATTAAGGACACTATTATAATCTACCCAATCATTATGCTTTATAACATGATTAGGATACCCATTTATTTTCATGGGTACCCTTATGTTTATGTATGATTTATTATATATGATTATTTATATGTAATCATATTCATAAAAATGATAAGATGGGTATGCCCAAATAGCACACCAATTTATTTGGTAAAGTTCAGTATCATGAGATGTTATTTGTAATGGTCTTGGTGGTATGCCTTGACTCGTGCTACCATGTGAAACGCACTTTGTGGTTAACCTTGACTTTTTCTTCTATGAGTACAATGAGCCTTGACACATGATAAAATATTGTTTTATGTTTCTAACACATTATAATGAATCCTGGTTTATATGATCCCATGATTATATGTTATGATTCCATGTGTTCCATGCCTTTTATTTTCATTATGTCAGGCATTCTAACCCATGTGCTAAAGCATTATTAAAATGCTTTTTCCCTTACTGGGATTTTAGATCATCCCATTGTTCATGTTACCTGTAGGTTATCCTATGAATATTTATGAGCATAATGGATGTTAGGATATCTTTAGGAAGACTAAAAAATGAAATTTTATATTATGTCCCATGTTTTACATTTTATGTACCTAGTCTTCCAAGACTCTAGACTTTATGATCCTTGGCTTGTAATATGATGTTTTATTATTCTTAAAGTCATGTAATGTTATGTGTAAAAGGATAGGGTCACTATATTCTTTCGACAATAACCATTTAACCACTATTTTGAATTATAATATTTTTATCCTAGTATTTTTATGTAAAAAATTTAACAATTAATACAAAACCAATACTATGTTATCACGTTGACACTTAATAACCCTGTTGGACATTTCAATGTTTCTGATGAAGATTTATAATTGTTGAATTTATAATTATACCACGAAAAAAATTTATTTTTATGTTCATTCATCAAAATTAGTTCAACTATTTTTAGATATAATAATTTCAATCCTGAAATATATGACAATAGATATTGTTAAAACTTTGCTATGTTGTTTAAAAATTTTAAATATGCCTTCATGACTTCATCACATGGAATTTCATATACCTTTAATTCATAGATCCTTTTAGAATCACTATTAGCTGTCACATGTTGATATATGGGGAGACCAATGCACTTCACTAAATATAAATATTCTTTAAAAAAATCACTCACTGCTTTTTTATATATATTTTTAAATAATAGTTTCCTCTAATAGATGTTATTTTAATATATCTATTCAAAATTTTCATATATCATTCAAAAGGATAAATCCAACATAAAATTAAGGGACTAATATTCATATCTCTCCCAAAAAATGAATCATCAAATTAACAATTATATCAAAAACTTATGGTTGAAAATAACTTTCTAAATGAAAAATTCTAAGGCAAACATCATTGTCCAACACATATATTAAATTTTTAGCTTTCAATTTAAAATAAATGGAATTTAAAAATTCAAACAACATGATAATATACATTCTGATAGGTATTTTCAATATGCAATATAGAGAAACTTGTTGTTTTTTTCATTAACATAAGAAAATAATGATATTTCATACCTATTAAAATAAAATCATTCAATGGAAAAAAAATCATATTGGATGAATATACACTAGGAACATTAATACAATGTAGAAATTGAATTAAAAATTATCTCCTTTATCTTTACTAATGTATGAAAATACTAATGTAAATATATTCTTTTTCCTTTTCATTTTTGGTGCTAAATCTGAATGTATTCACATGGATATTTAGTCTAATCTTATGTTGAATCCATCTTCTATATTTCTACTAATTTTCAAAAAAGTATTCATATATCGGTCACATATGTTTTCATCAACACAAATAATGTTAATGTTATTCCTTACGTCAAAAAATATACAATAGCATTCATCAAATAGTATGGATAACTTCTTCTATGTGTATATTTTAAGACCAAAACATCATTTCTTTAAAAATATGGAATCTTTTTTCACGGTGTCATGATATTCTTTTGGAGAAAATTGTTCTGTGAAAAATCAGAATATTGTAAATTATTAAATTCCGTTTTTAATCATCTTTAAAGATGATGTACTGATATGTATATTTGGTATCCCATGACTAAAATATTTCATTTATTCGATAATTGATGATATGAAGTCCCTTCCTTGTAAATTAAGACAGCTTTATATCCCTTAACAGTATAGCTAGATACAGTTTTATAAGATTGAAATTCTTTTATAGTGAATCATATTAGAGAACACAAAAGATAATATAGTTCTTTGTATGCATAAAAACAATAATAATTGTCTCCCATGTAAACATCAAATCATAAATTAATGGTCATAAATAAACATCAATATCATTTCTAGGTTGTTTTTATGCAGAAATAATCAATCACATCATAACTTATTTTTTTCCATACATATATGTGCCAAAAAATTGTAAAAAACCAACATTATAGGCCATAAAAAATATTATATTTTGAATCTCTGATATCATTTAATTCCATCTATGCATAGTACCATAATAATATTTCTATCATTATTTCTAAAATCAATTTGTTGATTAAATCACTTATTTAATGGTGAATCAACTGGGTTATGTAGGTATCCATCAATAATATTCTAATTTATATCTATTATTAGCCTCTTTGAATCATGAAAATTTTCTAATAAATGCTTCAAATGGTGAATTTTTTCAAGGCACCGTATTTATTTTGTGGGAGGTTTTGTTTATTTTCATGAAAATTAATCACAATTGTAATTTTCATCAAATTTAATATTTTAAGTATCAAATTTTAGATATTCTGATAAATATCATATTCCAGCCTATATGACACATATATGTTGGGGAAACATGCATTTATTTACACCAATCCTATTTATAATATTATTATTTTGGATTGTAATTGGAATCTAGATGCTAATTTCATTCTATTAGTAGATCGTTTAAAATATAAAATCAATTGTACTTAAACTTTTATAACTCAAATAAATTCATTAGTTAAAATTATCTAATTTCATCAATATTGATTACACTATAAATTTAGTGCAATATGATAATTGAGGTTTCTCTACATATCTATGCAATCATTCGGCACTTTTTGTAGTTTTAATGGTTTCAACACTTACATCATAGAATTAATTCAACAATATGTTGTTATATCTCATGTTGAGAATATTCTCCATCATTATATAATAAATGTTTTTTATTTATCCATCATAGATCCAATACGTGAAATTACAATTAAAACTATATAATATCATATGAATGTTGATTTCTCTATACCATACATTTTCAAAATTGAAACACATTATACAATGAATGAAAATTAGATCTATATTTCTAAGATTTAATTTTAAAAATTACAAGAAATTGTTAACCCATTTCTCATATTCATCACTAGTTCATTGTGAATTTATCCTATTTGAATCTAATATTTACCTAAATGTATAATAAAATTGATAAATTTATTATATTTAAACATATATTTAAAAACAGAATTTTATGACATATAATTATAGGTGTGTGTGTGTGTGTGTGTGTATATATATATAAATTTACAATATATACTTTTTTAATTGAAAATAATTTATAAATAAAAAACTATTTGTAACTAGAAATCAATTTATGATGAAAATGCATTTATGTGACAAAAAACAATTTATAATAAATGTTTTGTAACTAAAAAAACAATTTTTACTATAATAAATTAAAAAGAAAAAACATCTATAGATATAAAAAATTATAATCATAAAATAATACACCCAAACTAATTTTAGTAAAAAAACATAATAAATGAATATTTGGTATATAAAAAAGAAATGAAAAAATGAATGAAATGTAAATTTAATAAATCATTAGTAAATATTTAAAAAAATAAGTTGAAAGAGTAAATATAGATATTTGTGATAAAAACTATGATAAAGAGAGGAAAAATAATAATTGATAAACTTCATATTTCCATCAATGAATGTGTGAAACTTAAAATAAATATCAAAAGTCACAGATGGTGTAAATCAAAACCAATAAAAGGAACACACATTTTATTGTCCAAATTAAGCAATGGATAGTGGTGGAAAATTCCATAGAGATGAGAATCAATGAAGAATATAATTAAAATCATTCAAATGAAAAATCATGAGGCCTGATAGAGTGTGGTTTGGAGTTTAATGTACTAGGGTTTTTGAAAAACATGTGTTAATAAAATGATGATAACCCATGTGTATTTAAATTATTTTAAATATTTTAACATTGGTTATAGAATAGTAGGTTTTAATATATGATCTAAAACACTTTGCGATTTTTTATAAAATAAAACACGTTAAATGTACCTTAGGGTGTATTTTCTAGTCTGTTATGTGAAAAACAACATTTAAATGCCAACATGAAATATTATTTTTCTTCTAGTGACATCAAATAAGTCATGAACTGAACAACATGAGTGACATAAAATCGATGATCAAAACATGGAAACTAGAATAAAAATATGATTTTCATATAAAAATGAAAAAATGAGTATATATGGTGTGAGCTAAGTAAACCCAGTTGGATTTCACCAAAGAGTCCATAAAATTAACATAATAAATTAGTTGGTATATTTTAGTTTGGGAATCATTTAGGAAATATTATTTCTAATTTTAAATGACAATAAACAAATTTATTATACATTTAACTACTATCCAAAAAAATTTAATAACTTTATGGAAAACAATCCACTAACTGTCTTGAAAACAATAATTTCCAACCCAATAAAAAGTAAATATTTACATTAAAAATATATGTTTAAATATACCACTTCATTTATCAATTGAGGGGTGGAATCCAACACTTAAATTGTAAAAAACATTAAATCATTACAAATTTGGGCTTATGGGTTCATGAAAACAAAATAAAATTATTTTTTCCTTATTTTAAAAACATTTACCAAAAATAAACCTTTTCAAATGAAGTTGAAAATTAAATTACCTCCTAAAGGAAGGGAGGTACACAAATAAACAATGGAATCATATCAAAAATTAATAATATAAATAACCAATAATATTGTAAATGGTTCCATATAACCATGAAGAGTATTATGGTATGAAAATAAAGTACACAGTGGTAATCCCTAAGATAATATAGTTAAAAAATAAACATCTTAGACACCCATTTTACTTAGTATAGGAAAATCATAGAGTTCATATAAAGAAAGGTTTTAAGTGGGGTTTTTTAAGAAGTGTACTATGTGAGAATAATAATTTGGGATATATTGAAGACATTTCATAGAATAATATGATTAAGTATAAATTCATTAAAGAAACTAAACATTTATGGATTTGGGTATGTATGATTATTACTTGTATTTAAAATTCATAAAAAATGATGAAATATTTATATATGTAATGTTTTAGACACCTCGGTTGGTATTAAATAATGTTTTAGTTAATTTAGAGATTAGGATTGGGTAACGTTTTTGAAAACCCTTTGGATAAGTCTATGTATATGATAAAATCATAAAATTTTTAATATAGAGATTGCAGGATTTTCCTAGAAATTACATCCTTGTCTATATGTTGGATAGTGGATGAGGTTGTGACATGGATTCATGTTGGGGAAATAACTATAAAAGTGGATGGTTGGGTATTAAATCAATTATCCCCTATATAGGATGAGGGGCCCTAAGACTTCACACCTAGATAGACACTCCATTGAGATATAATTGGGATAATTAACATTTTCATTATGAATTATTGTAAGAGATAATGACATGGTCTAACCTAGGTTAAACATAAGGTGTCCTATATTGAAAATAATGTGTAATTATTTAGATATCCTATGAATTATTTATAATTATTATATGCTTTTTTACTCTGATTATTGTTGGTCACACAATGAGTTTTCATTTTTTACGTGGATAAAACAAGAAGTAATCATGTTAACACTTAAAATTATGGACAGTGTAGGGATTTTATTCATAAAAATATATATTAAATAGTATATGGAATGTGAAATATTGTGACTATATATAATTGTATATCACAATATATGTTTAAAAATATCAGCATAGGTGAGTTTTTGAAAGAATTAATTGATAGAAAAATTGAGTTTCATGAAGATGTTGGAGAAAGAATATCCAACTTCTTATATGTCAATAATTTTTGAATAATCGCCTAGGGAAATGTCTCAAAGGAAGAATAATGTTTTTTATGTTTGGAAATAAAGGGAATAGCGCAATAAATTTTCAAGTGAAATAATTATTTTAAAGGATTTAAATGAAGTACATCTTAAGGTACAATTTATAGTTTATTTCCATATGTTTGGATAACTTGGGAATTACATGAGTCAATTCCCTAATATTAGGGATTACTCCCAGACCAAGGAAGGTCCTATGTTATGCCAATCATTAAAGTTGAATGATTGAAGGGTTTCAGTATTTTAATTCACAAACTATGTTATAAAAGTTTATTATGAATGATATTTTGGTTATAATAATCATGAAACTACTATGTATTATTTTTTATTATTATTTACATATGTACTATCAATCACATGTATAATGGTATCGATGTCCTAGAAACTTTTTTAAGTAGTATGTTTATATTATTTTAAATCCCTTGATTAATGTATAACTAACCCTTAATATGTGACTAATATTGATTTAATAATAATTAATTACGATAAATAGATGAATGATATTTTTGAGGTATATTGGATAGAATTTATATTATTTGAAATATATTAGTTTTTTGATGGAAACATTATTTATGTTGATGTTTATTTCATTTTTTCGGATTTATGGAATATATTGGATAGTTTTTATAGAGTTAATTATTGGAAGAATATATTATTTTATTAATGATTTATAGTGGTTCAAAATATTTAAGGAAATAATTATCAAATTTTGTAGATTATATTAAAAAAATACATTATTTATATATAACCTTATGATAAATTGATATTATTTGAGATAATTATTAAGAAAAAAATAGAAGAATATGTGATCAAATCATTCACATATTTGGGAATTAATTTTGGTCTCACATATTTTTAATATTTTCTAATATAGTTATCTATATAATTATTTAAGTTGAAAATTGGGTGTTATTATTCTTATTTTAGAGTTCTTTGTATGAATATTTTTTCATATTTAATATATTATTCTAACCATTTTGGTTTTGGTAAATATCTAGAGATAAGAGGAATGAATTGTTATTATTTTTTGAATCTTAATATCTATTTTAAGCAATTTTAATTCCTTCATAAATGAAAAAAAAATCATTATTGTTATTTATCATATCAAATATGAGGCATAGTAGGGGTCTAAAATTTCATAAAGAATAATAAATAGATGAAATTATGCTTATGGTATGGAATAAAAATAAAGTATGTATATGGTCTCCTATTCTATACCATAATCATAAATGATTTACTCTAATAATGTAAGAGGAAGATAAATCTATTGAGTCTTATATGGAAAGTATTACTCAGTTATCAAGGTTTTTTTTTGAAAACTCATGAGTCTTATAATTGTAAAGGCTTGTTTTTTGAAATACTGAATTTTAAAATACTAATATTCATAGTAGTGGGATAAAAATTAGTTACATGATATAATTTATTACATATTTTATTACTATGTCATGATTCAATAATCATAGAAAGTGATAATTAAAATTTAGAGGTGTTAATATATTTAAGGGTTAGAATGTAACACCCCATTATTTTGGAATTAATTTCTCTTTATATAAATTTCAAGTGATTGATATGTTTTTCGGCATGCAACACCGAGGTATAAAAAATTGAGTTATATAATTAAAAAGCCGTTAAATTGGTGGTATGAATAAGATCATACACATTATGATATATATATATATATATATAAATTCTTCCTAAATTCAATTGTATTGATTAATTCCTAATAAATAATTATTAATTTTTTATTAAAATCATATATTGGTTAAAAGACCTATTTATTGAAGAAATTTTTTGTTTATGTGTTGTGTATTGGTGTTTATAAAATGTATATTTATAAATAATAAAATTTTATATTAATTAAACTTCTTCATAATATATGGATAAAAATCCATACAATAGTTACATAAAGGTTTGTAATGGAGATAAAATCATTTGATGGTAAAAAGATTTAGTTATCATAAAACTGTATTTCACATGTTCAATTTACATTTATCATTGTAAATTATATAAATCATTAGTAGTGGATAGATTCAGATAAATTTATATATAATATATAAAATAAAATTTTAAAACATTTATTTTATTATTTTTACTAGGAAGTGAATGAAATTATATTCAGTTTTATGATTAAAATAATTTTTTTTAAATGGTTTTTTATTATGTTTGACATGATTATTTTGAAATTAATTATTTTAACTTATAATAATTGAATTAGATAAAAAAAATTATATAATTGGAATCGTATTTAAAAAAAATTAATTAGGCCAATTTCAGTTTTGGTCACAATGAATAACAAAAACGGTAAACATTTATTACTATGGTTAAGCTCAAGAAGTGTTTATAGGTGGTTAAACTAAGAGATAAGGTTCTTATTTCCACATAATCTTGTATATTTAATATTTTTTTAACTATATTTAGACCATATATTATGTTTAATTTTAATAATTTCCATTTGGTTCTACATTCATGTGAATGTAACCTTATAATATCTAAATCCTTTAAGTAATTCCATACATGTCCTCTCCCTCACTTACAAAACAAAACATCATCTCCTTTATTTTTCATGTATATTTAGCCTTATATATCATCCAATAAAATCCTAAAAAAATTCCTATATTATTTTAATTAATCAAAGAGTATTTTTAATCCTAAAACTATTATTTCATGGATTTAGGTGTAATGTAAAGGTAGTCTCTCAAAAATTATATATAAATCATAAATGATATCATTAAATTCTATTTCATATTAAATATCATATAAACTTGTTTTTCCAATATAATATAATTACTCCAACATCATAAATATATTTATATGTTATTATGATGATGTTGCAACCATTTTCTTCTTTCATTCCATCAAATAGGAAATGAAAGTATCACTCATGTGTACGAATAGACTACCACCTCCATATAATGATGTGATTCATCTTAAATAACTACCTCAAATTGATGGATATAGTGATGGATTTAATAAATATATATGATATTTATGATATAATTATTATTCTTTAATGATAAAATATTATTTATCTTTTCCCTTCTCTTTGTTAGAAAATGAAAACAATGTTTATGTGTATGTACGGACTACCATCTCCACGAACAATATAATTTTTTTCTCTACCATTTATGGATGGTTATAAATATTAATATAAAGAATATATATGATATTTATATCCTTATTAACATTATTTAAATTATTTTGCAATGATAAATATTCAAGTACAATAACATCTGAATCGAAACATTTATGAAAAATGAAGTAGTTATCACCTAGAATAAATATTTTACTAAAAAACTATTAATAAAAGAATAATAAGATAGTTTAAGTTAACAATATAATATATTATATGTTTTAATATGGTTATATATTTTAATTATAATAAATTATAGTTTATTATACAATAGTTTGGTTAACTTGTGAAGCATTTCGAACTCAAGGTATGGGTTTTGCGTCTAAATATTATTTCATTAATACAAATTTGATATTATGAACCTACTTATGTTTTTGTGATTTATATAATTTCCATTTGAAATGTTTTATAATTTATACTTAATAATTAATGGTATTTAAAGTTAAATTTAAAATTATTTCATATGAGTATTTTTTATTCAGATGTTACCCAAGGGGTATGGGTTTATCATCTCAAGTTGTGTTGTTTGGGACATTTGTTATGTTTTAAAAAATCATCTTTTAATAGGTGTATCAACTAACCCTTCGATATGTTAAACCATGAAACTGTTTATTTTAATTTAATTTAATGTTATATTAAAATATTTTTGGACTCCTCATGTATTAATCATGTTTTATTGATCAAAAATCTCATTACTAATTACAAATATTATCATTGATCACAAATCTCATTCTGATTTAACAATCTTAATAATAATTACAAAGATTATTATTGGTCACAAATCTCACATATCTTATTACTTATGTGTATTTATGTTTCAAGTTATCTTATACTGTATAATGGTTAAGAACAATCCATTTTATGCATATTACTGTTTAAGTTTGAACATAGTTATTTGCCTAAGTACAAGATACCGTGAAGCTTGCCATAGTCAGACATACACATTGAGAAAGACACAGACATCATGACCCTGCTATTGTGAAACCTGACACTATAAAGCCTAAGTCTCAGACACCGTGACCAATGAGACACCATGACATAGTAATATTGACACCGTGAAGCAAGACACTAAGAACATATACCATATTTGTCTAAGTTCCAAACACAGTTAGCAAGACACAGTCATCAAGGCACTATGAATCCAGACACTATGAACAAGGCACCAGAAGCCAGAAACTATGAGTCAAACACCATGAAGAACACACCATGAAGGAGAACTTGTGACTCAGATACCATGACAGACATACCATGAAGGACACAACATGACACTTAGACACCTTGAAGGAGACACAGTGAAGGACATACCGTGAAGGAGACACTGTTTGAATGACATAGTTTCTTAACCTTTTTTTCATTTTTCTATTTATGTTTTTAACGGTCATATTTGAAGATTTTAATACACTGACATATTTAATGTTATTTGTAGACATTGTACGAGGTATGAGGCATGCAATACATTGGAACCTATTCGCTAAACCTCATTCACTTGAAGATGAAGAATAGTGTGCCCAAAAAGAAAAAACACACAGACCCGCAAATACAGAACACACACGCAATAAGAGAAACATGTGAGTGCACTGTACTGAACATAAGAGAAATCCTGAGCACAAATAAAGAACACATTTCAAGATCTTTAAAAACTCTCATACGTGAAATCCAACCCTACTAGAGAACACGCTAAGAATTAAGAGAACATCCTCACTCGTGGAAGACACCAAGCTGAACCACGACACTCTGTTTTTCAACAAAAAAATCAGAGAAGGACTCAGAAGCATTTCTGCTAAATCCAACGAGTCCATAGATGCACTTCCAGTCACTATAGCTTTTCTAAACTCATTCATACTTACTCTTAGTGATTCATTGGATTACTTTCGAGCATTGTGTGTACCCTGTTTATTTTACACACACACTGTCTCCTGTGATGAACTAGAGGATACTAAATCCTCATTCCAAACTTTTGACACTTTATTGTGTCCCGCTAAGGATAGTGGTAGATGTCAAGTAGGACCTGGAAAGCCTGTGAGGTGTTGTTTGTTTTTTCCAAGTAGAACAGTGGTATAGGTCTTAGGACCTGGACAGTTTATGAACTATTGTTAACCCTGATCCTGGGTATGGATCAATTTTTATATAAATTGTTTCAGAGATTAAGTCTCAGCTTGAGACTGAACCTCAAGGATATATCTTTTGTGCATTTTAGTTTAAAGTTTAAAGTATACAATATCTAATTTATATTCCACTGCTGTTACTTTTAAATATACAACTATTTTAAAGTTACTTTGATAGTTAATATAGTAAGTGATTGAATGTTTTGTAAAGTATTAGGTTAGCTTAAAATGTTAATTAATCTTCAGATTAGATTAACTAAGAACTAATCAATCTTTGAGAACCTAACTGAACCTTTACTATACTATAAATTCACTATATATTATCTTTTTATTCAAATTGGGGGTTTTTATTAGAAATAATTTTTAACAGAAATTTTTTTTGGAACTCAATTCACCCCCCTCTTGGGTGTCCACTCCGACCAACATTTTATATCAAAGGTAGTTTTTATTAATAAAGGTTTTTCAAAACTTTCTGTTTGTAAACTGTGATTTTAGTTTCATATTTAAAGATCTTAAATTTCTATTAGTTCTAAATTTTATCTCTTTAAATTTATTTTCTAAAATCTAGTTATGGATAATAGACTAGAAGGTGTTGCTACCAACATGACACCTTTCTTTAATAGTACAAATTATGCCAAGTAGAAAATTAAAATGAAAATTAATTTGGAAGGTATGGGTTTTTCTATCTGGACTTCTATAGAGACTAAATATAAAATTCCAGAAACTGAAAGAACAACTTGGGATGAACCTACAAAGACTGCATACAATAATAATTGTAAAGCTATGAATGCCATGTACTGTGCTCTAGGAGATGAAGAGTTTAATAGAATATATTCTTATAAAACCACTTATGAAATTTGGGATACATTGGGTGTTTCTCATGAAGGAACAACCAATGTTAAATAAATGAGATTAAACACTTATACTATTAAATATGATAATTTTAAAATGAAGATTGATGAACCTATCTCTGACGTGTATCTCATGTTTAATGAGATTTTCAACACTATGAGCTCACTTGGAAAGGTTGTTCCGGAAAAGGAACAAATTATAAGAATATTGAGATGCCTTCTAGACTGATGGAGAGGAAAATCTGTTTCAATAATAGAATCATGTGACATTGGTTCTCTGCCTGTCAAAGAGCTAATTGGTAAGCTTATGATGTATGAGGAAGAACTCAAGGTGAATAAGGAAGAAGAAGATGAACTTAAAAGGAAGTCGATGGCATTTAAGTCTACTGCTTCAAAGAGAAAGGACAAGGAGAAAACTCACATACCTACTGAAAGCTCAATATGTGAAAGTTCAGAATCTGACAGTGATACAGAAATGGCTCAGATGGCCAGGAGATTTAAGAAATTCTATAGGAAGAAGAAATTAATCAGAAAATGAAACTACAAAGGTAAATATGAAAACAAAGGACACTGGAAGAAATATTGGAAGAAAGACAATAAGAGTGATGATGTTGTTTGCTATGAATGTAAAAGAAAAGGTCACATTAAAGCAGACTGCCCAAAATTGAAGTTCAAGAAGAAACATGACTACAAGGATAGTAAGTACAAGAAAGCAATGAAAGAAACTCGGAGTGCTTCAGAAGATAGCACAAGTGAATCTAAAGTTTCTGATTCTGAAAAGAATCATGCCAACATGTGTTTCATGACCAATACTTCTGAGGTACATGTTCTCCCTATGATGAATGATTGTTATTCTAGAACAAATTCTGATTCTGAATCAGATAACATGTCTAGTGAGGAACTGTTTGAATATTGTACCATGCTAGAAGAAACATGTAAAGAACTTAAGGACAAATATAAGTCATTGAAGAAACAGCATGCCCTCACTACCAATGTTTAATCTTCCTTTGATATAGAAAAGGAAAAGAATGCTCAACTGTTGAAGGAAAATACTGAACTAAAAATGTCTAATGAGCAACTTAGAAAGGAAATATAAAAGGTAATTAAGGGAAAATATACACTAACTCAAATGTTAGGTAAGAAAGTTGCACCAAATTATACTAATGGATTAGGCTATCATCCAATAAAGAGACAGATCACTAAAACTAGATTTATTCCTAAATCTGGACAAAATTCTACTAGTTCCAGTTCTGGAAATTCATATGCTTCAACTAGTTATTCACATTTTTATAGAACAAATAGAGTTTATCTTTCAAAATATATTGAATCTATTGATTATATGAGACCCATAAGACAAATCTGGGTACCTAAAACATTGCTTGCTAACCTGTCTGGACCTAAGAGAATCTGGGTACCAAAAACATTCTCTATTTAAAACTGTTTTGTAGGAAAACTGTTTGAAGAGTTCCCATAAGAAGATATGGTACTTGGACAGTGGATTTTCAAGGCATATTTCTGGCGATTATTCATGATTCAAGATCTTAATAAAGGTTGATGGAGGCTATGTCACCTTTGGTGATATTTTTAATGGAAAGATCATTGGCCTAGGTGAAATTGCTAACACTAACTTAGTTTTAATTTCTAAAGTTTTATTTGTTAATGGACTTAAATATAATCTGTTAAGTATTTCTCAGTTATGTGATTATGGCTTTAATTTTATGTTTGAAAATGATTCTTGTAATGTTTTTAATTCTAATATTGTTTTAATATTTCTCAATTATGTGATTATGGCTTTAATGTTAAGTTTGAAAATAATTCTTGTAATGTTTTTAAATCTAAGAATGTTTTAGTTTTTCTCAGTTATGTGATGATGGCTTTAATGTTATGTTTGAAAATGATTCTTGTAAAGTTTTTAATTCTAATAATGTTTTATAATTTTATGCTTTGATAAATGAAAATATTTATGCAGTTGATTTTAATTATTTAGCAAAACAAAACATTACTTGTTTAAATGATTTTCATAAATAATCTTGGCTTTGGAATATAAGAATAGGACATTGTACTATACATTCACATACAAAACTTACTAGGAAGAACTTAGTTAGAGACTTACCCAAACTTGAGTTTCCAAATGACAAATTTTGAAATCCCTGTCAAAAGGGAAATCAACACAAAATCTCTTTCAAAACAAAGAAAGAAGTGTCAACTTCTCAATCTCTCCAGTTGGTTCACATTAACTTGTTTGGACCTTCTAGAGTTTCTAGTTTAAATGGGAATCACTATGTCTATGTCTTATTAGATGAATTTTCTAGATATACTTGGGTATAATTCTTAGCTTGAAAAAGTGAAGCTTGTTCTTTCTTTTTTAAATACTCCAAGTCTATAGAAATTCTTAGTGGACTTAAGATTAAGACCATGAGAAGTGATCATGGCCGTGAGTTTGAAAATCATGAGTTTGAATCCTTTTGCTCACAAAATGGCTATACTCACAATTTCTCTACCCCTAGGACACCTCAGCAGAATGGTGTAGTAGAAAAAAAATAGAACCCTTAAAGAAATTTCTAGAACTATGCTTAATGACTATGACCTACCTATTTGCATTTGGGCTGAAGCTGTAAATATAGCTTGTTATATTATCAATAGAGTATTAGTTATACCTGTTCTTAAAAAGACCCCTTAGGAACTTTGGAACAATGGGAAAACTAAAGTTAGCTACTTTAGAGTCTTTGGTTGGAAAGACATTATTTTTAATACCAAGGATAATCTGGACAAGTTTGCTTCTAAGAGTGAGGAAGGAATATTTTTAGGATATTCTATAACTATAAAAGCCTATAGAGTTTTCAATAAGAGAACCAAGTGTGCGGAAGAATTTGTTCACATCAAATTTGATGAAACTGGTCCACATGAACCTAAGCCATCTCTTGAAAATCATGAAGAATATTTGTCTGTTCTGAACCTTAATGATAAATTCGATGAACCTGTTGTAAAGACAACCAGTTCTGGAAATATTTCAGAATATTCTCCTAATGAACCCGAACCTAGAGAAGAATAAGAAATTTCTAGTCCTACCTTTACTATATCAACTAGGATACTAAAGAATCATCCTTTAGATGTTGTTGTAGGAAATTTGGATAGAGGGACACAGACTAGAGCTTCTCTTAGAAATCAGTTTGAACATCAAGCCTTCTTGTCACAGCTTGAACCTAAAAACATTGATGTTCCTATTAATGATTAATGTTGGGTAATTTCTATGCAAGAAAAACTTAATCAGTTTGAAAGAAATAATGTTTGGAAACTAGTAGAAAGACTCAAGGACACTTTTGTCATAGTCACTAAATGGGTGTTTAGAAATAGAGTAGATGAAGCTGGAAACGTAGTTAGAAATAAGGCTAGATTAGTTGCACAAGGCTATAGTCAAGAAGAAGTAATTGAATATGAGGAGACTTTTTCTCCAGTAGCAAGATTGAAGCCATTTGAATTCTACTTGCTTATGTTGCACATCTGAATTTCAAACTATATCAAATGGATGTTAAGAGTGCATTCTTAAATGGGTATATAGCTGATGATGTTTTTGTTGAACAACCCCCTGGATTTACAAACCCTCATTTTCCAAATCATATTTTCAAATTATCAAAAGCTTTATATGGTTTAAATCAAGATCCAAGAGCTTGGTATGATAGATTAAGTACTTTTCTAATTTCTAAATGTTTTACAAAAGAAATAGTTGATCCTACTCTCTTTATAAAACTAATTTCTAAAGATGTTTTAGTTGTTCAAATTTATGTAGATGATAGTATTTTTGGATCTTTAAAAAATTAATTATGTGTTTATTTTTCTAAAATGATGCAAAACGAATTTGAAATGAGTTTAATGGGTGAACTAAAATTCTTTCTTGGATTTCAAATCTTTCAAAATAATGATGGAATTATTTTGACTCAAAGTAAGTATACTAGAGATCTTATAAAACGTTTTGTATTGTATAGTACAAAAGGTAGTTACGCTCCCATGAGTACAACCTGTAAGTTGGATCTTGATGAAGATGGTAAATCTGTTTATCAAACCAATTATAGAGGAATGATTGGAAGTCTACTCTACTTAACAGCTAGCCATCCTGACAATATGTTTAGTATATGTATGTGTGCTTGTTTTCAAAAAACCATAAGGAATCCCATTTAAATTCTGTAAAAATAATTTTCAAATACCTCAAGTATACACCTAATTTAAGACTGTTCTATCCTAAAGGACAATCATTTGAACTAGTTAGTTATTCTGCTGGTGACTTTGCTGGATGTAAGCTGGATAGAAAAATCACCTCTGGAACATGTCACCTTTTAGTCAAGTAACTAATATCTTGGTGTAGTAAGAAACAAAATTCGGTTGCATTATCTACTGCAGAAGCTGAATACATAGCTGCTAGAAGTTGTTCATAAATTTTGTGGATGAAACACACTTTACAAGATTATGGATTTCAATTCAGACATGTCCCAATAAATTGTGACAACACAAGTTCTATTAATATTTCAAAGAATCATGTTTCACATTCTAGGACAAAACATATTGATGTAAGACATCACCTTTGGAGAGATCATTATCAAAAATGTGACATCACTTTGGAATTCATTGGTACTGAATATCAACTTGATGATACATTCACTAAACCATTAAATTCTGAGAGATTAGATTACATCATACATGATCTTGGAATGATCAATCACAAATAGATATCTTATTGGTCTTACTGTTTAATATTTTTCTATAAACTACTTTACTGTTTCACGCTCACTGTTTCTTGGTTATTGTCTCATGTTTAGGGTCTCACAGTTAACACTCTATGTTCATGGTCTATCACTGTCTCACCGTGACTAAATAGTTTACTCACTGTCTCACCGTGACTAAAAATTTTACTAACTATCGCACCGTGACTGAACTGAACACTCACTGTCTCACCGTGACGACCATTGTCTCACCGTGATGACCTCTTATCCTCACACCGGAACGAATACTCACGGTCTCATAGTGAAGATTATTTATGTATT
Organism: Viscum album; assembly: GCA_963277665.1. Lineage (NCBI taxonomy): Eukaryota > Viridiplantae > Streptophyta > Magnoliopsida > Santalales > Viscaceae > Viscum > Viscum album. The sequence goes on from OY728166.1 coordinate 192,005,534, forward strand.
TATTTTAATCTGTATCGTGGTAATTTTTATTTCCCCGCTCTTGCATTTCCCACATTTTTATTTTTGTGATGTTTGACATTCCCAAATGATAAAACATAAGGGTTTTACTCAATTCCTCACTTGAGCTCTCTTCTGAACCTTCTCAACCCTGCAAACCATCTTTTCTTCTCTCTCGCTCGATCCTTCAGTAGATGCCAAGGATGAAGCATTCGTCTTCATCTACCCCTGAGAAGTGCAGCTCAAAGAAGAAGAAGATAGCTCCGAAAAAATCTCTTGAAGGACCCCTAAATCCTAACCTAGTAAGCTGAACTGTAGATCTTGAGAATGAAATCTTCCCTGAGTGGATTTTTTCCAGCAAGTCTCTAGTCCAGAAAGTATTAAGAGAACATAGATGGATCGAATGGTTCTCGTGGAAGGACAGACCAATTTACCCGAGGTTGGTTGCACAATTATATCGGTATGTAAAGTTTTCCTTTGATGCTGGGGAAATCTTTATGGTGAAAAGTTGGATCAACGGTAAAAAAGGCACATTATCTTCAAGGATATGGGCTGAATTCCTAAAGATTCCTCATGAAGGGATTTTTTATGATTACTAAAGAGACCCTCCTCCTACAACCAACTTCTTTGACCTAGAGAATGCCTTGGAAATTTAAATTGGAAATGACACCAAGAGAAGGGCCATAGCAACTGAATTGGATGGGGAGACAAGGTTTTTGTTTAAGTTTCTTCCAAATTTGATTAGCCCAAGGAAAGGAGACTTTTCTGTTTTGAAGTATCAGGATGTCTTTTTGATTCATCTGATGAAGATTTTCCACAAGATAAATCTGTGCAAATATATCATTCACCACATGTGTGAATTTATTAAGGTCACTTCCAAATCCACTTCCCTGTTTTATTCAAGGATGATTTCAGCCATGTTAGTTTCCAAGTGAGTAGTTGGACCAAATTAAGAAAAGATTGTGGATTTTGAGTACTGTTTATCCAAGCCTACCATCATAAGGATGAAGATAAACTGGAACCCCTGGAAGAAGCAATGGGTTGAAGATAATGAAAATGTTTATGAAAAGTTCAATCCTGTGGATTATCCTACAAGGCCTAAAAACATTATTGATCCTTGTTTTGAACCATATGAGGTGGATGTGTATCCAGAAGAGGAAGAAGAAGAAGAAGAGGCAGCTGGAGTACCTCATAAAGAAGAGGCTGAAATACCTCATGAGGAAGCAGCTCCTGTTGAGGAAGAAAGTAATGTTGTTCCTATTGAAGTTTCTAGAGAAGAGGTTATTGTTGAAAAGGAAAGGAATGTGGGTCCCTTTTTTGTTCTTAAAGAAGAAGTACCTCCTGCCAATGTTAATCTGGAAACCCAATCTGAAGCTGCAAGAGAGTTAGTTGTTTCTGAATCTGAGCAGCAATCCATGGAAGAGGTTGTAGTGACAGATCCTATTATTGAAGAACTCCCTGAAATGAAAGAAGAAAATCTAGAATAACTCCCTGCTGAAAATGAAGCAGGTTTGGAAGCTCTACCTGAGGAATAATCTATTCCTCAAAACATACCCTCTGCTGAAGAAAGGCTGGAAATTGACTTTCAGTTAGCAAGGAAAGAAATGGTTGATGAGATTAGAGCTGATCCTGTCGATCTTTTCCAAACTTCTGAGCATCTAGTTCCTAAAATGGAATCACCTATTGAGGGGGAGAAACCTCAAAACCTTCAACCTAATACAGCTGAGTATAACGAATCTAAATCTGTTGGTATTCCTCCTACCACTAAGTCATACTCTATGTATACTCAGTATGAAATCCCCAGTTTTTATGATGTGAGTGAATCACAGAAAATGACTACACCTGGACATGACCTTTCCTCCTTGTTTCAATTGAAGTCAGTCACTCACCCTGAACCTGAACCAGCACCCGTACCTCCGCCTTCACCTGTACCTTTACCTGATCAGAAATCTTTTATATGTAAGGACGATTTGAAAATTGTTGGAGAGACAATCTTAGCTAGAGTGGAGAAGATCTTGTCCTCTCAACCTCATCCTGTGACTCAAATAAGCCAGGAAGATGCCTCACTTCTTGTGGAAAACATTATTCTACACATTCAACAAGGATGATCCATGAAATTCAAGAGGTAAGGGTTGAAAACAAATTTCTTAGTGTTGATTTTGCAACGTTGAAAAGTATGGTAGTAGACATGCAGAAAGAACTGTTTTCAAGATTAGATCTTTCTCCTGTTCATGCACCTATTGTTTTATCTCCTGAACCTACTATTTCCAACATTTCTCTAGATATCATATCTCAGGTTCATCCATACCATCTTTTATTTGGTGAAAATATTGGAGAAAGGCACACTCAGATGTTGCACCGATTGAGAGAGCTAGTGGAGAACTTGAATAAGATTAAAAATGAATACACTGGCTGTCTTCAAAAGGTATTGAAATAGATCAATGCTCTAAACATAGCTATCAAGGCATCTCTTTCCTCTGTTCAGACCTCCACACCTTCTTTGGATGATTATCTACTCAGATCATTAATCAAGGATAAAATTCAAAAAGCCTTCAATGGTTTTGATTTGTCTCTTTTATCTGAAGTTGCAAATAACAGTGATAGAGCACTTGACCTTATTCGAATTCATTCTAAGATTCCCAGTGATGCTCAAAAGGAGATCACCAAGAAGATAGATTTTTATCTCAACCGGATTTTCTCCAAATCTGATATGACAAATCACATTATGTGTCTTGTAGAAAATTCAAAGATACCTCCTGTGACTCAGGCTTTCAAAACTCAAGTTCATAAGCTTACTAAGTTCACCAAATTATTGGAAAAATTCATGGAGAATAAATATGATTTTGAAAAGTCTATGCAATATGGAAGAGAAATTATCATAGACTTCATCAACCTTCTGAAGCCCTATCTCCATGTCCAAAGTACTACAATAGTTTCTCCAGTGGATTCCCCTTTTAGACCTAGACTACCTTCCTTAGACTTCACTGCCATGTCAGTTAGCCAAGCTCTAACTCAGATTAGGCCAGTCATTCTTGATCATCCACAAACTCGATCTTCTATAGCTCCATCATTGGCTCCCTCTATCTTTGAAGGTCTACCTTTACTTTCTTTGTCTACCACCTCTATGCCATCTTCCACATCAACAACTGATAAAGGCAAAGAGAAGTACAATCCCTCAATAAGCCTAGTGACTAATGTTTTTTATAGGGATGTCTTTGATTGTTTATTTTTTTATTTCTACTATATGGTGTATTCCGAACATTTTTAATACAATATGCACTGTTTTCCATATCATTGTTTAACTTTTTGATAATCCCAAAAGGGGGAGAAAAAGAATTATAAGTTATGTGTTATTCTAGAATATGTTATTCTATATATCATTTTATCTGTAGTTTAATTTACTATGTTATGTGTTATTCTAGAATATTTTATTCTGTATGTCACTTTCTCTGCAGTTTCATTTAATTTATACTTTACCTATACATGATCTGTGATCATCAAAAAGAGGGAGATTGTTGGACTCCTCATGTATTAATCATGTTTTAATGGTCACAAATATCATTACTAATTACAAATATTATTATTGATCACAAATCTCATTATGATTTACCAATCTTTATAATTATTACAAAGCTTATTATTGGTCACAAATATCACATATCTTATCACACATGTGTATTTATATTTCAAGTTCTCTTATACTGTATAATGGTTAAGCTCAATACATTTTATGCATATTACGGTTTAAGTTTGAAAACAGTTATTTTCCTAAGTACAAGATACCGTGAAGCTTTCCATAGTCAGATAGACACATTGAGAAAGACACAGACACCGTGACCATGCTATAGTGAAACCTGACACCATGATGCCTAATTCTCAGACACCGTGACCAATGAGACACCATGACACAGTAAGCCTGCCACCATGAAGGAAGACACTAAGAACAAATACCATATTTTTATAAGTTCCAAAAACAGTTAGAAAGACACAGTCATTAAGGCACCATGAATACATACACTATGAACAAGGCACCGGAAGCTAGAAACTGTGAGTCAGACACCATGAAGAACACACCGTGAAGGAGAAACTGTGACTCGGACACCGTGGAGAACATACCGTGAAGGACACACTGTGACATTGATACACCGTGATGGAGACATAGTGAAGGATGTACCATGAAGGAGACACTGTTTGCATGACACCATTTCTTAACCATTTTTTTCATTTTTCTATTTAACTTTTTAACGGTCATATTTGATGATTTTAATGCACTGACATATTTAATGTTATTTGTAGACATTGTACAAGGTATGAGGCACGCAATACATTGTAACCTGTCGGCTAAAAATCATGTACTTTAAGATAAATAATAGTGTGTCCAAGAAGAAAAAAACACACAGACGTGCAAATACAGAACACACACGCAACAAGAGAAACACGCTAGTGCACTATACTCAACAGAAGAGCAATCCTAAGCACAGCTGAAGAACACATTGCAAGATCTTCAAAAACACTCATGCCTGAAATCCAACTCTACTGAAGAACACACGAATAATCAAGAGAAAATCCTCACTCGTGAAAGACACCAAGTTGAACCATGACACTCTATTTTTCAACAGAAAAATTAGAGAAGGACTCGGAATCATTTCTGCTGAATATAACAAGTCCAGAGATGCACTGCCAGTCACTAGATCTTTTATAAACATATTCATACATAATCTTAGTGATTCTTTGGTTTACTTTCGAGAAGTGTGTGTACCCTGTTTATTTTACACACACACTATCTCTTATTCTGAACTGGAGGATACTAAATCCTCATTCCAAACTTTCTACACCTTCTTGTGTCCCGCTGAGGATAGTGGTAGAGGTCAAGTAGGACCTGGACATCCTGTAAGTAGTTGTTTTTTTTTCCCACGTAGAACAGTTGTAGAGGACTTAGGACCTGGACAGTTTCTGAACTGTTGTTAACCTTGATCCAGGGTGTGGATCACTATTTATATTAATTGTTTGAGAGGACTAAGTCTCGTCTTGAGACTGAACCTCTTGGTTATATCTGTTGTGCATTTTCATTTAAAGTATAAAGTATACAATATCGAATATATATTCTTCTATTGTTACATTGAAATACACAACTATTTTAAAGTTACATTGATAGTTAATCTAGAAAGTGTTTGTATGTTTTTTAATGTATTAGGTTAGCTTCAAAAGTTAATTAATCTTTAGATTAGATTAAATGAGAACTAATCAATCTTTGAGAACCTAACTGACCCTTTACTGTAATACAAATTCACTACAGATTATCTTGTTATTCAAATTGGGGGATTTTACTAGAAATAATTTTTAACAGAATTTTTTATTGGAACTCAATTCACCCCCCTCTTGACTGTCCACTCTGACCAACAAATATATTTCATTCATGGGAGTTATGATTCTTACGTTACCAAAGTGGTGAGGGTTTTACATGAAAATGTAATTTTGGCAAGGATTTCATATGTTAAAATTTATGAGTGTGAAAATATATGATCTATATCTCAAAAAAAATATTTTCTTATTATATATTTATTTATATAAATTATAATTCTTCCTTTATTTTGTTCTCTCTTTATGTACACACAGTTATAACAGAATGTTTTTAAGTAAAACATACATTGTTTTTCTATTTGGTTAGGAATAGTTTTTATCAATTTCTAAATTTTATTTATAATATTTTCCAGAAATTTTTTATTAATCTCCATGCAGTTTTTAATTTTAATTTTAACGTTGATATAATTTCTATAAAATTATTAAAAATGATAATTATTTCCTTTTTCCAAAAATGTCATTTTTACCGAATGTGTGAACAGAATCATTGTTCTTACATAAAATACATGAATGATTTTTCCTACTATCATGACTACTATTTACATGGAATATTACATTATGATTTTACATGGTTATTTTCAATTAAAATTCACTTGTTATTTTAGAACATTATATATTTGAAATAAGTGATTTAAAAATAAAAATGATATTTTTTTCAACAAATGTTAATGTGATCTTTTAAATAATTATTTCAACTATGATAACATCCATTATTGTTACTTGTGATTCACTAGGTATATTATTATATGATAGCATAAATATTATTTATCATGATATTTAATGACTATGATGAAGAAATATTTATGAAACTTGTTTTCCTTTCCATTTAATGAGCTATGATGAAATGATGAATGTTTTTATGGTTATGTTTAATATATATGAATGGATTCTGATTGTGTGATGGGTGGATCAACTATAAAAATTAATGAATTAGTAAAAGATTAATGTTTTTGATATGAATGGGTACATGGGTGATTATCTTGATCTAAAAAAGAGGGTACATAAAAGGTTATCCAAAGCCCAAAAAAGTTACATGGGTTGTTATCCAAAGCCTAATATGTGATGAATTTATTGATGGGTAGCCTTGATGTATGCTTTTTATGATTATAAATATGAAATAATTTATTAAAATATTTTATGAAATGATCTTATTCCAATTTTATGATTTCTTGCCTCTTGTTCTTATATTTCTTTATGATTCTTGTCTAGTGAACTACCATGTATTATGTCAGGATATTTGATTATGATCTATGAATTATTGGGTCTAATTTTCAAATTGTATGCTCATGTTCTCATACCCTTATTATTTAAAGATGATTATTAATTAATAACTCATGTGTTTACCCTTACTAAGAATCAGATTTAACCTTTTATTACGTTCCCTTTTTTCCATGTTATTAAGAATGGTTTTAAGTAGTGTTTTTTCTAAGAAGTGTACATGTGAGAATAAAATAATGGTAGATGTTAAATATCTTTCATGAAATAAGATGATTATGTACCTATTATTTAAATTCAATAAACCATTATGATTTTATGTCATTTATTATTATAAAATAAATTGAATATTCATAAAAAAATGATGAAATTAGTATGTATTTAATGTATGGGAAACCTCAAAAAACACCCATTTACAACCATACCTTATTTGGTGACTTTTGAAATGGGAAAAAATTTCCCAAAGGTATTTTATTCCATTTTTCAATTATATTTTCTTAATGAAATAAAATATGAAAAAAAAATCTTCAGTGAAGAATTAAGAATCCACCAATGAAATAGAAGTTTCAACAATATGGAATAATGTAGATGAAGAATAATTGATGACCTTATAATAGATGTTCAGTCATATTCCTTGGTTGATAAAGTTTGATAATACATTAAAGGAGTATATAGTATGTTCAATACTATAATAAGTGCGTATACACACCTAGATGAAGGATGAAGTTTAATATATACAGCTCATGGATAATTTAATAAGTGATACACCTAATATGAGAGATATATTAACATAAATACTCTATTATGAGTATACTATTTTCTGTAGCACATTATAATTATATAAGAAGGAATATAGAAGTATTATAATAATTAAAAAAAATTCAAAATGTTCTTAAATAATATGATTGTAAGGATTTTTCTATTTAACATAAGACATCACTATAAGAATAAGACTTCAAGTTTTGAATTAATGAATTTATGGTCGTTATTATACTTTTATTTACATCATATGTGTCTATCAGTCGTACACCTTGAGCGATAGTAAAGCTTCATTATATGACTTCACTACCATCTTAAGGATTTGAAGTATGTTTCTAGTCGATAAAGGCAAGATCATAAGCTTTTTAGAGATGATCATAATACGTTTACCACTAATTATAAGTCTATAAGGAAAAAATATTTTTCCAATATTTTTCTTTGATATTCCCAGTATAAGGCTTCAATACTAAGGATAATTATGGAAATTATGCATGTTAAAAAATCGAGTTTCCAGATGCAAAATATGATGAAACATAAATTATATGGGATATTGAAAAAATATTTTTTCCATGGAATAATAATTATAAAAACCTAAATTATCTTATGATGGATTATTTAGAAGAAATACATGAAAAAATTTATCCATGAAAAGGGATGGTCAGAGAACAAAGGAAAAGGGGGTATCTGAAATAACTTATTCTAGGAGAATTAAAAAATTGTTGATTATGGTGTTGGGATTTTGATTTTGAAACATCATGATACTTATAGAATCCATTATATAGCCTAGTTTGAGAATAAATAATGATTAAAACCACTACATGTATATCTTAATTATTAAAATTGAATTATTGGGGATTCAATAATAATTAATATGATGTTCTATTAAATATAGATCTATTATTTATCAATTCCTACAACATTGTGATCTTTTATTATCTAATTACATTTTGTGTGGAACTATGTTGTATGTTTACTTATTTTTATAATACATAATGATTCATAAATGTATAAAGAGTTATATTTCATATAATAAAGGATTTATTATATAATCTTTATACCACTGAAAGATTTGATGCGCATATTTTTTTGGAATCTTTTGACAGAAAGAAGTCATTCTTGTGGAAGAATGAATGAATATTTTAATAAGTCATGTTTCTTAAATGAGAAGAATTTATTAGGAGATTTTTTTTAATAATCCTGAATTTGAAAAAATTACATGGGAAGATGTGGAAACTTATAATGATTATAATATTTTGGTTATTTTTACTAAAAGTTTTTTTTCTTTTTTATATTCAATTTAATGTATTTGGAAAAGAAATAAAATTTTAAATATAGATAATCGTGTACGTGAGTGTTTGATATGATTGAGTAGATAAGAAAAGTAGAAGATGTAGTTATTGGTATTTTATTTATGGAAGAGTAAAAAAAATATTGATCTAATAGAATTGAATATATATATTATTAATATGAAGAATAAGATGAAAAATAAGTGAGTTGTTTAATGTTATATTGATTAATTAGATGATGATGAAGAAAATTTCTGAGTGAATGTGTTGAGATTTTCAAACCTATTGGGTCTCGAAGAAGGAGATATATTTTTATCAATTATTATAGAGATAAATTTAATGATAAACATGGAGTTTGGGATAGATTCTGAGGATGGTATTCATGAGCTGTATTTTAATAAAATTTTTAAGTCAAAGTTTAAGGAAGCATATCATTTTTGTGAGTGTAGTGACATCCCTAGAAAGATTGTGATGTAATTTAATAGGAGGAATATGAAGTTAAACTCATGGTATATGAGTATAAAGAACATATAAGAGAAAAATAATATCATTAAATTAATATAGTAATCCAACACTAATGTAATACGGTGTTTACTTATGGAATCCCTCCTTTTTAACATAACTTTTCATTACATTTTACAAACAGTGGATCATTAAAGTCAAGTGTCTTGAAAATTAGAAATATAAAACAACAAAACAGAAAACATTCTTCTTATAAACTTGTAGGTCCTCATCATAATATCTTTTTATGTAAAATTATTGCATCTCATAACATGGAGACATACATCAAAGGAAAGGGTGAGCAGAAGGCCCAGTAAATAAAGCAAGGGAATCAGTTTACTTGTGAAATCAATAAGAACATAATAAAAAAACATAAATACATGAGAAATGGAAGTATAGGTATACCATAATGAAAAGAACATGAAACATAACATGAATATGTGGCTACAAAATTTCATTTAGACAATCATGAACATATCACCAAGGGTCATTCCCAAGGTGTCATACAAACATTACAACATTATTCTCCAAGGTATCAGGAAACTTCACATCTCTAGAGATTTAATTATTTACCCAAATAAATTGAGAAATATAAAAGAAAACCTTTAATATGTATTTATATTAATTTTATCCATGTAGATAATAATCATAAATTTCATAAATAACCGAAAGAGAGTAAAAGAAATGGGTTTCAATTCAAAATCGTGACGTTTTCAAAGTGCTAAAAAATAAGATCATTATGTCATTTATAACCCATTGAAGGGAATGAGGGTTATATGTATGTCAATTACAGAATCAAGAATATAATTTTTATGTATTTATAAACACACATTGATATCAAATATTTATGGGGATTCACAAAAATAAGTTAAGATAATTTATAGAGAGAAAGAGAGATAAATTTTGAGATGAAATTTATGCAGTATAACAGCAATATAACATGTTTTTAGAAAAAATAAAAATGGGATGGGAAAAGGGTAAAACACTCATAAATAACGTATAATACATTATTGGGTACAAATAAAATATAAATATGAACATGGTATGGATATTTAAATGACATAGCACATGGAAAGGAAACTTAAAAAAAGGAGATGTGATTTCTTTTACGAAAATTCGGCATCCTAACAGCGTCACTTAAAAATTTAGAAAATCGGTTGATGAGAACGGAAAGGGTCTCTCATCATTTGAACATAAAATAGACAGAAATAATGATATAGAATAAAATAATCCGAATATAATGAAATAGAAACAAGAAGACATAACATAAATAATGTCATGACTTAAAAGAGGAGGGTGAAAGGTTCCCTTACCTTTAAGAGTAACATCTAAAACATGAGGGTTGGGACCATGGGGGGGATTGAGGGAACCTAGAGATGACACATTGGGAGGTAAAAAACAATAATCTCATTTAGGAGTATTCTGGAATGAAATGAATGAGGGAATGTCTTGGTATTTATAGAAAAAGTGCGGGAATATTTAATTAATTTCCAAGGGACACCTCATTGGTGGTATTTGAAAAACCAAGGTCTTTCCCAAGGTATTTGAACATGGTATTGGATACTTCAGGAACCTCATAGTATATATTACTATTAACAAGTCGACCAGATTTATTACTCAATGATTACATCGTCAATGGTGTCATTAAACACAAGAAACTCAAAATAGTATTTTTTATTCACTGAAAATTCAATTGTTTCAGAAAAATCCCAAAAATTCACACTAACCTAATATCACTTCTCTGAATTAAAAAATTAAATCCTTTTTATGAAAATATTTTTCTAATTATTTTTAATTTATTTTTTAAGAAAATCATTATTTATTCAATAAAAACAACTCTAAAACTATAACATATTTGGTAACACTTTGAAAATGTAATCAGGGTCCAATAAAATTATCATATTACCATAACAAAATAATGGAAGATTCTATGATTACATTTTATGAAAATAATTTTTATTTTAAATTATTAAATTAATTATAAAATTGTAATTAAAATATTTATGACATACAAAAATACCAATACTTATATTATGACCATTTTTCACTTCTAACATATCTAAATTATATTTATACATACATGGGTGAAGTTAATATTTTTTTGCAAATTTACTATTCATTACTATTCATAATAGTATGTTACTATTTATACTTTACTATTCACTAAAAATTATACTGAACTTATAAGACTTTAAATTTCTTATAGGTTATAATTGTAGAAGACCATTTTTTGAAAATAATTTTACAATTTTAATTATTTAATAATTACATAAATATTTTAAAATACCCTTTTTCCAAAATCATCAATAATATAGAACTTCATTCTATATTTATCTAGAAATTTGAAATTCACAAATTTAACATAATAAGAAATAACAATATTATGTATAAAAAAGGATTACACAACGTAACTAATGTCTCATTACATAGCCCCTTATAACACCTGCATATGACCTATGTGTAAGATGTGTTATGGTGATAGAATCATGGGGTGGCTCGGACAACATTTCTAGAGTGGTGATTTCTATAATCTTTAATTTCTCCCTTAGGGGGTTCCATTCAAGATTCACATCTTGAATTTTGTCTTGGGATTAGTCAAGATAAAATCCTTGTGATGCCACCTTCTTCCCAAACTTGGACATATGGGCTTTGTACGACCCATGTCTACTGGATGAGGCAATCAACTCTTCTTTCTGTATTAATTATCTATGATCACATGTATTTATAAACAATAATTTTAATATTATGAATTTAGTTTCCAATAGTCATTTTGACCAATGGTCATATAACAGTCGAAACCTAACAGTCTCATTTAATTATACACATTTCATTAATTAAAGGATATAGTTTTGTTGAGTATAAAATAACATAAGAAACAAATTTAGGAAATAAATATCATTAAAAAGTACTGGTCATTACATTATTCCCCCCTTAAGAAATTTCATCCACAAAATTTTAACTCATACCCTAATAAGGAAAAAGGTTTGGGTACTTCTGCCTCATAGGATCCTCTAGTTCCCATGTGGCTTCTTTTTATTGGTGGTTCCTACACAACACCTTTACAAGGTGGGATGTGTTGTTGTGTAGAAACTTGTCTCTACGATCCATGATCTCCACCAGCTTCTCCTCATAAGAGTGGTCATGTTTCAGTTATACCACCCCTAGATTTAGTACTTGTGAAGGCCCAGGTATGTACTTCATCAAAAGTGATATGTGGAAGACATCATGAACTGGTGCTATATTTGTAGGAAGTGAAATATGATAGGCAAATTCTCCTATGCGATCAAGTATTTCATCAGGGCCAATGTACCTATGGCTGAGCTTCCCTTTCTTCTCAAGCCTCTTCACTCTATTCCAAGCTATAATTCAAAGAAAGACCGTGTCACCAACATCAAACTCCAAGTCCCTCCGATGGTTGTCGTCATAGCTCTTTTGCTGACTCTAAGTAGCCTTAATGTGTTGTTGGATGACAGGGAATTTTTCATTCATCTATTGCACAAGATCATCCCCAAGATGATTTCTCTCACCAAATTCATGCCAATAAGTAGGAGTTCTGCATCAATTATCATATAGAGCATCATAGGGTTTCATTTGAATGCTCGAGTGGAAGTTGTTGTTGTAAGAGAACTCAACTAAAGGGAGATGTTGGTCCCATCCAACTTTAAATTACATTTATAATTTTCACACCATATCCTAGAGGCTTTGAATAGTCCTTTCAGATTGGCCCTTAGTTTTCGAGTGATAGGTCGTACTACAATTAAATTCAGTTCTTAGATCATGTTGAATAATTCTCCAGAATATTGATGCGAGCCTTGAATCACAATCAGATACGATAGAAAGTAGAACTCCATGTAGCCATACCACTTCTTTTACATAAATCATGGCATGTTGATCAAGAGGGAAATCTCTCCGAATAGAGATAAAATGGGCAGTCTTGTTGAGACGGTCCACAATAACCCAAATCTCAATGTTTCCTTTGAAAGTTCCCAGGAGACCAGTGACGAAGTCCATATTGATATTACCCCACTTCCATGTTGGTATGGGTAGTGGTTGAAATACCCCTTTCGGAGTTATCACTCCACCTTCCCTGGCTGACATACCATGCTCTTTTAAGTGTAGTCACCAATCTCTCTTTTGATATTATCCCACAAATAATGACCACTATAGTCCCTATATATTTTTGTGCTTCCAGGATGTATAGAGAATGTAGAGCTCTGAGATTCATCCATCATATCTTTCTTTATATCCCAAATATATAGAACACATAGTCCTGTATGAAATTTATATACACCTTCTTGATCAATATTGATCTCAAGAAACTTTCCATCTTTCACAGCCTCAAACTTCTTCTATAGAAAAGGATCTATTTTTCTTAGATTTCTTGATCTTCTCTAGCAATGAAGTTGGAGATATCATTTGGGTTAGGATTGATGATGTCTCATCCCTTATAATTTTAATGCCCAGCTTTAATAGGTCATTGATAAATGGATTTCATTGAATCCACATCATGGAAAGAACAACAGGGTCATTCCTACTTAATGCATCAGGGACATTGTTTTCTCTTCCGGGATGATAATGAATCGAAAAATCATATTAATTGAGAAGTTCCAAACATCTCCTCTAGATCATGTTCAAATATTTTTTTATTAAAATATACTTCAATCTTTCATGGTCTGTGAATTTATCACATTTCTCACCATAAAGATAGTGCCTCCATATCTTCAAGAAAAAACAACCGCATCCTACTTCAGATCATGCTTAGGATAGTTCTACTCAAGAGTCTTCAAATGTAGAGATGCATAAGCAATTATTTTTTCATTTTGAATGACAAAACACCCAACCCCTTTCAGAGATGCATCACTAAAAAAACTAAGCCTTCACCACTTAAGGGAAGAGTTAACACATATACAGTAACTGATCACTTATTCGACTCTTGAAAAATTTCCTTACACTCTATTTTCCAGATGAACTTGACCCCTTTTCGAGTTAACTTGGTTAATGGATTAGAAGGTGTTGAAAAGACTTTCAAAAACCTCCTATAATATCTATATAATTCAAGGAAACTACGAATATCAGTTATTTTTATCGGCTGAGACCACTCCTCTACAAATATTGTCTTGGTATGGTCAATTTTGATTTATCCATTGGTAATAATGTGCCCTAAGAAAGCAACATGTTGTAACATGAATTCACATTTTATGAACATTCCAAAAATCCTCTCCTTCTGTAGAGTTTGTAGAATAACCCATATATGATCCTAATGCTCCTCACGACTCTTGGAATATATCAAAATACAATAAATAAAAACTAATCCAAATTTATCATGGTAGTCCTTAAAGAATCTATTCATCAAATCCATAAAAATAGAAGGTGCATTAGTTTTTCCAAAGGGAATAACAACGAACTCATAATGACCATATCTTGATCTGAATGTAGTTTTCAAAATATCTCCTTTCTTCACCCTCAATTTATGATAACCACAACAAAGATCTATCTTAGAGAATAATAGAGCTCCACGAAGTTGGTCAAATAAGTAATCAATTCTTGGAAGAGGGTATTTTTTCATTATAGTCATCTCATTCAGTTCTCTATAATTTATGCATTGTCGTATCGATCCATCCTTATTCACAAAGAGAATAAGACCTCCCCAAGGAGACACACTCATTCGGATAAACCCCTTCTCCAAAACATCATGGAGTTGTTTCTTTAATTCCTCCAGCTCCACATATTCTATCCTATAAGGGGTATTTGAAATCCTATTAGATCCAGGTACAAGTTCAATGTAGAACTCTACATCTATTTCTGGGGGAGTTCTAGGTAACTCCTCAAGAAATACGTCAATATACACCTGGATGATGGGGAAATTTTCTATCCTCAAACTCTCATCTCCTACTTCTTCTTCACCGATCAACTCCATAAAGAAGGATATAGGAGGTTCTTCTAGACAAATATCATTTTGAGATGTCTCCCTTTTTAAGATAACTGTATGTTTTCCATTCATGACTACTGAGATTTCTTTGCTTCTACATTTGATCAGAGAATTATATTTTTAAATTCAATCCATCCCTAGTATAATGTCGAATTCCAACATGAGAATGACTACTACCACTACTAGAAAATCTGGTTTTGGAGGTGGGGCATCTATAGCGGCCGCCATTTGGCGGCCGCTAATACCATCAACAGCGGCCGCCAAATGAAGGCCACAGCAATTTTTCCTAAAAAACCCAAAATTTAACCTCCCTCCCCTCCCTCTGCTCCCTGACCCCGCGACCCCCCCTTCCCCGACCCCGCGACCCCGACCCCAACCCCCAGCGACCCTCCCTGACCCCGACCTCCGGCCACCCTCCCCGACCCCCGGCGACCCTCCCCGACCCCCGGCGACCCTCCCCAACCCCCAGCGACCCCGACCCCGCTGGCGACCCCGACCCCCGTTGACCCTGACCCCCGACCTCCCGGCGACCTCGGAAACCCCCGGTGCGCCCCCGTGACCCCATCCCCTTGCCTCTGTGCTGCCGGTGACCTCCCGACGACCCCGACCTCCCGGCGACCCCCACCCCCGACCTCCCGGCGACCTCCCGGCGACCCCGACCTCCCGAAGACCTCCCAGCGACCTCTGTGCGCCCCCGACCTCCCGGCGATCCCCACCCCCTTGCCTCCATGCTGCACCACCGACAACCCCCACTGCCTTGCCCCCAAGGTGCGCCCCCGTGACCCCGACACCCCCTGCCCACGCTGCACCCCGGCGACCCCCACCGCCTTGCCTCCGCGCTGCGCCCCCATGACCCTGACACCCCCGCGACCCAGCAACCCCCGCCTCTGCCCGCGCTGCACCTTTGGACAGTCCCGTCGCCGTCGTTCCCTCGCGGCCCCGTTGCATCCCTCCGGCAAGTCCTCCTGCCTCCGTTGGACTTCCGGTCCATTGTGCCCCATCGTGTAGAACCCTCCACGTGGTCCAACGGTTCTGCTCCTTTCGAGTCCAGCCGTCGAACCTCTGTCGTCAATTCACTGCGCCCTCACAGATCCGCAATCGAGTCAGACCCCGTTACCCGCGGTCGAGTCCTCCGCAGGTAATGTTTTTTATCCAAATTTGGTTTTTAAATTCTAATGATATGTGTTTTTTTTAGAATTTAAATAAGATATTTCACCTTTTCTTTCTATTAAATACAGATATGGATAGGAGTTGGATTGATATGCAAGATAGATTTTCAGCTGAATATTATGAGGGGATTAAGCGATTTATGGATTTCACCAACAAATTTTCAAGCGATATGATTAGTTGTCCATGTAGAAAATGTGAAAATAGATATCTCTTCAAACGAGATAGTGTTAGAGAACATTTGTTTTTGAATGGGTTTTTGAAAAACTATAAGACATGGACACGTCTTGGAGAAGATTCTGTTTCATGTCATCGCTCAGAAAATATTCATATGAATGTTGATTCAGGAACAGTTGATCTAATGAACATAATGCTGAATGATATGATGCGTCAGTTTCAATCTGAAGACAGTAATGTCGTAAATGACGACGTTGGATTGAGTAATCCTCGTTCTTCTGCAGATGGAGAAGCATTGAAATTCTTTGAAATTCTTGATGATGCGCGTATTTAATTATATCCTGGATGCACTAAATTTAGTAAACTGTCGTTCATCATTGATTTGTTACACATGAAGGCCTTGAACCAGTGGTCAGACACCTCATTCGACATGTTTTTGGTATTATTGAAGAAGGTACTCCCTACTGGAGTGAAGATTCCAGAGTCATTCTACCAAGCTCGCAAGTTAATCGATGATATTGGTTTTACATATGATACAATTGATGCATGTCGCAATAATTGTATTTTTTTCAGAAAAGAGAATGTGCAATTAAATAATTGTACTGTTTTCTATACATCCAGGTGGAAGACCAATGAGATTAATCAAGGTAGTCAGATTCTTCCTGGGAGAGTCTTGAATCAAGGGAAACAAGTTACCGCTAAACAGATGCGTTATTTCCCACTGAAACCGAGACTGAAGAGATTCTTCTTGTCCTCTAAAATTGCTAAATTGATGACTTGGCATTCAGAGAGAAAGAAAGAGGTTGATAAATTAACTCACCCGGAAGATTCATTGGCATGGAAAGAGTTTGATCAGAGACACCCAGACTTTTCCCGAGATGATCGTAATATTCGACTGGGTTTGGCAGAAGATTGTTTTAACCCATTTAGGTCCATGGTTGGTGCAACACATAGTACATGTCCAGTGGTGTTGTTTCCATAAAACATTCCCCCGTGGGTATGTATGAAGCAACCTTTTTTGTTACTGTCAATTCTAATTGATGGACTGAGAGGACCTGGTGATAAAATCGATGTTTATATGCAACCTTTGATTGATGAGCTACAAGAATTTTGGGCCGATGGTGTAATGACTTTTGACTCGGCAGCAAATGAAATGTTTAGACTTCGAGCCGCTTTGTTATGGACAATTAATGATTTCCCATCGTATGATAACTTATTAGGTTGGAGTACAAAATGAGAATTTGCTTGCCCTTGTTGTAATAAGAGTAAGAAATCTATATGGCTTAAGCACTGTAGAAAGTGGGAATATCTTGGTCACATACGCTTTCTTCCTCCATTGCACAGGTTCAGAAAATACCATGTATCGTTTGATGGGAATAGAGAGTTTGACCCATCACCACAAATATTGTCTGGGGTTGAAATTTGTGCACAACTTCATGAAGAAAACATCCGTACAATGTATGATTTTCAAGATTTATTGGTTCCTTCATTGCCTTATATTCCTGCTGCAAATAGACAGCGAAGTCATAATTGGAAGAAACGAAGTATTTTTTTGAATTGACTTATTGGAAATATAATATTTTAAGGCATAATTTAGATGTGATGCACATTGAAAAAAATGTATGTGATAATATTTTGTGCACCATTTTAGGCGTCAAGGGGAAATCAAGGGACAGTGCTAATGCTCGACGTGATTTGTAAGAAACGGGATTGAGAAAACCTTTACATTTACAGCTGGGTGAAGGTAATCGGGCATACATTCCTGCTACACAGTACACAATGAGTAAAAAAGAGAAACAAACATTTCTATCAATTTTGAAGACTGTTAAGGTGCCAGATGGTTATTGATCTAATATTTCGAAGCACGTGAATATGAAGAGCATGACATTACAGGGTTTGAAAAGTCACGATAATCATATTCTGCATCAACAATTAATTCCTATATCAATTCGTGATTGCTTACCTTCCCAGGTTGTTGAGCCGTTGATTGGAGTTTATAATTTTTTCAGACAGCTCTGTTCTAGGAATCATCACATGAGTGATTTGAAAAAGCTATAGGATAAGATTGTACTTGCACTATGTCACCTATAAAAACTCTTTCCGCCGTCTTTTTTTGATGTCATGGTTCACTTGACCGTGCATTTAACTGGTGAAGTCATTGATGGCGGTCTCGTGCAATTCAGGTGGATGTATCCAATAGAGCGATACTTAAATACATTGAAATGCTATGTGCACAACAAAGCTCGTCCAGAAGCATCAATTGCCAAGGGATATTTAATGGATGAGTGTACTAATTTCTGTGCTTCGTATATTGATGAGGTTGAAACAAAGATAGATAAATCGTCCCAGACTAATGAGGGTCCAATTGGAGAAGGAATAACATTTGATATACGGAACGACGAATGGGTTCAAGCTCATCGATATGTGTTGTTCAACACTCCATTAGTTATGCCATTGATGCAGTAAGTTTCATAGTTGATGTGTATTTTGTTTATATATTTATTTTATTGTTTACCTTATATTGTGTTTTGATTTAGGATGCATATCGCTGAGTTAAAATGTGAAAGGCCCCGTGCAACTGAGTATCAGATCCAAAAACATCATTTCAACACATTTCATGAGTGGTTCAAGACTCATGTACGTATAATTGATTTAATATTTTTATAGCGCAACTAAGTTGTATTTTCCCAATCCATTATCCATTAAACTATATATGTGAAATTTGCAGATTCAAAAGTTACGTGATTTAACCCAGCATGTGAGCGAAGAACTCAACCAACTAGCTGATGGTCCATTTATTACAGCTCGTCGCTACAAGTCTTTGGATGCTAACAAATTCCGATTTCGTATTAGAGATGTTGACATGAACTAAGTCACACAAAATAGTGGTGTTGGTTGTTCTTTTGTTGGTGCGGGTTATTATTATGGATTGTTGAGAGATATTATTGAGGTTATTTATGATCGTGGCTTAAAACACATATTGTTAAGGTGTGATTGGGTCGATCCAGTTCATGGAACGAAAGTTGATAACTTCCAATTTACATTAGTAAACTTTAACAATATGCTATATAAAGATGACCGGGTTAGCAATGAGCCCTTCATACTGACATCGCAGGCAGAACAAGTTTACTTTGTCGGCATTGATTCTGATTGGAAAGTTGCGGTGAAAATGTCTAGAAGAGGGTTTTTTCTGATTGACCAAGTGGAACCTGAAGTTGTCGCATTTCTTGATCAAACACTTGACCAAATAACAGTAACTGTACGAGATAAAGATATACAATGGACCAGAGAGACGGTTGAAGGAGATACGATAGAAATGCATGATTAGTGGAAATTGTAATTATATTCCTAGTTATTATTTGTAAAAATATTTATCAGTTATATATGTATAAAAATTGCTTGATTTAACTATAATTTCTTTTAATGCAGGTATGTCACAGGGTGGTCACAGAGGTTCACCTGATGTTGTTGGCATGTATGTTTTCATTTTTCTAAATTAATTGATTGCAATTTTCTGTTTATATTTCCCTAACTGTTTCTAATCATTAATTTATATTGTAATTGAATTATGAATTTATGTTTATCAGGATCTACTACCTCTTCCAGCAGATGCAGGGGTCCCGGTAGAGGGGTTCGATCTTGGAACTCTATAGCCTGATTGGATGTGTTATTTAACGACACATTTCATCCAGTTGGAGATGGTGCTACTGCATTGAGTCGTCAGTTTGGTCATATGATACGAGACTCACACAGATTCCCTCTGACGACTCGTGACTGGAGTTCTTTCCCTCAGAGTACGATGGACAGATTATGGAGGGAGGTTCAGGTAAATTCAATGTTTAATTTTTCATGATATTTTTATTATTATTGTCCCATCTACTGACAAAGTTTTTAACAGGATAATTTTACATCCTGTCCAGATGAGTTTCGGGCTGTTTGTATGTCGAAATGCAGAAATTTATGGAAGGATTACAAGTCAAGGGTGAAGAGAGATCACTGGACACCATTTGCGGGTGTGCTAGACATTCTACAGCGAGTCCCTCCAGGCATTCTTCCTGCGCAGTGGCAGGATTTGGTTGCGTTTTGGTCGATTGAGGCAGTGATGGTAAGATTTATTACTTTTAATCTATAAATGACTAATTTTTCAAATGTCTATTAAGTAAATACGTTGAATGTAGACCGAGTCTGCTCGTCATTCACATAATCGGGCGATCCAGGCCACGCCTTCCAGACTTGGCACTCGACATGTGTCACAGCTCAGACATGATGTAAGTTCAGAATTCACTATTTCATTCATATTTTAAAAATATTGTAGTATAACATGGTGAACCCTTTTATTATAGTTACACCAACGCGGCGAGCCAATCGATCGGATGTCTATATGGATGAGGACTCGTAGGGTGGGTGATCCCGATGTTTCCGGTGTTATAGTAAGAAAATTATTTACTAATTAATAAATGTATTTTTTATTTTATATAAATTATGTATATTTGTTCATTGATTCATTATATGCTACAGGCTCAGTTTGACACTCAGTTAGGAGAGTTGCCAGAGGAGAAACATCGTAGTACTGTGCGTAGAGATGAAATATTTCACCGTGTCGTCGGGCGTGACGGTCATGGTTATTCTTTGACTTATGGTGGCGGTGTCCCACGACGTGCAGTTGTTAGAGAAGATGTGATGAGTGCATGCAGAGAGTCAGGGATGTGCACACAGGCTAAGATAGATGCTTCCATGCAGGATATGTAGCGCAATTTTGATTCACAGTTTCAGCAGTTACGTGCAGAGTATGAGGAGAGGTTGTCACAGATATCATCACGTATCGAAGAAATGACGACGCAACAAGTGGCGCCATAGGTAAACAATAAAACAAACCATACTCAGATTGAATTTTATTGATATGTTTAAGATACATAATATTGATATATATTGTAGGCTCCAAATACATCTGGTGGACATCATAGTGATATTGGTGATCCAGATGAGAATGAACCCCATGCATGAGGTAATTTCATTTGTCTTGATGAATTCTTTAGAATTTTTTATATCCTTGATGAATATAATTTTCCTTTTTACCTAGATTAGTTTGTTTTAATATTTGTGGATGACATCTTCATGCACTTCAAGAGTGATTATGATCATACCCAAAATCTTGACATCATACAGATTACACTTATAGACTATACGTCAAGCTATATATATGTCAGTTTTGTATTGATTATATAGGTATAGTTATTGGGTCAAATAATTTCAGAGGAAGGTGTGTTAGTGGATGGAGAGAAACTCCAGACAGTTGTTTCTTGGGAGAAGCCCAAGAACTCTTTCAATATTTGTATCCTTTTAGGGTGAGTGAATTTTGATGTGGTCAAGCAGACGACACGTCAATCGGACGTGCGGTCTGCACGGTAGGGCTCATTATGCGTTCTTTAAGCGTTGCGCGCGCTTGATAAACACGCATGGGGGGTCCCAAACTGGCCGAACGATGTTCTAATGACCCGAAATCGGACTACATCAAAGGGTGAGTGAATTGTGATGTGGTCGAGCAGACGGCACGTCAATCGAATGTGTCGTGTGCCCGCGGTGACCGGGAACGCCGTTCTGTTGTCATAAACGGCCAAAACTGGCATCTAACGGTCAAACTCATAGCATAAGACATAATATTGAAATGAAATCACAGGAAAACAATACAATTATTATTCGCGACGTGCACGCGCAGACGGCACGTCAATCGGACGTGCGGTCTGCGCGGTAGGGCTCATTATGCGTTCTTTAAGCGTTGCGCGCGCTTGATAAACGCACGTGGGGGGTCCCAAACTTGCCGAACGAAGTCCGAATGGCCTGAAATCGGACGACATCAAAGGGTGAGTGAATTTTGATGTGGTCGAGCAGACGGCATGTCAATCGTACGTGTCGTGTGCCCGCGGTGACCGGGAACGCCGTTCTGGTGTCACAAACGGCCAAAACTGGCGTCTAACAGTCAAACTCATAGTGGACGACATCATATTGACCTGAAATCACAGGAAAACAATAAAATTATTATTCAAGACATGCACGCGCAGATGGCACGTCAATCGGACATGCGGTCTGCGCGGTAGGGCTCATTATGCGTTCTTTAAGCGTTGTGCGCGCTTGATAAACGCGCGTGGGGGGTCCAAACTGGCCGAACGATGTCCGAATGGCCTGAAATCGGACGAAATCAAAGGGTGAGTGAATTGTGATGTGGTCAAGCAGACGGCACGTCAATCGGACGTGCCGTGTGCCCGCGGTGACCGGGAACGCTGTTCTGGTGTCATAAACGGCCAAAACTTGCGTCTAACGGTCAAACTCATAGCGGACGACATCGGATTGACCTGAAATCATAGTAAAACAATAAAATTATTATTAGTGACATGCACGCGCAGACGACACATCAATCGGACGTGCGGTCTGCGCGGTAGGGCTCATTATGCGTTCATTAAGTGTTGTGCGTGCTTGATAAAGGCGCGTGGGGGGGTCCCAAATAGGCCGAACGATGTCCGAATGGCCTGAAATCGGAAGAAATCAAAGGGTGAGTGAATTTTGATGTGGTCGAGTAGACGGCACGTCAATCGGACGTGCCGTGTGCCCGCGGTGACCGGGAACGCCGTTCTGGTGTCCTAAACGGCCAAAACTGGCGTCTAACGGTCAAACTCATAGCGGACGATATCGGATTGACCTGAAATCACAGGACAACAATACAATTATTTTTCGCGACGTGCACGCATAGACGGCATGTCAATCGGACATGCGGTCTGCGCGGTAGGGCTCATTATGCATTCTTTAAGCGTTGTGCGCGCTTGATAAACGCGCGCGGGGGGTCCCAAACTAGCCGAACGATGTCTGAATGGCCTGAAATCGGACGAAATCAAAGGGTGAGTGAATTTTGATGTGGTCGAGCAGACGGCACGTCAATCGGACATTCCGTGTGCCCGCGGTGACCGGGAACGCCATTCTGGTGTCATAAACGGCCAAAACTGGCGTCTAACGGTCAAACACATAGCGGATGACATCGGATTGACCGGAAATCACAGGAAAATAATACAATTATTATTCGCGATGTGCACGCGTAGACGGCACGTCAATCGGACATGCGGTCTACGCGGTAGGACTCATTATGGGTTCTTTAAGCGTTCTGCGCGCTTGATAAACGCACGTGGGGGTCCCAAACTGGCTGAACGATGTCCGAATGGCCTAAAATCAGATGACATCAAAGGGTGAGTGAATTTTGATGTGGTCGAGCAGACGGCATGTCAATCGGACATGTCGTGTGCCCGCGATGATCGGGAACACCGTTCTGGTGTCATAAACGGCCAAAACTGGCGTCTAACGGTCAAACTCATAGCGGACGACATCGGATTGACCTGAAATCACAGGACAACAATAAAATTATTATTAGCGATGTGTACGTGCAGACAGAACGTCAATCGGACATGCGGTATGCACGGTAGGGCTCATTATGTGTTCTTTAAGCGTTGCGCGCGCTTGATAAACGCGTGTGGGGGGGTCCCAAACTGGCCGAACGATGTCTGAATGGCCTAAAATCGGACGACATCAAAGGGTGAGTGAATTGTGATGTGGTTGAGCAGACGGCACATCAATCGGATGTGTCGTGTGCCCGCAGTGACCGGGAACGCCGTTCTGGAGTCATAAACGGCCAAAACTGGCGTCTAACGGTCAAACTCTTAGCAGACGACATCGGATTGACCTGAAATCACAGGACAACAATAAAATTATTATTCGCGACATGTACACGCAGACGGAACGTCAATCGGACGTGCGGTCTACGTGGTAGGGCTCATTATGCGTTCTTTAAGCGTTGTGTGCGCTTGATAAACGCGCGTGGGGGGGTCCCAAACTAGCCGAACGATGTCCAAATGGCCCGAAATCGGACGACATCAAAGGGTTAGTGAATTTTGATTTGTTCGAGCAGACGGCAGTTCAATCGGACGTGTCGTGTGCCCGCGGTGACCGGGAACGCCGTTCTGGTGTCATAAACGGCCAAAACTGGCGTCTAACGGTCAAACTCAAAGCGGACGACATCGGATTTACCTGAAATCACAGGAAAATAATAAAATTATTATTCGCGACGTGAACACGCAGACGGCACGTCAATCGGACATGCGGTCTGCGCGGTAGGGCTCATTATGCGTTCTTTAAGCGTTGCGCGCGCTTGATAAATGCGCGTGGGGGGTCCCAAACTGGCCGAATGATGTCCGAATGGCCTGAAATCGGACGACATCAAAGGGTGAGTGAATTTTGATGTGGTCGAGTAGACACCACGTCAATCGGACGTGCCGTGTGCCCGCGGTGACCGGGAACGCCGTTCTGGTGTCATAAACGGCCAAAACTGGCGTCTAACGGTCAAACTCATAGAGGACGACATCGGATTAACCTGAAATCACAGGAAAACAATACAATTATTATTTGAGACGTTCACGCATAGACGGCACATCAATCGGACGTGCGGTCTGCGTGGTAGGGCTCATTATGCGTTCTTTAAGCGTTGCGCGCGATTGATAAACGCGCGTGGGGGGTCCCAAACTGGCCGAACGATGTCCGAATGGCCCGAAATCGGAATACATCAAAGGGTGAGTGAATTTTGATGTGGTCGAGCAGACGGAACGTCAATCGGACGTTCCGTGTGCCCGCGGTGACCAGGAACGCCGTTCTGGTGTCATAAACGGCCAAAACTGGCGTCTAACGGTCAAACTCATAGAGGACGACATCGGATTGACCTGAAATCACAGAACAACAATACAATTATTATTCGTGATGTGCATGCGCAGACGGAACGTCAATCGGACGTGCGGTCTGCGCGGTAGGGCTCATTATGTGTTCTTTAAGCGTTGCGCGCTTGATAAACGCGCGTGGGGGGGGTCCCAAACTGGCCGAACGATGTCCGAATGGCCTGAAATCGGACGACATCAAAGGGTGAGTGAATTGTGATGTGTTCAAGCAGACGGCGCGTCAATTGGACATGCCCTGTGCCCGCGGTGACCGGGAATGCCGTTCTGGTGTCATAAACGGCCAAAACTGGCGTCTAATGGTCAAACTCTTAGCGGAAAACATCGGATTGACCTGAAATCACAGGACAGCAATACAATTATTATTCTCGACGTGCACGCACAGACGGCACGTCAATCGGACGTGCGGTCTGCGCGGTAGGTCTCATTATGCGTTCTTTAAGCGTTGCGCGCTCTTGATAAACGCGCGTGGGGGGGTCCCAAACTGGCCGAACGATGTCCGAATGGCCTGAAATCGGACGACATAAAAGGTTGAGTGAATTGTGATGTGGTCGAGCAGACGGTACGTCAATCGGACATGCCGTGTGCCCGCGGTGACCGGGAACGCCGTTCGGGTGTCCCAAACGGCCAAAACTGGCGTCTAACGGTCAAACTCATAGCAGGCGACATCCGATTGACCTGAAATCATAAGACAATAATAAAATTTTTATTCGAGACGTGCACACGCAGAGGGCACGTCAATCGGACGTGCGGTCTGCGCGGTAGGGCTCATTATGTGTTCTTTAGGCGTTGCGCGCGCTTGATAAACGCGTGTGGGGGGGTCCCAAACTGGCCGAACGATGTCCGAATGGCCTGAAATCAGACGAAATAAAAGGGTGAGTGAATTTTGATGTGGTCGAGCAGACGGAACGTCAATCGGACGTGTCGTGTGCCCGCGGTGACCGGGAACGCCGTTCGGGTGTCATAAACGGCCAAAACTGGCGTCTAACGGTCAAACTCATAGCGGACGACATCAGATTGACCTGAAATCACAAGACAACAATACAATTATTATTCACGATGTGCACGCGTAGACGGAACGTCAATCGGACGTGTGGTCTGCGCAGTAGGGCTCATTATGCGTTATTTAAGCGTTGCGCGCGCATGATAAACGCGCGTGGGGGGGTCCCAAACTGGCCGAACGATGTTCGAATGGCCTGAAATCGGACAACATAAAAGGGTGAGTGAATTTTGATGTGGTCGAGTAGACGGAACATCAATCGGACGTGTTTTGTGCCTGCGGTGACCGAGAACGCCGTTCTGGTGTCATAAACGGCCAAAACTGGCGTCTAACGGTCAAACTCATAGCGGACGACATCGGATTGACCTGAAATCACAGGACAACAATACAATTATTATTCTCTACGTGCACACGCAGACGTCACGTCAATCGGACGTGCGGTCTGCGCGGTAGGGCTCATTATGCGTTCTTTAAGCGTTGCGCGCGCTTGATAAACGCGCGTGCGGGGGTCCCAAACTGGACGAACGATGTCCGAATGGCCTGAAATTAGACAACATCAAAGGGTGAGTTAATTGTGATGTGGTCGAGCAGATGGCATGTCAATCGGACATGCCGTGTGCCCGTGGTGACCGGGAACGCCGTTCTGGAGTCATAAACGGCCAAAACTGGCGTCTAACGGTCAAACTCTTAGCGGACGACATCGGATTGACTTGAAATCACAGGACAATAATAAAATTATTATTTTTGACGTGCACACACAGACAGCACATCAATTGGACGTGCAGTCTGCGTGGTAGGGCTCATTATGCGTTCTTTAAGCGTTGTGTGCGCTTGATAAACGCGCGTGAGGGGTCCAAACTGGCCGAACGATGTCCGAATTTCCGGAAATCGGACGACATCAAAGGGTGAGTGAATTGTGATGTGGTTGAGAAGACGATACGTCAATCGGACGTTCCGTGTGCCCGTGGTGACCAGGAACGCCGTTCTGGTGTCATAAACGGCCAAAACTAGCGTCTAACGGTCAAACTCTTAGCGGACGACATCAGATTGACCTAAAATCACAGGAAAATAATAAAATTATTATTTGCGACATGCACGCGTAGACGGCACGTCGATCGGACATGCAGTCTGCGCGGTAGGGCTCATTATGCGTTCTTTAAGCGTTGCGCGCGCTTGATAAACGCGCGTGGGGGGTCCAAACTGGCCTAACGATGTCTGAATGGCCTGAAATCGGACGACATCAAAGGGTGAGTGAATTGTGATGTGTTGAAGAATATGACACGTCAATCGGACGTGTCGTGTGCCCGCGGTGACCGGGAACTCCGTTCTGGTGTCATAAACAGCCAAAACTGGCGTCTAATGGTCAAACTCTTAGCTGACGACATCGGATTGACCTGAAATCATAGGACAACAATACAATTATTATTCACGATGTGCCCGCGTAGACGGCATGTCAATCAGACATGCGGTCTGCGTGTTAGGTCTCATTATGCGTTCTTTAAGCGTTGCGCGCGCTTGATAAACACGCGTGGGGGGGTCCAAACTGGCCGAACGATGTCCGAATGGCCCAAAATCGGACGACATCAAAGGGTGAGTGAATTGTGATGTGGTCGAGCAGACAGCACGTCAATCGGACGTGTCGTGTGCCCGTGGTGATCGGGAACGCCGTTCTGGTGTCATAAACGGCCAAAACTGGCGTCTAACGGTCAAACTCTTAGCGGACGACATCGGATTGAACTGAAATCACAGTACAATAATCCAATTAGAACAATGGAATTAATGATTTTAAATTTATAAAACGGTAATCAAATTTATGAATATTATTTTGAAAATCAAATACTTTAGATCTGTTAGAGTAAGTTTGAAGTTAAATATTTGTTTTCTAGGTTTTATTCAGTACTAAGTTTGTTATTAAATTTTGTTATGCAGTTATATGTGATGATGGATGCGGAGCATGGAAGATGACAGCCGGGATTTATTTTGTATATTAATGTATAATTGAATTTTTTTTCAAAAAACATTAAAATTTAATAGCAGCAGTCATATGGCGGTCGCTACCAATAGCGGCCGCTATATGTTTTTCAAGGAGACCTATAGTGGCCGCCATTTGGCGGCTGCTATTTTTCCAGGCTATAGCGGCCGCCAATTGGCGGCTGCTAAATCCCATCTCGGCTTGCCTACAGCGTTCGCCAAATGGAGACCGCTGATAGTAACAGCGACGGGGCAAAAGCGGCCGCCGTTTGGCGGCCGCTATAGGCCTTTAGCGACGGCTTTTGGCGGCCGCTAAAGGTCATTCTTGTACTAGTGTAGAATTGTAATAAGATTGTTCTCAATAAAGTAAATACTACAGTTTCTAACAACTGACGATGCTTGGATAATCCCACCTGGAGTCTTGACTGATAACTCTAATTTTAGAAATTCGGGGGTTGATTCTAAATTCATTACAATCATGGAGGAAATAAAGGAATGATTTGTAACATAATTAAACATTGTACTTTCTAGATTTGAGAGAAAAACAAGAGTACCTACCACCACATCATGTGGAAATTAAACTTCATCCATAGTGGTTGCAAAAGTACTATGTTGTTCCCTTGACCGTTGTTGAGGCTAATAGTGAGTCCCCTCCACTACCCTCGGATTTAGATAGTGATTGGAAAAGTGTTCAAGTTGTCCACACTTATAACATTGGACTTCAGGTAGAGCCTTCACCATCCTCGCTTTTTTGTTAGTGTAGGTATGTTGCGGCTACACCTCACTACGATAATTCTGTGCGATAGGACCATCTCTCCCACACTTTTAGCATTTTCCTCTCTTGATTAGGGAGTTCCCTAAATGCTTCTTCCCACATTTATTACACGTGGGACGTTGGACTTTCTTGCCTCCTCTTCTCTAATCGAAGATCCTCTCTAAGTTTGGCTCCATTGATCTCTTCTTATCATTGGATTTATGAGACCATTGTGTCTCACCAAACTCTAGTTCAACTTTCATCACATTCCGCACGATCTCTTCATTTATATCAAAGTGTTGGTTGGATATATTTTTCCACATATGAGGTCTAAGTCAACCAAAGAATCTATAAACCTTCCCACTAGTATCCATGACAATGCATGAGGTATAACTAGAAAACATGGTGAAGTTCATCCCATAGATTCCCAAAGATTCATTATCCTTATGCTTGATCTTGAGAAACTCCATCTCCATTGTTGATCTCACGGAACGAGGGAAATACTTACTGAAGAAGATCCCAGTGAACTCTTCCCACTCATAACATCAACCTCCCCTCTTGGCCTCATGTTTTTAATCAGTTCCCACCACTGATTAGCTTCTCCCTCTAAGAGATTGATATCTAGGGTGACCTTCTCTTTATCTAAACAGCGGAGCACAGAAAAGATTTTCTCTATAGAGCTGATCCACTATTCATAAATCAATTTTTCGGTCAATACACTGAAGGTTAGTGGTAGTTGATGCATAAAGGACTCAATAGAATGTTGTTCCCTTCACGGTGAGATCAGTCTCTCAGTGTGATTAGAGTTATTTTCCTTAAATTGAGATAGTTGTTTTATCATTCACATAAAAGTTTTCATTCTGGCTTCAATCGGAGGGTCATCAGAGCATGTAAATTACGGTCACCATTTGCACGGTTCCTCGTATTCCTCGCTATTTTCTAAAATAATAAAACCTCAGTGAGAAAATTATTTAATTTTTGAATCTTTTAACTATAAAGGATCTTATTTCTTAAAACTTTATGCTTTAAACAATTTCATTTTTCAACAAATCCATCATAATGACTCATAAAAATCTTATGATTAACCAAACATATCCCCCAGGAGTGTCGTAACCAAGAGTGCAGCAAGGTCGTTGTTGTGTACCAGGATACATCGGGTCTAGCCCGATACTCCTTTTCAGATTTTTCACGCCAAGGCACATATGTTCAAGAGCCACCTCTACCTACTCGTATCCAGACAGGGATGTATTTTCTTGATAATCCACATACTCGAAACTCACAAAATACCAGGAAGTATTCCTATATTTAATAACTTATATAGGGGTATTAATAATGTTTTTATAGCCTAATTTTCATAAATAAATATATTATCATATGATACCAACTATGGAATCCCACATTTTTAACAAAACGTTTCATTACATTTTACAAATAGAGGATCTTTAAAGTCTAGAGTCTTGGAAATCAGGAAAATAAAACATGAAAACGTAAAAAATTATTTTTTTCCACATATAGGGCTTCATCATAAGATCTTCCTAAGTAAAATTATAGCATCTCATAACCTGGAGACATACATCAATGGAAAGGGTGAGCAGAAGGCCCAGTAAGGAAAGAAAGGGAATCAGTTTACTTTTGGAATCAAGAAGAACATGATAAAAACATAAAGACATGAGAAATGAAAGTACATGCATATCATAATGAAAAGAACATGAAACATAACTTGAGTATGTGGTTGCTATAAGGATCACAAGGAGGAGGGGATAAACCATCTGTTTTTCAAAAGTGACTGGGCAAAAGTCCTATGGTCTAGCTTTGGTGGTTTTCCGGGTTTCTCGGTTCCTGGACTGGCAGGGGAATCCTTCCTTGTTCACTGGTTCCATGGATCAGGGGCCCAAAGGTCTGAGGGGAAAGCTTGAGCTATGGTTCCCCAAGCAGGATGTTGGTGCATTTGACAGGCAAGGAACAATAGTCTTCACGATGGGGTGTCCTCCTCCGGTCGGGCGATCATTATCAGAACCAAAAACCTTCTACTCGACCTGGTTAAAGAAGCGAACATTGGAAGGGATGCCCCCACCATGAAATAAATCACCCATAACCCACACGGCGAAGCTTCCACCGACTGTAACTCTGCTGGCAGATGGATCAGGTGGCAACAACCATCACAGGGCCTCAAGCTCAACACTGATGGGTCCGGTGTTGCGGGACACTTGCGCGGTGGAGGGCTGATCTGTGACTCCAACGGTTCGGTCATTCTGGACTTCTCCATATGCTTGGGCAACGGCTCGTCGCTTATCGCAGAGGCAAACACATTGCTGGCGGGCCTCTCGGTTAGCAAGAATAAGGGGATCATCCTTGCAGATACTGAAATAGACTCTCTCATTGTTCATAATTCCCTCAAAGTAATGGGTGACACCCTGTGGGCTATTGAGTACACTATCCGGAAATGGCAGGATCTCCTTGACAACAACATCAAAATCTCCCACACCATACGGGTGGGTAACAAGGAGGATGACTTTTTGGTCTCCTATGAAATTCATGGAACAGAGAGTCTCTTCATTCACGACCTTCACTGCCTGACTCCAGCATGTACAGACATTATCCAAGGGGATACCCTTGGTCTTCACCATTTTTAACCCCCGTAGCCATCCCCCCATCGAACCCTTGTTGAAACCTTCTCCTAATAAAAATCTATCTTATGATGATGATGATCATAAATTTTATAAATAACACAATGAGAGTAAAAGAAATGGGTTTCACTTCAAAATCGTGACATTTTGAAAGTTCTTAAAAATAAGATCATTATGTCATTTATAACCCATTGTAGGGAATGAGGGTTAAATGTATGTCAATTCCAGAATCAAGAATATAATTTGTATGTATTTATGAACACCCATATAGACGAAATATGTATGGATATTCACATAAATAAGATATGATAATTTATTGAGAAAAATAGAATGGTATTTTGAGACGAAATTTCTTCAGCATAACAGCTATATAACATGGTTAAAAAAATAACAAAGAAAGGGGACAAGTATAAACCACTCAGAAATAACTTATAATAAAATATAAGGACAGAATAAAATATAAATAGAAATATGGTTTGGATATTTGAATAACATACCACATGTAAAGAAAACGCAAAAAAAAGATATGTGATTTCTTTTATTAAAATTTGGTAGCCTAACGACGTCACTTAAAAA
Source organism: Viscum album (assembly GCA_963277665.1). Classification (NCBI taxonomy): domain Eukaryota; kingdom Viridiplantae; phylum Streptophyta; class Magnoliopsida; order Santalales; family Viscaceae; genus Viscum; species Viscum album. Next base: position 192,037,616 of record OY728166.1, read on the forward strand.
TCCATAAAATCAGTTGATGAGAGAAGAAATGGTCTCTCATAATTTGGAGATAAAAGGGACATAATGAATGATATAGAATAGCATACCTCAACAAAATGAAATAGTAACTAGAAGACATAACATAAAAAAAGTCATGACTTAAAAGAGGAGGGTGAAAGGTTCCCTTGCCTTTAAGAGTAACTTCCAAATCCTGAAGGATGGGACCTTGGGGTGCTTGAGGGAACATTGGTAGGACTACTTGGGAGGTAAAAAGACTAGAAATTCGTTGAGGAGGATTTTGGAATGAAATGAATTAGGGAATGGATAGGTATTTATAGGAAAATTGAGGTAATATTTAATTAATTTCGAAGGGATACCTCATCGGTGGTATTTACAAAACCATGGGCCTTTCCGTGGGTTTTTTCCAATGGTATTGGCAACATGAGACACATCATAACATATCATACTATTAACATGTAGAAAAGATTTATTACATCATTATTTCATCATCAATTATGTCATTAAACACCCGAAATTCAAAACTATATTTTAAATATTCATTGAAAATTCAACTGTTTCAGAAAAATCCCAAAAATTCACCCTAACCTAATATCGATTCTCTGAATCCAAAAATGAAATAAATTTTTTGAAAATAATTTTATAAATAATTTTAAGTTAGTTTTTAAATAAAATCCATATTTATAAAATAAAAACAACTCTAAAAATATAACTTATTTTGTAACACATTGAAAAAGCAATCAAGATCTCAAAAAATTATCATATAACCATAAGACAATAAATTAATAATTTATGATAACATTTTATGAAATTAAATTTTTATTTTAAATTATTAAATTAATTATAAAATTGTAATTAAAATATTTATGACATACAAAAATACCAATACCTATATAATGACCATATTTTCACTTCTAAGATGTCTATATTATATTTATACATCCAGTGGTGATGTTTCTATTTGTTGGCTAACATACTATTCATTACTATTTAATACTATTCATAAGGTTATGTTACTATTCATACATTACTATGCACTAAAAATTATGTTGATCTCATTAGATTCTAAAATTATTACTAGTCACAACTGTAGAAGACCATTTTTTGAAAATCATTTTACATTTTTAATTATTTAATGTTTACATAAATATATTAAAATAACCTTTTTCCAAAATCATCAATAATATGGAACATCATTCTACATTTATCCAGACATTTTAAATTCACAAATTTAACTTACTATGAAATTAAAATTTTATTTATACAAAAGGATTACACAATGTAACTAAGGTCTCGTTACATAGCCCCTTATAACACCTGCACAGGACCTAAGTGTAAGATGTGTTGTGGTGATAGAATCATCGAGTGGCTCGAACAACATTTCATGAGTGGTGATTTATATTATCTTGAACTTCTCCCTTAGGTGATTCCGTTCAAGCTTCACATGTTGATGTTCTTCTTGGGCTTGGTCCAGAGCAAAGTCCAGTGGTGCCACCTACTTCCCAAGCTTGGAGAGATGGGCTTCGTATGGCCCGAGTCTACAGGATGAGGCCATCGACTATTCTTTATGTATTAATTATCCATGATCACTTGGATTTATAAAAAATAATTGTAACGTTATGAATTTACTTTCCAACCATCATATTGACCAACAGTCATATAACAGTCGAAACCCAACTATCTCATTTAATTATACTCACTTCATTAATTAATGGATATAGTTTTTTGAGTATAAAATAAAAAAAAACACACAAATTTTGGATGTAAATTTTATTAAAATTTTTGATTCATTATAGCACTGGTGTTCGGATAATAATTGTGTTAATCCCCTTGTAATTATGATATGTTTCTAGTGGGGAAGTCATACCCTGGATATCCTAATTACTATAAGGAGTATGTTTTTTGAGAGGGTATAAAATCTGTATCTACCACATTCCATCGTTAATTGATTTCCATTATTGTATGTAGTGTTCAATGAGTAGTTAAAATTAATTGAACCCTAACTTATAACTGATTATAGAGGATCAAGTACATAAGGGGTTTAATGGTTAATGTATGAATTTGGAATTGGTAAAAACCAGAAAACACCAAATTCACCTACCATCTTTGTGTGTTAGCATCATCCACAAGGCATAAAAATCAGTATCATATAATTGGTTTCCTATGATTGATCTATTTAATTATCTCAATTGATATCAAATGAAAATGGTAACTTTTATTAGGACTAAAAAATTTCTTCCTATTATTTTATCTATTATATATATCATATTTCAGATGACTGATAATGTGTCTTTGATATAATAATCTACTTTAAATAATTTCATGAACATTTTTGGAGATCTCAGAAAATGACATGATAATCATAAATAATATAGAAGAATTAAATTTAAGAATGTTTTTATGAAAAAATATAAAACACCATTATATTATAGTTTTCATAATGGTGATCATTTTTAGTTAAATATATTGATGATTACTATAACACCTAAGATTCAATTATAGAAATTAAAATTTTATTTATAAAGAAAAAATAACAGAATGTGCATAGATTTATTCGAGAATTTGTTTAAAACCTAAATTAAAAAATTATATAAATTAAATTTGAATAAATTAATCCATTTAAGATTTTATTAGGACCAATTATCTTATAATGAAATTTTTTGATTGTTCATAAATAGTTGGGTTTTTGGTTGATAGTGTAAAATAAATATTTTACAATACTGTCTTTTTTTGACATTATTTTCATATAAGAATAACATGAAATATTAGAAACCCATTTTTTCAAGCGAAATATATATTAAAAAAATAATATAATCAACATAAATATATAATTTTTAACTATGAAATATATGTTTAACATTTTTTGAATCTAAGAAATCTTTTTGTTAAAATAAATGCTGTTTTTAGTTATTTTAATATAATAAAAACTTTGAAAGGTAAAATGGGTATTGTTTTGGGTTTGAAAACAAATAATTTTCTTTTTATTTGACATAACCCAATTAATACCATTTTTGTCAACATTATAATTTATATTTCTGTAAAATCATTTTTATGATTAAATTAAATTTTTTTCAAAAAACTATTTTCATTGCATTTTATAAACTTATATTAAAAGTAATTTATGAAAATAATCAGAGTTAAATCATGTAATATAGATTACATACTTTTAATTAAAATAATTAATCTTATTTAATACAGTTGACTTACTTTTTTTCATAATGAATAATAATCGTGTTATTTATTTATCACATCGATTAAGGGTAAAATTAGGTAAAAGTGTTAAAAATAAAAGGGATAATTATTAAATATAACCAAAAACACTTTATTAAAAATCATTGGTAGGAAATATATCTTCTTTAAACATATAATATTCGAATATATGAAACTTTGGAAAACATTTTACAAGAAAAAGAATTTATAATATTAAAATCTTTTATGTAATTCCATATGTGTCCTTCTACACACTTATAAGAGGGAACATCATATACTCCCTTATTTAGAATAATTTATCCCTCTATATCAGTCAATGAATACATTTAAACCTTCATATCTTCCTAAACTTAATTCTTGAGATATTTCTCTAGACCTAATACCATCCTATGAAGGATTAAAGTATAATTCAATGGAGAAATTTCAAAGAAGAGGTAATCATCATATGAAACCCTTATAATATTTATTTATTCTTCTACTTCCTCAAAATCTATTATATCCATCCTAGAATAATGGCTCTAGTATCACTAATATACTATGTTGTTATTAGGATTATGGTACAACCATTTTATACATAATTTTTATCCTATGAAAAAAAAACATCATTCGTCCTTACATACAGTCTTCTATCTTCACGTAGTGGTGTAATTCATTTTTCATCATAGCATTACATGGATAGTTATAAAGGTTTAATTAATGAAATATACAGGATATTTAACACCTTATTATGATTCTATAAATATAATATATTATCTTTCTTCTTAAGATTTTATCTGTTGGAAATTGATATTATCATTCATGTGTATGTGAGGACTACCACATCCAAGAAGAAATGTGATTAATTTTTCTATTACCACTATAAATATATGATTATAATAAAATATATAATGATTAAAAATAGTTTTCTAATTTTTTTGAGAATATGGAACCAGTTACTAACTCTTTTAACATCTATCATTATGTTGAAGTAAATTTGGAAAAACTAATAGAATAACATTAAAGTGGTCGATATTAGAATGAATTATTCAATCTATGAATTTAAAACTATCATAAAATGAAATTAACAAATTTAATATAGATGAATAAGGTTATAAATAATTTATTTAATAAATTTTAATTCATTATATTGGAGTACCGAAAAATTCAACTAACCAGATACCCATGTTAAGGGATTTATATTACAGTCACTTTTTATTTTGGGATTGATTATATAATAATTTAATTTAGAAAAGCTATATGACCCTAATATTTTAACCTTGATCTATTTTATTATACTCTACTTTAATGGGTTTTACATGTTTTCTTCATTTATTATCTGTTTTGATCATGAACCAATAAGTATCTTTCAAAGAAGGTAATTTATTTATAGATATTGTTTTGATGTTTTCTTTATTACTCCTTTTCTTAAATTCCAGATTTTCAATTAAATTTTCCAAATATTTTTTTAATATTTTCCCAATTTTTATTAATAATATTTTTCCCATGCTTTACATTATATGAAAATGTTTTTAGAGGATTATTCTAGTTATTTTCCAAAGGACTCCATTTTTATAAAATGTGTGAATGAAATATTAATTTAAACTCAATAACATATTTACCTTCCACCATAAATAGTATTTTCATTGAATCATCCTTTCCAATATCGTGGGTTATTTTTAAATAAAATATGATTGTCAATGTATTGGGATTTTTTATTTAAAATTGTTTCAAAATAAAATTGTATTATTTCTATAAAGCAATGAAACTAATTTTAAAAAGGTATTTATAAACCAGTTCTTAAATTTGGTTACAAGGATGTTGTTTTTAATGTATTGATTCTATTTTATTTTATAATGTCTTTATTTCACTATAAATCCCTTATTTATGATGAAGTTATCATCTTTATTTAATAATAATGGATTATATCTTATTTTTTGTTTCTTCACATTCATATTATCTAGGTCTCTATCAATCTTTTTTATTCATTGGACATTGTTTTTATTTTTTATGACCATATTTTTAATGTCATGGAATAATTTATAATCATTTGTATTAATTTTATGATGTTTTAATATTATAGAATTTCTATATATTGTTTTATTTAAGTAATATTATTATATTATTAAATTTATTAGTGAAATGATGATGTTCCATATTCTTGATTCAAAAAAAATTTCATGTAATATTATATGGGTTTTTAGTTTACCCTTATGCTTTATTAATAATGATTTCATGGTTAAGATTAGTGATGTCTTAATTGGGAGGTCTTATTCCCTGATGTATGGAGTTTGTTATTTCCTTTATTAAATAGTTAATTTCCATTATCCATGTGATGTATATGTTGATATTATCCATGTTTGTTTAATGAACTCATGTTGCTGATTAAATGATATTCATTTGGATTATCCGCTTTCCGATATGGATTATACCTTATTTATGATAGCTTCCACAATATATAATACTTACTGATCATTTAAAATCACCTCTTAGTTTTATTCCATTCTCCAGGATATGAATAAGGATATTAGTTATGATTTTATGAATGAAAAAAATTCTCTCCGGATTTGTTTTAATTTTTCTAATTTTAGATGGGTATAATATATATATCTTGTTTCCCAAGAAACCTAAACCAATCGATCATTAATTGGGAGATACCTTGTATTTTTAACCAATATAATAAAATAAACACCAAATTTAGGTTTCTAGATTTAGAGTGTTGCAATTCGTATCCGATAAGTTTTAGTGGGAACCTTGTGAACATGATCTTAAATGAACACTACAAAAATAAAAGTATTATAATACCTAGGGTAGTGGATAACATTTTCCATTATATGGATTTTTATTCAATGAATTAATTTTCATAATAATAATGAGATAACTCAATTTGTCTAATTTTTTTGATATAGTTTTTAATGGAAGAAACAGAATCAACCCATATAGTCAATGTAGGGATTTTTATGTTTAGAAAGGCATTTTTTTTAGTCTGAAAATAAGAATATCATGGCAATATTAGGTTAACTGACTCATGTTTAGATGAATAGTATTTCCCATATGGAAAAAACCATTCTTCGACAACACAATTATCATATGTTGGTTTACATAATATGCTATATATTGCTATCTTTTAATGGAACTAATAATACATTTGTAGCTGAATAAAGGATTAAGTCCCTAGAAAACATATTTATGGTCGTGGGATATAATGAAATAGAAATGTTTATTATTATAGTTTGTTATTTAAAATCATATTCTGGTCAGTGATAGTCCTTGATAAAGAACACTATAGAGGTTTAAGAAATAGAAATTATTTAATAGATATCATTTAATGTGATATTTTTTGAGAAATGATTTCCTTAGGAACAACAAGCTAAAATAGAGGGTGTGTGATACACATTAAAGAAGAAGGAAAAATAAAGTGGTGTAGAGTATGAGGCAACTTTAAAAGATTCGGTATGATTTATCCAAACTACTAAAGTAATATGGAATGTAAGATTATCCATTTCATTGATGGGATTTAATTGAGTCTTAAAATAATACCGATTTCTAAAATATTTTCTTCATATGATGATATAATATCAATGTCCATCAAGAATGAGAAATAATTTTATAGGTCTTAAATATTCATGATAAATCCTGAAATGAAGTGGTTTGATCAGTATAAATAAAAAAAGAAATGTTTCAAATAAAAAGAAAGGGTGTATGGGATTCCCAGCATGTGATAAATGTGGAATGAATCAGCTGGGTATTTTCCTAATAGGAATGAGGGTCTTTTTAAATTGAAGGTAAATGGGACATAAAGTGATGGTGAATTATTCCAACTAATTTCCAAATCATCAAGGGAACCTCCCATTGAAAAATTTAATGTGATAAGGATATGCTAATGAAATTACGATAGATAAGGTAAATGTTACCAAAGATATGGTGGGAGATACTTTGATTAGGACCTAAAATTTATCTAATGATTTATTTGATTCCTTATCTTCAACTCTTTTATATATTAATTATTTTCCAACATAATTAGATACTTTCCTAGAATTTTAAGAATTTATTTTTCAATCAATAATCCTTGTGAAAGTCTTATTTCAATAAGTTTTTTAGGCAGTTCCCCTTACGACTCATAGACATAACCTATTTGAGAACTCAACTATTGTTCCTATGTTTAGGTTTGATATAATACTTTGAATGGATTGGATTTCAAATTATAATAAAAAATATATAACTAATATAAATATATTATGATACAAAATACAGATATAGAATCACTTATATTTATTTGGGAGAATAAATTATATGAATCATGTCTAGGTCTACCTCCAATGTCTCTCCTTAATGACATTCATATAGAATAAGAGCTGATATAACCTATAAATATTAATGGTATCCGTAGAATATAGGATGTAACTATTTTGTAGGACTACATTGATTAATTTCCTGAATAAATAAATATACATCCACCTAAGCAAGAATTTAATTTTTTTTATATTGATCTGTCCTTTGTTTAGAAACCTCTATCCAACACCCCCAATAGGATTTCCAAACAAGAATTAGTGGACTGAAGAATAAATTACAATATTTTTTTGATGCATAATTTATACACCATAATGTTTCACCGTGGGGAGATTATGTTCTTTTGGTTTAGAAGAAAGAGGGGTATATGTGTTTAATCATTAATTACAAGGAGTTTGATTCCACTACTATAAAGAAAAAGTGTCATGTACCCCATATTGATGACTTTTTTAATTAACAACAATGATATTAATATTTTTCGATGAATTACCTCTGTTATAGATATTATAATCTTCAAGTAAGCTTGAATTTAATTCCAAACCTGAAATTTATAATATGTACTGACATTATAAATTAAGAGTATTTCCCTTAGAATATACTAATGTGCCTTCTATTTTTATTGATATAATTAATATAGAGTATTAAATGATTATATTGATAATTTATTTGTGGAATCTACTGATGATATCTTAATATACCTTAAAATATATGATAAACATAAGAGTCATTTTCAAAACATTATTAATTCTCCAAGTGAAAATGACTTATATAGAAAATTTTTCAAATGAAAATAATGGCTTTGGGAATATTATTTTCCCGGATAATATACATCTAAGGATATAATATCATTTGATCTATTTAATAACAATTCAATAATTTACTAGAAAACACCATTGAATATAACTTATGTACAATGTTTTCTAGAATTTTTAGTTCACTATCGATGGGTTGTTCAAAATATTTATAGATAACCCATTAACCAAGTTAACATGTATTGGGTTTATTTTTTTGATCATAATAATATAATATATGTTTTGAAAGATTAATTAAGTGATGGGTCATTTATCCATTATTAAGTTTAGCATTAGGAAGGGTGGATTTGTGATATATACTTATGTATCAAAAAAGAGACATGGATGTGACCTTATGAAAAATGATAAAGTCATTTTCTATGCATCAAGATATATGAAGATATATGAAAAACAATTATCCAAACTATTATCTTGATTTGTAAGTAGTAATATTTTTATTTAAGATATTGAGGTGTTACCTTTTTGGTGAAAATGTGATTTATATACAGATCACAAAAGTTTTAAATACATCTTCTCATAGAAAAGGATCAATGTAAATAATAGAAAATGGATATAATTATTCATGGATTGTGTTTTCTTAATAAACTACCACCATGGGAAGGAAAACATTTGGTCAATGTGTTGAGTAGGGAATATCATAGTGTTTTGACTAAAATGGGTATTAAAAAAGATCCATTATTAGTTTATTTAGTAAAGATTGATATTAAAATAATTAAGGAAGGGGAAGTATCAAATTTATTCTAAATTATTGTCAAACCATCCTTATTGTATAAAATATAATGTTTACAACTAGACTATAAGATTTTACATATATAAAATAAAATTAATGAATGAAGAGAAGTTAGTAGACATCATCTATGAAGATTGTATATTGATATTTGGGATGTGTCTATGTGTTTCATCTATGTCTGAGCTAAAAAATAAAATTTTTAGATGAATATCATAGATAAAAAATTTCTATACCCATGCCACACCAAAATGTATTATGGTTTAATGAAACATTTTTTTGGGATAATATGAAATGGGAAATTTCATTATCTGTATCCATAATCTAGGTTTTTTAATAGGAAAAGGTTGGGAAACAATATCTCATATGAGTCATGAAACCCCTACCTATTCCTATATACAAATGGGAAGATATTCCTATTTTATTTTTAACTATATTTCCAAAGACTCTGATAATGAATGATTTCTATATCAGTTATGGTTGATATGCTTTACATGTCCATGAATTTCCTCTCTATAAGTGAATATCTATCTCTTGAGTGACTTGCACGGATCAATATTAATGATGTTTTGAAGAGTAAAGGTGAACATGTTTTGATTAGATTTTATCATAACTGATGTTTACATCAATATTTTGGAGAACTATTCAAAATGCTCTTGACATTGAGCTATATTTGAGCACAAAATATAATGCCTAAATATATAGAAAACATTAAAATATTTTTTTAGACATTAGCATACATTTTGAAGTCCTTATCACATGAATTTATAGCCATAAGGGACTAGTATTTACCTTTGGTGTCATTTTCATATAATAATAGATTCCAATATAGCATTAAAATGGAAGCATATTAATAATTATACAATAAATGTTTACATTAAATAACTCATGGGATGATGTTTCTTGAAAAGTATATTTAAGACCAATAACTTTCTTAAGAGACAATGCTAAATGTGATAACTATTTAGAGTCATATCAAGATATCTAAATGTGGGAAAATTATTATTTGGATAATCAAATGATGGATTTAGAATTTCAAATTAGAGATCAAGCTTTTGTGAAAGTTTGTCTTTAAACGTGTGTTATAAGGTATTGAAATAAATGGAAACAAATTATCTAGTACGTCTAGCATTCTCAAATTCTAGAACTAATTGGAGTTGTGGAATACCATTTGGAAATTCCACCTAGAATATCTAAATTTCATGATGCGTTTCATATCTAATTATCGAATAAGAACATGCCATACACAATGCATGTTGTGACATCCAAGGAAATATAATTGGAACCTAATTAATATTATTATGAAGATAATATCCATATTATTGGAAATAGAGAGAATTTATTTTAGAATCGAACCCCTTCACTGAGTAAATGGTTCATTTAGTGGGATCATCAATATTACAGGTGTTGTCGGTAGGTGTAGATCTAAATCAGACAGACATTCCACTTCTAGTGGTCGGATTTTCGGGTTAGTGTCGCCGTTGGTGGGGAAATTTTATGCGTCTTCAGTGTTAGGTGGGGGAGGTTGGTACGGGGGTGGATCTGGATCGCTGGGTGATCTTTATAGCTATAGGGTGGGGTACATTTTGGTCAGTGACAATAGGTGGCCAACAATGGGATGTGTTCTGGACGGAAGATGGTGTTAAGAGATTATGGGTCATACCAATCTTCGGGGACACGAGACACGAGTTTGCGTTAGCATGGAGGCAATGGATTGGGTAGGTTGGTGGTGGTGACTTCCTCGTAGATTGATTCGGCTGAAAATTTTGTTTTATGTTTTCATTTCTTGAATGAGTTTGTCAGTTTTTGGTGGTGATATAGGATTCTTCGTCAAGTTCGGTCTAGTTGACTGGAAATGGTTTGGGTTTGGAGATATAAGGGTTTTGATGGCTAGGTGAGGGCATCATGTTGGATCACTAAGACACAGGCTTCGTTCATGGAAGATGATATTTGGGCTCTAAATCCACTAGGCGTGTGTGTTTGATTTGTATTTTGGGTTTATTTTTATAATGGGTTTTGTCCCATTAGGATCTCAGTAAACTCGATTTTAAGGCTATGTGCCTTTGGGCCTACATGCTTTTAATTGGTTTTCACATACCCAATTCAAAAGGGGTTCCGGTTTTATTTTTCTATTTTTAATAAAATGGAATTCTCCCCAAACTTTTATGTACATTTGGGGAATCTTAATAGTGTTTCTGTTTAAATAATAATTATCTTTGGTTATTTAATATTAATAATGTATTAACAAAGTAAAATTAGGTTTTAGTCAGTTTTAAATTAAAATAATCCTCTTTTATTTATCATAATCCAATTAATTCCATTTTAATTTGTAATATACTTTATTTTTAAAAAAAATAATTTTTACCATCAAAATATACATTTTTCAAAAAACCTTTTTATTGTGTTATGAAAAAATATATTAAAAAGTAATTTATTCTACATTTAGAACACTAATCATGTAAAATAATCTGAATATTTAGAATGGTCATAATTAATATTATTTATTAATTTGAGCTTATATTTTTTACAGTAAATTTTAACCACTGTAAATATGTATCACCACAGTTATGGGTAAAATGGGTTAAAGGTTTAAAAATGAAGGGATATGTAAATAAAGTAAAAAAATTATCTAAACCATAGTGGTTGGATACATTTAGACCTTAAACATATAAAATTATAATATTTTATAATATAGGAAAATTTTCACAAGAAAATTACATTTTTTTATGACAATATTTAATTCCTTGTGTTTCCCTTTACTCACTTATAAAAGGGAATCCTTTCTCCTCCCTTATTCACAAACATTTAGCCCTCTTGATTAGACAAGATCTAACTAAAATCCTTCCAATATTATTTACCTTCATTCTTGATATCTATTTATTACCTTAAGACCATCTTGAGAAGGCATTCTGTGTAATCCAAATGAGGTCTCTTAATGAATAGGTAACCTTTTTTCCAACTTATTTAAATATTATTTCTTCTTCTAAATACTTTAATTTTTATGTATCCATTAGAACATAATGACTCCAATATTACCAATATAATTATAAATTATTATTATTTTGCAACTATTTTCTATTATCTTTCCATACTATTGAAAACAAGAACATCTATCATACGTACGTATGGCATACTGTCTCCATATATCAGTGTAATATTCTTCATCAACACATTACTTGGATTGTTATAAAATTGAAATTAATGAAATATATATGATATTTATGAAAATATATGGTTATTTAACTAAAATATATCATCTATCTTCTTAATATTTCATCCCTTAGAAAGTTAAAATGTCTCTTGGGAGTATGTGTGGACTGCCACCTCTACGAAACAATGTTATTATTTTTTCTATTAAAACGATGAATTGATGATTCTAAAAATATATATACTAAATAAAAATACATTATTAAAATAACATGGATTATGGGACTGTTTCATAACTCTTGTAATTATGGATAATATAACAAATTAATATTGGAATAACTAATTGAAAAAACTTTATCTGGTCGACATAAGCGTTAATTATTCATGGAATGTATATCAAATGGTTATAAAATACCCTTAAAAATTTAATATAAATTAAAAAGGTTCTTGAAATTTAATTTCATACATTTAAATTCATTATATTTTATTACCAATTGCATGAAACTAAGAAGATATCCAAGTTAAGGGTTTTCTGTTATAATCTAATTTTATTTCAGAATTATTTATGATCAGGTTTATTTTAGAAAACTTATATGATCATTATTTTTGGAACCAATATATTTTAATCTGCTATAGATATATTGGGGTTTAAATTTTTATTTTTAATTCCTTTTCTTTTTGGATAATGATTCTACAATTAGGTTATATGTTAAGTACTTTTTATTTAATTTTTTTTGAAGTTTTCTTTCTAACTCTTTTTATTAAATGTAAATATTGTTTAATAATTCTTTTAAAAATATTTTAATATCCTAAAAATATTTATTAAAGTTATTTAACCCATTTTTGACTTTCTATAAAACGTTTAAAAAAAATATTCTTTAAATTTTCGAAACAAAGTACTTTTTAAAAATAATAAGAATGATATTATTGTGTTCACATACACTGCAAGAAAATTCCCCCCTCATTACTACTATTTTATTTGATGCATAAATCACATATTACCATATTTATTTTCAGATAAAATATTTGTATCATTATTTTGGGAATTTTTATTTATAATTATATAAATAACTAGCATTATTTTCTTAAATAATTTATAATAATTTTCAAAAGTGGTTGATAACTATATTATTACATAAAGATCCAAGGATATTACTTTAAATTATTTGATTATATATTATTCTATGAAGTCTTTATTTCACTAAAAAATTCTTCATTTCTCATGAATTAATAGTCTTCTTTTATAAATATTGAATTATTTTTTATTTTGAGATCATTCACCTTATTGTGACCAAATTTCATTATAACTCCATTATTTATTAGACATTATTTTTCTCCGTTATGACCATATATTTAATGTCATGAATGAATTTCGAATCATTTATATTGCTTTAAGGGTGTTTTGACTATATATCATTTCTATATAGTGTGTTAGTTGATAGAATCTTATTATGTAAGTTATTTAATTTACTAGAAAAATATTGATGTTTCATATCCTTAATTCAATATGAAAAATTTTTAACTTACAATTATTTATGAAAAATAATAGTATTTATCATTCAAAATATGAGAAATTAAATGGTTTTTAATATGGTGGGTAGTTCCGGTGTATACATAAGCCTTTGATGCATCAATATTTTTCATTAGAAAAAATAAAAATTGTTTTATATTAGATGGGTAACAAGTGTAAACCTGCCCATTTACTAATATTGAAGTCTTGGTTGAGATGAATTGATTTTAATATTAATAACATATTTATTTAGAGTCATCCAACAGAAATTTTTGGATTTATGCAATATCTTTAATAAGAATTATGTTTCCATTATCTATGTGATTTCTATGTGGATATTGGCCATGGATGTTCATTAGACTCAATTTTTTTGATTGAATGGAATGGGTTTTTATTATCCAATTTTACATATTGATTATTATTTATTTACACATGGAAACTCTCTATATATGAAACCATTTTTGAGTACCTGATCTCACAATTTATTTTTTTTATTTTTTGGGGATATGAAGAAGGATATTTTGAATGATTTAAAGGATACAATAATGTTATTATGATATGTTTTTGTATTTCCAATGTTATATAAGAATAGAATGTGTGTCTAGTTTTCTAAGACTAATATTCTAATAGATAATACATGGTTACATCCCTTATATTTTTTACCTATAAAAAAATATCATCCATGGGTTTCTGGAGTCGGTTGTTAAAATTATTCATCTAGGGAAACTACATCAAGATACAATTATGGTTGAATTTAATCCCTTGAAGAAGTCTTTCATGAGGTCAATTATTATTTGAATAATTTACTAATAAAATTGGTAATTTATATATATTCATATTCAATATGGTAATTCAAAATGATAAGTAATGGTTTTAATAATAGGATGATACAGTGGAGAATATAATTGAAAATATAATGACTTCCTACAATACTCTACCAAATCTTATGAAGGAAAAAGAGGAAAAAGTCCTAATTATTTATAAAAAAAATTATTTAGTTGATAATAAATTTAAAAAAAACTAATTATGAAAAATAATTATTGGAAAAGGTTCTCAAATAAGTTTTCTAGATTTTATAGAACTTACAAAATATCTCCATAGATGTGAAATTTTATAGATGGAAATAATGTCAAAAATAGTGAAAGAGTTGGATAACTCTCTTCTGGAGAAAAGTAAAAAACGTGAGGTTAAAATTAGAAAACAAATTAATGATTGAAAATATAGTTTATTATTATAATAAGATGAAAATTACACTCTCAAAAACAAATGTTTAGAGCTAGAGATCCAATTTAAGAATCAAGAATAAAGAAATATAGATATTCTCTACAGGATGATAAAATATTTATTTCCCAAAATAACATTATATCTTATATTTTCCACAAATAAGAGTTATATTGATGTAAAAAAAGTGATTGTGAAATTTTGGAGAAGAATCCACTTCAATCATATGAAGAACGGTAACCCAAAGTGTTGATAATGTTAGTTACACTAAATTTATTATCACTAGAAGTACCTGAAAAAATACGTTTTTTTGTAAAAATATTGAAGTAAAATATGTTGGTATATTCAAAAAAAATTCAAGCATGTATTTTATTATTTACAAGAATAACACTCTCCGAAAATTAATTTAAAAATGTGGTCTTCCACTATAAAACATCAATTATGGCAAGCAGAACAAATTATAGCCGAAGTGAAATAGAATAGGAAATGATAGAAGATGTTTGTGCTACATTAAATTTAGGCATATGTATATTGTTTTTTGAAAAAAAAATAAGTTATTATATTTTCTAGAAGATATGAATATATAATGATAAAATTTAATCAAATAAGATATCACATTGTAGTATAGAAAACAACATAGCTGAAGATAAATTTTTCTTTCATGAATATATTTGATATCTTTAAGAACATAGAGTATTTATGAAATGTATATTGCAATATTGATGAAGATACAATTTAAAATTATTTTACACTGTAATTAAATGTTTATAATCCTACCATAGTATTATGTTTTCATAAATTGTCACATTTTTTGGTTTTTGAGGAAATTTGAGCCAAAATGTAAAAATGGTCTAAATTTTTTATATAAAAATATTATTTTATTCTATATTCAGAAAATAAAATTTAATAATCTTAGTGAAATTATGAAAATCCTCATTATAGGTATCCTTAAATATTGGGATACATTTCATCCTTCAAGACCCCAAGCTCAATCCACTATTTGGCGGCCTAAAATAAGCTCACAATACGGGCCATGAAAATTGTTCACATATATAGACTCTTTTAAAAATGAAGATGAAGAATTAGAATATAAAGAGTCGATAGACTAGAGTAAATGTATCAGAGTAAAAACCCCAATATCACCCTATTCACTTTCCCAAAAAAGTTAAAATTTAGTGGACTGGAATTGGATGAAAAACAGAACAACTTTCCTGAATAAAACTTATACAAATTAGGTCTTTAATGTGGGATAACATACAGAAACATTCAGAATAATATTTTAGTGCCAATACATTCACCCCCTCTCCATATAAAAAATAATTATGTCTTCATTTTAAGGGGTTTTCAACTGGAAGTGTAGCCCTTGTGGGCCATTATTTATAGATTTAGAGTGTTTTACATTCTTTACTTTTATTTTGATTTTAATATATTATCTTTCTTCTTAATTTCCATATTCTTCCATTTTTGTAATTTTATTTTACCTCCCACTATTTTCCCTTATCAACTACAATTAAAATGGATAACTAACCTTGGTTCTTGTTTGAGAGAGGGAATGTAAGGTTTCTTGAGTTTCTTATGGTTATATTTCTATGAATTATTAAATAATGGGAATTTATTCTATAGTTAAATATATTATTGTGAGAAATCTCCATATTTTCTATATCATCTGAATTCTTCTTCTCATTTATCATTTTCTTTATATTCATTATTTGTGTCATGCATACGATGGAGGATGGAATGGGTGTTGATGGTCAGTAAAGAGATATTGTAGCTAAATTATGGATGAGGATTAAACTGTATTGAGATTTCTCACTATGTGTTAATCACATATAAAATTATAGGTTGTAGTGTGATATGTTTTGATCACTATATTGAATTGAATATTAAGATTATTTTTAAACAATGATATAAACTACTGTAACCTCCTTAGAACATTTGACTTATATATTTCTATCATTCATTTCAATCCCCCCATACATATTACATGAGTTAAATTTATATTAGATAGATTTTAAATAGTGACAATAGAGAAATTTGTCTGTTCATGTGGCCTCCTTGAGAGATTGACCGTGGATGTGCACAAATTATTAAACTCATAGAAAAATAAAATATTAAATAGGGTAAAATTACTAAATCCAAATCATCAATTTGGCACCATTTCTAGGTATTCCTTTTTCATTTACACTTTTTTTCACAAAAAACAATAAAAAATTAAAAATTTCAAAAGAAAACTAAAAAGAGATTTGTTTAAATTATTTAATATATTTGGACAAGATTTATTTTCATGATTCATACTATAATTATTAGTATATTGAAATATTTTATAGTGATCCTATTAGGTAATATAAATTTATGATCCAAATGAATAAAAATTTAATGTCGCTTCAAAAGCATTTCGAATTTCTCGAAAAAGAAAGCTAATTATTTTCTTTGCAAGCTGATGAAGTTCAAGAAGTAGTAGTATTATGGAGGGAGAATAAAACAATTAAATATATAGAGAACGAAATTGGGGTTCAAACTACCTTTCAATAATAAACTAGTGTGTTTAAATCCATACTTGGAGATCCACCTCCCAATTCAACAAATGTGTTCTCAACTACCTTGGTTTAGGAAAAATAATTTGAAGATCAACGTTTTGAGGGAGATTTAATTTATAGGCCTTATTTTTTTTCAAATTAATTAATTTTGAATTGAAAACTAGTATCCCTAATTATGATATTGATGATTCTCTACAATTTCAACAGGCCCTAGATAAAGAAGTTGAAGATGTATTTTGTGTTGAGGAGAAGATGGAGGAGCCCATTGAGTTCTTCACCTATGAATATGAGGATGAGGGAACCAAATAAAAAACCCATGAGGAACCATTTTTTTAACCTAAAACAGATGATACGACGCACCCTATTCTTCTATATCCAACATTAGTGGTCACTGCTCTTCCAGGTGATCTAAATAAGGAGCACCCCTATTTTCTTTTCCCTCCACCTTTACTCCTCAAATCTGTTTTTTCATATATTTAGGGATATGTGAATATATTTTTTAATTTCGGGGTTCTAACTCTGTAGAGACCCTAAGCCTGACGTACATAGACATTACATTACATTTGCGGAATACTTAGTACATAACACAAAAAAACACACACACAAGGATCGTAATAGTTTAGTGTCTTTGGAAACTCGGAACGTAATCTTCTAATCGTGGTGAAAGATCTCCAATATCTCCCATAAAGATCTTCCCCTTTTTTTTACCTAAAACCTTTCTTTATATCCTGGGGAAAAGAAAACATAAAAGGGTGAGCTCAAATGCTCAGTAAGGGTAAACAAAAGAAAAATCAATCACATCATAATCCTAAGAACATAACTTTTGGAAATCTTAACCTGCAAAAGAGATCATAATTTCATAACATGGGATAAATCATGGCAGTGAAATGTAATCACAATAATAATAACTTAAAACATGAAACTTTGTGGCATACACGCATAATCATAGAGAATCATTTCTTGTTAGTCAAGACTCATTGCCAAGACTATCTTAGTGGACAAAGTCCCTTTCTGAATCGAGTCACCCTCGTTTCAGTCCTGTTTCACTGAACCGGTATAACCTACCATTCCAGCCATGTCTATCTCATGAGATATAAAATCTTTACCCAATGCATTGGAGGGAGATATAGGTCCCACCCATCTCATAATGATACCATTCTTATGTGTGCCACAAAAACATAAATCATACATCATTGCATAACCCATGTAATAAAAATGGGAATCTTAAACATCGGGACATCATAAAACAATTCATATAAGATAAAGGAATTCATAAAAATAATTCCATCACAACATAATCAAATCAATTTAATAATAGGGATAAAAACAGAACCCTATGTTATCTTAGATGGAAAATAATTTTGATAAAACACTTGAAATCAATTCTTGAGGAAAATATCCTTTCTTCTTCAAAATCAATTTCTTTTCACAAAACGTCATGCAATTTTAAAAGAAAGATATTTTATTGAAAATACTCATGAAATCTTTTAGAGGAAGCTTCATGAAAATAAGGCTTTATAAAACTGTAAAAATCCGTTTGTGCCGTATAAGTTAAAAAAACATTCTTCGTACTTTTATCGAAAAAGTCAAAAAGTACCTCGTATGAAAAACGACAAAAGATTCCTTTCATATCTTTTACTAAAAACTCACCAAAGGGTAAAATTGGATTTAAATAATTGTAGGTGGATGTAGATAACATTACATATTGAGGAAACATAGATGTGGATGATAAAATACACCCCAGTAAATTTCAAAGTATAAACAATCTCGGATAAAAATGAGATTGTGATATTTCCCTTACCTTAGGTCCGATTTGCTTCGTAAGTGTCCGAACCTCCTGTATAATGATTTAAATAATTTCATTGACTTATTACAGAATAATATTCATTGTTATTATATCATATATGGTTCACTTATGACTTTATATTACCCATTCTTTTGTAAATTCATGTTAAAGTAGCGTTTTGGGTAAAATCGTCTCATTTGTCGTTCGTGTTTTAACTTGTAATTATTCATATGATTACTTAGATCATTATTACTTAATTATATAATATAAAACATGATTTATATATAATATATATTCAGAATATACATATATATAATGTATCTATAAATTGAAAGAAATACACCGTTCATGGAGACGGTAGGCCGTACGTACGCATGAACGTTGTTTTCGTTTCCTTATTGAATTGAGTGGAATTAAGTAGATGACATACATATATATACACATAAATCCAGTAGCTTTATAATTTCATATATTTCATTATTATTTCTTATATATACTTTATAATCATTCTTAAATGGTTAACATGGAGAATGAATCTCATCACGTCGTGGAGACGGTAGTCCGTACGTACGCACGAGCGATGATATCATTTCCATAATTATTTAATTGAATTGGATTGGATGATACAATATATCAGAATCATTATGATGTTATAATAACTATGTATAGTTATTCTTTACACCATAATACCCATCCATGTAAGGTGTTGGTGGAAAAACAGATTACACCACGGCGTGGAGACGGTATTCCGTACGTACACACGCGCGGTGATTTCATTTTCCATAGGATGGATAGATGGTGAATTAGGATTGTTTCATAATTATAATAACATATCAGTATATGAGTGATATTGATGTTATTACTTCTAAGAAGAAGAAGTGGAAGAAGAAATAAAGGTGAAAGAATCGGTAACGGAAATTACCTCTTCTTTGAAGCGCTTTTTTGAGACCTCCTCTTAGGGCACTAAAATTGGTCTTTGAGAAAGACCAGAACCTCTAGGATGTTGCTAGGGAAGTGGAGAAGAGAATTTGTCAGGGTTTGGCCGAGCTTGAAGGCTCAATGTTGTGTGAGGAAGAGAGGGAGGAGGTTCCCTTTTATAAGGGAGGAGAGGGGCACCTTTGGAATTCTTAAAAATGATAATTTATAATAAATCTAACCCCACTTAAAAACTTCCAAAAATGACTCATATTCGAATATTAGATAAGATAAGTTTTTAATCTCATAAACCAATAGAATTTATACATGTTAGTAATTTATTTTAAACATTATCAACATGATTTATCCTTATTTAATCAATTTAATTTTATTTGTGGTAATAACATTCTAAATTTTAAATTATAACAAATAATTACTTATTTGTTGTGAATTGTCCATAATTGGATACTTAATAACATTTTAGATCATATAAATTTAAATTTATAATTTTTTAATATTTTTGTGATTTTTAAACTATTTTATAATATGTTATTTTTTATAAAATAACAATAGTGTCAATTTGGACACTATTCATTTATTTAAATAAAATAAATACAGAAGATATGTTCGAACTAAAAGCTTTAATAGATTTATAAAATGTCATATGTATCTATAAAATTAGTGGAGCATATTAAATAGTTCATATAATATTTATTTTATTATTTTTAAAACCATTTATTTGGTTTATCTCTTAATAAAATAAATACTACAATATTTTTGTATAATTATTTCATATACTTATTTGTTGCCTAAAAATTAAAAATAAAATCCTATGATGAAACTAAATCTATTAACTTTCACAATAATACTTTTACTCGAATTTATCATCTTAAAATCACAATATTTAAATTGTTATATTTATTAAATTATGAAGGTGACAACTTTGGCATCATTTAAAATAAAATAATATAAGTGTCATAATCGCTTTTATAAGGCTCAAAATGGTCAAATATTCGACCATTGGATGCTTATGGTTTACATTTACATGGACAATAAGTTTTTGTTAGGGTTTTGTGCATTTTATGGTCACTATTTGTTTAATAAAAACTATATTCTTGATTTTTCACTAGATAAACAATTTCTGCATCACTATTGTGTCATAATTAATGATAATTATTTAATCCCTAAAAATTATAAATAAATTTATATGATGTAGATAATTTCATTATCTTTCTGTAGACTATTCATGTTCGAAGTTTCATGAAGTTTATCAATAAATTAAAATTAATATACTTATAAGATTTAAGAGAGTGACATGTTGTCACTTTCTTTGGTTTTAATAATAATTAAGTTATTTTCAAGGGCCAAAGTCCATTAAATGATTCTAATCCGACCCTTAGGTGATATGGGTCGACTTTTAGTCATCCAATAGGATTTTGGCAGGTGTTAGGGTAATTTTATAATCTTATATTTACCCCTAATTACCCGATTTATCTTTAACTATGGTAAATAAAATTTACCGTAGTTACTATTCATAATGCCCAAAAATAAAAAGTGGATTATTAACATAATTTGGACCCACTGATTCCAAATATGGAATCCATTTATCCAAATTCAATACACAAAAGTTGCAGAAATTAAATTAAAATTAATCCTGTTGTCGAAAGAAAACGGGTTTTTGTTTAAAACATTGCAAAAGATTGAATTTATTTAACCTACGAATTCAAAGTAAAATCAAGGCTAATGACTTACATTATATTAAATGGTAAAAATATATTCTATTTATACTTTAAAACTATTCAATATTATAATTTAACCACATAAGATATTATGATGAAAAAAGTTGTTTTTAATTAAAATATAGCGTGTTTTTACTATTCATTAAAATATGAAAGTTATCGGAAAAATATCAAAACTTTATCTAATGTAAATTTTTACATCTTGATTCAAAGGAAGAATTTTATTTTGTCAAATTGAACATATAAACATGTCAAAAACAAGATTTAATGTGGGTGCTCCATCAAAAGGCGGCAAAACTGCATTTTTTGAAAAATACTTATTTTACCTGAAAAATTTATTTTGTTCTTATACCATGTTCTAGAAAATGTGTAAGATGAATAATAATGTTATAAAATTCAAAATTTAGTTAATACTATTCATAACGGCTAGTTCATGACAATATTATAATAATATATCATTGTTTATTAAAACCCGGTATTGCATACAACACATGCTATCGAGGAAGGTCGCGATTGCGTGTAATGAAAGCCAAGTCAGGGTTGCGTGTTGTTAAAGAATCCTTCATTGTTTCGTATAAAATAATCCAACCATATTTCATTTATACATTTAATATATATATATATATACTCAATGTTGCATAGATTAACTATTATCAAAATTGTGTGTAACACGGTTCAAGAATAGTGTTGCGTATACTGCAAGATAATATGGTGTTGCGTATAGCGCAAGGTAATCTTGGTGTAGAATACAACACAAGACATTAATGAAATTAAAATAATATTTTTCATAAAATCTCGGGGTGTTACATTCTACCCCCCTTAAAATGAATTTCGCCCTCGAAATTCGTCGGGGTTATAAATGGTTTACTATTCGAAAGTTTCTTTAATAGAAACCCACATCGTAAAAAGGAATACCAAAACCATTCTTTAAAAACAAAAGTATGAAACGTAACGGTTACCCAAATAAACTAATCACTGGGTTTCCACATAGATGAAAATGTGGATATGGAAGAGAAATCTAACCATCATGTTCTGATGGAGAGTGGTAGAGAACATGGCTATGGAAAAGCCAACAATCACAAATCCATAAATTTGTGAGGATCTAAGGTACCATCTGATTAATCAGATATAAGAGCACTAGGACAACATTTTTGGTTTTCAAGATCGTTTCCCTAAAGTTGAATAATTTGAATTAGAATAAATACTTACTTTATTTTGGTACAATCTCACTGTTGTTCGTGCCTTGAACAATTTCTAATTCATCTCTTAAATAAATGAAGTTGAATTTGTTATTCGTGAAGTGTTAGCAGATCATGTGATAAAATAACGGGTCATTCCATCTGTCTCAAACAAAAGGTTAGAAAAAGTTATATACATAAGTTGATATATAGTGAGATTAATCATATATGGTTCCTAAACTGGACTTTATACTTCATATATCATACTGCTTAATATAATAAAACTAGTTTCTACTAAACAGGGACTTCATGTAGGCCAGTGGTAGGCGATAATGGCCAGTCGCACTTCGATTGTGGGTTCGATTTCCACAGCCTTGTCCGACGTGATGGGCTGTCGCCCGTCCTGCAGGTTGTCCTTTTTCTAAAACTATATTACTATAACATCCCATCAATAATATCGAAAAAAAACTTCTATCCTTAAACAATACTAACTTATGTCCAACATAATCCATTCCAATCTTTAGGCTTATCCATAATACTGCAGTCCACTCTCATAACATAGTGAAAACGATTACCAGAGATTTAACACTATCGTCGATCCCCATATATCATAATATATGTTTTGTTGGTCACATTCCAAACATTCAAAGTCCTTAATCATGTATTCTCTTGAATACCTTAGTGAAAACATGAATGCAGTTAAAAGTTAACACTTTCCACATACCAAAATCCTCAAAATTCTATATACTCAAACCATGATATCACTTAGTCCTTATATCAATCATGAGCTCATGAATACTGTTAAACATTTCATTTTCTCGTTTTCCCTTTATTATGCGCATATCATCTACTTTCCAAAATATTTGAATCACTTTTCATGGTTACCGGTACCTTAAAATTATTGAAAACCACAATAGACCAATACATAAATATTTCAATACACCATAAAAGTACCTCAACAACATTATTCTTGAATACCAATACATAAACACTTCAGTCCATCCACTTCAATGATTGTCCTGGAATAAGTCCTTCCTTGATTTAGAAGTAAATTTTTAGGTCAGGGCATCGAGTTGGGTAATGCATGTTCTCCACAAATAAGACATTGAACTCCATAACAGTCTGTCACTCTATGACTCTTTTCTCCACACAGATAACATCGGTCCCTCCATTTGAGGTATTCCTCAAGGTTCTTCTTCCCTTCTTTAGAAATCTCAATCTTCCTTTCTTTATGCTCCTCAACATGCGAACATGAATAATAGTTTATCTTCCTCTTCTTTGATGAATTAGGCATACCACTAAATTTCACCTTGTTAATAATATATCGCGATGACTGATTCGGCATAATCACAATATCTTTCTCTCTAGGAATTACACAATTTTGTTGCTCATAGTCACCAATTTGTCCATTGGATTCAATGTTAACCGAATTCCTTCTGGTTCTCTCCATTAACTAAAACACAAAAAGAATCTTGTGAGAGGCAAAAATCATGATAGAGAAAACAACATAGTAAAGGGGGAGTACCCTCAATATCTAACATCTTAGGTTAAATTCTGAGATCATTACTGTAGTTCCAGGACTATATCCTATACATATACTTATCCTTAGGGAAATCCCTAGACATACCTTAGAAATATCTCTAGGGATCTCACTAACGTTTTCGCATCCTAGTTTCCAAAGGTTGACTAAAACTTTCCTCTGATACCAACTATAGAGACCCTAAGCCTGACGTACATAGACATTACATTACATTTGCGGAATACTTAGTACATAACACAAAAAAACACACACAAAAGGATCGTAATAGTTTAGTGTCTTTGGAAACTCGTAACGTAATCTTCTAATCGTGGTGAAAGATCTCCAATATCTCCCATAAAGATCTTCCCCTTTTTTTACCTAAAACCTTTCTTTATATCCTGGGGAAAAGAAAACATAAAATGGTGAGCTCAAATGCTCAGTAAGGGTAAACAAAAGAAAAATCAATCACATCATAATCATAAGAACATAACTTTTGGAAATCTTAACCTGCAAAAGAGATCATAATTTCATAACATGGGATAAATCATGGCAGTGAAATGTAATCACAATAATAATAAATTAAAACATGAAACTTTGTGGCATACACACATAATCATAGAGAATCATTTCTTGTTAGTCAAGACTCATTGCCAAGACTATCTTAGTGGACAAAGTCCCTTTCTGAACCGAGTCACCCTCGTTTCAGTCCTGTTTCACTGAACCGGTATAACCTACCATTCCATCCATGTCTATCTCATGAGATATAAAATCTTTACCCAATGAATTGGAGGGAGATATAGGTCCCACCCATCTCATAATGATACCATTCTTATGTGTGCCACAAAAACATAAATCATACATCATTGCATAACCCATGTAATAAAAATGGGAATCTTAAACATCAGGACATCATAAAACAATTCATATAAGATAAAGGAATTCATAAAAATAATTCCATCACAACATAATCAAATCAATGTAATAATAGGGATAAAAACAAAACCCTATGTTATCTTAGATGGAAAATAATTTTGATAAAACACTTGAAATGAATTCTTGAGGAAAATATCCTTTCTTCTTCAAAATCAATTTCTTTTCACAAAACGTCATGAAATTTTAAAAGAAAGATATTTTATTGAAAATACTCATGAAATCTTTTAGAGGAAGCTTCATGAAAATAAGGCTTTATAAAACCGTAAAAATCTGTTTGTGCCGTATAAGTTAAAAAAAACATTCTTCGTACTTTTATCGAAAAAGTCAAAAAGTACCTCGTATGAAAAACGACAAAAGATTCCTTTCATATCTTTTACTAAAAACTCACCAAAGGGTAAAATTGGATTTAAAAAATTGTAGGTGGATGGAAATAACATTACATATTGAGGAAACATAGATGTGGATGATAAAATACACCCCAGTAAATTTCAAAGTATAAACAATCTCGGATAAAAATGAGATTGTGATATTTCCCTTACCTTAGGTCCGATTTGCTTCGTAAGTGTCCGAACCTCCTGTATAATGATTTAAATAATGTCATTGACTTATTACAGAATCATATTCATTGTTATTATATCATATATGGTTCACTTATGACTTTATATTACCCATTATTTTGTAAATTCATGTTAAAGTAGCGTTTTGGGTAAAATCGTCTCATTTGTCATTCGTGTTTTAACTTGTAATTATTCATATGATTACTTAGATCATTATTAATTAATTATATAATATAAAACATGATTTATATATAATATATATTCAGAATATACATATATATAATGTATCTATAAATGGAAAGAAATACACCGTTCATGGAGACGGTAGGCCGTACGTACGCATGAACGCTGTTTTCGTTTCCTTATTGAATTGAGTGGAATTAAGTAGATGACATACATATATATACACATAAATCCAGTAGCTTTATAATGTCATATATTTCATTATTATTTCTTATATATACTTTATAATCATTCTTAAATGGTTAACATGGAGAATGAATCTCATCACGTCGTGGAGACGGTAGTCCGTACGTACGCACGAGCGATGATATCATTTCCATAATTATTGAATTGAATTGGATTGGATGATACAATATATCAGAATTATTATGATGTTATAATAACTATGTATAGTTATTCTTTACACCATAATACCCATCCATGTAAGGTGTTGGTGGAAAAACAGATTACACCACGGCGTGGAGACGGTATTCCGTACGTACACACGCGCGGTGATTTCATTTTCCGTAGGATGGATAGATGGTGAATTAGGATTGTTTCATAATTATAATAACATATCAGTATATGAGTGATACTGATGTTATTACTTCTAAGAAGAATAAGTGGAAGAAGAAATAAAGGTGAAAGAATCGGTAACGGAAATTACCTCTTCTTTGAAGCGCCTTTTTGAGACCTCCTCTTAGGGCACTAAAATTGGTCTTTGAGAAAGACCAGAACCTCTAGGATGTTGCTAGGGAAGTGGAGAAGAGAATTTGGCAGGGGTTGGCCGAGATTGAAGGCTCAATGTTGTGTGAGGAAGAGAGGGAGGAGGTTCCCTTTTATAAGGGAGGAGAGGGGCACCTTTGGAATTCTTAAAAATGATAATTTATAATAAATCTAACCCCACTTAAAAACTTCCAAAAATGACTCATATTAGAATATTAGATAAGATAAGGTTGTAATCTCATCAACCAATAGAATTTAGACATGTTAGGAATTTATTTTAAACATTATCAACATGATTTATCCTTATTTAATCAATTTAATTTTATTTGTGGTAATAACATTCTAAATTTTAAATTATAACAAATAATAACTTATTTGTTGTGAATTGTCCATAATTGGATACTTAATAACATTTTAGATCATATAAATTTAAATTTATAATTTTTAAATATTTTTGTGATTTTTAAACTATTTTATAATATGTTATTTTTTATAAAATAACAATAGTGTCAATTTGGACACTATTCATTTATTTAAATAAAATAAATACAGAAGATATGTTCGAACTAAAAGCTTTAATAGATTTATAAAATTTCATATGTATCTAGAAAATTAGTGGAGCATATTAAATAGTTCATATAATATTTATTTTATTATTTTTAAAACCATTTATTTGGTTTATCTCTTAATAAAATAAATACTACAACATTTTTGTATAATTATTTCATATACTTATTTGTTGCCTAAAAATTAAAAATAAAATCCTATGATGAAACTAAATCTATTAACTTTCACAATAATACTTTTACTCGAATTTATCATCTTAAAATCACAATATTTAAATTGTTATATTTATTAAATTATGAAGGTGACAACTTTGGCATCATTTAAAATAAAATAATATAAGTGTCATAATCGCTTTTATAAGGCTCAAAATGGTCAAATATTCGACCATTGGATTCTTATGGTTTACATTTACATGGCCAATAAGTTTTGGTTAGGGTTTTGTGCATTTTATGGTCACTATTTGTTTAATAAAAACTATATTCTTGATTTTTCACTAGATAAACAATTTCTGCATCACTATTGTGTCATAATTAATGATAATTATTTAATCCCTAAAAATTATAAATAAATTTATATGAGGTAGATAATTTCATTATATTTCTGTAGACTATTCATGTTCGATGTTTCATGAAGTTTATCAATAAATTAAAATTAATATACTTATAAGATTTAAGAGAGTGACATGTTGTCACTTTCTTTGGTTTTAATAATAATTAAGTTATTTTCAAGGGCCAAAGTACATTAAATGATTCTAATCTGACCCTTAGGTTATATGGGTCGACTTTTAGTCATCCAATAGGATTTTGGCAGGTGTTAGGGTAATTTTATAATCTTATATTTACCCCTAATTACCCGATTTATCTTTAACTATGGTAAATAAAATTTACCGTAGTTACTATTCATAATGCCCAAAAATAAAAAGTGGATTATTAACATAATTTGGACCCACTGATTCCAAATATGGAATCCATTTATCCAAATTCAATACACAAAAGTTGCAGAAATTAAATTAAAATTAATCCCGTTGTCGAAAGAAAACGGGTTTTTGTTTAAAACATTGCAAAAGATTGAATTTATTTAACCTACGAATTCAATGTAAAATCAAGGCTAATGACTTAAATTATATTAAATGGTAAAAATATATTCTATTTATACTTTAAAACCATTCAATATTATAATTTAACCACATAAGATATTATGATGAAAAAAGTTGTTTTTAATTAAAATATAGCGTGTTTTTACTATTCATTAAAATATGAAAGTTATCGGAAAAATATCAAAACTTTATATAATGTAAATTTTTACATCTTGATTAAAAAGAAGAATTTTATTTTGTCAAATTGAACATATAAACATGTCAAAAACTAGATTTAATGTGGGTGCGCCATCAAAAGGCGGCAAAACTGCATTTTTTGAAAAATACTTATTTTACCCGAAAAATTTATTTTGTTCTTATACCATGTTCTAGAAAATGTGTAATATGAATAATAATGTTATAAAATTCAAAATTTAGTTAATACTATTCATAACGGCTAGTTCATGACAATATTATAATAATATATCATTGTTTATTAAAACCCGGTATTGCATACAACACACGCTATCGAGGAAGGTCGCGATTGCGTGTAATGAAAGCCAAGTCAGGGTTGCGTGTTGTTAAAGAATCCTTCGTTGTTTCGTATAAAATAATCCAACCATATTTCATTTATACATTTAATATATATATATATATATACTCAATGTTGCGTAGATTAACTATTATCAAAATTGTGTGTAACACGGTCCAAGAATAGTGTTGCGTATACTGCAAGCTAATACGGTGTTGCGTATAGCGCAAGGTAATCTTGTTGTAGAATACAACACAAGACATTAATGAAATTAAAATAATATTTTTCATAAAATCTCGGGGTGTTACAAACTCCTCTATTATAATTATGTATATTGGTAGACATAACATGTGATTATATATAAGGATGAAACCCAATGTAGCTTTGTATTTGGGTTAAAACGTAGCAACTCTTATACTAGGGGTAGAAAAAACATACCACCTACTTTGGGGGAAATCCATGAATTATCCCATTTCATTTGTCTTTAAATATATTTATTATATTTTTATTATGGTTTTTTAATTTATTTATTTAATGTTTAAAGTGGTGTCATCTAGGATAATTACTCAAAGATACCACTCGAAAATAGAGTTAGGTTATATCATTCCTTTTATTTAGCTTTTCTGCCCTTATTTTTAATTTCTTTTGTACTGAAAAGAGGGGTGGTTAAATTTAAGTGTGGATGATTGTCAAACTATTAGTTATTATTGTGCATGTTTTCATTTTATTTTATTTTTTAGGATTCTTGAGATTCCATGAATATTCTTATCATTTTTCACACATCAATTGATTTTTATAAAATTGAAATTATTTTTAAAAAATAATATTTTAAATGATTATTTAAATGAATATTTTTTCATTAAAATAGAAATTCATTCATATTTATAAGTTTAACCAATTTTTGAAATTCATGTCCATGAAACACTAACTCAAAATATTGTATCAGCCCTTTGAGGTATTCTAAACCACTTCAACATAATCTTCCTAATACCCATAATTTATTGAGAGAAACACAGAATTTTTGGGGGAACCAGAATTTGTGACTTTTCACATTCAAAGCGTTGGATTTCATGAAGTGTTTCTAACATGATTGAGGAACTTATTTGGATATCCACATATTATCATAAGTCCTATATTTACATATATCCTTCATTATCCCTTATACATTAGGAATTTATATATAGGTTTAAGCCACATTTTAGGCAAATTTTTACTTTCCTACTAACACTCTTAGTATATTTGCATGTATATTTAAATATTGAGTGTGAGATAAGGGAATTTTATGTGTGTTTTTTGGAATTTTTTTCCTTTATGGGTGGTGTTAGATGTGTTTCATCATTTTGGTCAGTGAATAGTGAGAAACATTGGCTTGGGTTATCAATTTATTGTTATTTATTTGAATCATCAAGTTCTCCTACAAAACTAATTTAAAAAAAATATACAAAGAAACAAAATGGATATGATCTGAAAAATCTTATTCTACATTATTTTGCAACTCATTTACCACTATAAAATAAAGGGAATTATTTTAATCCATTAATTTTATTCAATTTTCAACTAATTCTCTATGAAAAAATCAAAAAAGAAAATAATGTTGTGCCTTTTAATAACTTTACAAAAAATAAATAAATAAGTGGCAGAACATGGGTGATATCATTCATTTTAATCACTGATTAGATCATTTTCCATTTCATAAAAGGGCGTTTTATATTGTTTTTCACACATTCAAGTGTATTTGAGTGTGTTTTATCTTGTGTTTTCAATTGAATACTCATGAATTGTACTTAAGAGTCCATCCCCCTATTTCTGGACATAACTTTTTCAATCATTTTCCCACCAACCCTAAGACATAGAATTAACCATGGAAGGTTCTTCATGATTAAATTAATTTTAATGTTTTATGCTATAATGAAATTGAAATTTTCACAAGCCTATGGTGAAATATTTACTTTCCAAGTATGGTCATAACTCCATATTCAATTTCCCTTGAGTGAAGGGTGACGTAAAATTCAATTGGAGGTAGGTCATCATTATACCATGGATGGATTTTTTTTCAGTTTAAAAAACAAAAATGTTATAAATGAAAATGAGAGTGATTGGTTTTTCTAAGAAGAGATATAATCAAATTCTATTTTGGATAAGATCATGGATGTTTTCCCATTTTTGATTGTTGTGTGGATTTTGATTTGGCTACATGATGATTTCCCAAGGTTGCAATGGTTATGTATGGTGGAATGATGAATATAGAATTTTAACATATCTTATTCTATAATTAAATGATTATAAAAACACTAACATATTATTAATAGGTAAATTTTCACATTTTTATGTTTTTGTGAAATTTCAATCCTGAATTAAAAATGGTCTAATTTTGGGATCTAACAATTTTAATTTATTCTATATTTCAAACATTAAATTTTCCACAAAAATTAAAATTGTGAAATTAATTTTTTTTTGGTTTTCTGATATCATGGGCTATATTTCTTCTTTCTATACCCTTAGATCAATCAAGAATTTAGAGTCCCAAAATAAACTCAGAATCTTGGCCTTTAAAACAGTGCGTAGATCGTGAAATATTTACAAATGTGTTTATATATTGACATTTTCTAGAAAAAAGTTATAAAATTATTAAAATAGAATGATAATAAATTAATGAACATATTTTATAAGGAACCCACACAAAAATCCATTGAATTCAAGGTTTTTATATAAGTGGAAGTTGAAGGATTGGAATATGAAGAGTCACCATGACAAAATAAATTTCACGATGTAAAAAATCCAATATCCCTCATCACACATTCCAAAAGAATCTAAATTTTTTTTGACCAAATTTGATGAAAAAAACATTCATGAATACTACATGTCTAAATTTGGTCACTAAATTAGGCTAACATGTGGATACTTTTGTATGAATTTTTTGGAACCAAAACTTTCACCCCCTGCACCTATAAAAATGTGTACCTTCTTCATTTGAAGGGGTTAGAAACTTGGGGTAGCTGTTGTTTTCCATTATTTGTATCTTTGTAGTGTTTTACATTTTGTAATATTACTTTGATTTAAATATATTATCATTATTATTTATTACAATATTCTTCTATTTTTATTATTTTATGTGTTCTCTCACCATTTTTTCCCTTCTAAAGTCTACGTAAAATGGAGAACTAACCTTGGTACTAGTTTGTGGGAGGGAATGGTAGGTTGATTGAGTTTCATGTTGTCCAATTTCATTTCATTAATCAATTATTGGAATTTAGGGGATGGTTAAATCAATTATGGAGATAGGTTTCCCCATTTTTTTCATTGTTCTAATTCTTCCTCTTATTTATCATTTTCCTTCCCTTAATTATTTGTTTCTTGAATATGGTAGAGCATGGAATAATAGGTGATGGTCAGTGATGTTATCTCCTTGTTGACATTTAGAAGAGGATTAACCCTTATGCAGAGGTCTTGTTATGGGGTAATGACATTTCAAATGAGATGGTGTAGTGTGACAGGTTTTGATCACTACATTGAATTAAATATTGGGATTAATTTTAAACAATGATATTAACCATTGTAACCTCCTAAGAGAATTTATCTTCTTTCTTTATATCTAACTTCATTCAATGTTTCATTAATTTATTATAATATTATATTTATATTTCATGCATTTCAATTCCCTCTATATATATTATTTATGATAGTTTCATACTAGTAAGATTATAAATAGTGAAAATCGAATTAACTGTGTGTGTAAGAGGAATCTCGATGATCAACCTGATGTCGTGAAACTATGGAACATTCATAGACTAATAAGAAATTAATTTAATTTTTTTCATGACAAAAAACTATCGTAAAATAAATATATTTAATTCTAGTAATACCCTACCAGATTTCATTGGTGTATTTAAGATGATAAATAACTATATTCATAGAACTATATAAATCAAGGATATGTCTACCCCATGGGGATGAATCACTAATGAAGGGTGAAAAATAATTCTCCCCCATGAATATTGTAATTAATGATTTTATGGAGTTCAAATCCACTTCAAATATGAATTTCTATGTTGATAAGAAAGGACACATCCTGGAACATTTTATAATGACCATGGATTTCTTGAAATAATAGAGCATTATTCAATAAAGAAGAGATTTTATCAAAGACAGAGATAGTGATATTATAGTAGTTTTTAATATTCTATTAAACGTTTATGGTAATCTACCCAATAAGGAAAATTTTAAATATGATAAAGAATTTTATGAAATAGGAAAAAATATATGACATTTGGTTTTCATTTGTTTTACAATATTTCATGGGATGATGAAACAAAATATTAATACACAAATAAACTTATTTTAATAAGTAGCTTCTATAAATAATTTGTCCACACTCATAAAGAGTCTAAATAATAAGACCACTAAATTTATAAACTTATGTCCAGATTAGATATAAATTAATAAGATATTGAAGTAAGCTGAAAAGAATCTTACCGATCTTGTTTTTATGGTGAATAAGTCCATACCAAGTAATAGTAAAGTTGAATATGGAAACAAGGCCATGATTCCAAAAGGTTAAAAAATATGGAAAGTTAAGGGTAAAATAAATATTATTAGGAATAGACTCTTCAAACCTATATGAAAATGATTTTCTAAGTTGAGAAATATGTCATAACCAGGTTGTTAAAATTGAGGAGTTTTTGGAAGATCAAAACTTTCCCCATATTTGTTTATTGGCCTTTAAATTATGGACAAAGAAGGTGATGAAGGACAGAGAGTATCCATTGAGGTGAAGATATGAACATGTCTGAAGTTGTTAAAGGTTTATTTTTTTCTTGAATTTATAAATCTAAATAGCCCCTTTAAAATCAAAAGTATGGTGCATGATTTCATTCTCTCATCACTTTTTCTTAAATTTTTATATTTTTTTATCAAGAGGGATAATTTATATAATCAAATGTGGAAAAATTGCAATTAAAATGTTTTTATGGGTTTTTTATGAGATTATAGTTTCTTAATGTTTCATAGAAATCTATTTGTGCTTCCCCAAATCAAGAATGAAAAAAACTAGTATCACATAAGGAGAAAATATAGATATCCTTGTTGTCAAAAAATTTATCCCTTGATTTCTAAAAAGGTTTATCCAATGTAGACATATATTTGATTTTATTCTGACACATTTCTCAAAACAAATTGTTAAAAAGTTCATATTAAGGATTTTTTTTGAATTATGGAGTCTGTACAATAACATAATTTTTTTACTGGTGATTATTAAATAAATTCCTCCTGATGGTATCCTAAATGGGAGAGTAATTTGACGAATAGTATACCCTTTAATATCTATTTTTATAAGTTTGTATATCAATTAGTGTCTCAAGTGATATAAAATTTTTAATATGGATAGTAAATAGAAAGAATAAACCTGCAGAATGTTGTCAATTGGGGTGATAATAATTTAATCCCCATTTCATATATTTTTAGTAAGAGGAGTTTAATTTTTAGATAATGTATGTTATTTATAATTGAAATCAAATACAAAGGGGGATATTGATGTTACTAAATTTGATTGATTATATTTGTTTTCAATTATTATATTCAATGTATAATGTATTGGAATGAATTGTCAAATGAAGAAGCAAGAATCCACCAATTAAAGAGGAGTTGCTTCCATAAGAAATAAATGTAAATGAATAAGACTGTAGGTCCTTGGAATAACAAGCTAGTAATATTCATTTTATCCCAATGTTTCTAAACCCATCTGAGAAGTATAAATTTTTTTGAATTCATCATCAAGTGTGTAAAGACTATAAGATGAAGGCTAAAGTATAACAGATATATATTGTGATTGATTACAAAATAGGTTCTTCTAATATGGTAGAAATATTCCTGAAAATACTCTATTTTGGGTATTATATATGTCATAACACATTGGTGTTGATCTAGATGGTGTTTGGAATTATTATAATAATTCTAAATATAATTTAAGAAGTTATAATATGATTTGAAGGTTTTGAATAACCAATTGAGAATGTGAAAGTCATTTAGAGGTAATCTGTAAAAATACTGTTTTTTGAGTTGCTAAAAAATGGATATAACCAAGGAATAAAGATTTTACTACTAAGCATAAGACTTTACTAATAGTTTAATACATCTGGTGACGAATTTACATCCTTGAGGTGATCTTAAGACTTTTAGTTCTATCATATACCTCTAGTGGTCATAAGTCTTCACTAATCGTAAATCTCCATTTCATGGAACCATGACCCATCATAAGGCCTTTATGTGTGATTCCAATTGAAAAAGTGATGAGAATTAGTCTTTAGGAGTAGATCTCAAGACATATTCTACTCATTTTTGGTCTCTAATAATCAATATTTATTGAATGTATGTATTTAATTTCCTAGTGTAAGGATTCAATAGTTAAGATAATTTTCAAGGTTCTGATGGATTAAATATCGATTTTCCAAATATCAAATATAATAAAGATGAAATCACAAGGTATGATGAAATAATTATTAATTCCTAGTATAAAAATTACAGTCACCTAAATTTTTGAGTGATCCAATATTGAGAGGAAATAGAAGATTATATTCATCCATGATAAAGGGAATATCCAATAATAATAAAAATTTGAGTTTGAAAATTAATTTATTTCTAAAGAAAATACAAATATAATTATTCTTTTTTCCATTTTTAGGTTTTGAACATCATAATTATTAGAGAATTCATGATAAAGGATTTGTTTTAAAAAATGGATAAAGAGAATCACTATATGTATAACTTGATGAAGAAAATTGAATTACCAGGTTGGGGTGAAGTTCCATCCAAGATGGAGCTGATATTTATCAATGAATATATAATTGTGATAAATGATTATCTGAGTTAGGTTTTTTGGAACATATTTATATGTCTATGAATTTTATTTAGAAATAAATCTTGAGAAACAAATAATGAGTTTCATGTCATAGAATAAATTATTTATTGTATGATCTTCATACATCATGAATATTTAACGGTCATATATTTTAGAAGCTTTTAAGACGAATAATTTGTACCTATTGTTGAATAAAAGAATATTTTATTCACCCTCATTTCTCAAATAAGGAGTATTTGTTCGGAATTTTTGTGGAATATTTTTTCATAATATATTGAGAGGAATAATGTCTTATCATGGGATCTACTTAACGGTTTCTATGAGCCAGTGGGTCACATTTCCACAGGTGTGCCTCCTTATATTCCAGAGGTAGCCAAATAGAATGGAGGGTCTATAGTGGTACAGTGGGTAGACTATACCCTCATATCATTGTGGACTAATAGATAAGACAAATAAATATACAATAATGGAATCATGATATCATATATGGAATATAATTAAATATAATAAATAATAATGTAATAATGAATAAAAAAATAAATAACAATGATAGTAAAATCCAAAAGGATGAGTCATATACAATTATTTCATGTGATACTGCTATAAAAAAAGGGAAAACACTGTAGAGGCATATAAAACAGCTATTAAAATTATATAAAGAACAAAAGAGTTATACACTACCATCAAGAGCATATAATTTTTCATCTTATTCCATTCTTTATTCTATATGTAAAATAGATCAATCA
Organism: Viscum album; assembly: GCA_963277665.1. Taxonomy (NCBI): domain Eukaryota; kingdom Viridiplantae; phylum Streptophyta; class Magnoliopsida; order Santalales; family Viscaceae; genus Viscum; species Viscum album. Next base: position 192,074,391 of record OY728166.1, read on the forward strand.
TCTATAGTAGGGTACTTTCACATATCCATATATACAGACAAGAAGAATACTCGGGTACCAAAGTTGGCCCAAGTAGGGTGTGAGATAAACTTATTATGACACCACCAATGGTGTCTATAAATAATCTAGCTAGTTTACATAGCATAGTAGTGTGTATTTAAAAGTAATAATAAACAATTCTTGAAAATAATTACTAGCTGGATCAGGTTCATAAAGGACACCTGAAGGGATCTACCTGCTTCGGCATAGGCCAGAAAGAGAGTCTGATCCATAAAATTATGTATAATATATATATATATAGTTATATACTATAAAAACACATATTCACTTAGTACAGGATGATGTCAGAAGGCATATGTATGGATTCTAGGTGCTAGCTGGACCTGAGGAGTAACTCAAGCTTCTATAACTAGTATAATGTTTTTAGAGGCTCATGCATTGGTATATTCTCTAAATCTCATAATGATTGTGAGGAATCATGCCTATAATTTGATATTTCGGGTGAGTCTTCATACCCAACACCTGATACAGAGGAACATGTAATTCCATTCCCATCATCTAGATAAAAGTATAAGATTGTGAGACAAGATGCTCTACACCTGATGTAAGGGGTATTCATACGTCCTTCTCAATTAGTCCCTTATCCATCATCTAGAGACCAAGCTCCATGGACTCATAATAATAATAATTATTATTATTATTATATTATTAAGTGATCTATTCAAATTCATTTACATCTATATTGGAATAATTTTTAAAGGTTCGCAATTCATATATTTCATGTTCAGAATTAAATAACAAATGGCATGGCCTGACCACCCATTTCAATTCATTTAAGTTAATCCATTTGATTTATCAAGGAAAATAATATCAAATTCATGGACAAGAAAACCACAAAGAAGTTTCATTGGTGAACTAGAAAATTATATAGAAGAGTAAAGTAAAATGTATGAGTCAATCTAAAAACATAGATGGTGTTCGTTCCATTGAACAATTACTCAAGAGAGGTTAATTAATTTAGCACACCCAAATGGGTGGAAATAAACATGTTCATCAACCTTTAATCGGTTATCAAGGGTCCATAGTAGTATAACATTATGCAATAATTTATTTATGAAGGAATGATACATTTAAGGGAAATGCAGGAAGATGGGTGGCGTGCAGAATAATGAAAAATTAATGAATAAATCAAACAATTTAGGGAAAATAACTATACCACCTACCTTAGGGTCATAGATGATTCCATGTATAATATCATCTTCATGTTTTAATTAGAATATAATAAATCATAAGAACAATCCATCTACTTGAAAATAGGGAGGACGATCTGAAAAATTAGCATAATAAATTGGAGGAGAAACATAAATAGAAATAAAAAGTTTTGAGTGTCGACCAATGTAGATGCAATGATTCTAACAGTGAATATTTTGGATTCCAGATGAGGTAGAATTTAACATTATTAGGATAGGAAAGGGAGTGATTCACAAAATAAGGTAGGAAGTGTACTATACTAGAAATGATTAGAGGAAGGTGGAATTGAGTTAATATTTTTCCAGGGAGAAAACGTAATTTAGTACTCAATAATATGGGTCACAAGATTTGGCCCCAAAATTTTCCAAATCGTGCACAAACTATGATTCCTCCACTATTTAAGGAGGGATCCCACATGGGCTAAGCGAATGGTTTTCCTAATCATGTGTAGGAAATGTGATACCCACTATAAATATGTATGAAATTTTATCACAGTCATGCGTCTTTGTTATAACTATTTTAGAAAATATGTGCACCCTTTGTCCGATATAAAATACCCTATAATGATAGAAAAATTGTGCTAGCTGGGCGGTATGGATTCAACTATTCTTGAGGCCCAGTTTCTTTCTAAAAAATCATGGGTTATGGGATCCAAACATTCCCCAGTTACTATCATGGCCTCTATGACTTCACTAAGTATCATTAAAAGGTCTGAATAGTTGAATTTATGAAAAAAACAATGAATCCTACCTTTTAGAAAATCAAGGTCATTAAAAGCTCCCCTATTTTAAACAACTCATCCCTGATTTTGAATTATAAGGGTTAAGAGATAACATCAAAGACGAGATCCAGTCACTGGGATCTTATATCAGTTTCCCAATCCCAAGAATCATTATTTACTTAGTCATACTTCTATATCAACTATACTAGAGGAACTTAACTACCTTAGAATGTCCTCACACTCTGATCAATGATACAAACTAGATACTCCCCCAAAGAAGAAACCATATCAAGATCAACCTCATTATGTTATAAAATGTATGATAGTTCTAGATTGTCACAGTAGAGTTTAGATACATGAATTACATCATGAATAGAGTGGTATCACTAAAGAAGAGATATCTGGTATGTTACTGGTCTAATCAACTTCAGAACCTTAAAAGGTCCAATGAATCGAGGAAAATTTTAACCTTGTATATGGATTCATTGATGTCCCAACTTGAGTGAAACTCACAAGAATACATGATCTCTGAAGTCAAACTCATGAGTAGATCAGCATCGATTAGAATATGACTGATAACTATACCGATCTATTGACATGTTCTTTATGATTAGCTGGACCATCTATGAAGACTCCTAGATGAGACATTTTGAAATCAAAGCTACCTCCCCTACCTCTAGCTAACATATAGGTGAACATAAAGGCCTACCATATAAGTCTTTCTAAGGATCTATTTGAATACTAGCCAAAAATATGCTTTTATAAGTGAAATCAATAAGAGGTATGTATTTCACCCATGAACCCTTGAAGTCAATAAAATATACATGGAGCATGTCCCATAAAACCATAATTGTATTCTCTTTCTAGCCCTTGGTCTCATGGTGATAGGGCATGTTGAGATGCACCTGTTTACCCAAGGCCTTCTACAATCCTTCACAGAATGAAGATTCAAAGGGAGCATCCATATCAGAAACAATAGACCATAGAGCTCCATATGGAGTTACTAACTCCCTAATGTATATCCTCCCAAGATCATCTATTGATAAGGTCTCTCAAACATGTAAGAAATTTTCAACATTCATCAAAGAATCAATTAAAACACAAACTGTATCGTTTCCACGGGGTGACATGGGAAATCCATTCACTAACTTCATAGAGACATCATCCCATTTCCACACGATAATAGATAATGGTGATAAAAATCCTACTAGTTTTTGATGTTCTTATTTCACCTATTGATAGGTAGAACAAAAAGTAATAAAACTAGCAATTTCCAATTTCATACAAGGAATTCAATACTTGCGATGTAAGTCACAATATATCTTGGTGACATTAGGTCGTAATTCCCAAACAGAGGTATGAAATTTCCACATCAACTCATCTCTAATGTCTACTAGGATCCAAACATTCTAATAAACACTTAAGGCCCCATCCTCATTCATAGTCCATCTAGAAGATGAATTGTCATATGTTATACTTTATCTTTGGTCTAATCCCTTGGGATTAGAAAGCTATCTCATTCTCACCTGTTCTATAAGGGTAGAGGTCACCTCTAATTCAAAGAGGATAGTTTCCCATGATCTTTATAAACCACAATTTACATCTATAAAAACAATTCCACGATCTTCCACTAACTGTTGGACTCCCAAAATGCATGTTTCTGAGTCTTCCGACATAGGGAATACACATTTGAATTTCCTTTTATAGGCATGTAGGAATGATCTAAATTGATGTATTTTAGGTACTCAACCTATCTTCATAACATGAGAATTAGATCATGTTGTGTAAATATTTACTTGTGGCTATATTGATTAGTGAATACCAAAAAAAATCCCACGTGTAAATAATTCCTCCAATAGTGTAAATCTTGAACAAGAGCTTCCAGTTCCAGGTCATGTTTCGGGTAATTATACTCATGAGGCCTCAACTACTGATACCTATATTCTATGAATTGCTCATCCTACATCTAAAAATATTCCATCCTAATACCAGATGCATCATAGTAAACAATATAGCTCCTTCCTCACTCTAGTATAATTATAATTGATGCTAAGGTCATTCTGCCCTTCAACTCTTGAAATGATGATTCACAAGATTCTACCCATAAAACATTCACACCCTTTTTAGTAATAATAGATAGAGGGGCTTATAAGAATTATAAATAATAGATGATCTATCTGTAATACCCGGATATCCATAGGAAACTATATATATCAAATATGTACTTCAACTTCTCCTAGTGTAAATCTGGTGCTCTCTCAATGTATTCAGTATGATCTTAATATGTTGGTAATGGTCGGTTTGAGAATGATAATAAACCAAGATGTATTCCACATAAACTAACAAAAATAAATCTATGTATGGGTGGGAAACCCGATTCATTTGTTCTATGAAAACAACAAGTGTATTCATGAGATGTATCATCATAATTAGGTACTCGTAATGACCATACCTACTTTGGAAAGCTGTAAAATGTTTGTAAGAAGACCAGAAATGCACTAGAGGATATCCCAACCTAAAATATATCTTTAAAAATACCATATATCCTAAAATATGATCAAATATTTTTTCTATTCAAGCAAGTGGATGTTAGTTATTTACCATAAGATGGTTCAACCGTTAGTAATCCATACAAAGCCTAAGGGTACTATTATCCTTTTTTGAAAAAAGGACCATAGAACTCTAAGGAGAAGTGTTGGGTTGTATAAAACCATTATCATCCAATCATTAAACTTTTTATTGAGATAAAAATCTCCATATGTTCCATCCTATAAGGAGGAATGGTTACTGGTTCCACTCCTGGTATTATATTACTAATAAATTCTATCTATCACATTGTAGGATTGACGATGAAAGTCATCAGGGAAGACGTCCTTGGAATGATTGACCATAGGAGGAAAAAAAGCAGGTCGTAACCCCTGATCATCTATGAAAAAATTGGAATTTGGGTTGGTCAATTTTACTAACACTTGATTCTTAGTTCTAGGTCAATATGCATGGACATCCCATTATCCATTGTGGATATTTCTACTTCCCTCTAGTTATTCAAACGTCGCAATCTAGTGATAATAATCAATATTGGATCAATACAATACTTTCCTATCTATCATGATAATTACATAAAACCCTATCATATTGAGGATGAAATGATTCAATTTAAAGAGATATATGCTTATCTCATAGATACTTACATAACTAAATTCACTCTGATCACATATCCAATGGTATATCTTTAGCACCCCAAGATTTTGTGAATTATTTTTTTAATATTAATTTATCTTCTAGATATTTTTCATTTCACATGACAATAGAAATAGTTATATATATATATATATATATATATATATTAAAACACTACTTCAAACATTCCATTCACATGAAATACTGACTTGTATTGTGCAACATGCAATACCAACTTGGATTGTGATACACATAACACCATGTTGGCGTATGTTACACGGAACACTGTGTTTATACAAAACATCATTTTATTATTATTATTATTTTAAATAATATAATTATAACCTAGACATTAAAATAACTTATAGTAATATTAATAACTAATTTTAAAATATATTTTAATGGTTTTATATAAATTTGATATATTGATAATGAAAGATATAATTTTTTGTAAAGTTCTATTTATGTTTAATAATATCATTTTCTCAAATGAACCTCTTTTAATAATAAAATGGCTTTTTGAAAAATTTATAAATTTATTTTGATAAAATAAACTTTAGTTTTGAATTTATTATTTTGAGATTATATTTGGGTGAATTTTTGGGATTTTTTTGCGAAACATCATTTTTTGATGAATAGTAAAAAATACTTCTTTTTAGTTAAAAACCATCTTTTTAAGTAATTATTAATTTTTTATTATATTAAAAAATTTATGGTTAAATTAGATCAATTATAAATATATTTACACAAGTTAGTTCATTATAACCAATTTCACTTTGAAATTGATTATAAAAGCATAATAAACATTTGAACTTTATTCTACATTAAAAACTAGTATTTTTATCTCATATGCGGGATTAGTATCAATCTAAATTTTGCTGATTTTATGAATTGAATTTTCAACAACTGACATACATAATTTTAATAATTTTAATATTTATATTCTAATTATATTATCATTATTTTTGATCAAAATGATTTGTAAAAGTGAGTAAAATTAATAACAATGATTAATGTCAAATTAAGCATAATTAGGGACTAAACCATAATCTTAAAATACCAAATGACCCATAGACTTCTCCAAAACACATTGGATTAAAATATTTATTCCATAAACATTAAATTATTTATTTATTCTATGTTTTTATGACTTTTATTATGTAAGAACATGTATATACCTAACTCGTTTTAAAAAATTCCTAATGTGTCCCTTTCCTTCTATATAAAAGGCCACCACTCTCTCACATAATCACTCCTCTTAAACCTCTTAGGTTCATCCAATATCTTACCAATACACTTCCAAACATCCTTAACTATCACCTAGGAACCTTACCTTGGGTATAATACAACCAAGGAAGCCTTTTAGTATAAACTAAAAAGCGTTACCCAGTTAACATGTAACATCTTCTCTCAATTACTTTCATTTATTTTACTTATCCACACCCTCTGCCACTATTTAATATATGATATAATAAAAATGGATTAATAAGTAAATTAATTTTCTTTTATGTAAAGGTTTTTACCTACACATACACACACCTTCATCAAATGGGAAACAAACATATTGTTTCTCTGTACGGTGAACTAATGCCTCAAAAAACAACGATTGTTCAGTTTTCCATTACCACCAATAATGATGGCCATTATGATGGAATATATATTTATATATGTTATATATTAAATTTATTATTTATTTATTCTTATGTATTTATTTTACAACACATATATTGTAGAGACCCCAAACCTGACGTACTTGGACATTACATTACTTTTGTGGAAAACATAATACATAACAAAAATCAACACTCAAGTATCGTAATAGTTTAGTGTATTTGGAAACTCGGAACACAATCTTCTAATCATGGTGAAAGATCTTCAAAATCTCCCATAAAAATCTTACCCTTTTGTTTTCATACCTAAATCATTTCTTTATATCCTGGGGAAAAGAAAACATAAAAAGGGTGAGATCAAATGCTCAGTAAGGGTAAACATAGAGAACATGAAACAATCTATAAACATTTGAATGCAAAAAACTTGAACATACAATCTAAACATCAAAATCTTGAGCAAAGACATAAATCTTGAAGTACATAAGGAATATATCATAACGGAACATCAATCATGATAAAATAAAATGGGAATATAACATTTTATTGTGGAAAACCATTAATCACTTGATATTATTTCCATAGTATCCATGGAATTGTTTCCAAGGCCATCTTAGTTGACAAATACCCTTTCTGAATCGAGTTCACTCATCGTTCCAGTCCTGTATCACTAAACTGAATTAACTTACCGTTCTAGCCTTGTCTATTTAATGAGATAAAAATCTTTACCCAATGTATTGGGGGGAGATATGGGTCCCACCAATCTCATAATGAAATCCTTCTTATGTGTGCCACAACATAAATATAAATAATTCATCATAACCCAATGAATAAAATGGGTTTCATAATCTTCATCCCATCATAACATAATCCATATAAAAAATGGATCTCATTTCATCATAAGAGAAGTGAAACCATTTAAATCATAGAGACATTATACTTGAAACATTCACATGTAAAATAATGTCATCTTAGAGGGAAAATGGTTTTGATAAAACACTTGAAATGAATTCTTGATGAAAATATTCTTTTCTTCTTAAAAATCATTTTCTTTTCACAAAATGTCAAGCAATTTTAAAATAAAAGGATTTTAATGAAAATAGTCATGAAATCATGTAGAATAATATTCATTGAAATAAGTTGTTATGAAACCGTAAAATTCCGTTCATGCCGTATAAGTTCAAAAACATTCTTCTCGTACTTTGGCTGGAAAAGTCAAAAAGTCTCTCATATTGAAAACAACAAAAGAATCCTTTCATATCTTTTACTAAAAATTCACTAATTGGTAAAATAGGATTTAAACAATTGTAGGAGGATATAAATAATATTAAATATTGGGGAAACATGGATGTGGATGATAAATATGCCCCAGTAAATTCTGAAGTATAAACAATCTCAGATAAAAATGAGATTGTGAAATTTTCCCTTACCTTATGTCTGATATGCTTCGTATGTATCCAAACCTCCTGTATAATGATTTAAATAATTTCATTTACTTATTACAGAATCATATTCATTGTTATGATATCATATATGGTTCACTTATGACTTTATATTACCCGTTCTTTTGTAAATTCTATGTAAAAGAAGCGTTTTGGGTAAAATCATTTCATTTATCGTACGTGTTTCGACATGTTGTTCTTTATATTATTACATATATCCTGATTTACTTAATTACAGAATGTAAAACATGATTTATATATAATATATATTCAGTATATAAATATATATGATAGATCGATAAATGGAATGAAATACACCGTTCATGGAGACGGTAGGTCGTACGTACGCATGAACGATGTTTCCGTTTCCTTATTGAATTAAATGGAATTATATAAATGAAACATATATGTACATAAATCCAGTATCATTATTATGTAATATCTTTCATGATTATTTATTATATATACTTTATAATCATACTTTAATGGTTATTCATGGAAAATGAATCTCATCGCGTTCGTGGAGACGGTAGTCCGTACGTACGCATGAGCGATGATATCATTCCCATGATCGTGGAATTGTATTAAAGTGTATGTATAATATTTAAAAATCAATATAACTTTACAATAAAAATATATAGTTATTTATTTACAAAATTATACCCATCCAAGTAAGGTCGTGGTGGAAAACAGATTACACCACGGCGTGGAGACGGTATTCCGTACGTACGCACGCGCGGTGATTTCATTTTCTGTGGGATGGATAGAAGATGAAATAGGGTTTTTTCATATTTATAATAAAATATAATTATATTAGTGATACTGATTTTATTAATTTATGTTGAACTAAATAAAGAATAAGAAGTAGAATAAGAAATAAATTGGAAATAATCGGTAAAAGATATTACCTCTTCTTTGACGCGCCTCTTCATAACCACCTCTTAAGGCCCTAGATTTTGTCTTTTGAGGAGACCAGAACCTCTATAATGTTTCTAGGGAAGTTGAGAAGTGAAATTAGTAGGGCTTGGCCGAGCTTGAAGGTTCAAAATTGTGTAATGAAAAGAGGGAGGATGTGCCCTTTTATAAGGGAGAAGAGGGGCACCTTTGGAAACCTCAAATATAATAATTTATAATAAATTAAAACCCCACATAAAAACATCCAAAATGACTCAAATATGAACGTAGATGATATTTGGTTTTAATCTCATCAAAAAATAAAATTTAGACATGTTGGTAATTTATTTTAAACATTATCTACTTGATTTATCCTTATTTAATCTATTTAATTTGTGGTTATAAGATTCTAAATTTTAAATTGTTATAAATAATTACTTATGTGTTTTGAATTGTCTATAATTGAATTATTTATTAAATTTTGGACCATATAAATTTTAATTTATAATTGTTAAATATTTTTGTGATTTTTAAACAATTTTATATTATTTTATTTTTATAAAATAACAATAGTGTCAATTTTGACACTATTCATTTATTTGAATTTAAATAAACTCCACAAAGTAGATATGTTCAAAATAAAAGATTTAATAGATTCATAACATGTCATATTTATCTATAAAATTAGTGGATCACATTAAATAGTTCATATAGTATTTATTTTAGTATTTTTAAAACCATTTATTTGATATTTCAATAAATAAAATAATTTCATCATCAATATTGTGTCACCTTTAAGGATAATTATTTAATACCTAAAAATTCTAAATAAAATCACATGATATAGATAATTTATTATATTTCTTGATACTAATCATGTTCTAAGTTTAATGACATTTATCACTAAATTAAAATTATTATACTTATAAGATTTAAGAGAGTGACATGTTGTCACTTTCTTTGGTTTTAATAATAATTAAATTATTTTCATGGTCAAAGTCTATAAAATGAATCTATTCCTACCCTTAGGTGATATGGTTCAACTTTTAGTCATCCAATAGAATTTTGGCAGGTTTTGGGGTAATTTTATAATCTTATTTTTACCCTTAATTACCCGTTTTACCTTTAACTATAGTAAATAAAAATTACCGTAGTTATTATTCATAATATCAAAAAAAAAGTAACCTATTAACATAATTTGGACCCACTGAATTTAAATATGGAATCCATTTTTTAAAATTCAAAACACAGATGTTGCAGTAATTAATTTAAAATTAATCCCGTTGTTAAGAAAACGGTTTATAAAAGTTAAAACATTGCCAAAGATTGAAATGTTTTTCCTCTGAATTTAATGTAAAATTAATGGTAATGAAATACATTATATTAAATGGAAAAAATTTATTCTATTTATACTTTAATACCATTAAATGTTATAATTTTACCATATAAATTATTGAGATGAAAAAAGTTGTTTTTAATTAAAATATAGCATGTTGTTACTATTCATTAAAATATGAAAGTTATCGGAATAATATTAAAAATTTACCCAAAGTAAATTTTTATATCCTGATTCTAAAGAAGAATTTTATTTTGTCAAATTGAACTTATAAACATGTCAAAAACTAAATTTAATGTGGGACTGCATTTTTTGAAAAATATTTATTTTACTCGAAAAATATATTTTGTTCTCAAACCATGTTATATAAAATGTGTAAGATGAATTATAATGTCATAAAATTCCAAATGTAGATACTACTATTCATAACGGCTAGTTCATAATCATATTATAACAATATATCATTGTTTAGTGAAACTTGGTATTGTGTACTACACACGCTATCGAGGAAGGTCGTGATTGTGTGTAATGCAAGCCAAGTCAAGGTTGCGTGTAGTGAAAGCTCCATTTGTTGTTGTTTATAACATAATCAAAACATATTTCATTTATGCATTAAACAAAATCTATACATAATGTCACGTAGAATAATTTCTACAAAACGAACATGAAGTTGTGTGTAACACGAGCCAAGAATAGTGTTGCATATACTGCAAGCTAATACGGTGTTGCGTATAGCACAAGATAATTTTGTTGTAGTGTACAACACAAGACATCAATAAAATTAAAAAGAATAATTCTCATAAAATATCGGGTTGTTACATTCTACCCCCCTTAAAATGAATTTCTCCCTCGAAATTCGTCGGGGTTATAAATGGTTTACTACTTGAATGTTTCTTTTATAGGAACCCACATCGTAAAAAGGAGTACTAAAACTTAATTTTAAAAATGAACATTATAAATAAAATGGATACCCAAAGTAACTCATAACATGGGTTACCACATAGGAGAATAAAGGTGAAAATATGGATATAGATGAGAAATCTTACCATCAAGTTCTGATGGAGAGTGGTAGAGAACAGGGATATGAAAAATCCAACAGTCACAATGCCATAAATTTGTGATGATCTATATCACCATCTGATTCATCAGATATTAGAGCACTAGGACAACATTTTTGGTTTTCAAGATCATTTCCAAAAATCTGAAGAATTTTTTAATTAAAAGAAATACTTACGTGATTTTGGTACAATCTCAACGTTGCTCATGCCTCGAAAAATTTCACTTCATCTCTTAAATAAATGAAGTTGAATTTGTCTTTTGTAATGTTTTAGTAGATCATGCGATAGAATTATAGGTCATTCCATCTGTCTCAAACATATGTTAGAAAAAATTATACATAGGTCCATCTATGGTGAGATTAATCGGATATGGTTCCAAAAATGGACTTATACTTTATCTATCATCCTGCTTAATAAAATAAAACTAGTTTCTACTAACCAAGGACTTCTTGTAGGCCAGTGGTAGGCGATAAAGGCATGTGGCACTTAGGTTGTGGGTTCTATTCTCGCAACCTTGTCCAACGCGATGGGTTGTCGCTCGTCCTATAGGTTGTCCTTTTTTAAAAAACTAAACTATTATAACATAACAAAAAGTTCTAGCCTTAAACAATACTATCTGATGTCGAACATAATCTATTACAATCTTTAGGTTTATCCAAAATACTTCTGTCCAATCTCATAGTATAAATAAAATTATTACTAGAAAGTCCATCTACCAAGAATTGAATACAATCATTTTTCTCTCATATATCATAAGATATATATATATCGTGTTGACCATATTCCAAACATGTGAGTTCCTTAATCATGTTTTCTCTTGAAAAATAAATACCCATTGAACCTTAGTAAAAACATGAATGTTGTCAAAAGTTAACTCTTTCCACATACCAAAATCCAAAAAATATGTATACTCAAACAATGATATAACATTGTCCTTATACCAGTCATGATCTCATTAATACTATCAAACATCTCATTATCTCCTTATCCTTTCATTATTCACATATCATCTACATTCCAAAAATATTTGAATAACCTTTCATGGTTACCAGAACCATTCATCATATACTTTCAAAAACTCAAGGAAAGACAACGGTGTAACAATCCTTAGATTTTTCTTTATTCCAAAGTACCATACATTATTCATGATAAAAATAAAATGATTCCTCTACCTTATTAAACCAATGACTGAGCTTCATCATTTCTTTCATCTCATATATCATTTTTAGTCTCTTCATCATCATCATCATAAATACTACCCATACGACCATACTTATTCTCTTCAAGAAATTTTCCCATAGAGAATTAGTTTGCATAATTCCCGTACATTCCACATTTAAAACATTTAACCGTTGTTGATGTCTTAGCAATACCATTATCCTTATTAGTGGTGTTAACTGAACCTTTCCCTTTACAATTACTGGCTTTGTGTCCTTATTTTCCACACCCAAAGAATCTTCTAGTTCCTTTGAAACATTCTCCCTGATTCCTCTTACCACATTATTTAAATGATGGAAATTGAACTTTCTTTCCTCTATGATCATCATGCAACTCCATCTTTCTCTTATTATCTGAGTTAGGAAACTTACCAAAGTTGAGATTATTGATCATATTATGAGATTTCTGATTAGAAATAATAATAATGTTTGGACTTCCAAATCCCATTTCATTTGGATGCTCATGAAGAATATCATTACATTTTCCATCATATCCTCCATTATCATGAATCTTCCTATTTCTAGCCATTTTCTAAAACTCAAAAAGAATAGTGTGAGAGGCAAAAATCATATTAGGAAAACAACATAATTAAGGGGAGTACTTTCAATCTCTAACATCATAGGTTTAATCATAGGTTATTCATGATAGTTATCATAATTCTAGGACTGTAACCTATACTTATACGTAACCTTAGGAACATTCCTAGACATACCATAAAAATATATCTAGAGATCTCACTAAAGTTTTCACAACCTAGTATGGAAAGGTCAAATAAACCTTTCCTCTAATACCAACTATAGAGACCCCAAACCTGTGGTACGTGGACATTACATTACTTTTTTGTAATACATAATACATAACAAAATCCAACACTCAAGGATCGTAATAGTTTAGTGTCTATGGAAACTCGGAACACAATCTTCTAATCATGGTGAAAGATCTTCAACATCTCCCATAAAGATATTCCCCTTTTGTTTTCTTACCTAAAACCTTTCTTTATATCCTGGGGAAAAGAAAACATAAATATGGTGAGATCAAATTCTCAGTAAGGGTAAACATAGAGAACATAAAACAATCCATAAACATTTTAATGCAAAAACATGAACATATAATCTGAACATCAAAATCTTGAGCAAAGACATAAATATTGGAAGTACGTAAGGCATATATCATAAAGGAACATCAATCATGATAAAATAGAATGGGAATAAAACATGTAATTTTTCCAAACCATTAATCACATGATATGATTTCCATAGTATCCATGTCATTTCTTCCAAGACCATCTTACTGGACAAAGTCCCTTTCTGAATCGAGTTCACTCCTCGTTCCTATCCGATATCACTGAACCAGATTAACTTACGGTTCCAGCCATGTTTATCTCATGAGATATAAATCTTTACCCATTTCATTAGAGGGAGATATAGATCCCACCCATCTAATAATGAAATCATTCTTACCTGTGCCACAACATAAACATAAATCATTCATCATAACCCAAAGAATAAAATGGGGTTCATAAACATCATCCCATCATAACATAATCCATATAAAACAAATGGATATCATTTCATCATATGAAAAGTGAAACCATGTAAATCATAGATAAATTATACTTGAAACATACACATATTAAATAATGACATCTTAGATGGAAAATGGTTTTGATAAAACACTTGAAATGAATTCTTGATGAAAATATCATTTCTTCTTCAAAATCATTTTTTCACAAAATGCCAAGCAATTTTAAAGGAAAATAATTTTGTTGAAAATAGTAATGAAATATTGTAGAGGAATATTCATTGAAATATTTTGTTAAGAAACCGTAAAAATCCGTTGATTCAATATAAGTTAAAAAAACATTATTCTTGTACTTTGGCCGAAAAAGTAAAAAAGTCTCTCGAATTGAAAACCACAAAAGATTCCTTTCATATATTTTACTAGAAATTCACCGACAGGTAAAATTGGATTTAAATAATTTTAGGAGGATAGAAATAATATTACATATTGAGGAAACATGGATGTGGATGATAAATATGCCCCAGTAAATTCTGATGTATAAACAATCTCGCATAAAAATGAGATTGTGTGATTTTCCCTTACCTTATGTTCGATATGCTTCATATGTACAAAACCTCTTGTATACCGATTTAAATAATTTTTTTGACTTATTACAGAATCATATTCTTTTCTATGATATCATATATGGTTCACTTAGGACTTTATATTACCCGTTCTTTTGTAAATTCAATGTTAAAGCAGCATTTTGGGTAAAATCGTTTCATTTATCGTACGTGTTTCGACATGTTGTTCTTGATATTATTACATATATCCTGATTTACTTAATTCCAAGATGTAAAACATGATTTATATATAATATATATTCATCATATAAATATATATGATAGATCGATAAATGGAATGAAATACACCGTTCATGGAGACGGTAGGCCGTACGTACGCATGAACGCTGTTTTCATTTCCTTATTGAATTAAATGGAATTAAGTAAATGAAACATATATGTACATAAATCCAGTATCATTATTATTTAATATATTTCATGATTATTTTTTATATATACTTTATAATCATACTTGAATGGTTATTCATGGAAAATGAATCTCATCGCGTTCGTGGAGACTGTTGTCCGTACGTACGCATGAACGATGATATCATTCCCATGATCGTGGAATTGTATTTAAGTGTATGTATAATATTTAAGAATCAATATATCTTTAAAATAATCATATATAGTTATATATTTACACCATTATACACATCCATGTATGGTGGTGGTGGAAAACAGATTACATCACGGCGTTGAGACGGTATTTCGTACGTACGCACACGCGGTGATTTCATTTTCCGTAGGCCGGATAGAAGATGAAATAGGGTTTTTTAATATTTATAATAACATATAAGTATATTAGTGATAATTATGATATTATTTTATGATGAATAAATTAAAGAAGAAGAAGAATAAGAGGAAATAAATTGGAAATAATTGGTAAAGGATATTACCTCTTCTTTGAAGCGCCTCTTCTTAACCTCCTCTTAAGGCACTAGAGTCGGTCTTTTGTGGAGACCAGAACCTCTATAATGTTTCTAGGGAAGTTTATAAGGGAAATGGGTAGGGTTTGGCAGAGATTGAAGGCTCAAAATTGTGTAAAGAGAAGAGGGAGGAGGTGCCCATTTATAATGGAGGAGAGGGGCACCTTTGGAAACCTCAAAAATATTAATTTATAATAAAATCAAACCCCAGTTAAAAACATCCAAAATGACTCAAATACAAACTTAGATGACATAGGGTTGTAATTTAATCAACCAATAAAATTTATACATGTTGGTAATTTATTTTAAACATTATCAACTTGATTTATCATTATTTAATCTATTAAATTACTGGTTATAAGATTCTAAATTTTAAATTTTTATAAATAATTACTTGTGTGTTGTGAAATTTCCATAATTGGATTATTTATGAAATTTTAGACCATATAAATTTTAATTTATAATTTTCAAATATTTTTGTGATTTTTAAACAATTTTATATTATATTATTTTTATAAAATAACAATAGTGTCAATTTTGACACTATTCATTTATTTGAATTTAAATAAAATACAAACAAAATATATGTTCTAAATAAAAGATTTAATGGATTTATAACATGTCATATTTATCTATAAAATTAGTGGAGCACATTAAATAGTTCATATAAAATTTATTTTTAATATTTTTAAAACCATTTATTTGATATTTCAATCAATAAAATAATTTCAACATCACTATTGTGTCACCCTTAATGATAATTATTTAATCACTAAAAATTATAAATAAATTCACATGATGTAGATAATTTTATTAGATTTCTGGAGACTAATAATGTTCGATGTTTAATGAAGTTTATCAATAAAATAAAATTATTATACTTATAAGATTTAAGAGAGTGACATGTTGTCACTTTCTTTGGTTTTAATAATAATTAAATTATATTCATAGTAAAAAGTCCACCAAATGAATATATTCTGACCCTTATGTGATATGGGTCAACGTTTATTCATCCAATATAATTTTGGCAGGTGTTAGGGTAATTTTATAATCTTATTTTTACCCTTAATTACCCGATTTACCTTTAACTACAGTGAATAAAAATTTTCGTAGATACTATTCAAAATATCAAAAAAATAAAAGTAACCAATTAACATAATTTGGACCCACTGAATTCAAATATGGAATCCATTTTTCAAAATTCAAAACAGAGGGGTTGTAGTAATTAATTTAAAATTAATCCCGTTGTTAAGAAAATTGTTTTTAAAAGTTAAAACATTGACAATGATTGAAATGTTTTTACCTATGAATTCAATGTCAAATTAATTGTAATGACATACATTATATAAAATGGTAAAAAGATATTCTATTTATACTTCAAAACCATTAAATTTTATAATTTAACCATATAAATTATTGCGATGAAAAAAGTTTTTTTTAATTAAAATATAGCGTGTTTTTACTATTCATTAAAATATGAAAGTTATCAGAATAATATGAAAATTTTATCCAAAGTAAATTTTTATATCCTGATTCCAAAAAATAATTTCATTTTTTCAAATTGAACTTATAAACATGTCAAAAATTAAATTTAATGTGGGTGT
Organism: Viscum album; assembly: GCA_963277665.1. NCBI lineage: Eukaryota > Viridiplantae > Streptophyta > Magnoliopsida > Santalales > Viscaceae > Viscum > Viscum album. The sequence goes on from OY728166.1 coordinate 192,091,754, forward strand.
GCCATCAAAAGGCAGCAAAACTGCATTTTTTGAAAAATAATTATTTTACCCGAAAAAAATATTTTGTTCTCATATCATGTTATATAAAATGTGTAAGATGAATTATAATGTCATAAAATTCCAAATTTAGATACTACTATTCATAATGGCTAGTTCATAATAATATTATAACAATATATCGTTGTTTAGTGAAACCCAGTAATGCGTACTAAACACGCTGTCGAGGAAGGTCATGATTGCGTGTAATGCAAGCGAAGTCAATGTTGCGTGTAGTGGAAGATCCCTTTGTTGTTGTGTATAACATAATAAAAACTTATTTCATTTATATGTTAAACAAAATCTATACATAATTTTGCGTAGAATAATTTCTACAAAATGAACGTGAAATTTTGTGTAACATGAGCCAAGAATTGTGTTGCGTATACTGCAAGCTAATACGGTGTTGCGTATAGTACAAGCTAATTTTGGTGTAGCGTACAACACAAGACATCAATGAAATTAAAAATAATAATTCTCATAAAATATCAGGTTGTTACATATATTTTTTACATTCCATTTGGTGTTAATACAATAATTTTGTTTGAGGAAATGTTGACTACCACCCTATCAAAGCGATGTGATTCGTTCACACACTACATCGAATGTATTAAGGATGGATTTAGGGAATATATATTATATAATTACGTTACATTAATAATGATATATACATTTAGATATATATATATATATATGTGTGTGTGTGTGTGTGTCTTTTACATTCTATCACTCAACATGATAATTAAATGGAAATAGAGTTCATGCATACGTCCGACCAACCATCTCCATGAATAGTGAATTACATTTCATAATTATATATTATATAGATTATTATAATACAAATATTCTTTATATAAATCATGGATTATATTTTGGAATCATGATATATGATTAAGGACAAAAACTATAAAAAATTAAGACACATAAGAAAAACAGAGCGAATATTACATGAAGTGAAACCTTAACATACAATGGTTAACAAGTGGGTAATATATGGTCATAATAAAACAATATATCAGATTTTATATAATAATATGGTTCATTATAATATTTATAATAAATTTATATTTATTATATAGGTGTTTGTAATAAGTACGATGAGAGTCGATATGTAGCACCCTAAACATTTTATGGTATCTTTATGTTAAATACAATCTATTCATCACTGTGTTCCTTTGAAACAAGACCAGGTTATTTTGGAGATAGTCAAAACCTAGCCTTTAAATATAAAATTTCCACTTCAATGTTTTTTATTTTGAAAAATGTTCATCTAGAGTTGTGATCAGTAAGTCATTTGGAGTCTGATAGAAAAAACTTAATTTTTGGTGAATAGTAACATACCCTTATGAATTGTAATATGACCCTTATGAATAGTAAATAATATTATTATTTTTTTTCTTAAGGAAATAAGACAATGAGATCTTAATTAGTTTTTCAATGAGAAATAAAAAAAATTGCACTTTATGATTGTTATTTTTCGAATTAACTTTAAATTTATTTATAAATTAAATACATAATATTTAGAAAATTAATTTTGAAAAATGGAGTAAATTTTTGAATTCTACACATCAAAAAATGGATAGGGTAAATTTTTGGGATTTTTCTAAAATACATGAATTTTTCATGAATAGTAAAAATACAATTTTAATTTTTCGGTAGTTTAATGACATCATAATGATGTAATAATTAAATATAAAAGTATGGTAGACTTGTGTACAGTAACTTATGTAATGAGGTGTCCCAAGTGGCTTAAATCATGGGGAAATATCGTGGGAAAGCCCATGGTTTTGCGAAAACCACTGATGAGGTGTCCCTTTTTATTAATAAAAAAATCTCTCTTGATTACTATAAATACCCACTCACCCCCGTCGTTTTCATTCATTCCAAATCTCTCATCCTCTAATATCAGGTGGTTTTACCTCTCTAGAAGTCCTCCCAAGGTGTCCCTAATCCCCCAAGGTCTAATCCTTCAAGATCTAGGAGTTATTCTACAAGGTAAGGGAATCCTTCATTCTCTTCTTTAAGTAGACACTTCTTTTATGTTAGCTATTTGAAATTACTTTCTCATATGTTGGGGTTTGAATTTATTTATTCTTATTACTGAACTTTTTATTTGAATATTATAAGATACCCTTTTGTTCTCATAATTTGATTTTATGAAATTTTAAGTGACGTTGTTGGGCTGCCGAATTTTCATAAGGGATCTCTCAACTTTTCTTTTATTTTCAAATTCATCTCTTTTATTTTTCTCTCCTAACCTCCTCTGTCCAAGTGAACATGATAAACTCAAGTATCATATATATAATTGAATTATATCATGTGCATGGAAGAACTGTCATCAATATCCTTTCTCCCTTTCTTTTATTTTTATAAACAAAATCAACATCCTTGAGGTTCCAATTTATAACCATTGTGGACGATGGAGTTTCTTTGTTCACTTTCTTCATCATTACTAGTAATGAGACCATTTTAATGGTTGAACCAGATAAGAATAGAATTATTTCATCTATTTAATGTTCTGTAATCTTTACACACTCATAATACAGAATAATAATACAAAACGAGTTCATTGTATACGAAACATCAAAGCTAAATCCTAGCGTTTATCAAAAAAATTTATCATTTGATTCATCCTAATGTATATAACCTATGATCATTATAAGATCATTTATATCTATTTAATTTCACTAATAATATATATTAATAAATCTGGATATTTATCCACATTTCAAAATGAACATCCATTCCTGAGAGCAAGTAAACAAAACATGAAAACCAAGGAATAAAATGCTTCAAAAACAATAAAATTGAACCTCTTAAACCCATTAAAAGGGCCATTAATGAACCTAATAAAGTTATACCATATCAATTACATGTTGATTGGGTTATGGAATTATTAATTAATGATTCAATATTTGATTATTCAGGTCGTTAAGAACAATCCACAACACCTTCGAGCATAAGGTAAGGGATCCTCTCTCTCACTTTTGTTCAAGAATCCCCCCTATGTTGTGCACCTAATAATCCTTATGTGGTGTACCTACTTCCCATTTGAGATAACTTTTCATTTGAAATTATGTTCATATTAAATATCCATAATCTCATATCATGGATAAGTTTGTTTTCTAAATCATATACCATTTTTCATACGGTGTTTATTTGGAAAGTTATTTTAATTATGGAAGTATTGATAAATCTATATACTCTACTATATATGGATATTTATAAGCCATATTTCCCTTGTATTGAATCAACATATTAATAATTATTTGGACATACAGTGGAGGTTGGTGCGCTCTATAGCCCCTCGATGCATCGGTAGGTCTCATGAGACAAATCAGTTGGCGACAAACCCTTCAAGTTTGTTTCCAAAAATCATACGAGTTTCTACCCATAGAACTAAACCGTTTTAATGGTATTATGGTTTCATGTGCCAGATACAAGACGTCCAATTAATAAGCATTCTATTTATTCATTATCAGTTTTTATTATTATCCATTAGGTTTTCACTATGATAAAATCTATGGATGCAGTTTCATACTCAGTTTATTAATGGAATTAGTTATTCATTAATTCACTATGCCATATTGATTATGTTAGATTGACTATGATTCACTTATAATTATATTCATGCTTCCACTATTTGTAACCCTTACTGAGAATTTGAGCTCACCCCTTTCATTGTTTACCATCAATAGGTGATGAAGAGAAGGACATTTATTGAGCTCAAGTGGTTGCATTTTATTTTTCATTATGTATTATATTTTATAAACCTTTCCAATGTAATTTGAGAAACATCTATGTGTCTGGTTTCATCAAGACTACTAAATTGATTTTTCCTTTGGGATTTTTATTCCTTATAACCATTCCAGTATCACAATTAATGCACCAACTCCAGCTTAGAGGGGTCGGGGTGTTAGAGTTGGTATCATAGGATGTTTAGTAGAAAATTTGGAAACTAGATTTAGAAAACGTAGAATTAGGGAAGATTCCCTAAGTTAGTCTTTGAGGAAATAAATATAATAACTTCATGGTATTTTGGTAAGGAATAGATTATGTGGATCATTTAAGAAATACATCCATGTCTGGAAATGAGCAGGTAGAGGTGGCTTTGGCACAAATGTATCAAAGGGGTAAAACCCAAAAACACCACTTTGAGATAGACTCGAATGGGAAATGGTGCAGGACAATGGTCCTTGCTTCACTCTTGGTTACGACACTCCCGGGGGATATGCTTAGGATAATTCATATTTTCTTTACAAGCCATTATGAAAGGGTTTATGCAAATTTTTCATTATAGGAACCATGCTTATAAGATTATTTATGCTTAGAATTTCAATATATGTTGAGTGCTTTTCTATTTGAGATTAATAAACTAATATAATGTATCCCATTATTTAGAAATGGTGTCTAATGGAAGAAGGGGAATCAATACTTGCGGGCATGGTAGGGATCTCCCTACTGAGCAAGTCCACATGGTCAACGTTGGATCAGATAAGATCATGACAATATTGGGACAACTTAATCAAGTTGTAACGAATAACCATTCAACACCTGTGTCGGATCGATTCATGCGGCAGAAGACCCCATCTTTCAGTGGGACTACTAATCCAGTGGTTTCTGAGCAATGGATCAAGTCCCTTGAAAAGATATTCATGGTGTTATGATGCAATGAAAATGAAAAGGTAGTACTTATAGTATACTGTATCAAGGGAGAAGCTAATCAATGGTGGTACATGATTCAAAATACCACGGAGGAAGGAGAGATAGATGATATGGAATGGAGGACTTTTAAGGAAAAATTCTTCGAAAAATATTTCCCTCGTGAGCAACAAACTGAAATGAAGAGGAAATTACTTGGCTTGAAACAAAGGGAAGAAGACAGTGTTGCAGAGTATGAGGCTACCTTCACAAGGCTAGTCAGGTAAGCTGTGGATTATTTATGAGACTCGGCATACAAGATTGATCATTTCTTTGAAGGTCTTAAGCCAAGTCTTCAAAGGGCACTGGCTTCTCAATCACTTTCATCATATGATGAAATTGTATCAAGTGCCATCAAAACAGAGAAGGAAGTTGCGAGATCAAATTTTTTCAAAGGAAACCAAGATAAGAAGCGGTACTCTGATAACAAGGGAAAAGGAGAAGCATCAATGAAGAGAAAGGGAATGAATAGTTACCCATTATATGAGAACAGTGGAAAGAATCATCTCGGGAAATGCTTGAAAGTCGTGGGAGTCTGCTATAACTATGGAGAAAGGGTCATCGATCTGATGAATTCAGGGGGGAAGAAACAATTCAACGATATTCAATGCTATAATTGCATAGAGATGAGACACTATGCAAATGAGTGTCCTAAGCGCCAAAGAAATATGCCTTAGAAAAGGCCAAGAGAGAAAGGGGGAGCATATGCGATTACAACCATGGAGGTTTAAGTTCCTACTGATGTGATGGCAGGTAATTTAATTGTTTCCTCAAGTTTAGCCAATGCTTTATTTGATTCTGGATCATTGCATTGTTTCATATCTTCCCATTTTTCTATGAAAATTAGATATTTCCAATTTGACTTAACAAGTGAGTTGTCAGTCAAAACTCCTAAGGGAAGTATCATTGCTACAAAGTTCTATGAATCAATTCCCATTAAAGAATATAAAATTTTTTTATCTGCTAATTTCATCATTATACCTATGATTAAAATTGATATAATCCTCGTTATGGATTAGATTTCGGACCATGATGCAACAATTTATTATAATAAGAAGGAGGTAACGATTTTTTATATCGATGATAAATAACACCTTATCTTTAGAGCAGAATCATCACCACCTAATTCTTATCTAGATCCACCCCTAGTAGCTCAACTAAATTTAATTATTTGTGAGGAAGATAATGAAATAACTGTGGGTGAGGAAGGTAATGTTCAAATAGAGGATGTACCTATTGTGAGAGAATATGTTGATGTTTTTCTAGAAGATTTACCTGGACATCCTCCAGAATGAGAAATTGAGTTTTCCATTGATTTAATTCTGAGTTCAAGGCCTGTATCGAAGACCCCTTATAAAATGGCCACTGTGTAATTATAGGAACTAAAGAAACAACTAGAGGAATTGAGTAATAAGGGATTTATTCTCCCTAGTGTTTCTCTATGGGGAGCCCCTGTCCTTTTTGTTAAGAAGAAATATGGATCTATGAGGTTATGTATCGACTACATGGAGATCAATGCTATAACAATGAAGAACATGTTCCCCTACTTCAAATTGATGATTTATCTGACCAACTGCATGGTGCTCAATACTTTTCAAAGATTGAACTTTGATCTGTATATCATCAATTGAGTGTAAAGAAGGAAGACATTTTGAAAACAACGTTTCAAACCAAGCACAGGCATTACGAGTTTACAGTAATGCCTTTTTGATAGACTAATGCACCCTCTATCTTTATGGATCTAATGAACATAGTTTTCAAAGAATATCTCGATGATTTTATAGTGGTATTTATTGATGATATCTTGGTATACTCCAAATTCTATGAAGATCATGAAAATCAATTACGCATTATCCTGAAGACTCTTAGAAGACATGAATTATATGGGATGTTTAGCAAGTGTGAATTCTTGCTTCTGGAGATTTCTTTTCTTGGCCCTATTGTCTCAAAGGATGGAATACTACTTGATCCTATAAAGACAATGGAAATCCAAGATTTTCCCATGTCATCAAACATAACTGAGGTACGCAGTTTTATTGGCTTAGCAGGTTATTATCGGCATTTTGTGCAGAATTTTTGTCCGACTGGATAACCCGCTAATGAAGATCACACGTAATGGGGTTAAATTTTTTTGGGAAAAACATTGTGAGGAATGTTTTGAAGAACTGAAAAAAAATATTATTCAATGCTCCTATATTGACTCTACCATCGGGGAATGAGGGTTTTGTTATTTATAGTGATTATTAAAAGAAATGACTTGGTAGTGTCCTTATGCAAAATGATTGGGTTATTGTTTATGCATCACGGCAACTAAAAATTCATGAGAAAAACTACCCTACTCATGATCATGAGTTAGATGCTGTAATATTTTCTATGAATATATGGATACATTATCCTTATGGTGAAAATTATGAGATTTATACTGATCACAAGAGTTTGAAGTATATTATCTCACAGAAGGAACTCAACATGAAGCAAAGGAGATGGCTTGAACTACTCAAGGATTATGATTGCATGATACACTACCACCCGAGGAAGGCAAATAAGGTGGCAGATGCTTTGATCAGAAAGGATCATGGAGTTTTGAACATGATGAGATTTGAAAGGGATCCTATTTTCATAGATCTAGTAATGATGGATATGGGAATAACCATGGAAGGTGAAATATCAATGCCTTTTCAAATAGTGGCCAAACCATCTTTACTATAAAGGATAAAACGTTCTCAAGCTGATGATGAGGAGTTTCAAAAGAATATTAAAGCTTTGAATGATGGGAGATTGAGTTAATTAATATATGAAGATAGAATTTTTAAATTTAGGAAGATACTTTGTGTTCCTGATATACCTGATCTAAAAAGGGAATTGTTGGATGATTCTCATAGTTCCAATTTCTCTATACACCCTGGTAGCAATAAGATGTATAGATATTTGAAGGAACATTTTTGGTTTGACTACATGAAGCGGGAGATTCCTGATTTTGTGTCAAGATGTATGGTTTGTCAACAAGTGAATGCTGGAAGGCAACAGCCTAGAAGAGTATCGCAACCTCATCCAATACCAGAGTGGAAATGGGATAATATCACGATGGACTTTGTCATGGGACTACCAAAGACTCCTAGAAGGAACGATGCAATATGGGTCATTATTGATCATCTTACCAAGTCAGCACATTTTCTTTCTATAAGAAAAGATCTACCACATAAACGTCTAGCAAGAAAATATATTAATGAAGTTGTGAGACTTCATGGAGTACCTCTATCGATTTTTTCTGATCGTGATCCGCGTTTTACATCCAGATTCTGGAAAAGTCTTCAGAAGTCATTGAATATTGATTTTCATATGAGTACTGCATATCACCCTCAAACTGACGGACAGTATGAAAGGACTATTCAAACTATGGAATACATACTGAGATCATGCTCTCTTGACATCCAAGGTATGTGGGATCAATACTTGCCTTTGGTGGAATTTACCTACAACAATAGTTTCCATTCAAGTATTCAAATGGCTCCATATGAAGCATTATATAGAAAGAGATGTTGAACTCCAACTTGTTAGGGCGAAGTTGGTGAAAGGAAACATATAGGCCCAGAACATATTGAAGAGACGACGACAAGGGTGAAGAAAATACAAGCCCATATTAAAGAATCCCAAAGTAGGCAGAAGGGTTATGCTGACAATCAGAGAAAGGACATGGAATTTCAAGTGGGAGATCTTGTATTTATGAACGTATCTCCATGGAAGGGCATCTAAAGGTTCGGTAAGAAAGGGAAACTGAGCCCCATGTACATCAGACCATTTGAAATTTTGGAAAGAATCAGAGTTGTAGCTTACCATTTAGCAATGTCACCAAATATTTCCAGAGTTCATGATGTGTTCCACGTATCATTGTTAAAGAAATACATGCCAGACCCAATGCATGTACTCACATATGAAGGATTAGAACTGGAACCAGATTTTTCATACTGTGAAAAGCCTATTAGTATTCTTGACACAAGGGAGTAGGTATTGAGAAATCGAAAAAAATGATCTAGTAATGATTCTTTGGAGAAACCAGAATATGGATGAAGAAACATGGGAACCAGAGGATTTCATGAAGAAGAACGACCCACATCTTTTTGGTGGGCTATATACATAAAATTATGAGGACGAAATTTCCAAAGAAGGGGATAATGTAGCACCCCAAACATTTTATGGTATGTTTCCATTAAATACATTATATTCATCACTGTGTTCCTTTGAAACAACACTAAGTTATTTAGGAAATATTCAAATCCTAGCCATCAAATATAAATTCTCTACTTCTATGGTTTGAATTTCAAAAAATGGTCATCTAGAGTTGTGATCAGAATGTTATTTGGACTCTGATAGAACAAACTTAATTTTTGTTGAATAGTAACATACCCTTATGAATAGTAATATGAATAGTAATATGACCCTTTTGAACAGTAAATAATAATGTTATTTCATTTTCTTAAGGCAATAAGATAATGATATCTTAATTATTTTTTCAATGAGAAATAAAACTATTTGCACTTTAAGATTGTTATTTTTTGAATTAACTATGATATTATTTAAAAATTAAATTAATAATATTTAGAAAATTAATTTTGAAATAAGAAGTTCATTTTTGAATTCTACACATCGAAAAATGGTAAGGGTAAATTTTTGGGATTTTTCTAAAATACATGAATTTTTCATGAATAGTAAAAATACGGTTTTGAGTTTTCTGTAGTTTAATGATATCTTAATGATGTAATAATTAAATATAAAAGTATGGTCGACTTGTGTATAGTAAATTATGACATGAGGTGTCCCAAGTGTCTTAAACCATGGGAAAATACCATGGGAAAGCCCATGGTTTTGCGAAAACCACTAACAAGGTGTCCCTTTTTATTAATAAAAAACTCTCTCTTGATTACTCTAAATACCCACTCACCCCATTCATTTTAATTCATTCCAAATCCCTCATCCTCGAAGCTCTGGTGGTTTTACCTCACTATGAGTCCTCCCAATGTGTCCCTTAGTCCCCAAGGTCTCATCCTTCAAGATCTAGGAGTTATTCTACAAGGTAAGGGAATCCTTCTTTTTCTTCTTTAAGTAGACACTTCTTTTCTGTTGGCTATTTGAAATTCCTTTCTCATATTTTGGGGTTTGATTTTATTTATTCTTCTTACTGTACTTTTGATTTCAATATGATGAGATACCATTTTGTTATCATCATTTGATTTTAGGAAATTTTAAGAGACGTCGTTAGGCTTCTGAATTTTCATAAGGGATCTCTCAACTTTTCTTTTATTTTCAAATTCATCTCTTTTATTTTTATCTCCTCGCCACCTCTGTCCAAATGACCATGATAAAATCTAGTATCATATATATAATGGAATTATGTCTTGTGAATGGATGAACTATCATCAATTTCCTTTCTCCCTCCCTTTTATTTTTATAAATGAAATCAATATCAATGAGGTTCCAATTTATACCCTTTGTGGACGACGGAGTTTCGTTCTTCACATTCTTCATCATTACTAGTAATGAGACCATTTTAATGGTTGAACCAGATATGAATAAAATTATTTCATCTCTTTAATGTTCTGGATTTTTACACACTCATAATACGGAATAATAATACAAAACGAGTTCATTGTATACGAAACTACCAAGCTAAATCCAAGTGTTTATCAAAAACTTTTAACTAATGATTCATCCTCATGTATATAACCTATAATCATTATAAGATCATTTATATCTCATTAATTTCAAAAATAAAATATATTAACAAATCTGGATATTTATCCACATTTAAAAATGATCTTCCATTCATGAGAGCAAGTAAACGAAACATGAAATCCAAGGAATAAAATGCTTCGAAAACAATAAAATTGAACCTCTTAAACACATTAAAAGGGCTATTAATGAACCTAATAAGGTTATACCATATCAATTAAATGTTGATTAGGTTCTAGAAATATTAATTAATGAATATAAATTTGATTATTCAGGTCGTTAAGAACAATCCAGAACACCTTTGAGCATAAGGTAAGGGATCCTCTCTCTCACTTTTGTTCAAGAATCTCCCCTATATTGTGCACCTAATAATCCTTAGGTGGTGTACCTACTTCCCATTTGAGATCAAATTTCATTTGAAATTATGTTTATATTAAATATCTATAATCTCTTTTCAGGGATATGTTTTTTGTCTAAACTGTATACCATTTATCATACGGTGTTTATTTGGAAAGTTATTTTAATTATGGAAGTATTGATAAATCTGTATACTCTACTCTATATGGATATTGATAATGAATATTGCTCTTGTATTTAATCAATTAATAAAGAATAATCTGGACATGCAGTGGAGGGTGGGGCCCTCTATAGCCCCTCGATGCATCGGTAGGTCTCATGAGACAAATCAGTTGGTGACAAACCCTTCTAGTTTGTTTCCAAAAATCAGACGGGTTTCTACCCATAGAACTGAACCATTTTAACAGTATTATGGTTTCATGTGCCAGATACATGATGCCAAACTAAAAAGAATTCTCTTTATTCATTATCAGTTATTATTATTATCCATGAGTTTTTCACTATGATAAAGTCTATGGATGAAATTCAATTCTCATTTTATTAATGGCATTAGTTATTCATTTATTCACTATGCCACATTGATTATGTCAGATTGATTATGATTCCCTTATTATTGAATTCATTCTTCTGCTATTTGTAACCCTAACTGAGTGTTTGAGCTCACCCCTTTCATTTTTCCCTCAATAGGTGATGAAGAGAAGGAGATTTATTGAGTTCAAGTGGGTGCAGTTTTAGTTTTCATTATGTATTGTATTTTGTAAACATTTCCAATGTAATTTGAGAAACATCTATGTATCTAGTTTCTTCAAGACTACTAAACTGATCGTTCCTTCAAGATTTTTATACCTTCTAACCATGCCAATATCACATGTAATGCACCAGCTCCAGCCTATAAGGGTCGGGGTGTTACATGATACACAAGGTCAGGGGATTTTATCTCGCGTTTTATTTCCATGAGATACATGACATGTTTTCCACTCCGTATTTTTGTATGGTGTATTTACTTCTCATAATTGTATTCCAAGTATATTATAATTAAATTTATGGGTATTAAAATATTAATTTTATGATATTTCATTCATGGGTTTTATGTTTCAAATGATACAAAATCGTTGAAATAATTTTGTCTCAATTTTCCTTCACTGAGACTCTTATTTTGTTATGCACCTAATTTATCTTTTAAGTTTTATACACATCCTTTTTAAAAGTTATATAATTAATTTTTTTAATTTCATGATATTTTATGTTTTATTTAATTTCTTTTTATTGCATGGAGAGTATGATTCCATGTTACCAAGTTATAAAATTTTATTGAGATAATCTCATCTCTCATTAAGTTTGTTTATATTCATGCATTCTTTGATTGAATATTATTATACATATCTAAGGAAATTTTTTTAATTATCTTCTAATTAATGTATTCATGATTTATTTATATATTGGTACCATTTATTCCACTCTTTGGTGCATGATATAGTTAAGAAAATGTTTTAAGAATTCCTGAATTTACACTCTTCAGTCAGAAATCTATGTTCTCTTAGAACCATGTTGTATAATAGTTGATTCCAATAATATTCTTCCAATCCCATATGATTGTTAAAATAAATCATTACCCATTTTCCATTTTTCAAATTCTTTCTAAGGAATCTCCTTGTTTCTTTCTGAATGATGCATTTTTCTAACATTTTTATCATGAAAAAGGAATATTCTTTTTACCTCGTACGTCATGTATGAATTTATCTTCCATCAATCCTTTTAAGCTATAATTTCATTTTAAGGTTTATTTTTTAATAGAATATTTTTTAAAATATATTTTCATTGAAATGTTTTTCAAAATTTTTTCAATCTTCTTTTATAAATTTTCAAGGAAAATTATTTTAAAAATGTTTTCAAGATTATTTTATATGTTTTAAATGATAATGGGTTTCATTACAATTTAAAACCTAATTTGTATGTTTCCAAAGTATTTTCAAAGAAAATTTTTTCAAAACATTTTCAACCGTTCTTTATAAGTTTTCAATGTGTTGTAAAATAAAAATGTTTTTCAATTTTCTTGAAGCTGGATTCGAATTGTATGGCTTCCGCTCCTCTTTCGAACGCGCTGCACGCGCCTCCGGACGATTTGAATCTCTCGACCGTTAGGCCCCCTCTGGCGTGGTCCCCGCGGTCGGCGGCACTCTTTCCAGATACCTCTGGCCCTGATCTCCAGTGGCGTCCTCCGGGTCTGTGTGGTGTGGAGGAGTCCCCTCCGACGCGTGTGCTCAACGGCCGCTCGGATGCTCGGAGTTTCAAATCCTATAAGGACGCTTTGTCAGGGCTGTCGGCTAAGCCTATTCAGCCTCGTCTGCCCTGTATTCCGGCTATCCAACTGGTGCATCTCTGTTCAGATAGGGTGGGTGGTTGTCCGACGATTGATCTGTCAGAGTAGGAACTCTCTTAGGCGTCGATCTTCCATGATTTTTCCTTGGTTTCTCGGTTCGGGTGAGATAAGTACTCTCTAGCCTTTTTCAGGGATTTCGTGGTTTCATGGGGGCTCTCCCAGCCTGCGGCGGTCTCTGTGCTTTCTAACGCTGCTTTTTTGCATTCATCTGAAAAACGAGGACTTTGTGAGGGCTTGGTCCGGGAAAGAGAGGCGCTGTGGCTCTTGGTGTTTTTCACTAACTCGATGGTCGTAGGATGCGCATTTCAGAAAGCAGTCGAGCAACGTGGCGGTGTGGGTTCGGTTTCCTGGGCTTCCCTTGCCTCTCCAGCATCCTTCTATCTTGGAATCTGTTGGCATTTCTTTGGGGGGATTTCTTTGCGTTGATGACGATACTAGTTGCCTTCAAGCTGCGTTGTGCCCTTGAACTTGTGTGGAATTGGATCTTGCGGAGCCTCTCCCTCCCAAGGTGCTGAAAAGAGTGTGTGCCGGGTTTTCGTGGTGGAAACGTCTTTGGTATCAAGCTCTTCCTCATTTCTGCGTGGAATGTGTCCTTCAGGGACATTCAGCGGCTGTTTGTAGGAAACACCACTCTAGACTCAAGGAGGGAAATCCGTTGAATGCCTCCTGTTCTCCTTTTCCCTATTCGGGTGCTTCTACTGATGTACTGGTGGGTTCTTCGGCGGTTGAGGATGGGGTTGCTCTGGGTTCAGTGGCAGTGTCCTCTGGTTCTGAGTTGGTGGGTGGTGATGGGCCCCCTTCCGCGGGCAGACCTTCTCTTCTGAACCAGGTGTCCCAGGTGCTTGGCAATGTTTCGGTTTCGGAATGTTTCGCGAAGACCTTGGTTCTTGCTTCCTCCTTTGGCACCCCTACACTGAAGGATGTGGATCCTGTTCCGGTCATGACGGCTTTTGGCTCGGGCTCCTTGGTTTTCGATGACCATGACCCCCTTAAGGATTCTGTCTAGCCCCTTTCCTTCCCTCTGGCACCGTCCCTTCTATGCCATTCGCATGATCCGTCTGCGGGTTCCTCTAGTTTGTCTGAAGTCTAGGGGGTCAATTTTATTCCTGACGGCGTGTTGACGGAGCTGGACTCGTCCAGGCGGCCACTGGAGAGGATGACAGTTGTCTCTCTATTTCAAGAGGAGGTGACCCTAAGACCAAAAGCCCAGTTGGTCCTCTCCTCCAATAGGTTCTCTGTGCTGGAGGAACCAGAGGTTGCTGACAAGGTGTGCTCCTCACCAGTTTTTAGGAAAGGCTCCATTTCGCAGGTGTGTTCTCCTGTTCCTGTGGGCGGGCCTACCACCAGATTGAGGTCTCGGGCCTATGTGTCCATAGGTTCTCTTTCAAAGTCTGCACAGTCTCGCTCAAAGGTACCCTCCTCTCTTTTCATGTCTTCAGAATCTCGTCGCCATCATGCGTCTGTCATTGCTGCTCTGGAACGAAAACAAGATTTTGCTTGCATTTCTTCCTTCTCCGGAAATATAGGATTCGCCAACGGCATGCATGCTGGTACACGTAACAGGAATATATGGCTTTTCATCAAAGCAACGGTTGTGTTGGATATCGTGGATGCTTCCTCGCAGTCAATGACTAACAATTGTTGATGTTTCTGAGAAAAGAGGAGGAATCGAGATCTCCATCATTTTGACCTGGGATTTCAGGAACTTTCTGGCTTCAACTGGACTTGTTGATCTGGGATTTTCAGGAAGCATGTTTACATGGTGTAACAACCGCCGAGGCACCAGGAGGATTTGATGTCGACTCGATCGTTGCCCAGCTAACATTCAAGGATTGGATCTTTTTACTCGGTCTTCTGTCATACATCTTTCCAGATCAGTGTCGGATCATGCTCCTTTACTGGTGACACTTAAAGAAGGGGACGCGGGTTCAAGACACTTTTTCTACTCTTCTACTTGGCATCAGTGGGGTGGATTCCTTCATCTCGTTAGGAACTCATGGGAAAAACCTGAGCAGGGCATGTCCTAGGATGGTCTCATGAACCGACTTCAGGGTCTAAGAAGGGACATTCAAGTTTGGCTTCCCAATAACAAAAATGATGATAGCAGTATGGAAGGTATCAAAAGAGTTATAGAGGATCTTGAGAATGGCCTTCTTGACTCTTGGGATGATAACTGTTTTTCTATGTTGGTTGAGAAGCATAATGTGCTTGATGAGTAACTTCTGGCGGTTGAAAGGGAGTGTAGACAATGATATAAAGCTTTGTGGCTCAAATAGGGAGATAAAAACACCGCCTATTTTCATGCATGTATGAAGGAAAAAAGGGTTAGTAGAAGAAATAACCTCATGATGGAAGACGATTCCTTCAGTTCAGATGTTCAAGTTGTTGGGAAAAAGGCGTTGGAGTATTTCGAAGATCTCCTGGATCAACCAAATGGTTTCAATGATGAAATGTTAAGTGATCAGGATGGTGAGGAGGCTTTTTGGAACTACATTCCTGGGCTGGTGGAGAACAGGGACAATCACATGTTGCTGGCGACACCTGAGTAGGAAGAGGTTAAAATGATAGTGTTTGGTATGGATAATGAAAGCACTCCTGGGCCAAATGGTTTTCTAGGTGCCTTCTTTGTTGTTTCTTGGGACATTATTAAAGACAAAGTGGTGGAGGCAGTGCATAATTTATTTAGAGGTGGCCCGTTGGATCGAGCTGCCTACGCCTCTAAAGTGGTTCTCATCATTAATGTGAAAGATCCATATGCTTCGAATTAGTTCAGACCTATATGTTTGAGCAACTTTGCTTATAAGATTTTATCCACTCATCTTAATAAAAGGCTTTGTAATGTCATTCCAAGAATAATATCTGCGGAGAAATGTGATTTTGTGCATGGAATAAGTATTCAGGGGGGCCATTGGCATTGCCCAGGAAATGGTCGACGACTTGAATAAAAAGACAGTTGGTTCCAATATTCTGGTTATGGTGGATTTGGATAAGGCATATGACAAACTGGAGTGGCAATTTATCATCAGGGTTATGAGGAAATTTGGATTCCAAGACTGGTTGTGTGACTTGTGTTTTAGATGCTATGCTTCCCCATGGATCAAAATTTCTCTTATGGGAAGGCCTTTGGGTTCTTTAAATTGGCTCGTGGTATTAGACAGGGTGATCCCTTGTCTCCTACTTTGTTCATCATTGGCCAAGAGGCACTCACAAGGAATATTCATCAAAGCCTTTTGGATGGGAAGATCCTTCCTTTTCGCAACAGGTTTGGGAATGGCATGGTCTCTCATCTCATGTTTGCTGACAATATGTAATTCTTCATTATTGGAAGATAAAAATCAATTTTTGGGTTCTCCAAGGTTTTGTCTATCTTTGGCAAGTTGAGTGGTCAACGAGTTAATTCGTGAAAGAGTAGTGTCTTCATTTCTAATAAGTTCCCTGGAAGACCCATCTCTGTTATCCAAGACAAGTTGGGTATTCAACGCCACCATCTGCCCATGGTGTATCATGGCGCCCCCATCTCCAATGGAAGAGTCAAAAAGGTGTTCTTTGATGACATTATTAACCGGATCATAGGAAGAATTTTCAATTGGAAAACTCGTTTTCTTTCCTTTGGAGGTAGGATCACCTGGATCAATAATGTACTCACTGCTATTCTGATGCATGTGCTATCCATTATTAGGCCGTAGAAGGGAACTATTAGAACCCTAGAAAATATTATGATTGCCTTCCTTTGGGATGAAAATCAAGTTGGGCGTTGCCATTGGGCCTTGTGGAAGCGATTGGCTAGACCTGTCGATGAAGGGGGTATTGATCTTCGCGATGTGGAGGAGTCCATGCAAGCTATGCAGGCAAGATTGGCCTGGGAGATTTTGGAAGGGAGATCCCTTTGGTCAAAGTTCATCACTCATAGATATGGGGAGGATTGGAGGAGCTGGTCATTAAATCCCAGGAGATTATCCAGCCTTGCTTGCTGCATGTTGAATCACTTAGAGGTAATGGAAGGAAGTGTCCACTGGACCATTGGCTGTGGTGATGTCAACTTTTGGAACTCAAACTGGTCTGGAACCAGTCTCTATTTTCCAGGATGCCCAGCTCTGACGATCTCATTTAAAGAGGCATGTCTTCACTCAAAATTTATTGATGTGATCCTGAACAGCGAGCAAAGGGAGGTTTTTGATAGCATCATCTTGGTGGTTGAGCTGGACTGGTGTAATTTTTTGGGATCATCTTCTAGTCAATTCTCCTGTCCCGATTTCTGGAACCTGATCCATTCCAGCAGGTGTATGGATTTGTGGGCTTCAAAGCTCTTGTGAAAGGTGATCCCAGGGAAGATGAACTTCCTGGTTTGGGACCTAAGGAATCATGCTATACCAACCGATGAGAATGTAAAAAAGAGAGGTGTGTGTCTGGCTTCCCTGTGCCAGTGTTGCAGCAGGCCACAACCGGAAATGTCGGAGCACCTCTTCTTCCACGGTGATTGGGCCAAAGGCGTCTGATCTTTCTTACAACAGGGATTCAATCTCCACGTCTCCATTGGTCCCATACAGGAGGTGATTTCGAGCTGGTTCCAGGGATCGGGGCATTTGGGAACAGAGGTTCAGATCCGTGGGATGGTTTTTTCATCTGCTTGTTGGGTTCTCTGGGATGCTAGGAACAAAGTCAGGCACGGAGCCATGATTTTGGGATATTATTTACAGGTTCGGGTGAAACTGCTTGTGATGGAGTTGGGGGATCTTATTAACAATGCAGGGCAGTCTATGACTTTGAGAAGATTTATCCTTGTTCTTTGCTCAGGTTTGGTTTCCAGCCAACTCAACCAGGGTCGATGGGTGTGATGGGTCCCTCCTTGTATGGGGCTAAAATTGAATGTGGATGGATCTTGCTTGAATGGAGAAATGAGAGGGGGTGGTCTAGTTCGTGACAACAGGGGTTCCATGCTTATGGGCTTTAGTTCATACCTTGGTATTGGTAATTCCTTGGTTCCGGAAGCTAAAGCCTTGGTCACAGGTTTTTCCTTATGTAGGCAGTTCAATATCCCCATCACTGAAGCAGAGACGAATTCTGCTATGATGGTCATATTTCTTCAGGGCAATGGGGTCGTCCCCTAGGAGCTGGTTTATATGTTCTGGTACTGTAAAACAATTTCCCACCATAATATTTCTATCAAGCACACTTGGCGTAATGGGAATTACGCAGATGACATGTTAGCTAGTAAGGGAACATCGGGAGAGAGACTGATTACCTACACTAGCTTGGGATCTCTGCCCGATGATTACAAATTCACTATCAGAAACGATGCTCTTGGTCTCCATTATTTTCGCACTCCTCGATGACTTTGGTTGTATGCTCTTTGTTTGTGATTTTGAATAAAAATTACTTTTCAGGTAAAAATAATTTGTCTTGAAGCTTATTTTTTACGTTTTCAAGGAAAAAGGTTTTTAAAATGATTGCATATCTTCTTTATAAGTTTTAATTTTAATTTTTATGAAAAATTATTTTCAAACAATTTTTTTAATTAAAAATACATTTTCAAAGAAGAAATGATATTTTTCTCAAGAAATGTTTTTGAATGATATTTAAAAATTATTTTCCATCTATGATGACATCTGTTGATGTTAATGTTGAAACAAAATATGTATAATGATTCTCAGATACAAGAGGGGAGTGGATTTTAACATTAAAAACATTCATTTTTAATATTATATAATACTTTTTTATCAAGGTTAAACAAATCGGATTCACTGAACCCTAGAAAATAAATCGGAATGCCCTTGAGTCCAATTTAAAAATTTAGCATGATAAACTTGGATTTGATAAAGAGATTCATTATATTTAATATTATTCTAATTATTTTTTTAAGATACAATTTTACATAAATAATATTTTTAATTAAAGGGTATAGAATAATAAATCCTAGTTTATGCAAAAGAGAATGAATATAAAGCATCACTTTCTATTTAAAAGAAATTGTTGTAGAATTATGAAACCTATAATAAAATAAGTAAAACAATTGAATATATATCTTTTACCCCAAACAAAAGTTTTTCCAATGAATTTAGATAAAATTACCTCGATTTATACTTTCAATAATGTCTGTCTTACCCACACTAGGGTAACCCCTCATTCCGCAAAAGATCAGAAGTAGCTTATGTCTTTCTATCCATAAAAGACCTCAATTAAACAAATAATTTACACCTTTATCATCATTTAATTTTAATCCCTTAATTAAAAAATTGGATGCATGAATAAAATTTTAAACAGACAACTGGGCATGTTTTCTTTAAGATTGGCACTCTCTTAATGAAGTATACAAATACTAGGAACTAGTAGTTCACACGATTACACTTCAGTATCATGAGAGAAAATTAGCAGTATGTAGACACACACACACATAATAGTTGATATATTAGTAAATGAATAAGTGGATTTGTATTTATCACAAAGAAAAATATGATGAGAAACAATACATTGTAATTAGAACTAAATATATGCCTGAATATGATTATATATAATATTAGTTAATGATAATAAATTGAATTTTATTATGTATATTAAAATTATATTAATCAGTTCTAATATATATATATTAAGAAATAAAATTCAAAGATAAGGAGAAATCAGATTCTACAAATATTAAGATTTGAATTCTATAAATAATTGAAATAAGATTATAAGAATTAAGAAATTGGTTTCTAAAGTGTTTTTGAATCAGATTTAATAAATAATGAGAATCAGTTTTGATAATTTGTGTGAATCAGATTCAATAGACTATGCAAATCATATTTGATAAATGGATAGAATCATATTTGAAAAATATGTAGAATCTGATTTAGAAAATTGAGAGAATCATATTCTATAAACCATGAGAAATGAATTTTATAATCAGTGTATCCAAATATAAGTATGGATCTTATTTTTATTGATTCTATAATCTATTTGGATTAAAGAAAATGTTTCTTTGACTTGGCTGGAAAACATCATAAAAATGTTTAGAAAACATGAATCCAATTGCTATCAGACTTGAAAATGTTTAGAAAAAATTTCCTTATTAATACATAGAAGAAATATAGTAATAAAAATAATATTTTAAAGGGTGAGTTTTTGATTTCCAAAACATAAAGGAATGAGAAATGTCATAAGGAAACTTTTTAAGTAAAAAATCTCCCCAGTTTTGGAAAGCACAAACAAAATTTAAGAATATTAAGACCAAAATATTTCATATTTTGATTTAGAATGAAATACTTATCTCCACATGAGTTTCAGGATGAATACGACTAACTCCCATTTAGGATATAAAATTCCCTTAAGGATCATATTATAATTTTATGTGCCTTATTCCTTTAAAATATATCCCCCATAATTAAAGATATTTTCTTTAATATTATTATAAAATATTCTCCCATTTTACATTATCTTCTTTAATATTATTCCTCTTTTTGATAAAATATTATCCCCTTTGTGGTTTATAAAAAAGGAATGGAAAGAATAATATACCTAAAAAGGGTAAAGAAACATTCTATGTGTATCAAGAGAAACATAATACTTAATAATAAAAATGTTTTAAAAACAATTAGAGGAAAAAATTTATAATCCTTCTTCTTCTTTAAGGATGTGACAATACCCTTACCCTTCCTCAACTCATTATTACACCCTTTTAAATTTTCAAGGAGCAATTACAGATGTTGATTTTTTTTCAAAACATGGAATTTTTTCTTCCTGAAAATTGAATTTCCTTCCATCTCTTCATTTTGATTCAATAACAGAATGATCTCTTATTTTTATGACTTGATTCTTTTGATATCAGTTCAATAGAAATTTAACTTTCCATTAAAATATTTGTCTTCCTGGAATAGAATTTTCTATATTTCACTTTCGATAAACATATCGTTCAGTGCTAAAGTGGTTCTTTGAGTCTGATTGTATGATTTTTGAAAATATTTTTCTTTTAAAGCATGTTTGGATTATGAGTGATGGGATGTTATTAGAGATAGTTGTTTAGAATGACTGCCTCTCTGGATTTCCACTCGTCTGATTTCATGGATTTCATAATCAATTTCTTTTTCATCACCAGTTTGATCTCATACTTGAGACTATTCTCCAACACTTGGAATTAATCCTGAAACAACTTCTTTTCCTTTAACTATTGGACGAACCTCTATTTACACAACATCTAATTATTGATGGGGAAGAACTATTTCTTGAAGAATGGATTCCATAATTGAAATTTCTTCTCGTCCTCTTTATGTGTCTTTCAAAAAAACTGGAAACAACTATACCTATGATAATTTTTTCTTCAGCATCTTCTCTTTAGATTTATTTTCTTGTACATCAGCCCCATGAATTTTTAAATATTTTTCCTATGACAGATTTAATAAAAAACATGATCTCTTTATTTTATTTTCTCCCTATCTTTTCTCCATTTTGAGACAACTTCATCCGAATAAGAATTCTACTTTTTCAAATTCCGAGGTTTTGAGACTTCAGATTTTCTTTAATGTGATTCAGGTTTAGATCATTCCCCATCAAATCCATGATTTCTAGAAATATCAAAAAATTATTTTTCTTGTTCATAAAAATAAAATGTCACTATTCTAAGTATATCATCACTTAAAATAATAATTTTGATCTTCTTTAGCTTGGATTTGAAGGGAAAATTAAATGAGTTCAAAGACTTTACTACCATCTTCCGAAATGTTTTCAGATATATGGGAATCTATGATTTAATGGATACACCCTTGATATTACTGATAGTTAAAAAGATATATATCACAATGTTTATCATCATTAAATTCAAATAAAATTCTAGTACAATGATATCTATAATATTGAGAGTGTCCATGTCTCCATTTCTCAAAATCAACAAACATTGCATCCATAAATCTACAATCCTATTTTGAGGAGTAATATGAGAAAGATTTGTCATCTTTATTGAATGAATACATATGGATTATATTGATTTTTCTTATTGAATGATCCCTATAATTCAAGAAATATGTGACAATGATAAAAATTTTCACCATCAAAATGCATTCTATGGATTTCAACTGCATTCTTGTAGAACATTGAGTAAATCTTTTTATATCACTTGAATTACACATTTTATTTTCCTCCATTAATAAATAAAACAATGGAATCATAGAAAACTATAACTATGTCTGGAAAAATAGGATCCTGATCTCCATTTTCTTTCAAAACACAAACAGATTTCCTTCCTAATAAATGTATAATCTTACTCAACAAGAAATCATGTTTAATATTGAGGACATGATCAACTAACCTATCTCAAAACATTATACAATAATTGAATTCATTTTGAAGTGGAATTGAACTTTGGGTAGAAATGGAATGATATATTCAAGTTTGATGAAAATAGATGGAGTAAAACTGAGATATTTAACTAACGATAGTAGCTCGGGTGAGAAATCGGTGAGAATCTATGTGAAACATGAGGGGGAGGCTCATCCTTTATATAGGCTATAAAGGTGAAGTTTCAGCTTCAAAAAAATAATACAATGGTTGATAATAAATAGATTTGATCTGATAGTTTATATTGAGCTGACAAAGATTTTATAATTATTGAACCCTTTAGGTTTTTTTGAATTAAAATTGATTTAACATTTTCAAAGGTGAATCTGATAAAATTTTGAGAGTGTAAAGACCCATATTTTCCATTTGATTTTATTTAATTATATGTAATTATTAAAAGTCTATGAAAATTGACAGTGCGTGATTCCGATGCCTGGAGTGCCTGAAATGAAGTTCTGAACTTTTTTTATGGAACGTTCAGTAAACGCGTGAGCGGCATTTTCTAACTTTTGAACCGGTGCTCAGATTAAAAATTCAAGGGTACCGTTGAATATGTAGTGCCGGGATTCTCTTAACGGAGACTTTAATTTGACCATAGTAGGTCTGGTGAAAAATTTATGTTTTTTTTACTTATTAAAAGAAAAGAAAAGAAATTATTTTATTATTTTATTTTCTTTCTTCTCCACCAACGGACTAGCGGAGTGTGGGACCCACAATGTGTTAAGCCAACAAATGGATTTACCTATCAATCGTAAGTAACGATGTCGTTTGGGAATTAGAAAGGTTCCTAATTAATGTTCCCACATAATTCCCCACGTCATTACTTACCCTCCCCCTATCCTATTTATATGGAGAATGGGGAGAGGTGTCGGCACATATTCACCATGAAACGAAGTGCTGAAGGAGTGTTATGATGCCAAACCCTTAGAGGATGGAGCCGATCCTAGTAGGAGGTGACGGGTGACACCGAACCATGAACCGAAGGATGCCGTACGAGTGACGTAATTGGTAACCTATTGAGGGAATGAAGAACACGACCCAACATTAATCGCGGACATTCTCCGATGGATTTACAAGGTATATGTTTAATTATTGTTTATTTGAAGTGAATTTATTGAACCCCATTATCCTTACTCTTGTTTACGAGCAAACGTGGAGGGAACGAGCCTAACAAACAAGGCCTAGACCCTCCGCTATCTTTCTATACTTATGATTCCACAGAAGACTATCAGTGCAATGACACCAACTGGCTATGAAAGAGGCAGTGCGACGACGTGCGCCATAAGATGAGGATGCAACACAAAGCCCCAACGGTCATCGGAGTGGCTGGCACTGACCGGTTATAGAGGAAGTGCGATGCGTCGTTGCCCGACACCGGTGAGAAGAGGGCCATGGATCGACATCCACATATATCAAAGGAGGCTGTCAGCACATCGGTCGGCCGTGGAATGAGAGGCGGTGCGACCAGGGCACTGCCGACGTGCAGAAGCGGCGACCAAAACTACGGTGAAGGTGGATCCCACTGTGCATGTTCTTCGGCGACCGGGCATAGCCCACATGGAACCTCCACTTCACAAAACTGAATAGCCTCTGGGCCATTCGCAATACCTGGGGGACACACTCCCCCCCTCGCCTGCTCTCGTAGAAAATGGTTGGGCCACCCCTTGCGGGCCTCGCCCTACGCGGACGGGCTACCCCATGCGGGCCGCGCCCTACCCGGCTGGGTATACCCCTTTTACGGGCCTTTCCTCACGCGGCTAGGCCACCCCCTTGTGGTCCATGCCTCACATGGCTAGGCTGCCCTATACAGGGCAGGCCACCCTTGCGGGACACCCTTTGGGCCCGACCCTTGCGGGCCGGGAGCCCTTGCGGGTCGGGCCGTGTAGAGACCCGTATCTTGACGTACATGGACATTACATTACATTTGCGGAATACTTAGTACATAACAAAAACACACACTAAAGGATCGTAATAGTTTAGTGTCTTTGGAAACTCGGAACGTAATCTTCTAATCGTGGTGAAAGTTCTTCAATATCTCCCATAAAGGTCATCCCTTTTTTCTACCTAAAACCTTTCTTTATATCCTGGGGAAAAGAAAACATAAAAGGGTGAGCTCAAATGCTCAGTAAGGGTAAACAAAGGAAATATCAATCACATAATTTTCATAAGAACATAACATTTTTGGAAATCTTAACCTGCAAAAGAGAGCATAATTTCATAACATGGGATAAATCATAGTAGTGAAATGAAATCATAACTTAAAACATTACTCATTGTGGCATACACACATAATCATAGAGAATCATTTCTTGTTAGTCAAGACTCATTGCCAAGACTATCTTAGTGGACAAAGTCCCTTTCTGAATCGAGTAATCCTCGTTTCAGTCCTGTTTCACTGAACCGGTATAACCTACCATTCCAGCCATGTCTATCTCATGAGATATAAAATCTTTACCCAATGCATTGGAGGGAGATATAGGTCCCACCCATCTCTTAATGAATCCTTTCTTATGTGTGCCACAAAATCATAAATCATACATCATTTCATAACCCATGTAATAAAAATGGGATTCTTAAACAACATGACATCATAAAACCATTCATATAAGATAAAGGAATTCATAAACATAATTCCATCACAACATAGTCAAATCAATGTAAAAATATGGATAGAAACAGAACCCTTTATTATCTTAGATGGAAAATAATTTTGATAAAACACTTGAAATGAATTCTTGAGGAAAATATCCTTTCTTCTTCAAAATCAATTTCTTTTCACAAAACATCATACAATTTTAAAAGAAAAAGATTTTATTAAAAATAGTCATGAAATACTTTGGAGGAAGGTTCATGACAATAAGGCTTTATAAAACCGTAAAAATCCGTTCGTGCCGTATAAGTTAAAAAAACATTCTTCGTACTTTTGTCGGAAAAGTCAAAAAGTACCTCGTACGAAAAACGAAAAAGATTCCTTTCATATCCTTTACTAAAAACTCATAGAAGGGTAAAATTGGATTTAAACAATTGTAGGTGGATGGAAATAATATTACATATTGAGGGAACATGGATGTGGATGATAAAATACACCCCAGTAAATACTTACGAATAAACAATCTCGAATAAAAATGAGATTGTGATATTTTCCCTTACCTTAGGTCCAATTTGCTTCGTATGTGTCCGAACCTCCTGTATAATGATTTAAATAATGTCATTGACTTATTACAGAATCATATTCATTGTTATGATATCATATATGGTTCACTTATGACATTATATTACCCGTTCTTTTGTAAATTCCATGTTAAAGAAGCGTTTTGGGTAAAATCGTTTCATTTATCGTAGGTGTTTTGACTTGTTGTTCTTGACATCATTATTACTTATATCATGATTTACTTACTTCCAGAATATAAAATATGATTTATATATCATATATATTCAGTATATATATATATATAATAGATAGATAAATAAAATGAAAAACACCGTTCATGGAGACGGTAGTCCGTACGTACGCATGAACGCTGTTTTTCTTTCCTTATTGTCTTGAAATGGAAGTAAGTAGATGATATACATATGTATATATATATATACATAAATCCAGTAGCTTTATAATGTCATGTATTTCATTATTATTTCTTATATATACATTATAATCATTCTTAAATGGTTAACATGGAGAATGAATCTCATCGCGTCGTGGAGACGGTATTCCGTACGTACGCACGAGCGATGATATCATTTCTATAAATATTGAATTGAATTGGAGTGGATTATAAAATATATTAGAATCATTATGATGTTGTAATAACTATGTATAGTTATTCTTTACACCATTATACCCATCCATGTAAGGTGGTGGTGGAAAATAGATTACACCACGGCGTGGAGACGGTATTCCGTACGTACGCACGCGCGGTGATTTCTTTTTCCGTAGGATGGATAGATGGTGAAATAGGGTTGTTTCGTACTTATAATAACATATCAGTATATGAGTGATACTGATGTTATTACTTCATAATGAAACAACCTAAGAAGAAGAAGTGGAAGAAGAAATAAAGATGAAAGAATTGGTAACGGTAATTACCTCTTCTTTGAAGTGCCTCTTTGAGACCTCCTCTTAGGGCACTAGAATTGGTCTTTGAGGAAGACCAGAACCTCTAGGATGTTTCTAGGGAAGTGGAGAAGGGATTTTGGCAGGGGTTGGCCGAGCTTGAGTGCTCAAATTGGTGTGAGGAGGAGGGGGAGGAGGTGTCCTTTTATAAGGGAGGAGAGGGGCACCTTAGGAATTCTTAAAAATATTAATTTATAATAAATATAACCCCACTTAAAAACCTCCAAAAATGACTCATATTCGAAGATTAGATGAGATAGGGTTGTAATCTCATCAACCAATCAAATTTATACATGTTTGGATCTTATTTTAAACCTTATCAATTAGATTTAACTCTAAGTTAAATAATTTAACTTTTACCGTGTCTTTTTGTTTTCTTTCACTATATGGTTAATACACTTACTATAACATGCCAAACGAACCCCAAATTGTATATTATTAATACATATATCCTTATCTAAGTCATTTGGCCGAACCTTAGATTTTTAGGAATAAAATAACAATTAATAATATAATATTTGATTTAAAAACTATTTTGTGTCAATTTTGACACTATTTGATATATGATTTTTGTGAAAGTCATAACAGAATTATATGTTCGAACCAAGTTGATTAAATCAACACTAATATATCATAGTAACCTAGAAAATTAGTGGAATTCATAAAAAGTCTTAAATTACATTTATTTTGGTATTTATATTATCAATTATGTCAATATTTCATTAATAAGATAATTACTGCATCATTTTTGTGTCATAAATAAATTATATTATTTGATGTCTAAAAATTACAAATAAAATACCATCATGTAGGAAATCTTTTTAGCTTTCTAATGAATATTTATAGTCGAATTTATCTTATGTATAACCCCATATTAAAAATGATTTACTTATTAAACTTTGATTTTAACTATTTTAACCCTTCTTTAAATAAATTAATAATAAATGTCCTAATCTAATCCAAGTGGGCCTAAATGGTCATATTTTATTCCTAAGTTTGTTTTTGGTCGAATTACACTTGTCCAATAGAATTAGGACATGTGTTAGGGTAATATTAATATCATATTTACCCTTAGTTACCTTATTTACTATTAACCGTGGTAAAAAAAGTAAAAAGTTACTATTCACCAAAAAATTATTTTCATCTCATTGAACCACATTTTAGTCCTTGATATTAACCGTGTCTCTCGGATTTTCGAAATTCCATTCACAGAAGCGGTAAAATTAAGTTTTATGCAAAATTCAGTTTTTAACCTACCACTTAGTAGTTTCACTATTCATCAAAAATTGATGTTTTTCAGAACAATGCCAAAATTTCATCCCAAGCTATATTTCATATTCCGAATTCAAAAATGAAGTCTATTTTACCAAATTCATAACATAAAAGTTGCATTAATTAATTTTATAATTAAATCCCGCTGTTAAAACAAATAGCGTGTTTTTAAGAAACAATATCTATCAAAAGATTGACACTTGTTTATGTCTAGTTTAAATGTGAAACTACATCCAATGACCAACATTGTATTAAATTGTAAAAATATATTCTAAATATACTTTAAAACCACTCAAATCAATGATTTATCACTATTAATTATTTCGATTAAAAAAGTTGTTTTTAATTATAATTTAGTAATTTTCACTATTCATCAGGATATGAAAGTTATCCGAAAAGTACCAAAATTTCACCTTAGGCTAAATTCGATACTCCGAATCCAAAAATGAAGTCCATTTTGAGAGTTAAAATTTCTAAAATTTAAAAAGTGGTTATTACTATTCATAACGGCTAGTTTTAATAATATTTTAATAGCATATCATTGTTTCGTGAAACTCAGGATTACGTACCACACACGCTATCGAGGAAGGTTGCGATTGCGTGTAATGCAAGGCAAGTCAAGGATGCGTGTTGTGCAAGCTCCTTTTGGTGTAGCGTATAACACAAGACATTAGTAAAATAAGAAAGAATATTTTTCATAAAATCTCGGGCTGTTACATTCTACCCCCCTTAAAATGAATTTCGCCCTCGAAATTCGTCGGGGTTATAAATGGTTTACTATTCAAAATTTTCTTTGATAGAAACCCACATCGTAAAAAGGAATACCAAAACATGGCTTTAAAAACTAAAGTATGAAATGTAACGATTACCCAAATATACTAATCACTGGGTTTCCACATAGGTGAAAATATGGATATGGAAGAAAAATCTAACCATCATGTTCTGATGGAGAGTGGTAGAGAACATGGCTATGGAAAAGCCAGTAATCACAAATCCATAGATTTGTGATGATATAAGGTACCATCTGATTCATCAGGTATAAGATCACTAGGACAACATTTTTGGTTTTCAAGATCATTTCCCTAAAGTTGAAAATTTGCTTAGAATAAATACTTACTTTATTTTGGTAAAATCTCACTTTTGTTCGTGCCTTGAACAATTTCTACTTCATCTCTTAAATAAATGAAGTTGAATTTGTTATTCGTGATGTGTTAGCAGATCATGTGATAGAATGACAGGTCATTCCATCTGTCTCAAACAAAAGGTTAGCAAAACTTATATACATAAGTCGATCTATAGTGAGATTAATCATATATGGTTCCTAAAATGGACTTATACTTCATATATCATACTGCTTAATATAATAAAACTAGTTTCTACTAAACAGGGACTTCCTGTAGGTCAGTGGTAGGCGATAAAGGCCAGTCGCACTTCGGTTGTGGGTTCGATTCCCACAGCCTTGTCCGAAGTGATGGGCTGTCGCCCGTCCTGCAGGTTGTCCTTTTTCCAAAACTACTATAACATCCCATCAATAATATCGAAAATCTTCTATCCTTAAACAATACTAACTTATGTCCAACATAATCCAGTCTAATCTTTGGGCTTATAATACTGCAGTCCACTCTCATAATATAGTGACAACGATTACCAGAGATTTAATACTGTCGTTGATCCTCACATATCATAAGATATGTCTTGTTGGTCACATTCCAAACATTCAAAGTCCTTAATCATGTATTCTCTTGAATACCTTAGTGAAAACATGAGTGCAGTTAAAAGTTAACACTTTCCACATACCAAAATCCTCAAAATTCTATATACTCAAACCATGATATCACTTAGTCCTTATATCAATCATGAGCTCATGAATACTATTAAACATTTCATTTTCTCATTTTCCCTTCATTATGCGCATAATAACTCAATCACTTTGAATACCACATTAGACCAATACATAAATATTCCAATATTCCATGATACAACATTATTTTGGAATCCCATTACATAAACACTTAATCATTCCACCACATCATTTTCATATTCAGCATCGCCAATAGTGATCGCATGTGACTTCCCTTTGTCCTTTGCCTTAAGTGGTTGCTCATGTTGATCATCACTAACCCTTGGATTAGGGCAATTATTAGCATAATGCCCCATTTCCTTGCACTTGAAGCATTGAAGTGTTGGCGGTGCGTTCTCTGCAGTGTTTGCTTTATTCACATCATTAGAAACCCTTTTTCCATTACTTCGACACTCAGCTGCTCGATGACCTTCTTTTCCACACTTAAAACATTTTCTAGTCCCTTTTAGACAATCTCCACCGTGCTTCTTTCCACACTTTGTGCATAAGGAAACATTCATCTTCTTTTCACCATTATTCTGAGATTTCTCCTTGAACTCCATCTTTCGTTTCTTGTCAAAACCATGAGATGGATATGTAACACCAACTTCCATTTCTACCTTGATAGCACAACGCACAATTTCTTCATAGCTACTGAAGTCTCTTATAGCTAATGCCCTTCGAAGACTTGGTTTTAAGCCACTGAAAAATCGATCAATTTTACTTTCAGGTTGGATGATAATTCCAGAAGCATACCTTGCAAGTCTTGTAAAATTTGCTTCATAGGTACCAACAGATTCATCGTCCCTTTGCTTCAGTTCAAGAAACTCTTTCTCCATCTTTGTTCGAAGAATACGAGGGAAGTACTTATTGAAAAATAAGTTCTTGAACTCGTCCCATTCCATAGACTCAATTTCATCCCTTTGCCTTGTATTCTTAATAAGATTCCACCATTGATCAGCATCTCCTTCCAAACGATACACTGCTAGGATGACTTTATCATGTTCAGAACATTGAAGAACTGAAAATATCTTTTCAGTAGTACTAATCCATTGTTCAGCAACTAATGGATCAGTAGACCCACTGAAAGAAGGTGGACGCTGCCTCATGAAGGATTCAACAGAATGTTGCTCCTTCCTTTGCTCGTTTGGAAGTCCTGCATGATTCATAGCTTGAGAAAGTTGTGTGAGCATGGCTACAAGATTTTGCATTCCAGCTCCTATATCGTTTGGTTGCTCAGGGGTACAATCATTGCATTGTCCATCACATTCCGCATTAACACGGTTCCTTCGGGTTCCAGCCATCGTCTAAAACCCCAAAAGAATTGTGTGAGAGGCAAAAATCATGCTAGGGAAAACAACATAATAAAGGGTTAGTACCCTCAATATCTAACATCTTAGGTTAAATTCGAAGATCGTTAGCGTAATTCTAGGACTATAACCTATACGTATACTTAACCTTAGAGACATCCCTAGACATACCTTAGAAATATCTCTAGGGATCTCACTAAAGTTCTCGCATCCTAGTTTCCAAAGGTTGACTAAACCTTTCCTCTGATACCAACTGTAGAGACTCGTATCTTGACGTACATGGACATTACATTACATTTGCGGAATACTTAGTACATAACAAAAACACACACTAAAGGATCGTAATAGTTTAGTGTCTTTGGAAACTCGGAACGTAATCTTCTAATCGTGGTGAAAGTTCTTCAATATCTCCCATAAAGGTCATCCCTTTTTTCTACCTAAAACCTTTCTTTATATCCTGGGGAAAAGAAAACATAAAAGGGTGAGCTCAAATGCTCAGTAAGGGTAAACAAAGGAAATATCAATCACATAATTTTCATAAGAACATAACATTTTTGGAAATCTTAACCTGCAAAAGAGAGCATAATTTCATAACATGGGATAAATCATAGTAGTGAAATGAAATCATAACTTAAAACATTACTCATTGTGGCATACACACATAATCATAGAGAATCATTTCTTGTTAGTCAAGACTCATTGCCAAGACTATCTTAGTGGACAAAGTCCCTTTCTGAATCGAGTAATCCTCGTTTCAGTCCTGTTTCACTGAACCGGTATAACCTACCATTCCAGCCATGTCTATCTCATGAGATATAAAATCTTTACCCAATGCATTGGAGGGAGATATAGGTCCCACCCATCTCTTAATGAATCCTTTCTTATGTGTGCCACAAAATCATAAATCATACATCATTTCATAACCCATGTAATAAAAATGGGATTCTTAAACAACATGACATCATAAAACCATTCATATAAGATAAAGGAATTCATAAACATAATTCCATCACAACATAGTCAAATCAATGTAAAAATATGGATAGAAACAGAACCCTTTATTATCTTAGATGGAAAATAATTTTGATAAAACACTTGAAATGAATTCTTGAGGAAAATATCCTTTCTTCTTCAAAATCAATTTCTTTTCACAAAACATCATACAATTTTAAAAGAAAAAGATTTTATTAAAAATAGTCATGAAATACTTTGGAGGAAGGTTCATGACAATAAGGCTTTATAAAACCGTAAAAATCCGTTCGTGCCGTATAAGTTAAAAAAAACATTCTTCGTACTTTTGTCAGAAAAGTCAAAAAGTACCTCGTACGAAAAACGAAAAAGATTCCTTTCATATCCTTTACTAAAAACTCATAGAAGGGTAAAATTGGATTTAAACAATTGTAGGTGGATGGAAATAATATTACATATTGAGGGAACATGGATGTGGATGATAAAATACACCCCAGTAAATACTTACGAATAAACAATCTCGAATAAAAATGAGATTGTGATATTTTCCCTTACCTTAGGTCCAATTTGCTTCGTATGTGTCCGAACCTCCTGTATAATGATTTAAATAATGTCATTGACTTATTACAGAATCATATTCATTGTTATGATATCATATATGGTTCACTTATGACATTATATTACCCGTTCTTTTGTAAATTCCATGTTAAAGAAGCGTTTTGGGTAAAATCGTTTCATTTATCGTAGGTGTTTTGACTTGTTGTTCTTGACATCATTATTACTTATATCATGATTTACTTACTTCCAGAATATAAAATATGATTTATATATCATATATATTCAGTATATATATATATATAATAGATAGATAAATAAAATGAAAAACACCGTTCATGGAGACGGTAGTCCGTACGTACGCATGAACGCTGTTTTTCTTTCCTTATTGTCTTGAAATGGAAGTAAGTAGATGATATACATATGTATATATATATATACATAAATCCAGTAGCTTTATAATGTCATGTATTTCATTATTATTTCTTATATATACATTATAATCATTCTTAAATGGTTAACATGGAGAATGAATCTCATCGCGTCGTGGAGACGGTATTCCGTACGTACGCACGAGCGATGATATCATTTCTATAAATATTGAATTGAATTGGAGTGGATTATAAAATATATTAGAATCATTATGATGTTGTAATAACTATGTATAGTTATTCTTTACACCATTATACCCATCCATGTAAGGTGGTGGTGGAAAATAGATTACACCACGGCGTGGAGACGGTATTCCGTACGTACGCACGCGCGGTGATTTCTTTTTCCGTAGGATGGATAGATGGTGAAATAGGGTTGTTTCGTACTTATAATAACATATCAGTATATGAGTGATACTGATGTTATTACTTCATAATGAAACAACCTAAGAAGAAGAAGTGGAAGAAGAAATAAAGATGAAAGAATTGGTAACGGTAATTACCTCTTCTTTGAAGTGCCTCTTTGAGACCTCCTCTTAGGGCACTAGAATTGGTCTTTGAGGAAGACCAGAACCTCTAGGATGTTGCTAGGGAAGTGGAGAAGGGATTTTGGCAGGGGTTGGCCGAGCTTGAGTGCTCAAATTGGTGTGAGGAGGAGGGGGAGGAGGTGTCCTTTTATAAGGGAGGAGAGGGGCACCTTAGGAATTCTTAAAAATATTAATTTATAATAAATATAACCCCACTTAAAAACCTCCAAAAATGACTCATATTCGAAGCTTAGATGAGATAGGGTTGTAATCTCATCAACCAATCAAATTTATACATGTTTGGATCTTATTTTAAACCTTATCAATTAGATTTAACTCTAAGTTAAATAATTTAACTTTTACCGTGTCTTTTTGTTTTCTTTCACTATATGGTTAATACACTTACTATAACATGCCAAACGAACCCCAAATTGTATATTATTAATACATATATCCTTATCTAAGTCATTTGGCCGAACCTTAGATTTTTAGGAATAAAATAACAATTAATAATATAATATTTGATTTAAAAACTATTTTGTGTCAATTTTGACACTATTTGATATATGATTTTTGTGAAAGTTATAACAGAATTATATGTTCGAACCAAGTTGATTAAATCAACACTAATATATCATAGTAACCTAGAAAATTAGTGGAATTCATAAAAAGTCTTAAATTACATTTATTTTGGTATTTATATTATCAATTATGTCAATATTTCATTAATAAGATAATTACTGCATCATTTTTGTGTCATAAATAAATTATATTATTTGATGTCTAAAAATTACAAATAAAATACCATCATGTATGAAATCTTTTTAGCTTTCTAATGAATATTTATAGTCGAATTTATCTTATGTATAACCCCATATTAAAAATTATTTACTTATTAAACTTTGATTTTAACTATTTTAACCCTTCTTTAAATAAATTAATAATAAATGTCCTAATCTAATCCAAGTGGGCCTAAATGGTCATATTTTATTCCTAAGTTTGTTTTTGGTCGAATTACACTTGTCCAATAGAATTAGGACATGTGTTAGGGTAATATTAATATCATATTTACCCTTAGTTACCTTATTTACTATTAACCGTGGTAAAAAAAGTAAAAAGTTACTATTCACCAAAAAATTATTTTCATCTCATTGAACCACATTTTAGTCCTTGATATTAACCGTGTCTCTCGGATTTTCGAAATTCCATTCACAGAAGCGGTAAAATTAAGTTTTATGCAAAATTCAGTTTTTAACCTACCACTTAGTAGTTTCACTATTCATCAAAAATTGATGTTTTTCAGAACAATGCCAAAATTTCATCCCAAGCTATATTTCATATTCCGAATTCAAAAATGAAGTCTATTTTACCAAATTCATAACATAAAAGTTGCATTAATTAATTTTATAATTAAATCCCGCTGTTAAAACAAATAGCGTGTTTTTAAGAAACAATATCTATCAAAAGATTGACACTTGTTTATGTCTAGTTTAAATGTGAAACTACATCCAATGACCAACATTGTATTAAATTGTAAAAATATATTCTAAATATACTTTAAAACCACTCAAATCAATGATTTATCACTATTAATTATTTCGATTAAAAAAGTTGTTTTTAATTATAATTTAGTAATTTTCACTATTCATCAGGATATGAAAGTTATCCGAAAAGTACCAAAATTTCACCTTAGGCTAAATTCGATACTCCGAATCCAAAAATGAAGTCCATTTTGAGAGTTAAAATTTCTAAAATTTAAAAAGTGGTTATTACTATTCATAACGGCTAGTTTTAATAATATTTTAATAGCATATCATTGTTTCGTGAAACTCAGGATTACGTACCACACACGCTATCGAGGAAGGTTGCGATTGCGTGTAATGCAAGGCAAGTCAAGGATGCGTGTTGTGCAAGCTCCTTTTGGTGTAGCGTATAACACAAGACATTAGTAAAATAAGAAAGAATATTTTTCATAAAATCTCGGGCTGTTACAGGCCGCCCCTACTTGCTGGGCTGGACCTCCACATAGTGGGCCTAGCCCGCTACGACCCAGCCTAGACGAGGTTGGGCTGGGTTGGTCAGACTATGTCGGACCGGACCCGAGCCCCACTGGGCCCAAAAACACATATAGGGCCATATATTGAGAATTGGATGTATGTTTGAAGAACCTTATACGACGTTGGGATCCTTGTATTGAGAAGGTCCTTTTGGTATACTCCTCGTGAGTTTTAGAGATAGCTTGAGTACAGCTGGGTTGGATTGAACCTGAATCCAACCGGGCCCCCAAAATTAAAATGCTTATAACTGACAAACCGGGGATCCGATTGATGAACCGTCTATCGTGTTGGAACCCTTATGACATGCCAATCCGTTGGGTTACACCATTATGGATATTAGTGGAGGTTGAGGTACACCATTTATCTCGATGGCATATTCTACGATACTCGAGCTCACTAGGTGAGAGGAATCCAGTGGCTGGCAGTGAGGCTGAGGTTGTAGACATATCATACAGACGTTAGTACCAAGGGATCCTGTGTGGGTCAACACCAATACTGTGTGGGTTAGATCCATTGTGCATCAGCGCATAGCGATCATGTGTGGCCCAGTGCATACCGATCATGTGTGGGTCAGATCCTGTGTGGGTCAGTGCTCAGTGATCCTATGTGGGTCAGAGCATACCAATCCTATGTGGGTCAGATCCTATGTGGGTCATTGCAGGGGTTAGTTCCCTATCGATCCTATGTGGGTCAAATTTTATGTGTGTCAGCTGGGGTTAGTTACCTATCGATCCTGTGTGGGTAATATCCTATGTGGGTCAGCGGGGGTTAGTTACCTATCGATCCTTTGTGGGTTAGACCTCGTATGGTCAGAAGAAATGCCTCTTGATAGAATAAAATGATCTATATTCACGACTAATCATATGTACTTCTTTACTTCACTAAAACCTAGTTAGAGTTGAGACTCTATTTGAACTATGTCTTTTACCTGTGTAGTACTTCCTATATTTGTGGTGTTACCTTTGTGGTATTCTTCCCTCTTGTATGAGATGATTATATCTTGATAACATAGGTATATGTATGGGAATATACCTAATTAGGGTTGAAGAATTGCTTTGTATTCTTCCTTTGTGAAACTTTAGGAGACATACGAGGTCTCGCGGTCCCTACTGAGTATCATTATACACACCCTTGCACGGGATTCACCCGCACCTGGTTGTGTCTTGTACTGATGATGTACAACATTGACCGTGGCTGAGGGAACCATGACTGGATGGTTCTCGGAGGAGGAAAATTTGGCATGACATGACACATGGACTATTGATCCTGAGATTCACCTACCCATCTGGTAGGATCCATGGTGGATGATCTAAGAGCTGCTTTTCATTTTTCAGTGGTTTTTTTACCTTTTATCTATTTATTTCTTTTCATTTTTACTTGTACTTTTCCATTTGGACTTGTATTCTGGCCCCCTTTACATTCAACACTCTTTTACTACAACAGTTTACTTTGTGTTTTCTTCTTGTTGCGTTCTACTCTGTATGTTTATAACAGTTTAAAGGCAATGTCTTCCCATTATATGGATATGCCTTTCTAGTGAACGTCTCCATCCCATGGCCTATGGTAGGTGGGATCGGGGTAGTCACGGCACGGTCCCTGAGGGACAGGTCGTGACAAAGTGGTATCAAAGGAGTCAGTTCTACAGAGGAACTAGGACTCTGATATTTTTAATGTAGCAATAGTGTTAAGTGTTATGAGTGTGGTTTTCAGTTCGGTGTGCCCAATTTTGGTACGATGGGCTATGTATCCATACACCAGGATCCTAAATACTTATTTCCGACTTAGTACAAAAAATCACTAATTGCATGTGTTTTCAAAGAGTTTTTCTTTTGATTTATTTGAGTCAGTTCACCAGGTACAATTTTTTTACCATGGAACACCTATGTTTTTTCAGGATTCTGCCACATAGATAGATAGTCAGGATTCCTGATAGAATACACGTTGAAGGCTCACTGAGATATGATGCCTCAGTATAGGGCCCTATTACAGTGTTATCACCTTCTGGTGGTGTACCAGTAGCACCACTACCTGTGGGGAAGCCATTTCCACCAGCCCCACCAGCAGAGGATGCACGCCGACTAAGTATGTTTCATGAGTTTCAGTGGTAGATGCCTCTAAGGTTCCAAGGAAAGATGAACCCGTAGGTGGCTGAGGACTGGTTGGAGGCTGTGGTCAGAGTTTTCCGCTTGGTTGGGACACCAGCTGACCTTATGGGGATCCTAGTAGCAAGTCTCTTCAAGGAAGTAACAGGGAGATGTTGGATCTTGATACTCTAGATACATGACTGGGTGAACCTCATTTGGGTGCACTTTGAGAGCCTTTTTAGGTCAGAGTTCGTCCCAGCGACCTTACGCTATGTGCATATACAGGAGCTGTTACACCTACACCAGGGCAACATGACTGTGGCCCAGTACTCGGTGAGGTTCACTGATCTCTATCACTACTCCACCGACATAGTACGAGACCCTTTATTCAGGTCTTAGACCTTTGAGCAGGGTCTTCAACGAGAGATAAGAGCATTGACGATATCTCTCGGCATACCAATACTGGATGGGATGCTAGAGTGAGCACTTTTGGTGGAGATCATCCTAGCTAAGCAGGCATCAACAATGAGACCCACCACTGGGTGACACATAGTAGAGTCATCTGTAGCTATATGTAGGCAGATAACATAGAGGTCCATGTAGACCAGACCTTCTAGTGGATGACCCTGGGACACAGTGTCAGAGGTGCGGGGATCGAGAGGAAGAGGAGGTCCGATGATGGATATGAAGTGCTACACGTGCATCTTGTAGGGTCACATGGCTCGCGATTTACCATACCTCCGTACAGATGAAAAGAAGATGGTCAAGGGACCAACAAGGTAGAGGCATAGTTTTGATCAAGGAGGACTACATGCAGTAGGCGGACCTGGCATAGTAGTTTTCTGTGTAGTAGGCGGTGGGCGGTGATACGAGGTTCTACTGCTACCACCCCCAGGTGGTCCACCCCAACCATAGGTATTAGGTGGAAAAGGATGAGCTAAGCTTCAAGCAGCTAAGGTTTATGACCACAACACTATGGAGATGATTAGAGGTATGATATGTATCTTCTACACCTTAGATGTAGAAATTATAGACACAGGTGCCAGTCACTCTTTTATTTCCACAACCCTCGTTCGGAGCTTGGAGATTCAGGTGGAGTTGTTGGCCCGATCCATATGGATAGAGACTCCTACAGGAAAAGATTCCATGATTACACATTAGTGCCCACAATTTGAGCTAACTATAAGAGGTGATAACTTCGGTTGGGATCCCATATTAGTGACGTCGAGGCCTTAAAACATCATCTTGGATATGGACTGGTTATCCACATTCCATGCACAAATTGACTGTATTAGGCACAAAGTGTGGTGTGTCCGTGCAAACAAGAGTATTTTTTCCTTCATCGGTGAGAAGGGAACCTTTACAGCATAGGATAGACTTACCCAGAGGAGGGTGCAGCCGATTACACATTAGTTGGCTAGAATTTCCTTTGTTGTAGTAGATGTTGAGAGTCTGAGTTATCCTGTAGTGATGGACCAATAAGCTGATGTCTTTCCTGATGATGTTCCAGGACTACCTGCACATAGAGAGGTAGATTTTAACATAGACCAGTACCCGAGGATGACACCGATATATACACCAGAATATTAGATGGCTTCTGCGGAGCTTCCAGAGTTACAGGAACAGATGGAGGACTTGTAGTGTAAGGGGTTCATAAGGCCCAACGTTTCTCAATGGACAACCTTGATTTTGATCTCCAAGAAGGAAGATGGGAGTTTTAGGCTCTGTGTAAACTACCAGCACCTGAACCAGGTCACCATGCATAAAAATTATCTATTTCCTAGGATTTATGATCCTTTTGATGGGTTGATGGGAGCTTGTTGGTTTTCTAAGATAGACCTTAGGTCAGACTATCATCAGCTCCGAGTACAAGATGAAGATGTGTAGAAGAAGACCTTCATATGTCGGTATGGCCACTATGGGTTCTTGGTTATGCCATTAGGCATGACCAATGCCCTATTAGTATTCAAGGGACTCATGAACAGTATCATTCAGTCATATATCGATCTCTTTGTGGTGGTGTTCATCGATGACATCTTAGTTTACTTTTCGATGGAGGTGGAGCATGCCTATCATCTGTAGATAGTACTAGATACACTCCAAGACTACCAGTTTTATAGTAATCTCTCGATGGGACAGTTCCAGATACAAGAGGTCCACTTTTTGGGACATGTTATATTTGAGGCTGGAGTTTTAGTGGATCTAGGGAAGATAGAGTCTGTACATTCTTGGGAGCCACCCAGAAGTGTGACTAAGTTGCAGAGCATCCCGGGTTTGGTTGGATACTACTGGGGATTCGTGCCTGACTTATCCAGAGTTGCAGTACACTTTTCATCTTGGAAGAAGAAGGGGAAACACTTCATATGGACGAAGAGATTCCAACATAGTTTTCAAGAGTTGAGTAAAATATTGACGAGTGCCCCCATCATGGGGCTACCAGAAGAGGGTGTTGGGTATGTAGTATACTGCGACGCATCAGGGACCAGAATTGGGAGTGTCCAGATGCAGGAGCGAGTAGTGATTGCCTATGGATCATGATAACTGAGGCAACATTAGTAGAACTATACCACCCATGACCTAGAGTTAGCAGCAGTGGTCTTTAACTTGAATGTGTGGAGACATTAATTAATGGGCGAGCATTTTACAATCTACTATGATCATAAGAGTCTCAAGTATATCTTCTCTCAAAAGGACCAACACCTGAGATAGTGGCAATGGCTAGTGTTACTCTGAGACTATGTCTTTGAGATAGTCTACACTCCGGGGAATGGGAACGTGGTAGAAGATTCACTCAGCAGGAGGTCTGGTCTATAGTTTCTATGTGAGGCGACAGACCAGCTATCTGCGTTGCAGATATCCTTTGTGGATAAAGAGGGAGAATCATACCTCTAGTCTATGACAGTCACACCCCCACTCCTTCAGCGAGTCAAGTAGGTGCACCTTCGATATATTGACTATGTGGCTCTACATGCTCAAATAACTTCAGAACAGGCGCCTGATGGAATTTTTGAAGGTGGGAACACATCATCCTATTAAGAGGATGTACCATGGTACCAGTGGCACTACGAGAGGAGTTGTTGAAAGAGTCCCATATGTCACCTCTGGTGGTACATCCTGGTGTAGTGAATATGTACATGGTCCTCTGGAATCAGCATTGGTGGCCAGGGATGAAGAAATCTATGGAAGAGTTTTTTTCTTGATGCCTCACTTGTTAGAAAGTGAAGGCTAAGCATTAGGTTACAGCCAGATTAGCACAACCACTAGAGGTTCCAGAGTGGAGTTTGGATGGGATCTCTATGGGCTTTGTGACTAGGCTTCCACATATGTCCGGGGGACATGATTCCATCTGGGTGATCGTTGATCGACTCACCAAGTCGGCACACTTCCTACCCATCCGAGATCAGGGATCAGTAGAGGGATTGGGATGCCTCTACGTACAGGAGATTGTACGACTTTATGGGGTTCCATCGGAGATCATATTTGATTGTGACTCATGTTTACATCCCAGTGGTGGAAGGGATTACATGATACATTAAGGACTCAACTACTTTTGAGCACCACCATTCATCCTCAGAAGGATGGTTAGACGAAGTGTACCCTTCAGATGCTAGGAGGACATGCTTCATGCATGCATCCATGATTTTTCCCATAGTTGGGAGAATAACATTCCCTCGGTGGAGTTCTTATTCAACAATGGTTATCACTCCACCATCGGTATGGCACCATTCAAGGCCTTGTACGGTTGACCTTGCAGATCACCTCTCTGCTGGACAGACCCAGGGGAGTCAGCACTTATGGGTCCAGAGTTGATACGAGCTACCACTAAGAAGATACAGATCATCCAGGAGGGGATAAAGACTGCATAGAGAAGAAAAAATTCTTATGCTGATAGGAGATGGAGACCTTTGGTGTTCCAGGAGGGGGACCGCGTATTCTTGTGAGTCTCTTCTCAATGGATACTATGATGTTTTGGCCGAGGTGGAAATTTGTCAACAAGGATTATTAGACCATTTATGATACTTCAGTGGATAGGTGAGGTGTCATACCACTTGGAACTTACACCGCAGTTGGAAAGGGTTCATGACATCTTCTATGTATCCCAATTGAGGAGATATGTGCATGACCCATCTCACATCATCGACCACAACGAGTTGAAATTTGATGATGGGGAAACATTTATAGATGTTCAAGTAGATATTGAGGATTGACATGAATGAGTTATTCATGGGCGATCGATACCTTTGGTGAGCATTCCCTGGTAGCACGGGAACCTCCATGATATCACATGGGAGTAGGAGGCTCAAATTCGTGTTCAATACCCCCAATTGTTCCCTTAGTCTATATTGTGGCTTTCTGGGAAGAAAAGCTCTAAGGTGGGGAGAATGTAAAGACCCATATTTTCCATGTAATTTTTTTAATTATATAGAATTATTATGAGTCTGCAAAAATTGACGGCACGTGATTCCAAGGCCTGGAGTTCCCATAATAAATTTATGAACATTTTTATGGTACTTCGAGTAAATGTGTGAGTGGTGATTTTGATCTTTTGAAACGTTGCTCTGATTGAAACTCAAAGGGAATCATTGAATCTGCAGCGCCGTGATTAACTTAAGGGAGACTTTACTTTGACCGATGTAGGTGTGGAGAAAAATTTATGTTTTGTGACTTTTTAAAAGAAAATAAAGAAAATAATTTTATTATTTTATTTTTATTCTTCTCCACCAACGGACAAGTGGAGTGTGGGACCCGTGACGTGTCAAGGCAATATATAGCTTGACATGTCAATATTAAGTAACAAAGTCATTGGGGAATTAGGAAGGTTACTAATTAATGAGCTCCCATTAATTTTCACATTGTTACTTACCCTCCCCCAATCTTATTTATATGGAACTTGGGGAGAGGTGTCAGCACAAATTTTCCAAGCACCGGAGTGATAAAGGAGAGCCGTGACACCGAACCCTTACAGGATGTAGCTGATACTAATGGGAGGTGATGGGTGAAACTGAACCATGAATCGAAGGATGACGTAAGAGTGATGTCATTGGGAACCTGTTGCAGGAATGAAGAAAATGACCCACCATCAATCGTGAACATTCTCCAATGGATTTATGAGGTAGGGGTTTAATTGTTATTTGATTTAACTATATTTATTTAACCGCTTTATCCTACCTTTTGTTTAAGAGCTAATGCGGAGGGCGCAGGCCTAAG
This sequence comes from Viscum album, assembly GCA_963277665.1. NCBI lineage: Eukaryota > Viridiplantae > Streptophyta > Magnoliopsida > Santalales > Viscaceae > Viscum > Viscum album. The sequence goes on from OY728166.1 coordinate 192,134,625, forward strand.
GAACATGACCCAGACCCTCTGCTATCTAGCTATACTTCCGCCTATGTGGAAGACCATCGACACAATGACACCAATCAGACATGAAGGATTCGGTGTGCTGACACGTGCCGTGAGAAGAGGTCGTGGCACAAAGACACGATGGTCATCAGAGAGGCTGGCACTAGCCGGCCGTGGAGAAAGTGTAGTGTGCCGTCACGCACCGCCGGTGAGTAGAGGGATGCGACTCATCAGCTGCGACGATCAGAGGAGATGATTGGCATATTGGAAGGCTGCAGAAGGGGAGGCGGCGCGACCAGTGCGCCGCCGACGAGTAGAAGCTGCGACAGAGGAGGAACTCGCCGTGTAGGTTCTATAGCGACTAGGTGGAGCCCACGTGGAGCTGCCGTTTCACAAAACTGAGTGGACTCCAGGCCATTTAGGATACCCGGGTGGACACATTCCCCCCCCCCCTCACTTTCTAGGGTGGACAACGACCATGCTTCCATTTTTATGTTGCGCTGTAAGCGGCCGGGCCACCCCTAGCAGGCCTCAGCTTACAAGACCCCATGCAGGATGCGCCCCACACAGCTAGGCCCCCCCTTGCGGGTTGTGCCTCATGCGGTCAGGCCTCCCTTTGTGGGTCACCCTTTGCGGGCTGCCATATACGGGTTGTGACACCCTTGCAGGCTGCCCCCTCCCCCCCACCCGCCCATGTGGGTCAGGCCGCCCTTTGCTGGTCTCCCTTTGAAAGACACCCTATATGGGATGGTGTGCCCATTGCAAGCCACCGCCTGCAGGCAGAGCCGAGCCCGCCGCGTCCCATCCCAGACCGAGTCGATCTGACTGGGTTAGACTAGACCCGGACCCAACAACGCATAGAAACACATAAAGGGCCATATCCTGAGAATCAGACGTCCATTTGACAAACCGTTTACGGCTTTGGGATCCTTGGATTGAGACAGTTGTTTTTGGTATATTACTTTTGAGTTATAGAGACAGTTGGAGTAGGACCAGGTTGGATCGAACATGAATCAAATCGGTCACCCAAAAATAAAAATCTTATAACTCACAGACCAGGTGTCTGATTGATGCACCGTCAATCGTGTTAGAACCCTTACGACATGGCAGTTTTTTGGGTTACTTATTTTTCAATCATAGTGGAGGTTGAACTATGATCAATATGTCGAGTGAATATTCTATGCATATTGAGAACATTAGGTGCAAGGAATCCAGTGGTAGGCAGTGAGGCAGAGGTCAGAGACGGATCTTATAAAGGTTAGTACCGAGCGATCCTATGTTGGTCACCACCGATTCTGTGTGGGTCAGATCCTATGTGGGCCACCGCTCAATGATCCTGTGTGAGTCAGCGCATACCTATCTTGTTTAGGTCAGATCCTATGTGCATCAGTGCTCAGCGATCCTGTGTGGGTTAGCGTATACTGATCTTGTGTGGGTTAGATCCTGTGTAGGTCATTGTTGGGGTTAGTTACATATCAATCCTGTGTGGTTCAGTGGGGGTTTGTTACCTATCGATCTTGTGTGAGTCATTGCAGGGGTTAGTTACATATCAATCCTATGTGGGTTAAATCCTGTGTGGGTCAATGGGGGTTTGATAACTATCGATCTTGTGTGCGTCATATCCTATGTGGGTTAGCGGGGGTTAGTTACCTATCGATCTTTTGTGGGTCAGACTCTGTATGGTTAGCAGCAGTGCCTCTTGGTAGAGTATGTTTATTTAGCTTCACGAAAAATCATCTGTACTTATTTACATTTCAAATAACTAGTTTGAGCTGATACATTGTTTGAACTAAGTCTTTTACCTGTGTGGTACTTCCTATCTTCAGGGTGTTACCTTTTTTGTATTCTTCCATCATGTATGATATGAGTATATTATGATAACTTAGGTATATGTATCAGCATATACCTATGTAGGGTTAAAGACTTGCTTTGCGGTTTTTCCTTCATGGAACTTTTGGAGACCTATGGGGTCTTGGGGTCCCTACTAAGTATCTTTATACTCACCCCTGCATGGGTTTTTCCCGCACCTAGTTGTGTCTTGTGTAGACGACATACAACATCGATCTAGGCTGAGGGATCTAGGACTGGACATTGCTTTGAGGTGGACCATTTTGCGTGATGTGACGTAGGGACTACTGATCATGAGATGTAACTACCCTTCAGCTAGGATCCGTGGTGGACAATCCAAGATCTGATTTTTTACTTTTCAGTTGTTTTTTAATTTTCACATGTTTTGTAATTTTCAGTTGTACTTGTACTTTTCCAGTTATGATTGTATTCCAGCCCCATTTACTTTCATCACTCTTTTACTACAATAGTTTACTTTGTGGTTTCTTCTTGTTGCATTCTACTCTATGTGTTTGTACAGTTTTAAAGGCAATGCATTCCCGTTATAGGGATATGCCTTTCCAATGCTAGTTTCCATCCCCTGGCTTATGGAAGGCGGGCTTGGGGTAGTCACGACATGGGCGCCGAGGGACGGGTCATGACGGAAAAAATAAAAATAAAAAAATATAGAATTGAAATTAATAATTAAATATTAAGATATTATACCCTTCAGAGATCTCTAAAGATTTATTAGTATTGGACATAAATTCTTCTTAGATGTTTTATACTCTGAAAAAATAACTACAATTAGAAAATTTTAATAATGAATAAAACAATATAAATTTTGAAAAAAAATCTTTTAAATGAACTCCTCTTATAAAAAAGGAGTAACTTAATGTAAGGAGATGATTTAAACAAGAATTGGATATAAATTATTACCTTTAAATTATCATTCCTATATTTTTTAATGTATTCAAATCTATCATAAGATAATGGGTTTTTAAAATATCAGCAAGTTGTTCTTTCGTTCTGATGAATTGAAAAATAATATCTCTTTTAACTGTGTAATCCCAAAGAAATTGTTTCCTAGTGTCTATGTGTTTTGAATGGGAGTGATGTGTAGGGTTTCTTCTTAAAGTTATAGAACTAGTGTTATCACATAGTGTTTGAGTTTTAGTAAAACTCATTCCATAATTAGTGAGTGTGTGTTTCATCCACAACATTGGATCACAACAACTTCTAACTTCTTCATATTCGTATTTAGTATTAGAAAGTGCTAATGTGTTTTTTTCATACAGGACCAAGAAACTAATGAATCTCCAAACAAATGACATTTTTCGAATGTACATTTTATCTCCATTCGACGACCAAAAAAGTCTGCATACAAATAAAAGTTTACTTCAAAATCATTTCCAATAGAATAAAAAAATTCCAAAATCAATAGTTCCATTTAAATAATTAAAAAATATTTTCATAGCTTTTAAATGGGATTATTTAGGGTTTTCTTGATATCCTGCACAAAAGAATAATGAAAATATCATGCCTGGATGACTAGCTATTAATTATAGTAAACATTCTATCATACCTTTAATGGTTGTTTGATTAACTAGTTGTCCAGCTTTATCAAGGTCTAGAGTATTTTAGATTCTATTTGGAGTACTAATACTTTTAGTGTTGTCATATCCATAATTTTCCAAAAGATATTTTATATAATTATTTTGGGATATATATGTTCCTTCTTGTTTTTGAGAGATTTAAAAACCAAGAAAGAATGTTAACTCACCCATCATGTTCATCTCAAACTCATATTTCATATGATTTGAAAAATAATCTATTAAGGATTGATTAGTTGATCCGATTTTAATGTAATCAACATAAATTTTAACAATCAAAACATTTTTACTTTATTTATTTATAAAAAGAGTTGGATCATTCGTTCCCTTAACAAAATTATTTTGTAACAAGAATATTGGAAGTCTATCGTACAAGATTGTAGGGGATTTTTAAGACTATATAATGCTTTGGTTTGTATAAATGAAATTCAGGATGTTATGTGTCTTCAAAACCTGGAGGGTTTTCAATATAAAATTTTTATTGAACATATCCATTAATGAAAAGAAAACTTCACATCCATTTGGGAAAGTTTGAAATTAATTAATTCTGCAATGGTTAATAGAATTTGAATAGATTCAAGTCTAGATACTACATCATAGGTTCCTATATAATCTATCCCCTCTTGTTGATTATAACCTTTACTAACTAGTCTTTCACTATTTATAACAACGACACCATTTTCATCACACTTATTTATAAAAACCCATTTTAATCCAATTAAAAATATTTATTTAGGTATTTCAACAAAGGTCCAGACTTTTTTCATTTAGAATTAATTTATTTCATCATTTCATATCTTTAATCTAATATTCATCACCGAAAGCCTCATCAATACTTTTGGGTTTGAAATGAAAAAAAATTAAGATTTTGTACTTTATTTCATAAAACAAATCTAGTATGTACATGCTGATTTACATCACCAATGATATTATAACTGTGATGATTCTTATGAAACAACTAACATGGGTTTTTTAAAACCTATTTATCAACATAATGTAGACGAATATCTAGAGTGAATACTTTAGAAAAAAAATTTTGGGGTACTCTTTTTAATAGAAGAATATTATATTAAAGGTTGATAATATGTTTTGGAAGACACAACAGAAGATGTTGGTTGGGTTTTTTTTAAAACAAAAGGATCGGTTTAATCAAATTTGACTTGTATTATTTCCTCAATAGTACAAGAATTTTTATTGAAAATACTATAAGCCTTAAATGTAGTGGAATAGCCTAAAAATATAAATTCATTGGATATGGGTGAAAATTTATGTATGTTATATTTGGTATTCAAAATGATTACTTTTCATCAAAATACTATAATGTATGAACCATTTGGTTTTCTCACTGTCCATAAGTTGTTTTATTAATAAATGACCTGATTAAAACTCTATTTATAGTATAGTAAGTAGTACAAACAAAATCCCTAAAATGATTACCAATTGAATATTCACTCAACATGATTATTTTTATCTCTTGAAGAATTAAATTTCATATTTAAACAACACAATTTTGTAGAGGAGTTATTAGATATGAGAATTTATAATTGATGCATTTCTTACTACAAATGGTTTGAAAATCAAAATTTTCAATTTCTCCACCATGATCAATACTAAAAGTTATGAATGGACGATTTCTTTTCATTTATAATTTTGGTTGTAAAATATCTAGAATAATATAAAGATTTAGATTTATTTTCATGAAAATATAACCATATAAATTTAGGGTAATCATCAACTAAAAAAAATAAATAGTATTTTCCTCTTACACATCCACTTTTTGTTGGACCAAACTAGTCCAGGTGCCTAAACATAAATGCATCCGAATTTTTGACATCACTAATTGAATTTATTTTTGACTTATATTTCTTTCCATATTTAAAAGGATCAAAAAAAATTTAAGAATCAAATCTAAGATTCGGTAGATCTTAAAAAAGTCCTTTCATAGTCAATTTTCATAAGTTTTTAAAGTTACTATGTCCTAATATTCTATTCCACATCCAATATTGATCTTTTATTTTTCTAAGGCATGGTATGTATTGGCTTCGAAGGTCTTTTATGTTACGTGTGTAAACATTCTCATGCTGATGGATATAAATAATGAATTCATCCAAGTAATTGTGTGCTAGACATTTATCATTCCTAAAATTAATATGGTAACCTTAATCAAATAATTTACTTATGATTAGGTGGTTGTGGGTAAGACCATTAACTAATAAGACATTTGAAACCAAGGATTTTCCAAGGAGAACAATGTTACTGATATTAGTAATATTTCTTTGAGAATTATCTTTGAAAGTGACTTTAACAGCATTCATCTTGATAATCCTTTCAAAGAATTATTTTTTACCATTCATAATCCAATAACATCCACTATCCATGTACCATGTATTATTGTTGGAACCTCCATTATTTTTCTAAAAAAAGTTATGTTTTTAGAATCCAAAAATTCTTGGATCTAGTAATTTTATAAATAAAAAACATAAGAATCTAATTTTTTTAGAAAAATTGGATTTATGAAATCAAAAGGATTGAATTTTGTTTAAATATTTTTTTAAATTCCCACTAATTTGACACTTAGTGAAAAACGGGGAACTTTTGGGAGAAAATAGTTCTTTCTAAAATCATGTTTTGAATGAGAGTAACCTATTCTAGAACTATTCTTTATAGGATGAATTTTTTTATACATTTTATATAATTATTCCTTACCAAATGTAATGTTTGATAAATATTTACTTAAATAAAAACACCATATTTTAGATTAATGACTAAATTCTTAACCTCAATGGTATTTCTTTAGAATTGAATTTTTTTTCTAAAACTTTTTTCTAATAAATAAGGTTTTCAAAATCCTTAGAATGTTTATTATTTTCAAAATTTACATCCTCAAGGTTTTTAGAAATGGATTTTTTTAAAAGATTTTTCATTGAGATCATTAGAATGATCTGATACTTATTTTGTTAAAACAGAGATTCCAGTATTTTCCTTTTCAATTTTCTTTTTGATTTATTAAATTCTTATTTTCATGAAACTTGGAGAATCTAGAAACTCCATAAAATAAAGGTAAATAATTATCTTCTGTTGAATAAGATTCTTCATTTGAAGATTTATAATTTTCTTTATAATGATAATTAACATTAAAGGATATTTTGGTTAATGATTCTGTGGTGTGTACCTTCCCCTGGAAACATCGATTCTCTAAAGTTATTCTATCTAGAAGTACAATATTCTAATGTCCTAAATTTTCAATATACGAGGATTCATGAGAAAAATATTCTCCACTATAACTCTATGAGTAATTTTCCTTTAGAATAATCTTTCATTTAGTCTTGTAGAACTTTTTATAATTTCCCTCAAAATGTTTTTCTATTCTATCTTTTATTTTAATACTTCCACAATATTATCTAATATGCCATGTTTTCTTGCATTCATAGCATATACCATCAAAATATTTTTTGTAATTCTTATCATTTTTATTATATGGGTATTGAAAATCCTTTTTTCCAATAATATTTTTCATTATTTGTGAAAGATTGGCTAACTCATCCTTGAATGTTCTGATTCACTTGGGTCTTATTGGAAAATAATTTTCTTCATTTTTTATTTCACTATTTTCTTAGGTGTATTGGATTTAATCTAATTTGAATATATATTAAAAGAAACAGTTCCATTATTTTTATTGTATTTTTTATCATCTCTCTTTAATCTATTCTCATATTGTAGAAAAGTTTCAAATAACTCCTAAAGAGTATCATTTGTAACTTCTCTTCACTCATAAATTGTTGTTATCTTTGACTCTGATTCATTTAGAATGATGTCTATGATCTTTTATAAAAGATCATCATCATCTAATCCATTTTATTCCATGGGCTGTAATATATTTACAATAGTCATAAATCTTTTTTGAACATTAAATAGAGGTTCTCCATATGGAAAAGTAAAATCCTGATAGTTTTCTCTAAGCATGGTTCTTCTTATCAAAATGAATTTAGACTTTCCAAAATGAGTAATCTCTAGTTTCATCCACATACTATTTGATGCTTCAGAAAATGATATGAGGATTTATATATTTCTTGTCATTTAAAGAGTAATGTATTGTGGACCGTGTAATTTTTTTTATAGTCCTGTTTCCCTTTATTTGTAAACATTCGCACTTCTTTATCATGAATTTTTTAATCTACAGTAAGCATTACAATATTTTCAACACTATTATAGATAACAAAAGTCTTCATTATTTTTCTCCATTATTCTTAGTCATTACCTTAAAAAAGGTGGTCTCATTGGATTGAAATAGTCTATTGATTCGACATTTAAACTTTCCATTTTATAATAATATAATAATTATTTTTCTACAATACAAATTATTGTATAAAATATTTATAAACAAAAATATTATTAGAGTGAGGAATACTTTCAAAAGAAAATATTGATCATGTATAATGGGAAGTGATAACCTCATATGATACCAATTGTTGGATAGAAGTATGAATCAAGATGTTGAGATACAATAGGAGTGAATTGTTAGTTTAAAAACATTCATTTTTAATATTAAATAAAACATTGTTTAACAAGGTTAGACAAATTCGATTTAGTAAACCCTCTCAATGAAGTCCGACTATCCCTGAGTCCAATTAAAAAGGGTATCAAAATCACATTGGGTCCAATAAATATATTTATCATATTTATGATGATTCTAATTAGATTATTTAAGATAAAATTTTACATAAATAATATTCTACCATAAAGTATATAGAATCTTAAATCATAGTATATACAAAGGAGAATGAATATAAATTGTCACTTTCTATTGAAGAGAAATTGTAGTGGAATTACAAAACATGCAATAAAACAAGTAGAACAATTATATTGATATCTTTTAACTCAAAGAGAAGGTTATCCAATAACTTTCCATAATGGTACATTGATTTATACATTCAATAAATTCATTCTTACCCACACATGGGTAAGAACTCGACCATTAAAATATCAGTTGTAGCTTCTGTCTTTCTATCCCTAAAACCCCTCAATAAAACAGATATATCGGAACCACTGCCTTCCTTCAACTAGAAGCACTCAATTAGGGAGTTAGATGCATGAATAAAATATTGAAGACACAACCAGACAAGGTTTCTTTAATATTGAAAATATCTTAATAAATATACAAAGACTAAGAACAAAAGGTTCACACTACAGTATCATGAGAGAAAATCAACAAAATTTGGATACAGAAACAGTAGTCGAGCTATTTTAAAATGAATAAGTGATAGAGAATTTATATGCATGGAATGGAATGGTTTAATTGGTCCCAAAAAATGAAAATTTTTCTGAAAAATAGGAGGGACCTATATTGCTAGAACTTCAAAGGTGAAAAAAAACAGAATAGATGAAATCATTTTGACACAAATAAAAATATCATGAGAAACAACATATTTTAATCTAAACAGAATCTATACAAGAATCCTATTATATATATTCATAGATCATGAGAATGAGGTGAATTCTAATTTGTATATGAAAATGAAATTATTCGGTTCTGAAAAATCTATTAAGTAATCTGATTTTAATATAATGATAAATTTGATTATGTAAATATTAAGAATTAGATTATACAAATAATAGATGTAATGATCTACGAATAAAAATAATTAGATTATAAGAATGTTGTGAATTATATTTTATAAATTATGATAACAGGATTTGATAAACTATTTGAATTGGATTTGGCAAAATATGTGAATCGTATTTGTTAAAATGAGATAATCTGATTTGAAAAATTGATAGAATCAAATTTTGAAAATTGAGAGAATTAGATTATATATACATTGAGAATCAAATTCCTTAATCAGTTTATCTGATTTTAAGTATGGATCATATTTTTATTGATTTCAAATCAATTTGGTTTAAATAAAATGTTTATTAGACTTCTTGGGAAAGCATCATAATAAGTCATAGCTAACATGAGTCTGATTATTATCTAACTGGAATATGTTTAGATAAGATTTCCTTATTAATACATAGAAAAAGATTTTAATAACAATAATATTAGAAGGAGTGGGTTTGGGATTTCAAAAACAAAAAGGAATGAGAAAATTCATAAGTAATCTTTTTGACTCAATAGTTACTCTTTCCATTCTAGGAAATGATATTAGGTTCCATTAATATTAATTCTATGAATGGGTTATTATTAATGTCATGGTATTTATCAAACTAGTTTCTATTTCATGGGTTATATGTTTATGAAATACATTTATATTTCATGGGTTATATGTTTATGAAATTTGTTTCAATTTCAATGGTTATATGTTTATGAAATATGTTTCTATTTCACAAGGTATATGTTTACAAAATCTATTTCTATTTCACAAGTTATTCTCTAGAGAAAATTGTTATGAAATTTGTGTCTTTTTCCACTCGTTATGACATGTTTACTTGTTTATGATACCCATTTCATCGTATGAGTTATGATATGAATGTTTATGATTTCTTGGAACATGTATGTATGATTTCACTATGATATAGATGGGACTAATATCTCTATAAAATTCATTAGGTAATGATTTATATCTCATGATATTGACATGGAAGGAGAGAGAAATGAAATCTATTCAATATTATAGTTTTGGAAAGGGAAATGAACTCGGTTTTGTAATACAGGGTTAGAAAGAGTGTTGAACTCGGTTCAGTAATACATGGATGGAACGGGGTGTGAACCCAATTCAGTAAAGGAATATTTCTGCTATGATGTTCTCAACATCAATGAATTGACTAATATGGAAATAATTATATATATGCACATTTTTCTTCTATAATTTATTATTTTATTCCTATGATATGCTTTCATGGCTTATGTTCTTTATTTACTTAAGATTCGTGCCTTATGAATGCCAATTATTATTCAATGATTCATGTATATGATATTAGATATGTATGGTATGATATTATATTTTCATGATCATGTTTTTATAACCATATACTCATAATTATACTATAATAACTCCCTTATTTACCCTTACTGAGCATTTGAGCTCACCCCTTTTTTATGTTTTATTTCAACAAGTTATAAAAATGGTTTTAGGTAGAAGTACTAAAGTTGGATATCTTTAGTGGATATGAAGAAAATATTTCACCATGATAGAAGATTTTGATTCCATGTTTCCCAAGAAACTAAACTATTATGGTCCTCGGTCATGTATTTTTCTAATGTAATGAATATTCATCTAAAATGATGTAATATCCATGTATTTAAAGTCTAGGTCTCTATAGTTGGTTTCAAATGATTGGTTTAGTAATCTATTGGAAACTAGGATGGTAAAACATTAGTAAGATTCCTAGGTATATTAATAAATATTTTTCTAGGTTTGTCCTTAAGAATAAGTATAAGGATGAGTTAAAATTTATTAAAATTTCACAAAATTTTGGTAAAGGGTAGGGTGAGTGGTTTCCAAGAAATAATACCCTTTATGGATACTACAAGTTGTTGTGGATCTGGAATTTATGCGTCTAGGGGTAATAAATCTGACAAGATGTTTCAGTATTAACTTGGGGTAATCTGGTACACGACAATGGGCTTTTCTTAACACCTAGTTTGACACTTCTAGGGGATATGCTTTGTCAATTCACAAAACTCTTCACCAACCATCCTGAAGAAATTAAAAAAAAGTCGGATTTGAATAACCTAGGATGAACCTAGGGTGTCATAGATAAAGGAATTTTTCTTGATTTATACATCCTATGAAAAATTATTTTCATGACTATGTGGTTATCTATTAGGATAAGTAATTCTCACACAATGCTTCTATATTTAGTCAATAGTGGGAACCAGAAGGAGATTGATTATTGTGGATTGTGATGAATGGTTTGTTGATGATAATTCAAGTGGGGTGGTCCTAGGAGTAAGAGATGTTGTGATCATGCCTAATCAATTTTTTCATAATATGGTTATCAATGTATACCTTCACTAACTCTAGGACTCACCAAGTAAGTGAATAAAATATTTTTCTGAGAGTTTGGGTAAAGGAGACCAAGGATAAAAAAAGATTCAGTTTCCTTTTGTCAATAATGTGGAAAGAATCACCTAAGTGAATGTCTTAGAGTAACTAAAATATGTTTTGACAATGGTAATAAGAACACAAAGCAAGTGACTACAAGGGAAAATAAAGAGTTTTATTAATGAAATTGATGAGAATATTGGACTCACTAATACATGATTTAATGTTAAGTGTTTTAATTTTGAAGTAATTTGTCATTATGCTACTCAATATCCTAAGATAACAACCCACGAAGTAAACCATCCAGGTTGTGTGAGTAATAGTTAAATTAATGATGATGATGAGATAACAAATTAAATATGAAAAGAAAGAGCTATTGTATAATTGTATGATGTATCCCTTAAAATTTAATAATTATTAATTGGAATAATAAAATAATTGTAGTGGTTTTACTCAAGAAGTATGTTATTTGAATAGTGAAATACGTAAGGATTTTTCAATTTAAGTTCTTCCCTACAGATTTACAATAACACATTGAATGGTTCTGAGGGAATAGAAAACTGATATAATGGAAAGGTGATGTCCATAGAAAATACATGATTAATGGAATGATAACCCTTAATATGTTCCTTATGTTATGATAATTTTGTTTGGATACAGATATGTGGGATATGAATAAGTAAATTGGAAGGTACTGATTACCTTCGATCTAATTAAGGAAAAGTTGATATGTAGTTCATCCTATCATGGATGAATTTTAAAAATTAGAGGATTCATTTAATATATTTAGTAATCTTCGATATAATAATGAATTCATGCTTTCCAAAAGGTATTTATGGTAATTCAGGTCGTTACCATGTTCCAAGAGAATTTACCTCGAGGGTATTCAAATGTTTGAAATGGGACAACCAAGAGCTAATTTGTGATATATGGAGGATCAAAGTTCAGCTAGTTTCGTGACATTATTTCAATGTTTTTGGATTTTCATCATTCAGAAGGATTATAATGTTATCAATTCATGAAAATTTTAAGTTAAACATAGGATAATATATATATATATATATTGAGATTGTTTTGAAAACCTTAGTCAAATAGTTATTTAGTGATTTGGAATATTTTTTGGATGTCCATAATATCATGAAAATTATATGAGTATGGTTTTATAATATGAAACAACTTATATAGGGTGACAACAATTCATTTTTAGCAAGTTCGTAGGTCTTGGACACATGATCGAATGGTGATAAGGTTTCACACCTACCATTGGATTACACAATATCTGGGTTAATGTATAATTATTTTTGATGAATAATTATTTATGATGAAATAGTAGTGTTAAGTTTTATGTTTAGAGATTAATGTATTAAACATAGTCATTTTTACGAAAAGTTATGGGAAAATAGTTATACATTTCACACTTTTATGAGCCTTCAGATCTTCAAAAATAATATTTTCTCACTTTAGGCATAAATGTTAATTTTTGGATATCCATTATATTAAGTCATGGAAGAAATAGAAAATGAAATGTTTTTAAGTAAATTAAGTATATTTACTTATATTCTTGGTCAATAAAATAATTACTCAATGTTAGTATAATGATCAAAAGAAAATGTGTTGTCATAATACTTTAATTGGGTTGAACCGATACACTTTTAAATCATCAAAGATTTATGAATTTTAGGCCCAAAACATTTATTTGTTCATTCTCTTGTATATTATTGATTACCTCAATCACTCCCTATAAATATTTACTCTTTCCTCCATGCCCAATATTCACTCCCAAACTGTGTTCTCCGATGTGGAAACCCAATTATATGTCATTTTGGGTAACCATTATGGTCCCAACATTCCCTTTTTAAGGAAAGTTTTAGAATTCATTTTTACAATGTGAGTTTTTATGAATTAAACTTTAATGTATTATAACATTGATAAAACAGAACAATTTTAAGGTAAAAATTCATTTTAAGGCGGGTAGAATGCAACACCCTGAGATTTTGGGAATAAATATTTTTGAAATAATTTATGATCTTTATATTTTTCATTTCATGTGATGTTATAAATAGTTATATATATATATATATATATATGTATGTATTAAAACACTATGTTAAACATTACCTTCACACGCAATACATATATATCTTGCGCAACACTCAATACTGACTTGGCTTGCGCTATACGCAATATCGACTTGGCGTACGTTACAAGCAACACCGAGTTTCAATGAAGAATCATATTATTATTATTTTATTTAAATGATATATGTATAAACAAAACATTAAACTTAGTGATATTAATATTAATAACTAATTTTAAAATATTTTTTATAATATTTTTATATAAATAGAAATATTGATAATGAGATATATAATTTTCGGTAATGTTCTATTTATGAATAAAAATATTGTTTTCTCGAATAAACTGCTTTTAATAAAAATATTAATTTTATAAATAATTAAAATTTTAATTTTATAAAATAAACATCATTTTTGAATTTATAATTTCTATATTATCTTATAGTAAATTTTTGGGATTTTTCTGAGAAACATCATTTTTTGATGAATAGTGAAAAATAATGCTTTTCAGTTAAAAACCTCCTTTTCATTTAAATAATAATTAATGTCAAGTATTACTATAAATTTATTTTAAGGTAAACATAGATCAAATATTCATTTATTAAAACAATATATGTAATTAGAATCAATTTCAATTTGAAATTGAATATAAAAACTTAATATAATTTTGAACTTCTTTCCACATTAAAACACTGTAATTTCGTCCCATCAGCGGGATTAGCATAAATCTTAATTTTTCCACTTTTTATAATTTATTTTAGAAAAAATAAATAAACAATTTAAATCATTACAATATTTAGAGTCTAATTATATCATGTTTTTTGACTGAAATGATTAGTAAAAGTGGTTAAAATTAATAATAGCGATTAAGGTCAAATTAAGTTTAATTAGGGACTGAACATTAATCTTAGGACCCCAAATGACCTATAAACATGTCGAAAAACCATTGGTTGGAAATATTTACTCCATAAACATTCCATTATTTATTTATTTTTCGTTTCTTATGAATTTTTTGTTAAGAACATGTGTACAATACACCTTCTTTCAAAAATTCATAGTGATTCATTTTCCTTCCCTATAGAAGGTCACAAACTGTCCCACATCCTCACACATATCAGACCTATTAGGTTATAAAATTATCTTCCCAATAAACATAAAAAAATCACTCCCTTCCTTATATGATACTTACATTGTGAATAAGGATATCCAATGAATTCTTTTGGCACAAACCAAAAGGAGTTCCCAGATTAAGAGGTAACATCTTCCTTCAAGTCCTTTCATTTATTTTACATCTCCACCACATACAACCCTATCTATTATATAATTATATAAAAAAAAGTTTCCTAAATGTACTAGGATGTTTTTATGTAAATTTTTTTACCTAAAATTACACACACCTCCATCTAATGGGTAACGAACATAATGTTTCTGTATAAGGCGAACTACTCCCTCACAAAACGATGATTTCTTATTTTTCCACTACCACCTATCATGGTTAAAATTACGATGGAGCCTATATTTATATATGATATCTATTATATTTATTATTTATTTGAGCTTATTTATTTATTTTTTAAAAAATATCCTTTCACATTTCATTGGGTATTAATATGATAATTTTTTTGAGGAAGTGTGGACAACCGCCCCCTCAAAGCGATGTGATTCGCTCCCACACTACATGGAATGGTTTAAGGATTTATTTAGTGAATATATTGGATATATATGATATAATAAATCTACATTAATAATGATATATATATATATATACAAATATATATTTATATATGTATTTTACATTTTTTCTATCAACAGGAAAATTAAACGGAAATAGAGTTCATGTGTATGTATGGCCTACCATCTCCATAAATGGGTAATTATTTTTCATAATTATATATTATATAGATTATTATAATAAATATATATTTTATATATACATCACAGTTTTTCTTTTTTAATAATGATATAAACATAATGACAAACAGTATAACAAATTAAGACACACACAAAAAAAAGTGAATATTAGTAGAAGTGAAACCTTATCATAGGATGGTTAACAAGAGAGTAATATAATGTCGTAATAAAAGAATATATGGTATTAGATATAATAATATGGTTTTTTAAAAGATATATATTATATTTATAATTAATATAACATTATTTTTTAATGAGTAAGATGAGAGTCAAGACACTAGGTAAGGGGATTTTATCTCACCTTTCATTTCTGTGAGAAACATGCTATGTTCACCACATGTTACTTTTATGTGTTGAATTTAATTCTCATGATTTTATTTCTTGAATATTTTACTTAATTTTTTGAATATTCACATATATATTTTTTTATCTTTCATTAATGGGGTTAATGTTTCAAAAGTTACCAAATCAGTGAAGTAGTTTTTTCTCAATTTTCCTTCTTTGAGACACATGTTTTGTTATGCACCAAAATTCAATTTTGAGGTGTATATACATCCCTTTTACATGTTATATCATGAATTTAATTACTTTTATGATATTTTAATTTTGATTTAATTTTATTTTCTTACATGTATATTATGATCCCATGTTACCAAGTTTAAAGAATTTATTTGGAAAATCTCATCGTTGTTCAAAGTTTTTTATGTTTAAGATTCCTTTGATGAAATATTATTATAAATATCTCAAGAAAATTCATGTATTTTATTTTTCTCAGGTTATTCATGATTTATTAATATATTTTTAACATTTATTTCACTCATTGGTACATAATATAGTTTATAAAGTGTTTTATGAAATCCCAACTTTACTCGCTCTTCAGTTGGAAATTTGTGTTCCATTGACACCATGTTTTCAAAAAATGGTTTACACAAATATTATAATAATATACGATGATAATTAAAATAAATTTTTCCCTTTTTTATTTTTCCAATGTTTTTAAAGTAATCCTCCTGTCACTTTCTGAATGAGTCATTTTTCTAGCATTTGTTATCGTGAAAAAGGAATGTTCATCATACCTTGTGCGACATGTACAGATTTATCCATCGTCAATCCTTTAATGATTTATTTTCATTTGTAAATGTTAATATTTATGATTTTTTAAAAAATAAAATTTCAAATATATGGTTTTCAAAAAAATATAGCTTATTTTATAAAATTTCAATTAAATTTTTTTCTAAATAATATTCAATATTCTTTTATATGTTTTCATAGAATAAATATTTCAAAATTATTTCCATCCTCATTTATAATGTTTTAAGGTATATTAAAAGAATTTTTTTTAAAACATATTCAATATGCATTAAAATTTCTTCATGTGAAAATGTTTTCAAAACATGTTAAATCTTTCTTTATAAATTAACAAAGTGTTTGGAAAAAAGGTTTCTAAAATGTTTTGAAGTTAATTTTATAAGTTTAAAGGAAGAAGATATTCAAAATTATTTCAAGTATTATTTACAATTTTTCATGTTATTTTCAAGGAAATAATATTTTCAAAAAAAAAATTAAGCTTTAAAAAATCTTTTTTCAAAGATGAAAGCATATTTTCCTCAAGAAACATTTTTGAAAGATATTTCAAAATTATATTTCCATCAATTATGACATATGTTGATGTTACTCATTCCCACAGAGAAAATTATTTAATAGTTCCATTAATTTTCTTTCTATTAATGGGTTATTCTTAATGTCATTCTCATTATCAAACATGTCTCTATTTCCAGGGTTATATATTTATAAAATATGTTTATCTTTAATGGGTTTTAGGTTTATGGAATCTATTTCACTTTCATTGGTTATATTTTTATGAAATACATAACTCTTTATTGGGTTATATGTTTATGAAATATATTCCTACTTTAGAGGTAATTATGTAGATGAAATGGTTATGAAACCTATGGATTTTTTCATAGGTTAGGATATGTTTATATTTTTATTATACCCATTACATTTCAGGGATTATGATATGTTTTTTTATGATTTTGTGGCACATGTATATATAATTTCACTGTGATATGGGTGAGACCAACATATCCCTCAAATTCATTGGGTAAAGATTTATATCTCATGATATATACATAGATGGAACGTAAAATGAACTCGGTCTAGTGTTACCGTACTAGAATAGAAAATGAACTTAGTTTAGTAATACATGGTTGGAACGATGAGTGAAATTAGTTTAGTAATACTGGGCTGGAACATGGTGTGAACAAGGTTTAGTAAAGAAATTTTTTCCAACTAATATGGTATGGGCATCGATGCCTTGACTAATATAGAAATCATTATATGTGCTTATGTGTCTTCCACAATTCCATGTTTTATTCATGTGTTATGATTTCATGGGTTATGTTCTTTATTTAAATATGATTCATGCCTTATAAAATATCCATATTTATGACATGAATTATTATATGATCTTTGATTTACATGGTATAATCTTATATTTCCATGATCAGGTCATCATAACCTTAAACTGATGATTAGGATAACATATCTCCATTTTTTACCCTAACCGAGCATTTGAGATCACCCATTTCTTAGGTTTCATTTCACAGGTTATGAAGAAGAGTATTAGGTAGAATTACTAAAGGTGGAGTTGTTTATGGGAGATGATGAAGATATTTCACCAGGATTGATGATTTGCTTCCATGTTTCTAGAGACACTAAACTATTATGGTCCTCATGCATGTATTATTGTAGTGTACTGAATATTCATATATAATGATTTAATATCCATGTATTTCAAGCCTGGTTATCTATAGTATTGAGATTCATAACACCAAAAAATGTGTTTTATCTCAAGACCATACTATCCATGATTGCCTATGATAAAAAATATAGATACACGCATCTGTAAAATAATGTAGTAAATAAAAAAGTGGCTACTATAATAGTAACTAAAATAATTGAAGGTCTGGTTCTATACTCTTCTGACATAGACTTCTCTTCATGTAACTAGTATGTACTACGACCCTAAGTCACAACCTGACTACTCTATGTTATCCCACTCTATTGGTGACAAAAATCATGAATCAAACTACCTGTGGCTCGACCAGAATCTTGACCTGAGTGGTAGAGGTTATTCTAGATACCTTCTTGGAGAGATACTACTGGACCCAAACCGGAACATAGGGAATATGTGGATATTAACTCATTAAGAATTTTTGGAAAATTACTATAGAAGATCTAGATAATCCCCATCCTATTGCAGCCTTTTTATTCTACTGGATCACACATACACAAAGGTTACGATGGTCCATGTTTCTAACTCAAATGACATATAAGGAAACATTCAACGTGAGTTTTATTAATATTTTTAGCTTGTGATAAACCTCAAAATGATTATTTATCCTAATTTAACAAATAATAGTAGTTCTCGATGTTGAACACCCACAGTTACACCATAGGTATCCCTTAAATTTCTCTCAGTAATGAGGGCATGATTGACTATCTCAGAAATATGTTTCAGTAGAAATACATTGACTTATGATCCGATAGTGTATGATATCCCATCATTTAATCTCCCCATATTCATAATATCATCACTTGATTTAGTAAGACAAAAAAATAAATCTCAGTAAAACAAGAAAAATATTCCATCATAGACATTCCTCCCTACTGCATGTTCATAAAATCTATTGTTCGTTCATCCCTAAGTGCTTGTATAAAGAATTAATTTTAAAAGATAGTCTAGAAAGATTTCTAAATCATATATTAATGACATTATACTTAGGTAATATCATCCCCACATAATTTGGAAGAATTTCATAACATATAATCAGTTTTTTTAATCCTCGAATCTAGAGGAATCTCCAATTGCTCGAAGATAGAATGTATGGCCTCTATCCATGATCAACAACATGAGGTCTTTTATATAATGAAAATGTGGGATGATACTGCTACTAGATCTCCTGAGTCAACTCTTCTATAGTTAATGAAGGTTGAGCCACACCCTTCAAAATTTTCATCATGTATATGAACCCCTCTCAAAACTAGGTTGTAGTGCCCACTTCTGAAATAACAGGCAGTGCCATAGGTGGCACTGTAGGAGGTATCACTAGAGGCCATGGCCCCATCACCTCTTCTGCATGGTTTTCACTACCATCTAGGAATATAAATCAATGATCTCATGATGGAAATATTCTACAATGAAAAATTAATTCTTCAGATTAAAATTTAATAGTTGAAAAAAATTAAAAATATAATTAAGATAAAAACACAAAATTCCTATAAAAATGGTCACAACTCTCTAACATATCCAAAAATATAGGAATTGGTGATAAAGAGAAACCATAACATGACATAAAAATGTAAGAGACACTTCTATATACCCAATACCTTGTATGGGTTGGGTTCTTGGCATCTTATAACACCGTACGAGTTCTGATATATTGATTTTCAATTGTAAGGTATATATGGAAATTACCTTTACTTTGGAAATGGAATCCCCATTTAATTGAAACCATTTTCTTTTATAGATTTAAATTTAACCAAGTTATTAATCATTTATATTTTTTTAAAATAAATATATCAATATCCAGTTAATGAACTTTACTTATGATAGAATGATGTAATAGTTCTATAGTACTCATATGTCAAAAACCCAAAATATGGTATATAGTACTCGATGATGTGGATTTGTTCGGCTCCGGTGTTGATGATGGTGGTGATTGGTAGTGTGTAACTGATGGTGAAAGCAGGACGCAGGTTGGATCATGGTCTAAGTATGGTATTGTATGATTGTTTTTAATTTTGAGTTATGGGAAGTTTATCTCCTTTGAAATTTGAATTTACAGTGGTTATTTGTATTCGTTGAATTTGTAAAATTTGGTGTTTCTATGGTTCACAATTATTCCATAAAAGTTTCTTTTGAAAATAAAAATATTGATTGTGGACCAAGGTGTCCTGAAAAATCTATGATAGAAATCACCATTTATATTTATTTAGAAACATTAATGAATCTAAATATATTTTCCCTTCATTAAATGACAACACATTTCAATATGTAAAAATGAGGCATTAACTATATGAGAAAGGAAAATGCACATAAAATGTCGACATGGCATGAAAAAATGCATCGAATATTAGTCCTAATGTGCCTAAAATGTTTCATGAAATGCTAATTTATACCATAAAAGTCTATATACCATGTTTAAAATCAATAACATGCACAATAATAATACCAAAACGCGTGTATTTCACCCAATTGTGAAATCATATAAATTATAAAAATCACAAATCATACCAACATTAACCCATCCAAGGTAATTTGGGTTTCCATTTTCCATGGGTTATCTACTCCCATGCACTGGCTCATTAGAAAATTCCATTATATCTGAGTCTCCTATATAATACCCAAATAGGGGAAAAAGTGAAAAAGGTTTCGATACCACTTGGTAACCTCCCAACCTGGAATCTACTTAATTAGTTCCCAATGTGGGTGGTTCACATTCCTTTAAGTATGCCTCCTCTTACCATAGATGAGATTGAATAGTAGAGGGGTTCTATGGTATTATAGTGTGGAGACTATACAATCATATTAGAGTGAAATTATGGATAAAATAAATAATCATACAATATGGTATGCATAATATAAATGATGGAACAATGGAAAAAATATAATAAATAATTACAGAATCTTGAAAAACCAATGTCCTAAAGGATGATCCATATACTATGATTCCATATCATGAAAATATAAAAAAAGAAAATGAGGGACATTCATATACAAAATTCTATACAAATAATACAAAAAGTCCTAAATACTATAGGACACCTGGCTGGCTCTACATACTTAAACATAGGTCAAAATGGGATTCTGATTAGTAACCTTATATTTAGTAATATTATATATATAGTTACACAATATATATACATATTAATAATGATTATGTGAGGACATAAGTAATCATATTCATGGATACTAGGTTCTAGATGGACCTAGGGAATAACTCAGTTGTCCATAACTAGTCTAATGAGCCTATAGGCTCAATAAAGGGTACATTTCATGAATATCATGATAAATTAAATGAATATTTCCCATAATTTGAGATAGGTGTGTCGATTCATTGCACCCAACACCCAATACAGAGGAATGTGGAACATTATTCGCATCATCGATATATAATTACACAAGAGTGATACATCATGACCTGCACCCAATATAAGGGAGAGTGAAATATCATTCTCAACAAGTCCCATATCCATCATCTAATGAAAAATACCCATAGTCTCATAATAATAATAATAATAATAATAATAATTGGTCACCTATAATAATTTTAAATACATATTTCCCAAATATTCAATGGTGCACCATACCTATATTTCTAGATCATAATTATAAAACATGAGAGGCCTTTCCACCCTTTTCCATTCATTTAATTAAATAAATTTAATGTATCAAGTTATGTTATTTCAATTAAATGGAAAATAAAACCACGTATGAGGTTATTTGGTTTACTATACAATTACATAAAAGAGGAAAATTTCATTTACTAGTAAAACCAAACACTTAGAGGGGGTTTTCCATTAAATAACTACTCATGAGAGGGTAATTATTTCATCCGAACCAAAGAGGTCTAAATAAAAAAGTTTAACAACCTTTAATAATTTATAAGGGTCAAAAAGAGTATAATAATATTGTATACATTGTTTTGGAAGGAATAATACATTTAAGGTAAACGAGTTACAATGGTTGTCGTGTGTCACAATGGTGAAGCTATAAAAGCATCATGACTTTTAGGGAAAATAACCAGACCACCTAACTTATGGTTTTAGATGACTCCTCATCTAATATTAGCTTCATATTTGAAGGGGAATGGAATAAATTGGATGAATTATCTAACAAACTAAAAATAGGGTGATGATATCTCACTAAAATTGTGCAAGATATGGGAAGAAAACCAAGATATGATAGAAGAGGATTTTAGTTATTACCCAAGAAGATCCAATACTTTTGATGGTGATTACATTGGATTCCAGATGATGGGGAAATAATGATCCATTAGTTAGAAAAGGGAGAGATCCATATAAGAAGAAAATATGTGTTTTCTTCTATAAATTAAAGGAGGAAGGGGGAATTGAGGTAAAAAAATTCAGGGGAAAACATAATTTCACCTTAAAAATAGGGGTTGCACAGTTTTTCTGCATGCTTGGCCAAACCATGTGAAAACCAAAATTCCTCCACTATCTAAGGAGGGGCCCCTCATAGAAGAGGCTCATAGTTTCCCTAACCATACAATAAATGTGAGAAACCCACAATCAATATGTCTAAAAGTTTCACATGGGCATGTAGGTCAGTTTGAAATATTTTTTATAAACCATGTAGCCCTCATGCTCCCCTTTAAGATTCCCTACACTGTTATGGAAACCATTTGGGATGAGATTAACAATTTCTACTAAATATTAATCCAATTTTATTCTTGAAAAACATGGTGTTATGGTTTCCAAACAAGCCCCATACAGTATTCTAACCTTCATGACTGCACTAATTACCATTACAATATCCAAATTATTGAATTTAATCAAAAAAAAGTCATAAATTTTAGAAATTATGGGTCATAAAAATGGTATGTTATTGATAGAAGAGTTTTAGAACTGAGGATCAGAGAGAAGAAAATTTATCAAAGATAGATAAATTGATTTCATACTTTAGAAAAAGAAAAATTAGAAGATGAATAAGAATAAGAATAAGAATAAGAAAAATAATAAGATATTGAAAATTTATTAGGTTAAGACTATAAATCCTACTATTATTTAGAGAAGAATAGATATTTTGATTAGTGTGCCCAATAATCGATTCTATAGAGAATAAGGAGATGAGTGGAATTTTAAAAGCTGAGTTACATGAGTTGTAGTTGATGGTAGTTTTGTAATCAATTTTTGAGGAATAAAAACATATTTTTTAGTGCATGTATATCCCTATAAATATTTTTTTATTCTTCATGTGGAGGAAGATAAAGAGAAAATCAGGGGGTATTATTATAAACAACCTTTCTATTCATAAAAATATCACATGTGTTATATATTTAACCCATACATGTGTAATATGGTGTGAAATAGTTTTAGGAAAATCCCTATAAAAATACACTTGTAATGATGATGTGTTTCTAGTGGAGAATAAATACCTTGGACAACCATGTTTTAGAAAGGATAAGGTTTCCTAAGAGTGTCCTAATCAGGTAAAAACCAAAATCTATCTTAACTTTCATTCTTTTACTGCATGTGGTGTTGTTTTCTATTCAAAAAATAATATATCCATTAGTTTTAGTCAACTAAGAATATTTGAATCCATGAGGATTTTAAAGGTTAAAAGAAGAATTAAAAATTGGAAAAAAATAGATAGCACTTGATTCACCCCCTCCTATGTGTTTATATATAATATAATTAACATATTAGGGATGAGTCAACCATGTTCTAAACATAACTTTGAGGGATAATGATCCATCAACCCTCATCCCATAAATAAATTGGACGATCTATCACTATGAAAACATCATCTCAGTGAATGTTACATCACCATTGAGCTCTCCATATGAATGATACATCGTCATCACATAATTCTCAGGGGAATGTTGCATTACCATACAATTACCCCCAAGTGAATAATACATCACTATCATATAATAAAATGATAAATGATGATTCACTATCATATAACACATAGTGAATGAGGATTCACTATCACAAAAATGGTAAAGGAAGTATCATCCATGTTAGATGTATCACAAAAAAACCTAATGTGAATGAATCAAAGCCATCACATAGCATTGGTAAATGATACATGTCCAGATCATAACCCTAGTGAATGATATATAACTACACCATATTCTCAATGAATAGTTTATCACTATATAATAGCCTTGAGGAACACATAACCATCTCATGACCCCCACCCTTAGTATGGATGATTTATCACTATGACATTAATAAGAGTGAAGGAATTATAACCTAAATTTAATAATAGAAAATAAAATATAAATCACTTCACAACCCAAACTACCTAATGATATGTCACTTTCCAATATAAGTTACCAGATAGGGTGTTACAAAATGAGGTTAATTCATCGATAGACTAACCTACCCTTAAGATTCCTTCATTCAAGTAACATTATAAGACACATCATTAGGTTCTTATATTTACACATCTTAAGCATTGACCCCTCTATGGTTTCTATGTCACATTTCCATAACCACTCAAATAGGTCACATAGACATCAGTGAGAATTGTATTAATATCCACCAATTAATGGACCAATCACCAGCCTAAATAAACAAACTTGAATATTGTGGAATGAATAATATAGTTTAAAATAAATTATGGGACATGCTCACATTGTTGGTACTACCTATATGTTTCAAGAGGCATGAAACTCATATAAACCAATGGAAAACTTTATACACTATCGAGATATTATTAAGAGTACCTTTCTCAACATTGATCTTAAATTTAGTCAACCTCTCAAAGAGGTCATTATGAAAACATGAATAAACCCCTAAATGTATGTATAACTGATGCTAAATGATGAAATGTTGAGAGAAATGGAGATTTGAAAAAAATCAGATGGTTATCCTTACATATGGAGATATCATTGTACAGACGACCCATCAATATGATCCTAAATACCTATGATCATACTTGACGATGAAAAATTAAGGTATAGGAGGACGAGAGGTCGAGTGGGTTATTGGTGGAAGAATGAGAGTAATGTTTCATTTTAATAAATTTTAATAATATTAATTTTAACTAATAATTTTTTTAAAAAAAATCACAAATCCCATCATGTACCAAGTCCCTCACCAGGTGGCCGGTGTCCTTTCCAGAGCCACCCATATCTATGTAGGTCTACTAGGTACCAAATATTAGGCCACTAAGTACCCTGTTTCATCTATCTTTCGGGAAATACATACCATACAAAAATAAAAAACCTAAAATCAACACTTGATCCTTCTCCAACACATTAAATATCCTTAAAACCTCAAAATACAAGAGGTTAATTCAAAATTTAAACAAATTCATACCTTAGAAAATGATGTATGTTATAAATGTAACACCTCAAGCTTTCACGATATGCTTCTCTTTCAATAATGCAATAGCTTGCATTGTACGCAAGTTCGAGATTCTAACGCACCATGACCAATCAAAGTAGCCATTATGAATAGTAATACCCACTTTTTGAAATTATATATGTTTTATATTTTAAAATTAACTTCATTTTAGGATTCAGAATATCGAAATTATCCTATGATGAATTTTTGGTATTTTTCTGAGAACTTCCAATTTTTTATGAATAGTGAAAAATACTTAAAAACAATTTTTTTATAAAAATAATTTATAGTGATAAATTATAATATTGAGTGGTTTTAAAGTGTAATTAGAATATATTTTTACCATTTTATCCAATGGTGGTCATTAGAATTAATTTCACTTTGAAATTGGATATAAACAATTGTCAATCTTTTGATATATATTATTTCTTAAAAACACGCTATTTGTTGTGAAAGCGGGAATTAATTATAAAATTAATTAATGAAACTTATATGTTTTGAATTTTTTAAAATAGAAATAATTTTTGAATTCGGAATATCAATTATATCTTAGGGTGAAATTTTGGCATTGTTCTGAAAAACTTCAATTTTTAATGAATAGTGAAACCACTAAGTGGTAGTTAAAAAATTGATTTTTCGTTTAAATAAAATATTACCACTTCTGTGATTTGATTTTCAAAAATCCTACATACATGGTTGTCATTAGGAAGTATAATGTTGTTCAATGGGATTAAAATAATTTTTTGGTGAATAGTGACTTTTAAGTTTAATTAATCACGATTAAGGGTAATTAGTGAAATTTAAGGTAAAAATGATATTATAAAAATATGAAAATAACATTACACTTGTCCTACCCCTATTTTATGATTCCTGGACGACCACGGAAATCCATGGGTCAACTTGGGGACCCCATGGATCCACTTTGGTAGGAAAATGATATTAAAAACTTTTTATTTAATGTTAAAATAAAAATGTCACAAACACGAGTTGTTTTACTGAAACAATTTTTAAATGGGGTTATAAAAGTCATATTTTTTACTATAAATATTCATTAGAAATCTAAACCTATTTCCTAAATCATTATAGTTTTTTTATAATTTTTAGACATTAAATAAATTAAATTATTTATGACACCATGATGATGCAGCAATTACCTCATTAATTAACGATTTAAATAAAATAAAAAGATAATGTAAAATCTATAACTTACAATTGTCCAAAGCCTATTGGATGAGTAGATTTAGAACCCTTATCACCTCATCCTCTAAATATATAAGTGTGTGACCTATAAAATCCGAAACTCATTATATAATAAAGTAACATTTCATTACTTTCCAAGAGTGCCCCTCCTCTCCTCTTATAAAAGGCCTCCACCACTACCACCTTCTTCACAACTTAAAAGCCTTTGGGCTCGGCCAACCTCTGCCCAAATACTCTCTCCACTTCCCTATCTTACTCCTAGAAGCATCACTTTGGCCAGAAGTCTTCCCAAGGAAGCCTTTGGCTCAAATCAAAAAGAGTTACCCGATTATAAGGTAATGTCTTATTTTATGATCTTTTGTTTTATTTTGCTTCTCCAACCCCCTAAACTCTTTTATTACTTTATTTTATAACAAAAAAATTATATAAAATATACTAGGATGTTTGTATGATAAGGATTTGATTTTAACTTACACACACCTTCGTCTAATGGTTAAAGAACATACTGTTTCTGTGGGTGGCGAAATACTGCCTCACGAAACAATGATTGTTCAATATTCTTTTAACACCTCTAATGGTGGCCATTTTGATGACACTATTTTCATATATGATATATATATTATGTTTATGATTTCCTTATGATTCTGTATTTCTCATTTATGGCATACCTTTATGATTTCCATTATGGGTAAGCGCGATAATTTCATTTTAGGAAGTGCGGACTACCGCCCCCTCAAAGTGATTTGAATCGTTAATTCCATATGTGGGATGTATAAAGTATGGATTAAATGATATTATACTGGAATTATAATATAACTTTATATAATTATAACTTCATTCCATTAAATATTAAATAGAAATGAAAGTAGCGTTCATGCGTACGTACGGCTTACCGTCTCCATGAACGGTGCATTTCATTTCTTACCTTTAAATGCTATGTAATATTATAAATGAATGTATATACTGGATATATATGATGTATATGATATCTAAATCATGAATATAATTATGGATACAATGGATATTTTACCACATGAACAAATTGTAATTTTAAGATGTTTACTTTTGACTCAAGTACCAAAGATCGACAATACGACCGTTATTAACATAAATAATTACATAATATTCATAACATGGTAATAAGTGATATAAAATAAATAATAAACTTGAAAAGGGTTCTTAAGAAACTATAAATTAACTCTAGTTTATTATTCAGGAGCTTAATGAATGGTCGAGTCAAGTCGGACATGAGGTAAGGGAACTTCTTAACCCAATTTCCATTCTTTGGGTTAATAACCTACTTTCAAATTATGTCATGATATTATTATGTCCTATCTTGTATTTATACTTTCTTTATGTGTACTTATAGTGAATACACATAATAGATCTATTTTATTTTAAAAATGATCTTTGTAATGACTTTGTCTCAATCTCCTTTCATTGAGGCATATTTGGTTTTATACACAACTTTCATTTATATGGTGTATAAACCCCTTTGACTTTTAATTTTATTCAAAAGGAATCTTTTTATATGAAGCTTTTTTACTAAACGACAAAAGGAATGTTTTTTATTACGTATGCGGTGACAACGACTTCTCCGCCTCCATGACTATTATTTGAGTTTCGGCTTCCTCTATAAGCCATAACTTTTTTAAAATGAAAAATAAATACCAAGATTTAATTTTCTATTATTTTGTTATTGAAAATGGTTTTGAAAGTGTTTTTTTATTATATCAATGTGTTGTATTGATATATTGTGATTGAAATGTGGAAATGTTTTATTTTCTTTATGCATGTTTTATGTTATACGACCATGTTATGGTTTATGATATGTCTAAACCTGTTCATATGAGGAATGCATTGGACTTAATAAGTGACGGGTGGGGCCCTCTATAGCTCCTCGATGCATCGGTAGGTCTCATGAGACAAACTAGTGTCTTGGCATGAGTCCTTGGCAAAATCTTATTTGTAGTCTTGGCACGAGGCCTTGGCTACGTGGTTATGATAGTCTGGCATTATGCATTCCATCATTATGAAAGTGGTTATTGATATTGCATGTGATTATTCGAACAATAGAATATCCATGTGAATAAGTAAATGGAACTATCTCATTTTACTTTTTCCATATTATGTTGAATTTTAAGTTTAAAAGGCTTTTGTTTTAGTCATACATTTCCTTAAATGTTTATGTTTATTTATGAAAGCTTCCGCTATATTGTTATCCTTACTGAGCATCTGAGCTCACCCCTTTAAATGTTTTAATATTTCCAGGATGTAAAGAAGTATTTTATGAATGACCTGCAGGGATAGTCAGAAGAGGATATGAGTGTGGTCTATGGAGACTTTTTTATTGTAGATTTTCACTTTATGATGTAATGTAACATTTATGAATGTATCTAGTGTTTCCAAGGCTACTAAACTAATCGGTCTTTCGAGACTTGATCTTTTGTGATCATGCCAATGTTACGCAATAATGCACAGACTCTGGGTAACTGGGGTCAGGGCGTTACAATTGGTATCAGAGGCAGTTTAGTACTAACCTTGGAATCTAGATTTAGATAAAATCTGATTAGAGCACATAGCCCGAAGATATACTTTGAGGATTAGTATAGAAGAACTTCCTAGAATTTTGGTATTATAGAGATTTTGTGAGTCTTCCGAGAAATACATCCCTATCTGGATACGAGCAGGTAGAGGCGGCTCTAGAACAGATGTACCTAGGGGTAATACCTGAAAACACCTCTTTGAGCTAGACTCAAACGGGAACTGGTGCACGACAACGGTCCTTGCTGCACTCTTGGTTACGACACTCCCAGGGGATATGCTTAGGATAATTCTCATTTTCTTTACAAACCATTATGAAGGGTTTATGAGTATATAATTCCTCAAGGAAAACATTTATATTTATGATTATGGATTATATACACAAATAGTTCAATTTATGTTAAGTGTTTTACAAGTATAGAATTATGTATTTTAATTCATAAACTAATCTAGTTTATGCCATTGTTTTGAAATGGCGCCTAGTGGGAGGAATGGAAACCGTATCAATGCACGCACTCCATGTAGGGATTGCCCTCCTGCTCAAGATAATTATTGTGGAGTTGAAGATACAACTGGTGCTGATCAAATTATTACCATACTGGGACAACTCACTCAGGTTATGAATAATAACCTTACTCATATGGAGCACCCTGATCCGCAACATGGAGGATCAATATTAGACCACTTTATGAGGCAACAACCATCAACATTTAATGGGGGTACAAATCCATTAGTAGCTGAGCAATGGATAAACTCCTTAGAGAAAATATTCCACGCCTTGGGGAGTAGTGAAGGGAGAAGGTTGTCATGGAAGTTTACCGCCTCACTAGAGATGCTGATCAATGGTGGTCATTGATTCAAAACACAAAGAAAGATGATGAAGTATCAAATATGAAATGGAGATAGTTCAAAGAGATTTTCTTAGAAAAATACTTTCCCCGTGACCACAGAGCAGATATGGAAAGGCAATTTCTGAGTCTGAGGCGGAAGGAGGATGAGAATGTCGCAAAGTATGAGGCTAACTTTACAAGGTCAACGAGGCATGTTGCATATTATATATGTAACCCAATAAGTAAGACCAATCATTTCTTTGATGGGTTAAAACCGTTTCTCTGTCGAGCATTAGTATCACAATCTTTCTCAACATACGAAGATATAGTCTTGTGTGCTATCAAGACAGAAAAGGAATTATCTAAATCTTATGACAATAAAGTAAAGCAAGAGAATAAGAGAACGGTGGAACAAGAGACAGATAAAGGGAAAAAGGGAAAGAAGGATTTTATAGTATGTGATAATTGTGGGAAGAATCACCCTGGTACTTGCCTAAAAGGAATGGGAGTTTGTTATAAATGTGAAGAAAAAGGTCACCAGGCGCGTGATTGCAAAGGAAAGAAAGAGGCTATCAATTTTGAATGCTACAATTATAGAGAAATGGGGCATTATAAAAATTAATGTCCTAAGCGTTAGGGAAACTTACCTCAGAAAAGGCCAAGGGATCAAGGACAATCTTATACTGTTACTACCGTTGAAGCAGAATAATTAATGTATTGGTGCTTTTGGACTCAAGGATTATTTTCTGGTACTTGTTGTTTTCATTAAGGATTTAATATGATGAAGGTAATCATATTTTTAGTATGTGACAATAAGAGAAACTTTACTTTGTTTGGGGAATCTGTTGTTACAATTGATTTTGGAATTTAAAGACCTTTTAGAAAAAGTCTGGACAGAGGTATTTTGGATAACTATAAAGGTTGGAATGGATTTAGTTGATCTTTTGATAGTATTGTTTAAGGTTAAAACATTTCCGAAGATTATTTTTGGAATATTATAATACTATAGTTTTAGGAAAAGGACAACCTGCAGGGTGGGGGAAAACCCATCACGTCGGACAAAGCTACAGGAATCGAACCCACAACCATAGTGCGACAGGCCTTTATTACCTACCACTAGCCTACAGGAAGTCCCTTGTTATTATAAAATAGTTTTCCTAATCTAAATGGTATGTGGTAATATTTGGAACCTTCTACAATTAGGATAAATAGAATATTTTTGAGTTCTGTTACCATTTGGAGTGAAAGATGGGTTTGTGGTAAAAATTTATTAAAGAATGAAAGTCTACATGACAAGTAATTATATTTCCTTACGTTCTTAGTAAATCTCTTAAATAAATTCCTCAACTTTATGAAAGGTAACTTAAAACAAAAACGTTGTTGGTTAACTTTTACAACTGGGGATTCAATGACCGTTTAACCAATCACTAGTTTGTGATTTTCTTGTAGTTAACTTTCTCCTAATACTGTTTTCTACAACTCTCCATCAGACCTTGATGGTTTGTTTTTCTTCCATATCCATATTTTCATAGAATCCTAGTATGGGCTATCTCGGGTGACCTTTGTACTCATATTTCTATCTTTTAAAGTTATATTTTTATTAACCTTATTTCCGATGTGGGTTTTCCACAAATGTATTTTCTATTTTCAACCTTTTATTTTCAAAGAAAAATTTCAAATTGTGAGGACACAATTTATTTAAGGAGGGGATAATGTAACACCCCAAGCTTTCACGATACGCTTCTCTTTCAATAATGCAATAGCTTGCATTGTACGCAAGTTCGAGATTTTAACGCACCGCGACCAATCAAAATAGCCATTATGAATAGTAATACCCACTTTTTAAAATTATATATGTTTTATATTTCAAAATGAATCTCATTTTTGGATTCAGAATATCTAAATTAGCCTATGATAAATTTTTGGTATTTTTCTGAGAACATCCAATTTTTTATGAATAGTGAAAAATACTTAAAAACAATTTTTTTAATCAAAATAATTTATAGTGATAAATTATACTATTGAGTGGTTTTAAAGTGTAATTATAATATATTTTTACCATTTTATCCAATGGTGGTCATTATAATTAATTTCACTTTGAAATTGGATATAAACAATTGTCAATCTTTTGACATATATTGTTTCTTAAAAACACGCTATTTGTTGTGACAACGGGAATTAATTATAAAATTAATTAATGCAAATTATGTGTTTTGAATTTTGTAAAATAGACATCATTTTTGAATTCGGAATATCAATTATAGCTTAGGGTAAAATTTTGGCATTGTTCTGAAAAACATAAATTTTTGATGAATAGTGAAACCACTAAGTGGTAGTTAAAAAACTGATTTTTTGTTTAAATGAAACATTACCACTTCTGTGATTTGATTTTCAAAAATCTGACATACATGGTTTTCATTAAGAAGTAGAATGTGGTTCAATGAGATTAAAATAATTTTTTGGTGAATAGTAACTTTTAAGTTTAATTAAACGCGATTAAGGGTAATTAGTGAAATTTAAGGTAAAAATGATATTATAAAAAAATGAAAATACCCTTAAAATTGTCCTACCCCTATTTTATGAGTCATGGACGACCACGAAAATCCATGGGTCAACTTGGGGACCCCATGGAGCCACTTTGGTAG
The DNA here is from genome assembly GCA_963277665.1 of Viscum album. Taxonomy (NCBI): domain Eukaryota; kingdom Viridiplantae; phylum Streptophyta; class Magnoliopsida; order Santalales; family Viscaceae; genus Viscum; species Viscum album. The sequence continues at coordinate 192,167,356 of OY728166.1, forward strand.
GAAAATGACATTAAAAACGTTTTATTTAATGTTAAAATAAAAATGTCACAAACATGAGTTGTTTTACTAAAACAATTTTTAAATGGGGTTATACAAGTCATATTTTTGACTATAAATATTAATTAGAAATATAAAACTATTTCCTACATCATGATAGTTTTTTTATAATTTTTAGACATTAAATAAATTAAATTATTTATGACACCATGATGATGCAACGATTACCTCATTAATTAACGATTTAAATAAAATAAAAAGATAATGTAAAATCTAAAACTTACACTTGTCCAAATCCTATTGGATGAGTATATTTCGAAACCTTATCACCTTATCCTCTAAATATATAAGTGTGGGACCTTTAAAATCCGAAACTCATTATATAATAAAGTAACATTTCATTACTTTCCAAGAGTGCCCCTCCTCTCCTCTTATAAAAGGCCCCCACCACTACCACCTTATTCACACCTTCAAAGCCTTTTGGCTCGGCCAAAATACTCCCAAATACTCTCTCCACTTCCCTCTCTTACTCCTAGAAGCCTCACTTTGGGCAGAAGTCTTTCCAAGGATGCCTTTGGCTCAAATCAAAAAGAGTTACCCGATTTTAAGGTAATGTCTTCTTTTATGATCTTCTGTTTTATTTTGCTTCTCCAACCACCTAAACTCTATTATTCATTTCTTTTATAACAAAACCAGTATCTAAAATATACTAGGATGTTGTTATGATAAGGATTTTATTTACACTTACACACCTTCGTCTAATGGTTAAAGAACATACTGTTTCTGTGGGTGGCGAAATACTGCCTCACGAAACGATGATTGTTCAATATTCTTTTAACACCTCTAATGGTGGACATTTTGATGACACTATTTTCATATATGATATATATATTATTTTTATGTTTTAATTATGCTTCTGTATTTCTCATTTATGGCATACCTTTATGATTTCCATTATGGGTAAGCGCGATAATTTCATTTTAGGAAGTGCGGACTACCGCCCCCTCAAAGTGATTTGAATCATTAATGACATATGTGGGATGTATAAAGTATGGAGTAAATGATATTATATATTATATTATACTGGAATTATAATATACCTTTATATAATTATAACTTCATTCCATTAAATACGAAATAGAAATTAAATTAGCGTTCATGCGTACGTACGGCTTACCGTCTCCATGAACGGTGCATTTCATTTCTTACCTTTAAATGCTATATAATATTATAAATCAATTTATATACTGGATATATATGATGTATATGATATCTTCATCATGAATATAATTATGGATATAATGGATATTTTACCACCGGAACAACTTGTAATTTTAAGAAGTTTATTTTTGACTCAAGTACCAAAGATCGACAAAACGACCGTTATTAACATAAATAATTACATAATGTTCATAACATGGTAATAAGTGATATAAAAGAAATAATAAACTTGAAAATGGTTCTTAAGAAACTATAAATTAACTCTAGTTTATTATTCAGGAGCTTAAAGAACGGTTGATTCAAGTCGGACACGAGGTAAGGGAACTTCTTAACCCAATTTCCATTCTTTGGGTTAATCTCCTACTTTCAAATTATGTCATGATATTATTATGTACTATCTTGTATTTGTACTTTCTTAATGTGTACTTATAGTTAATACACATAATAGACCAATTTTATTTTAAAAATTAACTTTGTAATGATTTTGTCTCAATCTTCTTTCATTGAGGCATATTTGGTTTTATACACAACTTTCATTTATACGGTGTATAAACCCCTTTGACTTTTAATTTTATTCAAAAGGAATCTTTTTATACGAAGTGTTTTTACTAAACAAAAAAAGTAATGTTTTTTCTTACGTATGTGGCGACAACGACTTCTCCACCACCATGACTATTATTTGAGTTTCGGCTTCCTCTATAAGCCATAACTTTTTTAAAATGAAAAATAAATACCAAGATTTAATTTTCTTTTATTTTGGTATTGAAAATGGTTTTGAAAGTGGTTTTTTATTATATCAATGTGTTGTATTGATATCTTGTGATTGAAATGTGGAAATTTTATGTTTCCTTTATGAATGTTTTATGTTATACGACTATGTTATGGTTTATGATATGTATAAACCTGTTCATATGAGGAATGCATTGGACTTAATAAGTGACGGGTGGATCCCACTATAGATCCTCAATGCATTAGTAGGTCTCATGAGACAAACTAGTGTCTTGGCACGAGGACTTGACAAAATATTATTTGTAGTCTTGGAACGAGGCCTTGGATACATGGTTATGATAGTCTGGCATTATGCATTCCATCATTATGAAAGTGGTTATTGATATTTCATGTGATTATTCGACCAGTAGAATATCCATGTGAATAAGTAAATGGAATTATCTCATTTTACTTTTTCTATATTATGTTTAAGTTCAAGTTTAAAAGGCTTTTGTTTTAGTCATACATTGCCTTAAATGTTTATGTTTATTTATAAAAGCTTCCGCTATATTGTTATCCTTACTGAGCATCTGAGCTCACCCCTTTCAATGTTTTAATATTTTCCAGGATGCAAAGAATTATTTTATGAATGACCTATAGGGATAGTCAGAAGAGGATATGAGTGTGGACTATGGAGACTTTTTTATTGTAGATTTTGACTTTATGATGTAATGTAACATTTATGAATGTATCTAGTGTTTCCAAGGATAATAAACTAAATGGTCTTTCAAGACTTGATCTTTTGTGATCATGCCAATGTTACGCAATAATGTACTAACTCTGGGTAACTGGGGTCGGGGCGTTACAATAAAAATTAAACTATATATTATATCATCCTTGAGTTGTTTCACCTACAATCATCGATGAACAACTTCATCCAATGTGCACATATATCAGAATCCCACTCCAAATATTCCACCTTGATACACCTATGCTACCACTACAATCATAAAATATGTTACATATTCCTTCAAAGGATATTATCGCTTCATTCTACTATACAAACCGGTCATTCCTCAAATGATTCATCAAACTACAACTCAATTTCATCAATGTGAATCATGTAAAAAATGTTGGGACAACATATTTTATGTCGAGATACATGGAATACATTAGTTATATGAATTTTTATATAATGAAATTTTAATTGGTATTCTTCTATACTGATCCTATTAACATCCTCAAATTTCCACACAAACCTCAGTTTCAACATCCCCTACCTCTGAATCATCATGTTTCTTAATCAATATGGAACTCATAAGAATACCTAGTCACCCACATCAAGTTATAGATTAAAAAAACACTAATAATATTATGATCATTTCATCCTATGAATAGTTTCAACCACTTTTAAATCATCCCAAAATACTCTATCCTCTCCTATGAAATACTCAACTCAATACATAAAGATTCCCCTAACTCTATCCAATAGATTTAATCAGTAGAACCTACCATAAAAGGTCTCCAAAGGATCCATTTGAATCTATTTTGACAAAAAAATTATATGAAAACCCTATATGTTTTAGAGGAAATTCCCATGAAACACAAAAATCTAGTAAAAATCTTATTTTAGGTTTTCCAATGATTGGATTGTACCTTGAGGCTTCCCTTCAGTCCATTTATGGTATGCTGTGCTCAAATACACTTAGTAATACAATTCATTCTTTAATATAGGACTCATGTGTGATGTAAATCGAATCAATAGATCTAATGTAATTTTCATTGGATTAGTTTTATACCACACTATAACTTGAACATATAATTTACCCATATTACCAACAAAATAGGTCTCCCTAATCAGTATGAAATATGCGACCTTTATCACATTGCCCACAATTACGCATACTACATCACTACCATTAGGTGAACTATATAACATTTTTTGAATTATTATTTGACATAAAACCATTTCCACTTGGTAATCGGTAGAGCCTAAAGAAGAACTATTGTTTATTAATTCTTATCCATTACTTATTAATGGGTGAAGTTCCATGAAATGAATCACTTGAAAGGTCCCTTTTTATCTCAAACCACCAATACTACTTGAAAATGTTTTGATACATCTTGGTAATTCCCTAGTGTGTATCCTATATCAAGGAATGTTAATACAATATAAACTTATTTTTAATTATAATTGGTACTACAACATGACTGTTAGCATATAATATCTCATCATCATCGATAGAAAAATCTAGTTGTGGAATCCTGCCATCAAGGACAAAAGTTTAAATACATAAGGAAGTTATAAAAACCCTAAACATGATACTCCTAGATGTTTAGATTAATCTCATCCAAGAGTATTGAAATATACTACTCACGGATAACCTCATACTCCACCCAATATTGAGTCTTCACACTTAGCACATTACTTATCAAATTATCTTCACTAGGGGCATATTTCATCTATCTATTGAAATTATAGAGCTACTAGAACCATATCTTCTGATAAAGGTTTATTTCATGCTATGAAAAGATATATCTCATATACTTTTACTGTATACACTATGAACATCCCACCCAACATGTAGTTATTCCAACACCTCAGTATATTCCCTATCACAACCATCATCAGATCATGAGTTGATTAGTTATTCACACGTATCCATTTTTTACTAGAATCAAAAAAGACTACTCACTTCTCCTACATCAACATGACTTTAATATCGACCCCCTAATTCATAATAGTGAATTTATCATCCTTTACCGGCTCAAGTAATGTTAGGATCATTACAAAATTCAACTATTCCTTCATCTCTTAGAAGGATACATGGAAATTATTACACCACTTAAACTTTACCCCTTTTATAGTTAGGGACATCATCAATACTTCCAATATAGAGATGTCCTAAATGAATCCCCTATAATGGATTTCTAATCCTAAGTATCTACAGATACATAAAACATTCATGGTCCACTCTTAAGAAACCATGAATTTAAACTACTCAGGTTCCATTATAATGCATCCTATGATATCACATTCCATATGAAGTGAACCTCCTGGATCTAGAACACTCACTTTAATATATTGGAATATAATTTATGTTCTCTTAGTGTGATCAATAAAACCTCAAAATAAAAAACATAGTCCCCAATTTATTTGGAGTATACTAGAAATATTCTAAAAATACCACCATGAATGTGTCTAAATAAAGAGGAAAGGCCCTACTCATCAGGGACATGATCATGACTGATGCATTCAATAAAACAAAAGGAGTTATAAGATATTCATATTTTATATACCTACTACTAAAATTATTATAAGGAATGTCTAATAAAAAACAAAAAGTGATATCTAGTGGTCATATCTATCTTGGTGAACCAGTTGGCATCCCTCAGCTAATTAAATAAGTAATATATATGAGGGATAAGATACCAGTTTTTAAATATTATTTGGTTTAACCCTTTTTAATCTATATATATCTTTATGGAACCATCCACCTTTCTGGAGAACAATAAAAGATAACTTTAATGAGACATGCTCAGAAGAATAAATCCTTCACACCATGGTAAAAAAACTATACATCTAAGTCCCCAAGTTCTATAGATTCTATACTATATGGTGGAATGCATATAGGTTCTAAACATGGAATAAGATCAATCATTAACATTAACTCTCTCTATATTAGAATTATTGATAAATTGAAATGAAAAATATAATAAAACTAGATAACCATTAGAGGAGAGACTAATTTTCATTCCTCTTTTTCACTAAAATGATGGATAAAAAATTAGGTAGAGGTCACCTCTAGATTATTTATAGTTATCTCATGAATTAATTCCTTGTAAATAAAATTCCTCGATGTAGATATAACTGTAACAGCCCAAGATTTTATAAAAAAATATTCTTTTTAATTTTATTAATGTCTTGTATTGTACGCTACATCAAAAGGAGCTTGCACAACACGCATCCTTGTCTTACCTTGCATTACACGCAATCGCGACCTTCCTCGATAGCGTGTGTAATACGCAATACCGAGTTTCACTAAACAACGATGTGCTATTAAAATATTATTAAAACTAGCCGTTATGAATAGTAATAACCAATTTTTAAAATTCTGTAAATCTTATTTTTCAAAATGAACTTCATTCTTGGATTCGGAGTATCGAATTTAGCCTAAGGTGAAATTTTGGTACTTTTCGGATAACTTTCATATTCTGATGAATAGTGAAAATTACTAAATTATAATTAAAAACAACTTTTTTAATCAAAATAATTAATAGTGATAAATTATTAATTTGAGTTGTTTTAAAGTATATTTAGAATATATTTTTACAATTTAATACAATGTTGGTCATTGGATGTAATTTCACATTTAAACCAGACATAAACAAGTGTCAATCTTTTGATAGATATTGTTTCTTAAAAACACGCTATTTGTTTTAACAGCGGGATTTAATTATAAAAGTAATTAATGCAACATCTATGTTATGAATATGGTAAAATAGACTTCATTTTTGAATTCGGAATATGAAATATAGCTTAGGATGAAATTTTGGCATTGTTCTGAAAAACATCAATTTTTGATGAATAGTGAAACTACTAAGTGGTAGTTAAAAAAACTGAATTTTTCATAAAACTTAATTTTGCCGCTTCTGTGAATGGAATTTCGAAAATCCGAGAGACACGGTTAATATCAAGGACTAAAATGTGGTTCAATGAGATGAAAATAATTTTTTGGTGAATAGTAACTTTTTACTTTTTTTTACCGCGGTTAATAGTAAATAGGGTAACTAAGGGTAAATATGATATTACTATTACCCTAACACATGTCCAAATTCTATTGGACAAGTGTAATTCGACCAAAAACAAACTTAGGAATAAAATATGACCATTTAGGCCCACTTGGATTAGATTAGGACATTTATTATTAATTTATTTAAAGAAAGGTTAAAATAGTTAAAATCAAAGTTTAATAAGTAAATCATTTTTAATATGGGGTTATACATAAGATATATTCGATTGTAAATATTCATTAGAAAGATAAAAAGATTTACTACATGATGGTATTTTATTTGTAATTTTTAGACATAAAATAATTTAATTTATTTATGACACAACGATGATGCAGTAATTATCTTTTTAATGAAATATTGACATAATTGATGTTATAAACACCAAAATAAATGTAATTTGAGATTTTTTTATGAATTCCACTAATTTTCTAGGTTACTATGATATATTAATGTTGATTTAATCAACTTGGTTCGAACATTTAATTCTGTTATGACTTTCAAAAAAATCATATATCAAATAGTGTCAAAATTGACACAAAATAGTTTTTAAAACAAATATTATATTATTAATTGTTATTGTATTCCTAAAAATCTAAGGTTCGGCCAAATGACTTAGATAAGGATATATATATTAATAATAAACAATTTGGGGTTTGTTTGGCATGTTATAGGAAGTTTATTAACCATATAGTGAAAGAAAACAAAAAGACATGGTAAACGTTAAATTATTTAACTTAGAGTTAAATCTAATTGATAAGGTTAAAATAATATCCTAAACTTGTCTAAATTCTATCGGTTGATAGGATTTCGACCCATCCCCACCTTAGCTTCGAAATAAGACCCTTTGGAACCATTATAAACCGATTTTGACTTTAATATAAAATAATATTTTGAGATATTCCTAAGGTGCCCCTCTTTTCCCTTATAAAAGGACACCTCCTCCCCCTCCTCCTCACACCAATTTGAGCACTCAAGCTCGGCCAACCCCTGCCAAAATCTCTTCTCCACTTCCCTAGAAACATCCTAGAGGTGCTGGTCTTCCTCAAAGACCAATTCTAGTGCCCTAAGAGGAGGTCTCAAAGAGGCACTTCAAAGAAGAGGTAATTACCGTTACCAATTCTTTCATCTTTATTTCTTCTTCCACTTCTTCTTCTTAGGTTGTTTCATTATGAAGTAATAACATCAGTATCACTCATATACTGATATGTTATTATAAGTATGAAACAACCCTATTTCACCATCTATCCATCCTACGGAAAAAGAAATCATCGCGCGTGCGTACGTACGGAATACCGTCTCCACGCCGTGGTGTAATCTATTTTCAACCACCACCTTACATGGATGGGTATAATGGTGTAAAGAATAACTATACATAGTTATTACAACATCATATTGATTCTGATATATTGTATAATCCACTCCAATTCAATTCAATATTTATAGAAATGATATCATCGCTCGTGCGTACGTACGGAATACCGTCTCCACGACGCGATGAGATTCATTCTACATGTTAACCATTTAAGAATGATTATAATGTATATATAAGAAATAATAATGAAATATATGAAATTATAAAGCTACTGGATTTATGTATATATATACATATGTATGTCATCTACTTACTTCCATTTCAAGACAATAAGGAAAGAAAAACAGCGTTCATGCGTACGTACGGATTACCGTCTCCATGAACGGTGTTTTTCATTTTATTTATCTATCTATTATATATATATATATACTGAATATATATGATATATAAATCATATTTTATATTCTGGAAGTAAGTAAATCATGATATAAGTAATAATGATGTCAAGAACAACAAGTCAAAACACCTACGATAAATGAAACGATTTTACCCAAAACGCTTCTTTAACATGGAATTTACAAAAGAACGGGTAATATAATGTCATAAGTGAACCATATATGATATCATAACAATGAATATGATTCTGTAATAAGTCAATGACATTATTTAAATCATTATACAGGAGGTTCAGACACATACGAAGCAAATTGGACCTAAGGTAAGGGAAATATCACAATCTCATTTTTATCCGAGATTGTTTATTCGTAAGTATTTACTGGGGTGTATTTTATCATCCACATCCATGTTTACTCAATATGTAATATTATTTCCATCCACCTAAAATTGTTTAAATCCATTTTTACCCTTCAGTGAGTTTTTAGTAATACGTATGAAAGGAATCTTTTGTCGTTTTTCGTACGAGGTACTTTTTGACTTTTCCGACAAAAGTACGAAGAATGTTTTTTTTAACTTATACGGCACGAATGGATTTCTACTTTTTTATAAAGCCTTATTTTAATGGAGCTTCCTCTAAAAGATTTCATGACTATTTTCAATAAAATCTCTTTCTTTTAAAATTGCATGATGTTTTGTGAAAAGAAATTGATTTTGAAGAAGAAAGGATATTTTCCTCAAGAATTCAATTCAAGTGTTTTATCAAAATTATTTTCCATCTAAGATAATAAAGGGTTCTGTTTCTATCCATATTTTTACATTGATTTGACTATGTTGTGATGGAATTATGTTTATGAATTCCTTTATCTTATATGAATTGATTTATGATGTCATGATGTTTCAAGAATCCCATTTTTGTTACATGTGTTATGCGATGATGTATGTTTTATGATTATGTGGCACACATAAGAAAGGATTCATTATAAGATGGGTGGGACCTATATCTCCATCCAATGCATTGGGTAAAGATTTTATATCTCATGAGATAGACATGGCTGGAACGGAAGGTTATTTCGGTTCAGTGATACAGGACTGAAACGAGGAGTGAACTCGGTTCAGAAAGGGACTTTGTCCACTAAGATAGTCTTGGCAATGAGTCATGACTAACAAGAAATGATTTTCCATGATTATGTGTGCATGCCACAAAGTTTCAAGTTTCATGTTATGATTATGGTGATCTCATTTTCACTTCTATGATTTGTTCCATGTTAAGATATTATGATCTCTTTTGCAGGTTATGATTTTCAAAAAGATATGATATGATTTTTATTTCTTTTGTATACCCTTACTGAGCATTTGAGCTCACCCTTTTATGTTTTCTTTTCCCCAGGATATAAATAAAGGTTTTAGGTAAAAAAAGGGAAGATATTTATGGGAGATATTGAATATCTTTCACCACGATTAGAAGATTACGTTCCGAGTTTCCAAAGACACTAAACTATTACGATACTTTAGTGTGTGTTTTTGTTATGTACTAAGTATTCCGCAAAATTAATGTAATGTCCATGTACGATAAGCTTCGGGTCTCTACAGTTGGTATCAGAGGAAAGGTTTAGTCAACCTTTGGAAACTAGGACGCGAAAACGTTAGTGAGATCCCTAGAGATATTTCTAAGATATGTCTAGGGATGTCCCTAAGGATAAGTATACGTATAGGATATAGTCCTATAACTACGGTAACGATCTTAGAATTTAACCTAAGATGTTAGATATTGAGGGTGCTCCCCCTTTACTATGTTGTCTTCCCTAGCATGATTTCGCCTCTCACAAAATTCTTTTTGTGTTTTAGTTAATGGAGGGAACCAGAAGGAATTCGGTTAACATTGAATCCAATGGGCAAATTGGTGACTATGAGCAACAAAATTGTGTAATGCCTAAAGATAAAGATATTGTGATTATGCCGAATCAGTCATCGCGGTATATGATTAACAAGGTGAAATTTAGCGGTATGAAAAATTCATCAAAGAAGAAGAAGATACACTATTATTCATGTTCGCATGTTGAGGAGCATAAAGAAAGGAGGATTGAGATTTCTAAAGAAGGGAAGAAGAACCTTGAGGAATACCTCAAATGGAGGGACCGATGTTATCTGTGTGAAGAAAAGGGTCATAGAGTGACATATTGTTATGGAGTTCAATGTCTTATTTGTGGAGAACATGGGCATTACCCAACTCAATGCCCTGACCTAAAAAGATACTTCTAAATCAAGGAAGGACTTATTCCAGGACAGTCATTGAAGTGGATGGACTGAAGTGTTTATGTATTGGTATTCAAGAAAAATGTTGTTGAGGTAATTTTATGGTGTAATGGAATATTTATGTATTGGTCTAAATGTGGTATTCGAAGTGATTGAGGTATTTTTGGAAAAAAGATGATATGCGCATAATGAAGGGAAAATGAGAAAATGAAATATTTGACAGTATTCATGAGCTCATGATTGATATAAGGACTAAGTGATATTATGGTTTGAGTATATAGAATTCTGAGGATTTTGGTATATGGAAAGTGTTAACTTTTAACTGCATTCATGTTTTCACTAAGGTATTCAATAGAATACATGATTAAGGACTTTGAATGTTTGGAATGTGACCAACAAAACTTATCTTATGATATATGGGGATCGACGATGGTGTTAAATCTCTGGTAATCATTTTCACTATGTTATGAGAGTGGACTGCAGTATTATAGATAAGCCTAAAGATTGGAATGGATTATGTTTGACATAAGTTAGTATTGTTTGTTTTTTCGATATTATTGATAGGATGTTAGAGTAATATAGTTTTGGAAAAAGGACAACCTGCAGGACGGGCGACAGCCCATCGCTTCGGACAAGGCTGTAGGAATCGAACCCACAACCGAAGTGCGACTGGCTTTTATCGCCTACCACTGACCTACAGGAAGTCCATGTTTAGTAGAAACTAGTTTTATTATATTAAGCAGTATGATATATGAAGTATAAGTCCATTTTAGGAACCATATATGATTAATCTCACTATAGATCGATTTATGCATATAATTTTTGCTAACCTTTTGTTTGAGATAGATGGAATGACCCGTCATTCTATCACATGATCTGCTAACACTTCACGAATAACAAATTCAACTTCATTTATTTAAGAGATGAAGTGGAAATTGTTCAAGGCACGAACAACAGTGAGATTGTACCAAAATAAAGTAAGTATTTATTCTAATTCAAATTTTCAACTTTAGGGGAAATGATCTTGAAAACCAAAAATGTTGTCCTAGTGATCTTATACCTGATGAATCAGATGGTACCTTATATCATCACAAATCTATGGATTTGTGATTACTGGATTTTCCATAGCCATGTTCTCTACCACTCTCCATCAGAACATGATGGTTAGATTTCTCTTCCATATCCACATTTTCACCTATGTGGAAACCCAATGATTAGTTTATTTGGGTAACCATTACGTTTCATACTTTTGTTTTTAAAGATTGGTTTTGATATTCCTTTTTACGATGTGGGTTTCTATTAAAGAAACTTTCGAATAGTAAACCATTTATAACCCCGACGAATTTCGAGGGCGAAATTCATTTTAAGGGGGGTAGAATGTAACAGCCCAAGATTTTATAAAAAAATATTCTTTTTAATTTTATTAATGTCTTGTATTGTACGCTACACCAAAAGGAGCTTGCACAACACGCATCCTTGTCTTACCTTGCATTACACGCAATCGCGACCTTCCTCGATAGCGTGTGTAATACGCAATACCGAGTTTCACTAAACAACGATGTGCTATTAAAATATTATTAAAACTAGCCGTTATGAATAGTAATAACCACTTTTTAAAATTCTGTAAATCTTATTTTTCAAAATGAACTTCATTCTTGGATTCGGAGTATCGAATTTAGCCTAAGGTGAAATTTTGGTACTTTTCGGATAACTTTCATATTCTGATGAATAGTGAAAATTACTAAATTATAATTAAAAACAACTTTTTTAATCAAAATAATTAATAGTGATAAATTATTAATTTGAGTTGTTTTAAAGTATATTTAGAATATATTTTTACAATTTAATACAATGTTGGTCATTGGATGTAATTTCACATTTAAACCAGACATAAACAAGTGTCAATCTTTTGATAGATATTGTTTCTTAAAAACACGCTATTTGTTTTAACAGCGGGATTTAATTATAAAAGTAATTAATGCAACATCTATGTTATGAATATGGTAAAATAGACTTCATTTTTGAATTCGGAATATGAAATATAGCTTAGGATGAAATTTTGGCATTGTTCTGAAAAACATCAATTTTTGATGAATAGTGAAACTACTAAGTGGTAGTTAAAAAAACTGAATTTTTCATAAAACTTAATTTTGCCGCTTCTGTGAATGGAATTTCGAAAATCCGAGAGACACGGTTAATATCAAGGACTAAAATGTGGTTCAATGAGATGAAAATAATTTTTTGGTGAATAGTAACTTTTTACTTTTTTTTACCGCGGTTAATAGTAAATAGGGTAACTAAGGGTAAATATGATATTACTATTACCCTAACACATGTCCAAATTCTATTGGACAAGTGTAATTCGACCAAAAACAAACTTAGGAATAAAATATGACCATTTAGGCCCACTTGGATTAGATTAGGACATTTATTATTAATTTATTTAAAGAAAGGTTAAAATAGTTAAAATCAAAGTTTAATAAGTAAATCATTTTTAATATGGGGTTATACATAAGATATATTCGATTGTAAATATTCATTAGAAAGATAAAAAGATTTACTACATGATGGTATTTTATTTGTAATTTTTAGACATAAAATAATTTAATTTATTTATGACACAACGATGATGCAGTAATTATCTTTTTAATGAAATATTGACATAATTGATGTTATAAACACCAAAATAAATGTAATTTGAGATTTTTTTATGAATTCCACTAATTTTCTAGGTTACTATGATATATTAATGTTGATTTAATCAACTTGGTTCGAACATTTAATTCTGTTATGACTTTCAAAAAAATCATATATCAAATAGTGTCAAAATTGACACAAAATAGTTTTTAAAACAAATATTATATTATTAATTGTTATTGTATTCCTAAAAATCTAAGGTTCGGCCAAATGACTTAGATAAGGATATATATATTAATAATAAACAATTTGGGGTTTGTTTGGCATGTTATAGGAAGTTTATTAACCATATAGTGAAAGAAAACAAAAAGACATGGTAAACGTTAAATTATTTAACTTAGAGTTAAATCTAATTGATAAGGTTAAAATAATATCCTAAACTTGTCTAAATTCTATCGGTTGATAGGATTTCGACCCATCCCCACCTTAGCTTCGAAATAAGACCCTTTGGAACCATTATAAACCGATTTTGACTTTAATATAAAATAATATTTTGAGATATTCCTAAGGTGCCCCTCTCCTCCCTTATAAAAGGACACCTCCTCCCCCTCCTCCTCACACCAATTTGAGCACTCAAGCTCGGCCAACCCCTGCCAAAATCTCTTCTCCACTTCCCTAGAAACATCCTAGAGGTGCTGGTCTTCCTCAAAGACCAATTCTAGTGCCCTAAGAGGAGGTCTCAAAGAGGCACTTCAAAGAAGAGGTAATTACCGTTACCAATTCTTTCATCTTTATTTCTTCTTCCACTTCTTCTTCTTAGGTTGTTTCATTATGAAGTAATAACATCAGTATCACTCATATACTGATATGTTATTATAAGTATGAAACAACCCTATTTCACCATCTATCCATCCTACGGAAAAAGAAATCACCGCGCGTGCGTACGTACGGAATACCGTCTCCACGCCGTGGTGTAATCTATTTTCAACCACCACCTTACATGGATGGGTATAATGGTGTAAAGAATAACTATACATAGTTATTACAACATCATATTGATTCTGATATATTGTATAATCCACTCCAATTCAATTCAATATTTATAGAAATGATATCATCGCTCGTGCGTACGTACGGAATACCGTCTCCACGACGCGATGAGATTCATTCTACATGTTAACCATTTAAGAATGATTATAATGTATATATAAGAAATAATAATGAAATATATGAAATTATAAAGCTACTGGATTTATGTATATATATACATATGTATGTCATCTACTTACTTCCATTTCAAGACAATAAGGAAAGAAAAACAGCGTTCATGCGTACGTACGGATTACCGTCTCCATGAACGGTGTTTTTCATTTTATTTATCTATCTATTATATATATATATATACTGAATATATATGATATATAAATCATATTTTATATTCTGGAAGTAAGTAAATCATGATATAAGTAATAATGATGTCAAGAACAACAAGTCAAAACACCTACGATAAATGAAACGATTTTACCCAAAACGCTTCTTTAACATGGAATTTACAAAAGAACGGGTAATATAATGTCATAAGTGAACCATATATGATATCATAACAATGAATATGATTCTGTAATAAGTCAATGACATTATTTAAATCATTATACAGGAGGTTCAGACACATACGAAGCAAATTGGACCTAAGGTAAGGGAAATATCACAATCTCATTTTTATCCGAGATTGTTTATTCGTAAGTATTTACTGGGGTGTATTTTATCATCCACATCCATGTTTACTCAATATGTAATATTATTTCCATCCACCTAAAATTGTTTAAATCCATTTTTACCCTTCAGTGAGTTTTTAGTAATACGTATGAAAGGAATCTTTTGTCGTTTTTCGTACGAGGTACTTTTTGACTTTTCCGACAAAAGTACGAAGAATGTTTTTTTTAACTTATACGGCACGAATGGATTTCTACTGTTTTATAAAGCCTTATTTTAATGGAGCTTCCTCTAAAAGATTTCATGACTATTTTCAATAAAATCTCTTTCTTTTAAAATTGCATGATGTTTTGTGAAAAGAAATTGATTTTGAAGAAGAAAGGATATTTTCCTCAAGAATTCAATTCAAGTGTTTTATCAAAATTATTTTCCATCTAAGATAATAAAGGGTTCTGTTTCTATCCATATTTTTACATTGATTTGACTATGTTGTGATGGAATTATGTTTATGAATTCCTTTATCTTATATGAATTGATTTATGATGTCATGATGTTTCAAGAATCCCATTTTTGTTACATGTGTTATGCGATGATGTATGTTTTATGATTATGTGGCACACATAAGAAAGGATTCATTATAAGATGGGTGGGACCTATATCTCCATCCAATGCATTGGGTAAAGATTTTATATCTCATGAGATAGACATGGCTGGAACGGAAGGTTATTTCGGTTCAGTGATACAGGACTGAAACGAGGAGTGAACGCGGTTCAGAAAGGGACTTTGTCCACTAAGATAGTCTTGGCAATGAGTCATGACTAACAAGAAATGATTTTCCATGATTATGTGTGCATGCCACAAAGTTTCAAGTTTCATGTTATGATTATGGTGATCTCATTTTCACTTCTATGATTTGTTCCATGTTAAGATATTATGATCTCTTTTGCAGGTTATGATTTTCAAAAAGATATGATATGATTTTTATTTCTTTTGTATACCCTTACTGAGCATTTGAGCTCACCCTTTTATGTTTTCTTTTCCCCAGGATATAAATAAAGGTTTTAGGTAAAAAAAGGGAAGATATTTATGGGAGATATTGAATATCTTTCACCACGATTAGAAGATTACGTTCCGAGTTTCCAAAGACACTAAACTATTACGATACTTTAGTGTGTGTTTTTGTTATGTACTAAGTATTCCGCAAAATTAATGTAATGTCCATGTACGATAAGCTTCGGGTCTCTACAGTTGGTATCAGAGGAAAGGTTTAGTCAACCTTTGGAAACTAGGACGCGAAAACGTTAGTGAGATCTCTAGAGATATTTCTAAGATATGTCTAGGGATGTCCCTAAGGATAAGTATACGTATAGGATATAGTCCTATAACTACGGTAACGATCTTAGAATTTAACCTAAGATGTTAGATATTGAGGGTGCTCCCCCTTTACTATGTTGTCTTCCCTAGCATGATTTCGCCTCTCACAAAATTCTTTTTGTGTTTTAGTTAATGGAGGGAACCAGAAGGAATTCGGTTAACATTGAATCCAATGGGCAAATTGGTGACTATGAGCAACAAAATTGTGTAATGCCTAAAGATAAAGATATTGTGATTATGCCGAATCAGTCATCGCGGTATATGATTAACAAGGTGAAATTTAGCGGTATGACAAATTCATCAAAGAAGAAGAAGATACACTATTATGCATGTTCGCATGTTGAGGAGCATAAAGAAAGGAGGATTGAGATTTCTAAAGAAGGGAAGAAGAACCTTGAGGAATACCTCAAATGGAGGGACCGATGTTATCTGTGTGGAGAAAAGGGTCATAGAGTGACATATTGTTATGGAGTTCAATGTCTTATTTGTGGAGAACATGGGCATTACCCAACTCAATGCCCTGACCTAAAAAGATACTTCTAAATCAAGGAAGGACTTATTCCAGGACAGTCATTGAAGTGGATGGACTGAAGTGTTTATGTATTGGTATTCAAGAAAAATGTTGTTGAGGTACTTTTATGGTGTAATGGAATATTTATGTATTGGTCTAAATGTGGTATTCGAAGTGATTGAGGTATTTTTGGAAAAAAGATGATATGCGCATAATGAAGGGAAAATGAGAAAATGAAATATTTGACAGTATTCATGAGCTCATGATTGATATAAGGACTAAGTGATATTATGGTTTGAGTATATAGAATTCTGAGGATTTTGGTATATGGAAAGTGTTAACTTTTAACTGCATTCATGTTTTCACTAAGGTATTCAATAGAATACATGATTAAGGACTTTGAATGTTTGGAATGTGACCAACAAAACTTATCTTATGATATATGGGGATCGACGATGGTGTTAAATCTCTGGTAATCATTTTCACTATGTTATGAGAGTGGACTGCAGTATTATAGATAAGCCTAAAGATTGGAATGGATTATGTTTGACATAAGTTAGTATTGTTTGTTTTTTCGATATTATTGATAGGATGTTAGAGTAATATAGTTTTGGAAAAAGGACAACCTGCAGGACGGGCGACAGCCCATCGCTTCGGACAAGGCTGTAGGAATCGAACCCACAACCGAAGTGCGACTGGCCTTTATCGCCTACCACTGACCTACAGGAAGTCCATGTTTAGTAGAAACTAGTTTTATTATATTAAGCAGTATGATATATGAAGTATAAGTCCATTTTAGGAACCATATATGATTAATCTCACTATAGATCGATTTATGCATATAATTTTTGCTAACCTTTTGTTTGAGATAGATGGAATGACCCGTCATTCTATCACATGATCTGCTAACACTTCACGAATAACAAATTCAACTTCATTTATTTAAGAGATGAAGTGGAAATTGTTCAAGGCACGAACAACAGTGAGATTGTACCAAAATAAAGTAAGTATTTATTCTAATTCAAATTTTCAACTTTAGGGGAAATGATCTTGAAAACCAATAATGTTGTCCTAGTGATCTTATACCTGATGAATCAGATGGTACCTTATATCATCACAAATATATGGATTTGTGATTACTGGATTTTCCATAGCCATGTTCTCTACCACTCTCCATCAGAACATGATGGTTAGATTTCTCTTCCATATCCATATTTTCACCTATGTGGAAACCCAATGATTAGTTTATTTGGGTAACCGTTACGTTTCATACTTTTGTTTTTAAAGATTGGTTTTGATATTCCTTTTTACGATGTGGGTTTCTATTAAAGAAACTTTCGAATAGTAAACCATTTATAACCCCGACGAATTTCGAGGGCGAAATTCATTTTAAGGGGGGTAGAATGTAACAGCCCAAGATTTTATAAAAAAATATTCTTTTTAATTTTATTAATGTCTTGTATTGTACGCTACACCAAAAGGAGCTTGCACAACACGCATCCTTGTCTTACCTTGCATTACACGCAATCGCGACCTTCCTCGATAGCGTGTGTAATACGCAATACCGAGTTTCACTAAACAACGATGTGCTATTAAAATATTATTAAAACTAGCCGTTATGAATAGTAATAACCACTTTTTAAAATTCTGTAAATCTTATTTTTCAAAATGAACTTCATTCTTGGATTCGGAGTATCGAATTTAGCCTAAGGTGAAATTTTGGTACTTTTCGGATAACTTTCATATTCTGATGAATAGTGAAAATTACTAAATTATAATTAAAAACAACTTTTTTAATCAAAATAATTAATAGTGATAAATTATTAATTTGAGTTGTTTTAAAGTATATTTAGAATATATTTTTACAATTTAATACAATGTTGGTCATTGGATGTAATTTCACATTTAAACCAGACATAAACAAGTGTCAATCTTTTGATAGATATTGTTTCTTAAAAACACGCTATTTGTTTTAACAGCGGGATTTAATTATAAAAGTAATTAATGCAACATCTATGTTATGAATATGGTAAAATAGACTTCATTTTTGAATTCGGAATATGAAATATAGCTTAGGATGAAATTTTGGCATTGTTCTGAAAAACATCAATTTTTGATGAATAGTGAAACTACTAAGTGGTAGTTAAAAAAACTGAATTTTTCATAAAACTTAATTTTGCCACTTCTGTGAATGGAATTTCGAAAATCTGAGAGACACGGTTAATATCAAGGACTAAAATGTGGTTCAATGAGATGAAAATAATTTTTTGGTGAATAGTAACTTTTTACTTTTTTTTACCGCGGTTAATAGTAAATAGGGTAACTAAGGGTAAATATGATATTACTATTACCCTAACACATGTCCAAATTCTATTGGACAAGTGTAATTCGACCAAAAACAAACTTAGGAATAAAATATGACCATTTAGGCCCACTTGGATTAGATTAGGACATTTATTATTAATTTATTTAAAGAAAGGTTAAAATAGTTAAAATCAAAGTTTAATAAGTAAATCATTTTTAATATGGGGTTATACATAAGATATATTCGATTGTAAATATTCATTAGAAAGCTAAAAAGATTTAATACATGATGGTATTTTATTTGTAATTTTTAGGCATAAAATAATTTAATTTATTTATGACACAACGATGATGCAGTAATTATCTTATTAATGAAATATTGACATAATTGATGTTATAAACACCAAAATAAATGTAATTTGAGATTTTTTATGAATTCCACTAATTTTCTAGGTTACTATGATATATTAATGTTGATTTAATCAACTTGGTTCGAACATTTAATTCTGTTATGACTTTCAAAAAAATCATATATCAAATAGTGTCAAAATTGACACAAAATAGTTTTTAAAACAAATATTATATTATTAATTGTTATAGTATTCCTAAAAATCTAAGGTTCGGCCAAATGACTTAGATAAGGATATATATATTAATAATAAACAATTTGGGGTTCGTTTGGCATGTTATAGTAAGTTTATTAACCATATAGTGAAAGAAAACAAAAAGACATGGTAAACGTTAAATTATTTAACTTAGAGTTAAATCTAATTGATAAGATTAAAATAATATCCTAAACTTGTCTAAATTCTATCGGTTTATAGGATTTCGACCCATCCCCACCTTAGCTTCGAAATAAGACCCTTTGGAACCATTATAAACCGATTTTGACTTTAATATAAAATAATATTTTGAGATATTCCTAAGGTGCCCCTCTCCTCCCTTATAAAAGGACACCTCCTCCCCCTCCTCCTCACACCAATTTGAGCACTCAAGCTCGGCCAACCCCTGCCAAAATCTCTTCTCCACTTCCCTAGAAACATCCTAGAGGTGCTGGTCTTCCTCAAAGACCAATTCTAGTGCCCTAAGAGGAGGTCTCAAAGAGGCACTTCAAAGAAGAGGTAATTACCGTTACCAATTCTTTCATCTTTATTTCTTCTTCCACTTCTTCTTCTTAGGTTGTTTCATTATGAAGTAATAACATCAGTATCACTCATATACTGATATGTTATTATAAGTATGAAACAACCCTATTTCACCATCTATCCATCCTACGGAAAAAGAAATCACCGCGCGTGCGTACGTACGGAATACCGTCTCCACGCCGTGGTGTAATCTATTTTCCACCACCACCTTACATGGATGGGTATAATGGTGTAAAGAATAACTATACATAGTTATTACAACATCATATTGATTCTGATATATTGTATAATCCACTCCAATTCAATTCAATATTTATAGAAATGATATCATCGCTCGTGCGTACGTACGGAATACCGTCTCCACGACGCGATGAGATTCATTCTACATGTTAACCATTTAAGAATGATTATAATGTATATATAAGAAATAATAATGAAATATATGACATTATAAAGCTACTGGATTTATGTATATATATACATTTGTATGTCATCTACTTACTTCCATTTCAAGACAATAAGGAAAGAAAAACAGCGTTCATGCGTACGTACGGATTACCGTCTCCATGAACGGTGTTTTTCATTTTATTTATCTATCTATTATATATATATATACTGAATATATATGATATATAAATCATATTTTATATTCTGGAAGTAAGTAAATCATGATATAAGTAATAATGATGTCAAGAACAACAAGTCAAAACACCTACGATAAATGAAACGATTTTACCCAAAACGCTTCTTTAACATGGAATTTACAAAAGAACGGGTAATATAATGTCATAAGTGAACCATATATGATATCATAACAATGAATATGATTCTGTAATAAGTCAATGACATTATTTAAATCATTATACAGGAGGTTCGGACACATACGAAGCAAATTGGACCTAAGGTAAGGGAAATATCACAATCTCATTTTTATCCGAGATTGTTTATTCGTAAGTATTTACTGGGGTGTATTTTATCATCCACATCCATGTTTACTCAATATGTAATATTATTTCCATCCACCTAAAATTGTTTAAATCCATTTTTACCCTTCAGTGAGTTTTTAGTAATACGTATGAAAGGAATCTTTTGTCGTTTTTCGTACGAGGTACTTTTTGACTTTTCCGACAAAAGTACGAAGAATGTTTTTTTTAACTTATACGGCACGAATGGATTTCTACTGTTTTATAAAGCCTTATTTTAATGGAGCTTCCTCTAAAAGATTTCATGACTATTTTCAATAAAATCTCTTTCTTTTAAAATTTTATGATGTTTTGTGAAAAGAAATTGATTTTGAAGAAGAAAGGATATTTTCCTCAAGAATTCAATTCAAGTGTTTTATCAAAATTATTTTCCATCTAAGATAATAAAGGGTTCTGTTTCTATCCATATTTTTACATTTATTTGACTATGTTGTGATGGAATTATGTTTATGAATTCCTTTATCTTATATGAATTGATTTATGATGTCATGATGTTTCAAGAATCCCATTTTTGTTACATGTGTTATGCGATGATGTATGTTTTATGATTATGTGGCACACATAAGAAAGGATTCATTATAAGATGGGTGGGACCTATATCTCCCTCCAATTCATTGGGTAAAGATTTTATATCTGATGAGATAAACATGGCTGGAACGGAAGGTTATTTCGGTTCAGTGATACAGGACTGAAACGAGGAGTGAACTCGGTTCAGAAAGGGACTTTGTCCACTAAGATAGTCTTGGCAATGAGTCATGACTAACAAGAAATGATTTTCCATGATTATGTGTGCATGCCACAAAGTTTCAAGTTTCATGTTATGATTATGGTGATCTCATTTTCACTTCTATGATTTGTTCCATGTTAAGATATTATGATCTCTTTTGCAGGTTATGATTTTCAAAAAGATATGATATGATTTTTATTTCTTTTGTATACCCTTACTGAGCATTTGAGCTCACCCTTTTATGTTTTCTTTTCCCCAGGATATAAATAAAGGTTTTAGGTAAAAAAAAGGGAAGATATTTATGAGAGATATTGAAGATCTTTCACCACGATTAGAAGATTACGTTCCGAGTTTCCAAAGACACTAAACTATTACGATCCTTTAGTGTGTGTTTTTGTTATGTACTAAGTATTCCGCAAAATTAATGTAATGTCCATGTACGATAAGCTTCGGGTCTCTACAGTTGGTATCAGAGGAAAGGTTTAGTCAACCTTTGGAAACTAGGACGCGAAAACGTTAGTGAGATCTCTAGAGATATTTCTAAGATATGTCTAGGGATGTCCCTAAGGATAAGTATACGTATAGGATATAGTCCTATAACTACGGTAACGATCTTAGAATTTAACCTAAGATGTTAGATATTGAGGGTGCTCCCCCTTTACTATGTTGTCTTCCCTAGCATGATTTCGCCTCTCACAAAATTCTTTTTGTGTTTTAGTTAATGGAGGGAACCAGAAGGAATTCGGTTAACATTGAATCCAATGGGCAAATTGGTGACTATGAGCAAAAAAATTGTGTAATGCCTAAAGATAAAGATATTGTGATTATGCCGAATCAGTCATCGCGGTATATGATTAACAAGGTGAAATTTAGCGGTATGACAAATTCATCAAAGAAGAAGAAGATACACTATTATGCATGTTCGCATGTTGAGGAGCATAAAGAAAGGAGGATTGAGATTTCTAAAGAAGGGAAGAAGAACCTTGAGGAATACCTCAAATGGAGGGACCGATGTTATCTGTGTGGAGAAAAGGGTCATAGAGTGACATATTGTTATGGAGTTCAATGTCTTATTTGTGGAGAACATGGGCATTACCCAACTCAATGCCCTGACCTAAAAAGATACTTCTAAATCAAGGAAGGACTTATTCCAGGACAGTCATTGAAGTGGATGGACTGAAGTGTTTATGTATTGGTATTCAAGAAAAATGTTGTTGAGGTACTTTTATGGTGTAATGGAATATTTATGTATTGGTCTAAATGTGGTATTCGAAGTGATTGAGGTATTTTTGGAAAAAAGATGATATGCGCATAATGAAGGGAAAATGAGAAAATGAAATATTTGACAGTATTCATGAGCTCATGATTGATATAAGGACTAAGTGATATTATGGTTTGAGTATATAGAATTCTGAGGATTTTGGTATATGGAAAGTGTTAACTTTTAACTGCATTCATGTTTTCACTAAGGTATTCAATAGAATACATGATTAAGGACTTTGAATGTTTGTAATGTGACCAACAAAACTTATCTTATGATATATGGGGATCGACGATGGTGTTAAATCTCTGGTAATCATTTTCACTATGTTATGAGAGTGGACTGCAGTATTATAGATAAGCCTAAAGATTGGAATGGATTATGTTTGACATAAGTTAGTATTGTTTGTTTTTTCGATATTATTGATAGGATGTTAGAGTAATATAGTTTTGGAAAAAGGACAACCTGCAGGACGGGCGACAGCCCATCGCTTCGGACAAGGCTGTAGGAATCGAACCCACAACCGAAGTGCGACTGGCCTTTATCGCCTACCACTGACCTACAGGAAGTCCATGTTTAGTAGAAACTAGTTTTATTATATTAAGCAGTATGATATATGAAGTATAAGTCCATTTTAGGAACCATATATGATTAATCTCACTATAGATCGATTTATGCATATAATTTTTGCTAACCTTTTGTTTGAGATAGATGGAATGACCCGTCATTCTATCACATGATCTGCTAACACTTCACGAATAACAAATTCAACTTCATTTATTTAAGAGATGAAGTGGAAATTGTTCAAGGCACGAACAACAGTGAGATTGTACCAAAATAAAGTAAGTATTTATTCTAATTCAAATTTTCAACTTTAGGGGAAATGATCTTGAAAACCAAAAATGTTGTCCTAGTGATCTTATACCTGATGAATCAGATGGTACCTTATATCATCACAAATATATGGATTTGTGATTACTGGATTTTCCATAGCCATGTTCTCTACCACTCTCCATCAGAACATGATGGTTAGATTTCTCTTCCATATCCATATTTTCACCTATGTGGAAACCCAATGATTAGTTTATTTGGGTAACCGTTACGTTTCATACTTTTGTTTTTAAAGATTGGTTTTGATATTCCTTTTTACGATGTGGGTTTCTATTAAAGAAACTTTCGAATAGTAAACCATTTATAACCCCGACGAATTTCGAGGGCGAAATTCATTTTAAGGGGGGTAGAATGTAACAGCCCAAGATTTTATAAAAAAATATTCTTTTTAATTTTATTAATGTCTTGTATTGTACGCTACACCAAAAGGAGCTTGCACAACACGCATCCTTGTCTTACCTTGCATTACACGCAATCGCGACCTTCCTCGATAGCGTGTGTAATACGCAATACCGAGTTTCACTAAACAACGATGTGCTATTAAAATATTATTAAAACTAGCCGTTATGAATAGTAATAACCACTTTTTAAAATTCTGTAAATCTTATTTTTCAAAATGAACTTCATTCTTGGATTCGGAGTATCGAATTTAGCCTAAGGTGAAATTTTGGTACTTTTCGGATAACTTTCATATTCTGATGAATAGTGAAAATTACTAAATTATAATTAAAAACAACTTTTTTAATCAAAATAATTAATAGTGATAAATTATTAATTTGAGTTGTTTTAAAGTATATTTAGAATATATTTTTACAATTTAATACAATGTTGGTCATTGGATGTAATTTCACATTTAAACCAGACATAAACAAGTGTCAATCTTTTGATAGATATTGTTTCTTAAAAACACGCTATTTGTTTTAACAGCGGGATTTAATTATAAAAGTAATTAATGCAACATCTATGTTATGAATATGGTAAAATAGACTTCATTTTTGAATTCGGAATATGAAATATAGCTTAGGATGAAATTTTGGCATTGTTCTGAAAAACATCAATTTTTGATGAATAGTGAAACTACTAAGTGGTAGTTAAAAAAACTGAATTTTTCATAAAACTTAATTTTGCCACTTCTGTGAATGGAATTTCGAAAATCCGAGAGACACGGTTAATATCAAGGACTAAAATGTGGTTCAATGAGATGAAAATAATTTTTTGGTGAATAGTAACTTTTTACTTTTTTTTACCGCGGTTAATAGTAAATAGGGTAACTAAGGGTAAATATGATATTACTATTACCCTAACACATGTCCAAATTCTATTGGACAAGTGTAATTCGACCAAAAACAAACTTAGGAATAAAATATGACCATTTAGGCCCACTTGGATTAGATTAGGACATTTATTATTAATTTATTTAAAGAAAGGTTAAAATAGTTAAAATCAAAGTTTAATAAGTAAATCATTTTTAATATGGGGTTATACATAAGATATATTCGATTGTAAATATTCATTAGAAAGCTAAAAAGATTTAATACATGATGGTATTTTATTTGTAATTTTTAGGCATAAAATAATTTAATTTATTTATGACACAACGATGATGCAGTAATTATCTTATTAATGAAATATTGACATAATTGATGTTATAAACACCAAAATAAATGTAATTTGAGATTTTTTATGAATTCCACTAATTTTCTAGGTTACTATGATATATTAATGTTGATTTAATCAACTTGGTTCGAACATTTAATTCTGTTATGACTTTCAAAAAAATCATATATCAAATAGTGTCAAAATTGACACAAAATAGTTTTTAAAACAAATATTATATTATTAATTGTTATAGTATTCCTAAAAATCTAAGGTTCGGCCAAATGACTTAGATAAGGATATATATATTAATAATAAACAATTTGGGGTTCGTTTGGCATGTTATAGTAAGTTTATTAACCATATAGTGAAAGAAAACAAAAAGACATGGTAAACGTTAAATTATTTAACTTAGAGTTAAATCTAATTGATAAGATTAAAATAATATCCTAAACTTGTCTAAATTCTATCGGTTTATAGGATTTCGACCCATCCCCACCTTAGCTTCGAAATAAGACCCTTTGGAACCATTATAAACCGATTTTGACTTTAATATAAAATAATATTTTGAGATATTCCTAAGGTGCCCCTCTCCTCCCTTATAAAAGGACACCTCCTCCCCCTCCTCCTCACACCAATTTGAGCACTCAAGCTCGGCCAACTTCTGCCAAAATCTCTTCTCCACTTCCCTAGAAACATCCTAGAGGTGCTGGTCTTCCTCAAAGACCAATTCTAGTGCCCTAAGAGGAGGTCTCAAAGAGGCACTTCAAAGAAGAGGTAATTACCGTTACCAATTCTTTCATCTTTATTTCTTCTTCCACTTCTTCTTCTTAGGTTGTTTCATTATGAAGTAATAACATCAGTATCACTCATATAC
This sequence comes from Viscum album, assembly GCA_963277665.1. NCBI lineage: Eukaryota > Viridiplantae > Streptophyta > Magnoliopsida > Santalales > Viscaceae > Viscum > Viscum album. The sequence goes on from OY728166.1 coordinate 192,194,056, forward strand.
TGATATGTTATTATAAGTATGAAACAACCCTATTTCACCATCTATCCATCCTACGGAAAAAGAAATCACCGCGCGTGCGTACGTACGGAATAACGTCTCCACGCCGTGGTGTAATCTATTTTCCACCACCACCTTACATGGATGGGTATAATGGTGTAAAGAATAACTATACATAGTTATTAAAACATCATATTGATTCTGATATATTGTATAATCCACTCCAATTCAATTCAATATTTATAGAAATGATATCATCGCTCGTGCGTACGTACGGAATACCGTCTCCACGACGCGATGAGATTCATTCTACATGTTAACCATTTAAGAATGATTATAATGTATATATAAGAAATAATAATGAAATATATGACATTATAAAGCTACTGGATTTATGTATATATATACATATGTATGTCATCTACTTACTTCCATTTCAAGACAATAAGGAAAGAAAAACAGCGTTCATGCGTACGTACGGATTACCGTCTCCATGAACGGTGTTTTTCATTTTATTTATCTATCTATTATATATATATATATACTGAATATATATGATATATAAATCATATTTTATATTCTGGAAGTAAGTAAATCATGATATAAGTAATAATGATGTCAAGAACAACAAGTCAAAACACCTACGATAAATGAAACGATTTTACCCAAAACGCTTCTTTAACATGGAATTTACAAAAGAACGGGTAATATAATGTCATAAGTGAACCATATATGATATCATAACAATGAATATGATTCTGTAATAAGTCAATGACATTATTTAAATCATTATACAGGAGGTTCGGACACATACGAAGCAAATTGGACCTAAGGTAAGGGAAATATCACAATCTCATTTTTATCCGAGATTGTTTATTCGTAAGTATTTACTGGGGTGTATTTTATCATCCACATCCATGTTTACTCAATATGTAATATTATTTCCATCCACCTAAAATTGTTTAAATCCATTTTTACCCTTCAGTGAGTTTTTAGTAATACGTATGAAAGGAATCTTTTGTCGTTTTTCGTACGAGGTACTTTTTGACTTTTCCGACAAAAGTACGAAGAATGTTTTTTTTAACTTATACGGCACGAATGGATTTCTACTGTTTTATAAAGCCTTATTTTAATGGAGCTTCCTCTAAAAGATTTCATGACTATTTTCAATAAAATCTCTTTCTTTTAAAATTTCATGATGTTTTGTGAAAAGAAATTGATTTTGAAGAAGAAAGGATATTTTCCTCAAGAATTCAATTCAAGTGTTTTATCAAAATTATTTTCCATCTAAGATAATAAAGGGTTCTGTTTCTATCCATATTTTTACATTTATTTGACTATGTTGTGATGGAATTATGTTTATGAATTCCTTTATCTTATATGAATTGATTTATGATGTCATGATGTTTCAAGAATCCCATTTTTGTTACATGTGTTATGCGATGATGTATGTTTTATGATTATGTGGCACACATAAGAAAGGATTCATTATAAGATGGGTGGGACCTATATCTCCCTCCAATGCATTGGGTAAAGATTTTATATCTCATGAGATAAACATGGCTGGAACGGAAGGTTATTTCGGTTCAGTGATACAGGACTGAAACGAGGAGTGAACTCGGTTCAGAAAGGGACTTTGTCCACTAAGATAGTCTTGGCAATGAGTCATGACTAACAAGAAATGATTTTCCATGATTATGTGTGCATGCCACAAAGTTTCAAGTTTCATGTTATGATTATGGTGATCTCATTTTCACTTCTATGATTTGTTCCATGTTAAGATATTATGATCTCTTTTGCAGGTTATGATTTTCAAAAAGATATGATATGATTTTTATTTCTTTTGTATACCCTTACTGAGCATTTGAGCTCACCCTTTTATGTTTTCTTTTACCCAGGATATAAATAAAGGTTTTAGGTAAAAAAAAGGGAAGATATTTATGGGAGATATTGAAGATCTTTCACCACGATTAGAAGATTACGTTCCGAGTTTCCAAAGACACTAAACTATTACGATCCTTTAGTGTGTGTTTTTGTTATGTACTAAGTATTCCGCAAAATTAATGTAATGTCCATGTACGATAAGCTTCGGGTCTCTACAGTTGGTATCAGAGGAAAGGTTTAGTCAACCTTTGGAAACTAGGACGCGAAAACGTTAGTGAGATCTCTAGAGATATTTCTAAGATATGTCTAGGGATGTCCCTAAGGATAAGTATACGTATAGGATATAGTCCTATAACTACGGTAACGATCTTAGAATTTAACCTAAGATGTTAGATATTGAGGGTGCTCCCCCTTTACTATGTTGTCTTCCCTAGCATGATTTCGCCTCTCACAAAATTCTTTTTGTGTTTTAGTTAATGGAGGGAACCAGAAGGAATTCAGTTAACATTGAATCCAATGGGCAAATTGGTGACTATGAGCAACAAAATTGTGTAATGCCTAAAGATAAAGATATTGTGATTATGCCGAATCAGTCATCGCGGTATATGATTAACAAGGTGAAATTTAGCGGTATGACAAATTCATCAAAGAAGAAGAAGATACACTATTATGCATGTTCGCATGTTGAGGAGCATAAAGAAAGGAGGATTGAGATTTCTAAAGAAGGGAAGAAGAACCTTGAGGAATACCTCAAATGGAGGGACCGATGTTATCTGTGTGGAGAAAAGGGTCATAGAGTGACATATTGTTATGGAGTTCAATGTCTTATTTGTGGAGAACATGGGCATTACCCAACTCAATGCCCTGACCTAAAAAGATACTTCTAAATCAAGGAAGGACTTATTCCAGGACAGTCATTGAAGTGGATGGACTGAAGTGTTTATGTATTGGTATTCAAGAAAAATGTTGTTGAGGTACTTTTATGGTGTAATGGAATATTTATGTATTGGTCTAAATGTGGTATTCGAAGTGATTGAGGTATTTTTGGAAAAAAGATGATATGCGCATAATGAAGGGAAAATGAGAAAATGAAATATTTGACAGTATTCATGAGCTCATGATTGATATAAGGACTAAGTGATATTATGGTTTGAGTATATAGAATTCTGAGGATTTTGGTATATGGAAAGTGTTAACTTTTAACTGCATTCATGTTTTCACTAAGGTATTCAATAGAATACATGATTAAGGACTTTGAATGTTTGGAATGTGACCAACAAAACTTATCTTATGATATATGGGGATCGACGATGGTGTTAAATCTCTGGTAATCATTTTCACTATGTTATGAGAGTGGACTGCAGTATTATAGATAAGCCTAAAGATTGGAATGGATTATGTTTGACATAAGTTAGTATTGTTTGTTTTTTCGATATTATTGATAGGATGTTAGAGTAATATAGTTTTGGAAAAAGGACAACCTGCAGGACGGGCGACAGCCCATCGCTTCGGACAAGGCTGTAGGAATCGAACCCACAACCGAAGTGCGACTGGCCTTTATCGCCTACCACTGACCTACAGGAAGTCCATGTTTAGTAGAAACTAGTTTTATTATATTAAGCAGTATGATATATGAAGTATAAGTCCATTTTAGGAACCATATATGATTAATCTCACTATAGATCGATTTATGCATATAATTTTTGCTAACCTTTTGTTTGAGATAGATGGAATGACCCGTCATTCTATCACATGATCTGCTAACACTTCACGAATAACAAATTCAACTTCATTTATTTAAGAGATGAAGTGGAAATTGTTCAAGGCACGAACAACAGTGAGATTGTACCAAAATAAAGTAAGTATTTATTCTAATTCAAATTTTCAACTTTAGGGGAAATGATCTTGAAAACCAAAAATGTTGTCCTAGTGATCTTATACCTGATGAATCAGATGGTACCTTATATCATCACAAATATATGGATTTGTGATTACTGGATTTTCCATAGCCATGTTCTCTACCACTCTCCATCAGAACATGATGGTTAGATTTCTCTTCCATATCCATATTTTCACCTATGTGGAAACCCAATGATTAGTTTATTTGGGTAACCGTTACGTTTCATACTTTTGTTTTTAAAGATTGGTTTTGATATTCCTTTTTACGATGTGGGTTTCTATTAAAGAAACTTTCGAATAGTAAACCATTTATAACCCCGACGAATTTCGAGGGCGAAATTCATTTTAAGGGGGGTAGAATGTAACAGCCCAAGATTTTATAAAAAAATATTCTTTTTAATTTTATTAATGTCTTGTATTGTACGCTACACCAAAAGGAGCTTGCACAACACGCATCCTTGTCTTACCTTGCATTACACGCAATCGCGACCTTCCTCGATAGCGTGTGTAATACGCAATACCGAGTTTCACTAAACAACGATGTGCTATTAAAATATTATTAAAACTAGCCGTTATGAATAGTAATAACCACTTTTTAAAATTCTGTAAATCTTATTTTTCAAAATGAACTTCATTCTTGGATTCGGAGTATCGAATTTAGCCTAAGGTGAAATTTTGGTACTTTTCGGATAACTTTCATATTCTGATGAATAGTGAAAATTACTAAATTATAATTAAAAACAACTTTTTTAATCAAAATAATTAATAGTGATAAATTATTAATTTGAGTTGTTTTAAAGTATATTTAGAATATATTTTTACAATTTAATACAATGTTGGTCATTGGATGTAATTTCACATTTAAACCAGACATAAACAAGTGTCAATCTTTTGATAGATATTGTTTCTTAAAAACACGCTATTTGTTTTAACAGCGGGATTTAATTATAAAAGTAATTAATGCAACATCTATGTTATGAATATGGTAAAATAGACTTCATTTTTGAATTCGGAATATGAAATATAGCTTAGGATGAAATTTTGGCATTGTTCTGAAAAACATCAATTTTTGATGAATAGTGAAACTACTAAGTGGTAGTTAAAAAAACTGAATTTTTCATAAAACTTAATTTTGCCACTTCTGTGAATGGAATTTCGAAAATCCGAGAGACACGGTTAATATCAAGGACTAAAATGTGGTTCAATGAGATGAAAATAATTTTTTGGTGAATAGTAACTTTTTACTTTTTTTTACCGCGGTTAATAGTAAATAGGGTAACTAAGGGTAAATATGATATTACTATTACCCTAACACATGTCCAAATTCTATTGGACAAGTGTAATTCGACCAAAAACAAACTTAGGAATAAAATATGACCATTTAGGCCCACTTGGATTAGATTAGGACATTTATTATTAATTTATTTAAAGAAAGGTTAAAATAGTTAAAATCAAAGTTTAATAAGTAAATCATTTTTAATATGGGGTTATACATAAGATATATTCGATTGTAAATATTCATTAGAAAGCTAAAAAGATTTAATACATGATGGTATTTTATTTGTAATTTTTAGGCATAAAATAATTTAATTTATTTATGACACAACGATGATGCAGTAATTATCTTATTAATGAAATATTGACATAATTGATGTTATAAACACCAAAATAAATGTAATTTGAGATTTTTTATGAATTCCACTAATTTTCTAGGTTACTATGATATATTAATGTTGATTTAATCAACTTGGTTCGAACATTTAATTCTGTTATGACTTTCAAAAAAATCATATATCAAATAGTGTCAAAATTGACACAAAATAGTTTTTAAAACAAATATTATATTATTAATTGTTATAGTATTCCTAAAAATCTAAGGTTCGGCCAAATGACTTAGATAAGGATATATATATTAATAATAAACAATTTGGGGTTCTTTTGGCATGTTATAGTAAGTTTATTAACCATATAGTGAAAGAAAACAAAAAGACATGGTAAACGTTAAATTATTTAACTTAGAGTTAAATCTAATTGATAAGATTAAAATAATATCCTAAACTTGTCTAAATTCTATCGGTTTATAGGATTTCGACCCATCCCCACCTTAGCTTCGAAATAAGACCCTTTGGAACCATTATAAACCGATTTTGACTTTAATATAAAATAATATTTTGAGATATTCCTAAGGTGCCCCTCTCCTCCCTTATAAAAGGACACCTCCTCCCCCTCCTCCTCACACCAATTTGAGCACTCAAGCTCGGCCAACCCCTGCCAAAATCTCTTCTCCACTTCCCTAGAAACATCCTAGAGGTGCTGGTCTTCCTCAAAGACCAATTCTAGTGCCCTAAGAGGAGGTCTCAAAGAGGCACTTCAAAGAAGAGGTAATTACCGTTACCAATTCTTTCATCTTTATTTCTTCTTCCACTTCTTCTTCTTAGGTTGTTTCATTATGAAGTAATAACATCAGTATCACTCATATACTGATATGTTATTATAAGTATGAAACAACCCTATTTCACCATCTATCCATCCTACGGAAAAAGAAATCACCGCGCGTGCGTACGTACGGAATACCGTCTCCACGCCGTGGTGTAATCTATTTTCCACCACCACCTTACATGGATGGGTATAATGGTGTAAAGAATAACTATACATAGTTATTACAACATCATATTGATTCTGATATATTGTATAATCCACTCCAATTCAATTCAATATTTATAGAAATGATATCATCGCTCGTGCGTACGTACGGAATACCGTCTCCACGACGCGATGAGATTCATTCTACATGTTAACCATTTAAGAATGATTATAATGTATATATAAGAAATAATAATGAAATATATGACATTATAAAGCTACTGGATTTATGTATATATATACATATGTATGTCATCTACTTACTTCCATTTCAAGACAATAAGGAAAGAAAAACAGCGTTCATGCGTACGTACGGATTACCGTCTCCATGAACGGTGTTTTTCATTTTATTTATCTATCTATTATATATATATATATACTGAATATATATGATATATAAATCATATTTTATATTCTGGAAGTAAGTAAATCATGATATAAGTAATAATGATGTCAAGAACAACAAGTCAAAACACCTACGATAAATGAAACGATTTTACCCAAAACGCTTCTTTAACATGGAATTTACAAAAGAACGGGTAATATAATGTCATAAGTGAACCATATATGATATCATAACAATGAATATGATTCTGTAATAAGTCAATGACATTATTTAAATCATTATACAGGAGGTTCGGACACATACGAAGCAAATTGGACCTAAGGTAAGGGAAATATCACAATCTCATTTTTATCCGAGATTGTTTATTCGTAAGTATTTACTGGGGTGTATTTTATCATCCACATCCATGTTTACTCAATATGTAATATTATTTCCATCCACCTAAAATTGTTTAAATCCATTTTTACCCTTCAGTGAGTTTTTAGTAATACGTATGAAAGGAATCTTTTGTCGTTTTTCGTACGAGGTACTTTTTGACTTTTCCGACAAAAGTACGAAGAATGTTTTTTTTAACTTATACGGCACGAATGGATTTCTACTGTTTTATAAAGCCTTATTTTAATGGAGCTTCCTCTAAAAGATTTCATGACTATTTTCAATAAAATCTCTTTCTTTTAAAATTTCATGATGTTTTGTGAAAAGAAATTGATTTTGAAGAAGAAAGGATATTTTTCTCAAGAATTCAATTCAAGTGTTTTATCAAAATTATTTTCCATCTAACATAATAAAGGGTTCTGTTTCTATCCATATTTTTACATTTATTTGACTATGTTGTGATGGAATTATGTTTATGAATTCCTTTATCTTATATGAATTGATTTATGATGTCATGATGTTTCAAGAATCCCATTTTTGTTACATGTGTTATGCGATGATGTATGTTTTATGATTATGTGGCACACATAAGAAAGGATTCATTATAAGATGGGTGGGACCTATATCTCCCTCCAATGCATTGGGTAAAGATTTTATATCTCATGAGATAAACATGGCTGGAACGGAAGGTTATTTCGGTTCAGTGATACAGGACTGAAACGAGGAGTGAACTCGGTTCAGAAAGGGACTTTGTCCACTAAGATAGTCTTGGCAATGAGTCATGACTAACAAGAAATGATTTTCCATGATTATGTGTGCATGCCACAAAGTTTCAAGTTTCATGTTATGATTATGGTGATCTCATTTTCACTTCTATGATTTGTTCCATGTTAAGATATTATGATCTCTTTTGCAGGTTATGATTTTCAAAAAGATATGATATGATTTTTATTTCTTTTGTATACCCTTACTGAGCATTTGAGCTCACCCTTTTATGTTTTCTTTTCCCCAGGATATAAATAAAGGTTTTAGGTAAATAAAAGGGAAGATATTTATGGGAGATATTGAAGATCTTTCACCACGATTAGAAGATTACGTTCCGAGTTTCCAAAGACACTAAACTATTACGATCCTTTAGTGTGTGTTTTTGTTATGTACTAAGTATTCCGCAAAATTAATGTAATGTCCATGTACGATAAGCTTCGGGTCTCTACAGTTGGTATCAGAGGAAAGGTTTAGTCAACCTTTGGAAACTAGGACGCGAAAACGTTAGTGAGATCTCTAGAGATATTTCTAAGATATGTCTAGGGATGTCCCTAAGGATAAGTATACGTATAGGATATAGTCCTATAACTACGGTAACGATCTTAGAATTTAACCTAAGATGTTAGATATTGAGGGTGCTCCCCCTTTACTATGTTGTCTTCCCTAGCATGATTTCGCCTCTCACAAAATTCTTTTTGTGTTTTAGTTAATGGAGGGAACCAGAAGGAATTCGGTTAACATTGAATCCAATGGGCAAATTGGTGACTATGAGCAACAAAATTGTGTAATGCCTAAAGATAAAGATATTGTGATTATGCCGAATCAGTCGTCGCGGTATATGATTAACAAGGTGAAATTTAGCGGTATGACAAATTCATCAAAGAAGAAGAAGATACACTATTATGCATGTTCGCATGTTGAGGAGCATAAAGAAAGGAGGATTGAGATTTCTAAAGAAGGGAAGAAGAACCTTGAGGAATACCTCAAATGGAGGGACCGATGTTATCTGTGTGGAGAAAAGGGTCATAGAGTGACATATTGTTATGGAGTTCAATGTCTTATTTGTGGAGAACATGGGCATTACCCAACTCAATGCCCTGACCTAAAAAGATACTTCTAAATCAAGGAAGGACTTATTCCAGGACAGTCATTGAAGTGGATGGACTGAAGTGTTTATGTATTGGTATTCAAGAAAAATGTTGTTGAGGTACTTTTATGGTGTAATGGAATATTTATGTATTGGTCTAAATGTGGTATTCGAAGTGATTGAGGTATTTTTGGAAAAAAGATGATATGCGCATAATGAAGGGAAAATGAGAAAATGAAATATTTGACAGTATTCATGAGCTCATGATTGATATAAGGACTAAGTGATATTATGGTTTGAGTATATAGAATTCTGAGGATTTTGGTATATGGAAAGTGTTAACTTTTAACTGCATTCATGTTTTCACTAAGGTATTCAATAGAATACATGATTAAGGACTTTGAATGTTTGGAATGTGACCAACAAAACTTATCTTATGATATATGGGGATCGACGATGGTGTTAAATCTCTGGTAATCATTTTCACTATGTTATGAGAGTGGACTGCAGTATTATAGATAAGCCTAAAGATTGGAATGGATTATGTTTGACATAAGTTAGTATTGTTTGTTTTTTCGATATTATTGATAGGATGTTAGAGTAATATAGTTTTGGAAAAAGGACAACCTGCAGGACGGGCGACAGCCCATCGCTTCGGACAAGGCTGTAGGAATCGAACCCACAACCGAAGTGCGACTGGCCTTTATCGCCTACCACTGACCTACAGGAAGTCCATGTTTAGTAGAAACTAGTTTTATTATATTAAGCAGTATGATATATGAAGTATAAGTCCATTTTAGGAACCATATATGATTAATCTCACTATAGATCGATTTATGCATATAATTTTTGCTAACCTTTTGTTTGAGATAGATGGAATGACCCGTCATTCTATCACATGATCTGCTAACACTTCACGAATAACAAATTCAACTTCATTTATTTAAGAGATGAAGTGGAAATTGTTCAAGGCACGAACAACAGTGAGATTGTACCAAAATAAAGTAAGTATTTATTCTAATTCAAATTTTCAACTTTAGGGGAAATGATCTTGAAAACCAAAAATGTTGTCCTAGTGATCTTATACCTGATGAATCAGATGGTACCTTATATCATCACAAATATATGGATTTGTGATTACTGGATTTTCCATAGCCATGTTCTCTACCACTCTCCATCAGAACATGATGGTTAGATTTCTCTTCCATATCCATATTTTCACCTATGTGGAAACCCAATGATTAGTTTATTTGGGTAACCGTTACGTTTCATACTTTTGTTTTTAAAGATTGGTTTTGATATTCCTTTTTACGATGTGGGTTTCTATTAAAGAAACTTTCGAATAGTAAACCATTTATAACCCCGACGAATTTCGAGGGCGAAATTCATTTTAAGGGGGGTAGAATGTAACAGCCCAAGATTTTATAAAAAAATATTCTTTTTAATTTTATTAATGTCTTGTATTGTACGCTACACCAAAAGGAGCTTGCACAACACGCATCCTTGTCTTACCTTGCATTACACGCAATCGCGACCTTCCTCGATAGCGTGTGTAATACGCAATACCGAGTTTCACTAAACAACGATGTGCTATTAAAATATTATTAAAACTAGCCGTTATGAATAGTAATAACCACTTTTTAAAATTCTGTAAATCTTATTTTTCAAAATGAACTTCATTCTTGGATTCGGAGTATCGAATTTAGCCTAAGGTGAAATTTTGGTACTTTTCGGATAACTTTCATATTCTGATGAATAGTGAAAATTACTAAATTATAATTAAAAACAACTTTTTTAATCAAAATAATTAATAGTGATAAATTATTAATTTGAGTTGTTTTAAAGTATATTTAGAATATATTTTTACAATTTAATACAATGTTGGTCATTGGATGTAATTTCACATTTAAACCAGACATAAACAAGTGTCAATCTTTTGATAGATATTGTTTCTTAAAAACACGCTATTTGTTTTAACAGCGGGATTTAATTATAAAAGTAATTAATGCAACATCTATGTTATGAATATGGTAAAATAGACTTCATTTTTGAATTCGGAATATGAAATATAGCTTAGGATGAAATTTTGGCATTGTTCTGAAAAACATCAATTTTTGATGAATAGTGAAACTACTAAGTGGTAGTTAAAAAAACTGAATTTTTCATAAAACTTAATTTTGCCACTTCTGTGAATGGAATTTCGAAAATCCGAGAGACACGGTTAATATCAAGGACTAAAATGTGGTTCAATGAGATGAAAATAATTTTTTGGTGAATAGTAACTTTTTACTTTTTTTTACCGCGGTTAATAGTAAATAGGGTAACTAAGGGTAAATATGATATTACTATTACCCTAACACATGTCCAAATTCTATTGGACAAGTGTAATTCGACCAAAAACAAACTTAGGAATAAAATATGACCATTTAGGCCCACTTGGATTAGATTAGGACATTTATTATTAATTTATTTAAAGAAAGGTTAAAATAGTTAAAATCAAAGTTTAATAAGTAAATCATTTTTAATATGGGGTTATACATAAGATATATTCGATTGTAAATATTCATTAGAAAGCTAAAAAGATTTACTACATTATGGTATTTTATTTGTAATTTTTAGGCATAAAATAATTTAATTTATTTATGACACAACGATGATGCAGTAATTATCTTATTAATGAAATATTGACATAATTGATGTTATAAACACCAAAATAAATGTAATTTGAGATTTTTTATGAATTCCACTAATTTTCTAGGTTACTATGATATATTAATGTTGATTTAATCAACTTGGTTCGAACATTTAATTCTGTTATGACTTTCAAAAAAATCATATATCAAATAGTGTCAAAATTGACACAAAATAGTTTTTAAAACAAATATTATATTATTAATTGTTATAGTATTCCTAAAAATCTAAGGTTCGGCCAAATGACTTAGATAAGGATATATATATTAATAATAAACAATTTGGGGTTCGTTTGGCATGTTATAGTAAGTTTATTAACCATATAGTGAAAGAAAACAAAAAGACATGGTAAACGTTAAATTATTTAACTTAGAGTTAAATCTAATTGATAAGATTAAAATAATATCCTAAACTTGTCTAAATTCTATCGGTTTATAGGATTTCGACCCATCCCCACCTTAGCTTCGAAATAAGACCCTTTGGAACCATTATAAACCGATTTTGACTTTAATATAAAATAATATTTTGAGATATTCCTAAGGTGCCCCTCTCCTCCCTTATAAAAGGACACCTCCTCCCCCTCCTCCTCACACCAATTTGAGCACTCAAGCTCGGCCAACCCCTGCCAAAATCTCTTCTCCACTTCCCTAGAAACATCCTAGAGGTGCTGGTCTTCCTCAAAGACCAATTCTAGTGCCCTAAGAGGAGGTCTCAAAGAGGCACTTCAAAGAAGAGGTAATTACCGTTACCAATTCTTTCATCTTTATTTCTTCTTCCACTTCTTCTTCTTAGGTTGTTTCATTATGAAGTAATAACATCAGTATCACTCATATACTGATATGTTATTATAAGTATGAAACAACCCTATTTCACCATCTATCCATCCTACGGAAAAAGAAATCACCGCGCGTGCGTACGTACGGAATACCGTCTCCACGCCGTGGTGTAATCTATTTTCCACCACCACCTTATATGGATGGGTATAATGGTGTAAAGAATAACTATACATAGTTATTACAACATCATATTGATTCTGATATATTGTATAATCCACTCCACTCCAATTCAATATTTATAGAAATGATATCATCGCTCGTGCGTACGTACGGAATACCGTCTCCACGACGCGATGAGATTCATTCTACATGTTAACCATTTAAGAATGATTATAATGTATATATAAGAAATAATAATGAAATATATGACATTATAAAGCTACTGGATTTATGTATATATATACATATGTATGTCATCTACTTACTTCCATTTCAAGACAATAAGGAAAGAAAAACAGCGTTCATGCGTACGTACGGATTACCGTCTCCATGAACGGTGTTTTTCATTTTATTTATCTATCTATTATATATATATATATACTGAATATATATGATATATAAATCATATTTTATATTCTGGAAGTAAGTAAATCATGATATAAGTAATAATGATGTCAAGAACAACAAGTCAAAACACCTACGATAAATGAAACGATTTTACCCAAAACGCTTCTTTAACATGGAATTTACAAAAGAACGGGTAATATAATGTCATAAGTGAACCATATATGATATCATAACAATGAATATGATTCTGTAATAAGTCAATGACATTATTTAAATCATTATACAGGAGGTTCGGACACATACGAAGCAAATTGGACCTAAGGTAAGGGAAATATCACAATCTCATTTTTATCCGAGATTGTTTATTCGTAAGTATTTACTGGGGTGTATTTTATCATCCACATCCATGTTTACTCAATATGTAATATTATTTCCATCCACCTAAAATTGTTTAAATCCATTTTTACCCTTCAGTGAGTTTTTAGTAATACGTATGAAAGGAATCTTTTGTCGTTTTTCGTACGAGGTACTTTTTGACTTTTCCGACAAAAGTACGAAGAATGTTTTTTTTAACTTATACGGCACGAATGGATTTCTACTGTTTTATAAAGCCTTATTTTAATGGAGCTTCCTCTAAAAGATTTCATGACTATTTTCAATAAAATCTCTTTCTTTTAAAATTGCATGATGTTTTGTGAAAAGAAATTGATTTTGAAGAAGAAAGGATATTTTCCTCAAGAATTCAATTCAAGTGTTTTATCAAATTTATTTTCCATCTAAGATAATAAAGGGTTCTGTTTCTATCCATATTTTTACATTTATTTGACTATGTTGTGATGGAATTATGTTTATGAATTCCTTTATCTTATATGAATTGATTTATGATGTCATGATGTTTCAAGAATCCCATTTTTGTTACATGTGTTATGCGATGATGTATGTTTTATGATTATGTGGCACACATAAGAAAGGATTCATTATAAGATGGGTGGGACCTATATCTCCCTCCAATGCATTGGGTAAAGATTTTATATCTCATGAGATAAACATGGCTGGAACGGAAGGTTATTTCGGTTCAGTGATACAGGACTGAAACGAGGAGTGAACTCGGTTCAGAAAGGGACTTTGTCCACTAAGATAGTCTTGGCAATGAGTCATGACTAACAAGAAATTATTTTCCATGATTATGTGTGCATGCCACAAAGTTTCAAGTTTCATGTTATGATTATGGTGATCTCATTTTCACTTCTATGATTTGTTCCATGTTAAGATATTATGATCTCTTTTGCAGGTTATGATTTTCAAAAAGATATGATATGATTTTTATTTCTTTTGTATACCCTTACTGAGCATTTGAGCTCACCCTTTTATGTTTTCTTTTCCCCAGGATATAAATAAAGGTTTTAGGTAAAAAAAAGGGAAGATATTTATGGGAGATATTGAAGATCTTTCACCACGATTAGAAGATTACGTTCCGAGTTTCCAAAGACACTAAACTATTACGATCCTTTAGTGTGTGTTTTTGTTATGTACTAAGTATTCCGCAAAATTAATGTAATGTCCATGTACGATAAGCTTTGGGTCTCTACAGTTGGTATCAGAGGAAAGGTTTAGTCAACCTTTGGAAACTAGGATGCGAAAACGTTAGTGAGATCTCTAGAGATATTTCTAAGATATGTCTAGGGATGTCCCTAAGGATAAGTATACGTATAGGATATAGTCCTATAACTACGGTAACGATCTTAGAATTTAACCTAAGATGTTAGATATTGAGGGTGCTCCCCCTTTACTATGTTGTCTTCCCTAGCATGATTTCGCCTCTCACAAAATTCTTTTTGTGTTTTAGTTAATGGAGGGAACCAGAAGGAATTCGGTTAACATTGAATCCAATGGGCAAATTGGTGACTATGAGCAACAAAATTGTGTAATGCCTAAAGATAAAGATATTGTGATTATGCCGAATCAGTCATCGCGGTATATGATTAACAAGGTGAAATTTAGCGGTATGACAAATTCATCAAAGAAGAAGAAGATACACTATTATGCATGTTCGCATGTTGAGGAGCATAAAGAAAGGAGGATTGAGATTTCTAAAGAAGGGAAGAAGAACCTTGAGGAATACCTCAAATGGAGGGACCGATGTTATCTGTGTGGAGAAAAGGGTCATAGAGTGACATATTGTTATGGAGTTCAATGTCTTATTTGTGGAGAACATGGGCATTACCCAACTCAATGCCCTGACCTAAAAAAATACTTCTAAATCAAGGAAGGACTTATTCCAGGACAGTCATTGAAGTGGATGGACTGAAGTGTTTATGTATTGGTATTCAAGAAAAATGTTGTTGAGGTACTTTTATGGTGTAATGGAATATTTATGTATTGGTCTAAATGTGGTATTCGAAGTGATTGAGGTATTTTTGGAAAAAAGATGATATGCGCATAATGAAGGGAAAATGAGAAAATGAAATATTTGACAGTATTCATGAGCTCATGATTGATATAAGGACTAAGTGATATTATGGTTTGAGTATATAGAATTCTGAGGATTTTGGTATATGGAAAGTGTTAACTTTTAACTGCATTCATGTTTTCACTAAGGTATTCAATATAATACATGATTAAGGACTTTGAATGTTTGGAATGTGACCAACAAAACTTATCTTATGATATATGGGGATCGACGATGGTGTTAAATCTCTGGTAATCATTTTCACTATGTTATGAGAGTGGACTGCAGTATTATAGATAAGCCTAAAGATTGGAATGGATTATGTTTGACATAAGTTAGTATTGTTTGTTTTTTCGATATTATTGATAGGATGTTAGAGTAATATAGTTTTGGAAAAAGGACAACCTGCAGGACGGGCGACAGCCCATCGCTTCGGACAAGGCTGTAGGAATCGAACCCACAACCGAAGTGCGACTGGCCTTTATCGCCTACCACTGACCTACAGGAAGTCCATGTTTAGTAGAAACTAGTTTTATTATATTAAGCAGTATGATATATGAAGTATAAGTCCATTTTAGGAACCATATATGATTAATCTCACTATAGATCGATTTATGCATATAATTTTTGCTAACCTTTTGTTTGAGATAGATGGAATGACCCGTCATTCTATCACATGATCTGCTAACACTTCACGAATAACAAATTCAACTTCATTTATTTAAGAGATGAAGTGGAAATTGTTCAAGGCACGAACAACAGTGAGATTGTACCAAAATAAAGTAAGTATTTATTCTAATTCAAATTTTCAACTTTAGGGGAAATGATCTTGAAAACCAAAAATGTTGTCCTAGTGATCTTATACCTGATGAATCAGATGGTACCTTATATCATCACAAATATATGGATTTGTGATTACTGGATTTTCCATAGCCATGTTCTCTACCACTCTCCATCAGAACATGATGGTTAGATTTCTCTTCCATATCCATATTTTCACCTATGTGGAAACCCAATGATTAGTTTATTTGGGTAACCGTTACGTTTCATACTTTTGTTTTTAAAGATTGGTTTTGATATTCCTTTTTACGATGTGGGTTTCTATTAAAGAAACTTTCGAATAGTAAACCATTTATAACCCCGACGAATTTCGAGGGCGAAATTCATTTTAAGGGGGGTAGAATGTAACAGCCCAAGATTTTATAAAAAAATATTCTTTTTAATTTTATTAATGTCTTGTATTGTACGCTACACCAAAAGGAGCTTGCACAACACGCATCCTTGTCTTACCTTGCATTACACGCAATCGCGACCTTCCTCGATAGCGTGTGTAATACGCAATACCGAGTTTCACTAAACAACGATGTGCTATTAAAATATTATTAAAACTAGCCGTTATGAATAGTAATAACCACTTTTTAAAATTCTGTAAATCTTATTTTTCAAAATGAACTTCATTCTTGGATTCGGAGTATCGAATTTAGCCTAAGGTGAAATTTTGGTACTTTTCGGATAACTTTCATATTCTGATGAATAGTGAAAATTACTAAATTATAATTAAAAACAACTTTTTTAATCAAAATAATTAATAGTGATAAATTATTAATTTGAGTTGTTTTAAAGTATATTTAGAATATATTTTTACAATTTAATACAATGTTGTTCATTGGATGTAACTTCACATTTAAACCAGACATAAACAAGTGTCAATCTTTTGATAGATATTGTTTCTTAAAAACACGCTATTTGTTTTAACAGCGGGATTTAATTATAAAAGTAATTAATGCAACATCTATGTTATGAATATGGTAAAATAGAATTCATTTTTGAATTCGGAATATGAAATATAGCTTAGGATGAAATTTTGGCATTGTTCTGAAAAACATCAATTTTTGATGAATAGTGAAACTACTAAGTGGTAGTTAAAAAAACTGAATTTTTCATAAAACTTAATTTTGCCACTTCTGTGAATGGAATTTCGAAAATCCAAGAGACACGGTTAATATCAAGGACTAAAATGTGGTTCAATGAGATGAAAATAATTTTTTGGTGAATAGTAACTTTTTACTTTTTTTTACCGCGGTTAATAGTAAATAGGGTAACTAAGGGTAAATATGATATTACTATTACCCTAACACATGTCCAAATTCTATTGGACAAGTGTAATTCGACCAAAAACAAACTTAGGAATAAAATATGACCATTTAGGCCCACTTGGATTAGATTAGGACATTTATTATTAATTTATTTAAAGAAAGGTTAAAATAGTTAAAATCAAAGTTTGATAAGTAAATAATTTTTAAGATGGGGTTATACATAAGATATATTCGATTGTAAATATTCATTAGAAAGCTAAAAAGATTTACTACATGATGGTATTTTATTTGTAATTTTTAGGCATAAAATAATTTAATTTATTTATGACACAACGATGATGCAGTAATTATCTTATTAATGAAATATTGACATAATTGATGTTATAAACACCAAAATAAATGTAATTTGAGATTTTTTATGAATTCCACTAATTTTCTAGGTTACTATGATATATTAATGTTGATTTAATCAACTTGGTTCGAACATTTAATTCTGTTATGACTTTCAAAAAAATCATATATCAAATAGTGTCAAAATTGACACAAAATAGTTTTTAAAACAAATATTATATTATTAATTGTTATAGTATTCCTAAAAATCTAAGGTTCGGACAAATGACTTAGATAAGGATATATATATTAATAATAAACAATTTGGGGTTCGTTTGGCATGTTATAGTAAGTTTATTAACCATATAGTGAAAGAAAACAAAAAGACATGGTAAACGTTAAATTATTTAACTTAGAGTTAAATCTAATTGATAAGATTAAAATAATATCCTAAACTTGTCTAAATTCTATCGGTTTATAGGATTTCGACCCATCCCCACCTTAGCTTCGAAATAAGACCCTTTGGAACCATTATAAACCGATTTTGACTTTAATATAAAATAATATTTTGAGATATTCCTAAGGTGCCCCTCTCCTCCCTTATAAAAGGACACCTCCTCCCCCTCCTCCTCACACCAATTTGAGCACTCAAGCTCGGCCAACCCCTGCCAAAATCTCTTCTACACTTCCCTAGAAACATCCTAGAGGTGCTGGTCTTCCTCAAAGACCAATTCTAGTGCCCTAAGAGGAGGTCTCAAAGAGGCACTTCAAAGAAGAGGTAATTACCGTTACCAATTCTTTCATCTTTATTTCTTCTTCCACTTCTTCTTCTTAGGTTGTTTCATTATGAAGTAATAACATCAGTATCACTCATATACTGATATGTTATTATAAGTATGAAACAACCCTATTTCACCATCTATCCATCCTACGGAAAAAGAAATCACCGCGCGTGCGTACGTACGGAATACCGTCTCCACGCCGTGGTGTAATCTATTTTCCACCACCACCTTACATGGATGGGTATAATGGTGTAAAGAATAACTATACATAGTTATTACAACATCATATTGATTCTGATATATTGTATAATCCACTCCAATTCAATTCAATATTTATAGAAATGATATCATCGCTCGTGCGTACGTACGGAATACCGTCTCCACGACGCGATGAGATTCATTTTACATGTTAACCATTTAAGAATGATTATAATGTATATATAAGAAATAATAATGAAATATATGACATTATAAAGCTACTGGATTTATGTATATATATACATATGTATGTCATCTACTTACTTCCATTTCAAGACAATAAGGAAAGAAAAACAGCGTTCATGCGTACGTACGGATTACCGTCTCCATGAACGGTGTTTTTCATTTTATTTATCTATCTATTATATATATATATATACTGAATATATATGATATATAAATCATATTTTATATTCTGGAAGTAAGTAAATCATGATATAAGTAATAATGATGTCAAGAACAACAAGTCAAAACACCTATGATAAATGAAACGATTTTACCCAAAACGCTTCTTTAACATGGAATTTACAAAAGAACGGGTAATATAATGTCATAAGTGAACCATATATGATATCATAACAATGAATATGATTCTGTAATAAGTCAATGACATTATTTAAATCATTATACAGGAGGTTCGGACACATACGAAGCAAATTGGACCTAAGGTAAGGGAAATATCACAATCTCATTTTTATCCGAGATTGTTTATTCGTAAGTATTTACTGGGGTGTATTTTATCATCCACATCCATGTTTACTCAATATGTAATATTATTTCCATCCACCTAAAATTGTTTAAATCCATTTTTACCCTTCAGTGAGTTTTTAGTAATACGTATGAAAGGAATCTTTTGTCGTTTTTCGTACGAGGTACTTTTTGACTTTTCCGACAAAAGTACGAAGAATGTTTTTTTTAACTTATACGGCACGAATGGATTTCTACTGTTTTATAAAGCCTTATTTTAATGGAGCTTCCTCTAAAAGATTTCATGACTATTTTCAATAAAATCTCTTTCTTTTAAAATTGCATGATGTTTTGTGAAAAGAAATTGATTTTGAAGAAGAAAGGATATTTTCCTCAAGAATTCAATTCAAGTGTTTTATCAAAATTATTTTCCATCTAAGATAATAAAGGGTTCTGTTTCTATCCATATTTTTACATTTATTTGACTATGTTGTGATGGAATTATGTTTATGAATTCCTTTATCTTATATGAATTGATTTATGATGTCATGATGTTTCAAGAATCCCATTTTTGTTACATGTGTTATGCGATGATGTATGTTTTATGATTATGTGGCACACATAAGAAAGGATTCATTATAAGATGGGTGGGACCTATATCTCCCTCCAATGCATTGGGTAAAGATTTTATATCTCATGAGATAAACATGGCTGGAACGGAAGGTTATTTCGGTTCAGTGATACAGGACTGAAACGAGGAGTGAACTCGGTTCAGAAAGGGACTTTGTCCACTAAGATAGTCTTGGCAATGAGTCATGACTAACAAGAAATGATTTTCCATGATTATGTGTGCATGCCACAAAGTTTCAAGTTTCATGTTATGATTATGGTGATCTCATTTTCACTTCTATGATTTGTTCCATGTTAAGATATTATGATCTCTTTTGCAGGTTATGATTTTCAAAAAGATATGATATGATTTTTATTTCTTTTGTATACCCTTACTGAGCATTTGAGCTCACCCTTTTATGTTTTCTTTTCCCCAGGATATAAATAAAGGTTTTAGGTAAAAAAAGGGAAGATATTTATGGGAGATATTGAAGATCTTTCACCACGATTAGAAGATTACGTTCCGAGTTTCCAAAGACACTAAACTATTACGATCCTTTAGTGTGTGTTTTTGTTATGTACTAAGTATTCCGCAAAATTAATGTAATGTCCATGTACGATAAGCTTCGGGTCTCTACAGTTGGTATCAGAGGAAAGGTTTAGTCAACCTTTGGAAACTAGGACGCGAAAACGTTAGTGAGATCTCTAGAGATATTTCTAAGATATGTCTAGGGATGTCCCTAAGGATAAGTATACGTATAGGATATAGTCCTATAACTACGGTAACGATCTTAGAATTTAACCTAAGATGTTAGATATTGAGGGTGCTCCCCCTTTACTATGTTGTCTTCCCTAGCATGATTTCGCCTCTCACAAAATTCTTTTTGTGTTTTAGTTAATGGAGGGAACCAGAAGGAATTCGGTTAACATTGAATCCAATGGGCAAATTGGTGACTATGAGCAACAAAATTGTGTAATGCCTAAAGATAAAGATATTGTGATTATGCCGAATCAGTCATCGCGGTATATGATTAACAAGGTGAAATTTAGCGGTATGAAAAATTCATCAAAGAAGAAGAAGATACACTATTATGCATGTTCGCATGTTGAGGAGCATAAAGAAAGGAGGATTGAGATTTCTAAAGAAGGGAAGAAGAACCTTGAGGAATACCTCAAATGGAGGGACCGATGTTATCTGTGTGGAGAAAAGGGTCATAGAGTGACATATTGTTATGGAGTTCAATGTCTTATTTGTGGAGAACATGGGCATTACCCAACTCAATGCCCTGACCTAAAAAGATACTTCTAAATCAAGGAAGGACTTATTCCAGGACAGTCATTGAAGTGGATGGACTGAAGTGTTTATGTATTGGTATTCAAGAAAAATGTTGTTGAGGTACTTTTATGGTGTAATGGAATATTTATGTATTGGTCTAAATGTGGTATTCGAAGTGATTGAGGTATTTTTGGAAAAAAGATGATATGCGCATAATGAAGGGAAAATGAGAAAATGAAATATTTGACAGTATTCATGAGCTCATGATTGATATAAGGACTAAGTGATATTATGGTTTGAGTATATAGAATTCTGAGGATTTTGGTATATGGAAAGTGTTAACTTTTAACTGCATTCATGTTTTCACTAAGGTATTCAATAGAATACATGATTAAGGACTTTGAATGTTTGGAATGTGACCAACAAAACTTATCTTATGATATATGGGGATCGACGATGGTGTTAAATCTCTGGTAATCATTTTCACTATGTTATGAGAGTGGACTGCAGTATTATAGATAAGCCTAAAGATTGGAATGGATTATGTTTGAAATAAGTTAGTATTGTTTGTTTTTTCGATATTATTGATAGGATGTTAGAGTAATATAGTTTTGGAAAAAGGACAACCTGCAGGACGGGCGACAGCCCATCGCTTCGGACAAGGCTGTAGGAATCGAACCCACAACCGAAGTGCGACTGGCCTTTATCGCCTACCACTGACCTACAGGAAGTCCATGTTTAGTAGAAACTAGTTTTATTATATTATGCAGTATGATATATGAAGTATAAGTCCATTTTAGGAACCATATATGATTAATCTCACTATAGATCGATTTATGCATATAATTTTTGCTAACCTTTTGTTTGAGATAGATGGAATGACCCGTCATTCTATCACATGATCTGCTAACACTTCACGAATAACAAATTCAACTTCATTTATTTAAGAGATGAAGTGGAAATTGTTCAAGGCACGAACAACAGTGAGATTGTACCAAAATAAAGTAAGTATTTATTCTAATTGAAATTTTCAACTTTAGGAGAAATGATCTTGAAAACCAAAAATGTTGTCCTAGTGATCTTATACCTGATGAATCAGATGGTACCTTATATCATCACAAATATATGGATTTGTGATTACTGGATTTTCCATAGCCATGTTCTCTACCACTCTCCATCAAAACATGATGGTTAGATTTCTCTTCCATATCCATATTTTCACCTATGTGGAAACCCAATGATTAGTTTATTTGGGTAACCGTTACGTTTCATACTTTTGTTTTTAAAGATTGGTTTTGATATTCCTTTTTACGATGTGGGTTTCTATTAAAGAAACTTTCGAATAGTAAACCATTTATAACCCCGACGAATTTCGAGGGCGAAATTCATTTTAAGGGGGGTAGAATGTAACAGCCCAAGATTTTATAAAAAAATATTCTTTTTAATTTTATTAATGTCTTGTATTGTACGCTACACCAAAAGGAGCTTGCACAACACGCATCCTTGTCTTACCTTGCATTACACGCAATCGCGACCTTCCTCGATAGCGTGTGTAATACGCAATACCGAGTTTCACTAAACAACGATGTGCTATTAAAATATTATTAAAACTAGCCGTTATGAATAGTAATAACCACTTTTTAAAATTCTGTAAATCTTATTTTTCAAAATGAACTTCATTCTTGGATTCGGAGTATCGAATTTAGCCTAAGGTGAAATTTTGGTACTTTTCGGATAACTTTCATATTCTGATGAATAGTGAAAATTACTAAATTATAATTAAAAACAACTTTTTTAATCAAAATAATTAATAGTGATAAATTATTAATTTGAGTTGTTTTAAAGTATATTTAGAATATATTTTTACAATTTAATACAATGTTGGTCATTGGATGTAATTTCACATTTAAACCAGACATAAACAAGTGTCAATCTTTTGATAGATATTGTTTCTTAAAAACACGCTATTTGTTTTAACAGCGGGATTTAATTATAAAAGTAATTAATGCAACATCTATGTTATGAATATGGTAAAATAGACTTCATTTTTGAATTCGGAATATGAAATATAGCTTAGGATGAAATTTTGGCATTGTTCTGAAAAACATCAATTTTTGATGAATAGTGAAACTACTAAGTGGTAGTTAAAAAAACTGAATTTTTCATAAAACTTAATTTTTCCACTTCTGTGAATGGAATTTCGAAAATCCGAGAGACACGGTTAATATCAAGGACTAAAATGTGGTTCAATGAGATGAAAATAATTTTTTGGTGAATAGTAACTTTTTACTTTTTTTTACCGCGGTTAATAGTAAATAGGGTAACTAAGGGTAAATATGATATTACTATTACCCTAACACATGTCCAAATTCTATTGGACAAGTGTAATTCGACCAAAAACAAACTTAGGAATAAAATATGACCATTTAGGCCCACTTGGATTAGATTAGGACATTTATTATTAATTTATTTAAAGAAAGGTTAAAATAGTTAAAATCAAAGTTTAATAAGTAAATCATTTTTAATATGGGGTTATACATAAGATATATTCGATTGTAAATATTCATTAGAAAGCTAAAAAGATTTACTACATGATGGTATTTTATTTGTAATTTTTAGGCATAAAATAATTTAATTTATTTATGACACAACGATGATGCAGTAATTATCTTATTAATGAAATATTGACATAATTGATGTTATAAACACCAAAATAAATGTAATTTGAGATTTTTTATGAATTACACTAATTTTCTAGGTTACTATGATATATTAATGTTGATTTAATCAACTTGGTTCGAACATTTAATTCTGTTATGACTTTCAAAAAAATCATATATCAAATAGTGTCAAAATTGACACAAAATAGTTTTTAAAACAAATATTATATTATTAATTGTTATAGTATTCCTAAAAATCTAAGGTTCGGCCAAATGACTTAGATAAGGATATATATATTAATAATAAACAATTTTGGGTTCGTTTGGCATGTTATAGTACGTTTATTAACCATATAGTGAAAGAAAACAAAAAGACATGGTAAACGTTAAATTATTTAACTTAGAGTTAAATCTAATTGATAAGATTAAAATAATATCCTAAACTTGTCTAAATTCTATCGGTTTATAGGATTTCTACCCATCCCCACCTTATCTTCGAAATAAGACCCTTTGGAACCATTATAAACCGATTTTGACTTTAATATAAAATAATATTTTGAGATATTCCTAAGGTGCCCCTCTCCTCCCTTATAAAAGGACACCTCCTCCCCCTCCTCCTCACACCAATTTGAGCACTCAAGCTCGGCCAACCCCTGCCAAAATCTCTTCTCCACTTCCCTAGAAACATCCTAGAGGTGCTGGTCTTCCTCAAAGACCAATTCTAGTGCCCTAAGAGGAGGTCTCAAAGAGGCACTTCAAAGAAGAGGTAATTACCGTTACCAATTCTTTCATCTTTATTTCTTCTTCCACTTCTTCTTCTTAGGTTGTTTCATTATGAAGTAATAACATCAGTATCACTCATATACTGATATGTTATTATAAGTATGAAACAACCCTATTTCACCATCTATCCATCCTACGGAAAAAGAAATCACCGCGCGTGCGTACGTACGGAATACCGTCTCCACGCCGTGGTGTAATCTATTTTCCACCACCACCTTACATGGATGGGTATAATGGTGTAAAGAATAACTATACATAGTTATTACAACATCATATTGATTCTGATATATTGTATAATCCACTCCAATTCAATTCAATATTTATAGAAATGATATCATCGCTCGTGCGTACGTACGGAATACCGTCTCCACGACGCGATGAGATTCATTCTACATGTTAACCATTTAAGAATGATTATAATGTATATATAAGAAATAATAATGAAATATATGACATTATAAAGCTACTGGATTTATGTATATATATACATATGTATGTCATCTACTTACTTCCATTTCAAGACAATAAGGAAAGAAAAACAGCGTTCATGCGTACGTACGGATTACCGTCTCCATGAACGGTGTTTTTCATTTTATTTATCTATCTATTATATATATATATATACTGAATATATATGATATATAAATCATATTTTATATTCTGGAAGTAAGTAAATCATGATATAAGTAATAATGATGTCAAGAACAACAAGTCAAAACACCTACGATAAATGAAACGATTTTACCCAAAACGCTTCTTTAACATGGAATTTACAAAAGAACGGGTAATATAATGTCATAAGTGAACCATATATGATATCATAACAATGAATATGATTCTGTAATAAGTCAATGACATTATTTAAATCATTATACAGGAGGTTCGGACACATACGAAGCAAATTGGACCTAAGGTAAGGGAAATATCACAATCTCATTTTTATCCGAGATTGTTTATTCGTAAGTATTTACTGGGGTGTATTTTATCATCCACATCCATGTTTACTCAATATGTAATATTATTTCCATCCACCTAAAATTGTTTAAATCCATTTTTACCCTTCAGTGAGTTTTTAGTAATACGTATGAAAGGAATCTTTTGTCGTTTTTCGTACGAGGTACTTTTTGACTTTTCCGACAAAAGTACGAAGAATGTTTTTTTAACTTATACGGCACGAATGGATTTCTACTGTTTTATAAAGCCTTATTTTAATGGAGCTTCCTCTAAAAGATTTCATGACTATTTTCAATAAAATCTCTTTCTTTTAAAATTGCATGATGTTTTGTGAAAAGAAATTGATTTTGAAGAAGAAAGGATATTTTCCTCAAGAATTCAATTCAAGTGTTTTATCAAAATTATTTTCCATCTAAGATAATAAAGGGTTCTGTTTCTATCCATATTTTTACATTTATTTGACTATGTTGTGATGGAATTATGTTTATGAATTCCTTTATCTTATATGAATCGATTTATGATGTCATGATGTTTCAAGAATCCCATTTTTGTTACATGTGTTATGCGATGATGTATGTTTTATGATTATGTGGAACACATAAGAAAGGATTAATTATAAGATGGGTGGGACCTATATCTCCCTCCAATGCATTGGGTAAAGATTTTATATCTCATGAGATAAACATGGCTGGAACGGAAGGTTATTTCGGTTCAGTGATACAGGACTGAAACGAGGAGTGAACTCGGTTCAGAAAGGGACTTTGTCCACTAAGATAGTCTTGGCAATGAGTCATGACTAACAAGAAATGATTTTCCATGATTATGTGTGCATGCCACAAAGTTTCAAGTTTCATGTTATGATTATGGTGATCTCATTTTCACTTCTATGATTTGTTCCATGTTAAGATATTATGATCTCTTTTGCAGGTTATGATTTTCAAAAAGATATGATATGATTTTTATTTCTTTTGTATACCCTTACTGAGCATTTGAGCTCACCCTTTTATGTTTTCTTTTCCCCAGGATATAAATAAAGGTTTTAGGTAAAAAAAAGGGAAGATATTTATGGGAGATATTGAAGATCTTTCACCACGATTAGAAGATTACGTTCCGAGTTTCCAAAGACACTAAACTATTACGATCCTTTAGTGTGTGTTTTTGTTATGTACTAAGTATTCCACAAAATTAATGTAATGTCCATGTACGATAAGCTTCGGGTCTCTACAATAACAGTCACCCCCAATAACATAATTTATACCCATTAGTGATAGAAATAAATATTCACATGATACAAAGTAAATTATTCAATTATAATTATCACACTATAATTTTGCAACATAGGACAAAAAATCGCAAAGAATACTGTAGCTTGTGATAATGATATTTCACTCTGAACAACTTCAAATACACTTAGATCACACCCAAAAAAACATATCAATAAATATTTACCCATATTGGTTATCTATCACCACTTCCAAGTCATCAGCAAAATACGAAGATATAAATGAGTGCGATGCACCCATTATGATTAATATAGATTAAAGGGTGGGTTCTAATTCAATTGTACCTATAATAGTAGATTTACCCTATAGCCAATCAATAGGATTCTACCTAATAATGTGAAGATAGATTGCATCTCAATAAAAATCTACCATCTACAAACACCTTATAGGGGTATCAAAATGATAATTCCCCTTACCTAGGAAGTACATCCTCCGCTATGTCTTAAATGGATAGCGGAACCATAACTACCATACTGATGAGTTACTCATAACTCTTCTCTTGAACACTGATTTTTCTCAGAACCACGCCCACTAGATGATCATGGTTAAATAGAAAAAATCCTTTAGAGATGTCCTATATATCTATTAGAAAGACTCTTCTTTAGCGTACTATGGCAATTGAGTTATATTTTAACTGAATTCTGATTATTTTACCACTCAATATAAGACCAACCTCATAGAAGAAGTGATAAACCAATACCCTGAATATATAATTTTTCACTACACTATAGAGACTCTCTATCCCTCTCCATAATCATTCTTGATGAAATACCACTATTCCAAACTAAATAACTAAAATATATAGATGATATACCCATGATCTGGTTCCTATTAGAAATATGGGATTACTTTACCACCTTAAAATATTATTTCAAGTCAAAAATTTTACCTATGATTGGATATAACGACTAAGGATATCCTCAAAACACTTTACCCAAGAAGTCTCATCACATTCAAACATTTTTTAGTAAAGTAGACTACCACCATCATGTTATATAAGAACAATTTATAATTTTTTTTTTAAATTTTAAATAAATAATACATATTTCATATCCAAGGTTCTCAATCCCATGAAATCACATGAATTTCATGTGAATCCAATGTGCTGAAAATAATTCATGGATACAAGCCCCATGCCTCCCTGTGATAAAATTAAAATAATAACAATGATGGAAAACATATTCTTTAGAAATATAAAAATAAAACACTCAAAATACAATAATATCCTTCACATTACTAAGAATTTGGACTCTTACTATATGTTGGTCAGGTAGACATAGGAAAAAAATCCCATACGAATTCCCAAAAACAACCTATCTTCATCCCAAATTTGAGAATAGTAGAACAAAAATAAAAAATACTCTAATAAAAACATGTATTAACATAATAATAGATGGTATAACATATCCAATTTGAGTGGTACCACATGAAATCTTGTGTACCAACTCATAATATAAAGGGTTCTAACTAGTTGCAAGGATTTTTGTGTAATGAGTAGGTAGAATATACCATCTAGATCAGATAACTATCAATGAAAACATAATTAAAATAGACCATGAATAATGAGAACTGTATATCATGGATATTATAGTGATAGGAAAACCGTTGATGAGTAACTAACACATTCCCTATAAAAAAGAACTATATTGTAATTTCCTATAATAATACATAAACATTAGGATCACGTTTTATTCAATCATTTATAGAATAGGTCTATAAAAAAATATTAAGGATTTATAACATCAAGAACTAGATTCATTCCCCCTCTAGATCTTATCTCTTACTCTAACCATCCTTCTAGTTCACCGACTGACTGTAGGGCCTTTACCTTATCCTATATCTTAAATCATGATGTTTTTGAAATTCACTAATGTTTCAATGCAAGGTGTGAGTACAACCTAGTAAGTAACCACCAACGATGTCCCTAAAAAAATCCAAAATATATAATTTCATTTTCAATATTATATTCTAATAAGTAAAAATTTCACATATAATCATCATTTTATTGATAGATTAACATTCATGTCCATAAATGACCACACCTGCTTCAACCAGTGTCCAGGTGAAATGGTGGAACCTTTATTAGAACACAACCCAAGAGAGAACTACATGTCAAGAATTATATAATAAACTATGTAAGTGAGTCATTAACATTACCATATCCCCTAACTGAATAATTAATTACCACACAATGCCCCATGGGAAATGAAGAAACTGTGATTTGGAATTGTAATGTTATTGTATTTATTATAAAAATTTTAATTATTAATATTTTTGAGTTATACGTGAATATATAGTTGGGTGTTTTTATGATCTATGACTGATGGATGTAACATGAGGTGATATTCTTATATTTCTAATAGTTATAAGTGTTCTAAATACTAGATGATGTTTTCATAAATGATAAAAACTCTATAGTTGTTAATTTACTAGTGGATAAACATGAATAAAAAAAATCATAACATTGGTTTTCTTAGGTCCCCCATCAAGTAGTTATCAAAATTTAGTTGATTAAAAAATCTACTCATAAATGTGATAGATTTAGAAGATTAAATTATAATAAAATATTTTGTTTTGGGATTTTTGTGAACTGATGAGTGTAGATGATCAGAATTTATGTTGATAGTAAATTGGAAGAGCTTAAGAGAGTGTGCTGAAAATGGGAAGGGTTATCTAAAAAATTTAAAAATCATCATGTCTTATGAAATTATTTCTAACAAGAAAATGGAAAAAT
This sequence comes from Viscum album, assembly GCA_963277665.1. Classification (NCBI taxonomy): domain Eukaryota; kingdom Viridiplantae; phylum Streptophyta; class Magnoliopsida; order Santalales; family Viscaceae; genus Viscum; species Viscum album. The sequence continues at coordinate 192,223,987 of OY728166.1, forward strand.
CCATTATAATAATGAGATAACTAACAAATTTAATGAAATACTCAAACACATAAGCTGTATGAAGTTGATAGAACTGATATTGAAGAATTATTATTTTATAAATATGGTATGTAGGTTTTTCAATTGTGAAGAGTTGTTTTTTCCTAAAATTATACTACCAGAGGATAAGCTACATATGATATGGATTAATATCCTAAAATATTTAGGCATATTGGTAAAGTATGAAGACTAAACCATTTAAAAGGTTTAAAAATTCTTTCAAATTATTAGGTTTTTATCTTTAAATGAAATATACAACACATGTTTTAGGATATTGTTTGATTCAGGGTAAGAAAATTTTAAAAAATAAAATGCAGGATAATTAGATAACCATACATGAAGGTTTATGATAGATATAGTTGGAAGTAGTTCAAACGGGAGTTAAGAAGAATGGTGTTGGGAATAAAACATTAGAATTATAGAAAATAGTTCTTGATAAAAACTTGTAAGGTGCCACAAGGTATTAAATTCACCTATGTTAAGAATATTGGGAATTACAAGTCTCATGTGGGAAAAAGTTATTAATTTATGAATATAGAGTCTATCAGAGGTAAAAGTGGTCAGAAGCTATGATAATAAGTTCTTGAAAGCTATATTTTGAAAAAAAGTTATATTAGTGGAAGTTGATCACTAGACAATACACCTTATTGGTAGAGTTAGGTAAAAATTCCAATGTCTATGGTCGATTGAGTGATACTGAGGAAATGGATGATTATGTAAGATAGATGAGAGTAAAAATATTGAAATAATAAAGAAATAGATGTAATAAATTGTGAAAATGTTGAGATCTACATTCAAGATAAAAATTACTGAAAGAACTTTTTTCATTTCAGATAAGACTTTCATAAACCTGAAAGATAATTGACATTGAGTTCCATATAAGTATTAACAAGGTCAATATATAATATCATTATAGGTATTAATAGCGGGTTTCCAAAAATATGAATAAGGTGAAATATGTGAATCTTGAAGACCAATTTTATTATATCAAGACTAGTTATCTAAAGGGGAGTACATTCAAATATTGTTACTACTGTTATTATTGGGAATTTTATAGAAGACAATTATATATAACATGGCCTTCATGTCATAAAATATTCAAGTGGTCAATGAAAACTCATGATTCTTAGTTTTTTTTAAATTTATAGGACATTCGTAAAATTGTGAATACAACTATATAGAGGTGGATGGATGATGATATACTGAAAATTAAATGTTCTAAATGTTTATTAACTATAAAATTGAGGTAGAGAGTGGGAGATGATTCCAATTATCTTAATGGCTTGGAAAATGATCTATCATTTTTGTAGGAACATCCTCAAGTGTAATGTGAACATTCTTGTTTCCATTGTGTAATAATAATAAACTATATGCAGATAGTATAATGAACCTATCAGTAGATAATAGGGATTTTCAAGAGAAATACTATTCATACTCATCTTCATTATATATTGAATATATATGTCTCAAGATAATAATCAAATCTAGTAAGGTGTGGATTCTGACATTGTTATTTAACCTTGTAAATCCTTTGTGTCTTTCATTTAATTTATTACCACTATATATGGGTTAGAATGTTATATTAATTTTAGAGGATAGAAAATCTAAGAATTTTTATAGGTTTTTTATGTTATGGGGAATTTTAAATGAACACATCTAATTCAGCCCCCACCCCAAACTAATTAATTAATATATCACTTTTAAAATCTTAATAAATATATTCCCAACACATAATTCCTAGGTCAATGATTCATCACCATCACATAAACCTCATGTGAATGATAAATCTACATCGGAAAACCCGAAGTGGATGATGCTATATCAACCCATTAACAATATAATATGTTGTGTCACACTATGAATGATGTGTCACCAATAGATAACCCAAAGGTGATTAATAAATCAGTATCACATAGCCTTAGTTAATAGAAAATCCCTACCCCATTGTCTTAGTGAATGATACATCACTCTCTCTTTGCTTTAGTGAATGATACATTGACATATCATGGCCTCAATGAATGATAAATTTCCATTTTATAGCCTTATTGAATGATATGTCACCATATCATAGACCAATATGTGTGAATGGTAAATAACTATGATTTCCATCATAGTTAATGACTTATCAGTAACATTCAATAAGTGGAGGTGAAAAATAAATCACTAAAAACCCAACTGAATGCATGATACATCACTAACTATGTTAAGTTATAAGAAAACATTAGATCATCCACAACCTAACACTCTCTAATTATTCCTTCTATCAATGAATGGTCTATGACACCTCACAAGGTTCCAAAGGATATAAGTCCTCATCATATGAAACATTCATAGGTTCGAATTCAAATTTACATAACCTCTCAAATATATCATAGTCATTCAATAACATGGAATTTGAACCCACCTTAAAATTGATCACACACCACCCAAAATGACCTTACATACAAACTAGGTAAAGAAGGAAAAAAAATTAAAGTCAATTTCAAGGAATGTAGTCAAAATTATCACTAATCATATATTAACTGAGGATATCAAAATCCTATAATGTAATGGGAGTGCTTAGTTACAACATACCTCAATATAGTAGGTCCACACAAATCATATATTGTAACTTGAATAAACCACTCACGAAATAAATTAAGAATCTCGACTTAAATCTTCGAACTAGGGAGTTAATCCTTGATAATGATGAAACTTCAAATTAATGAATATTATAAGTAAGGGAACCATCATCCATACCCATGGGGATCCCTTTAGATGATTAAATGTTGATCTAATCTCAAATGGGGAAGATCCATCATGACGATGAAGAACAACGTGATAGAGATAAATATATATTAATAGAGAGATGATAGTTTGTGTGGTTATAATATGGAGAAAGGAGAGTGAAATATCAATTTAATTTTTTAATAATATTTAATTTAATTAATTAAAATAAAAAAATCCTCATAGATACCATAGGGTACCCAATCAAAAACAATCTAGTACCTGGTACCTCACTACGAACCTTCTCCAAGTCAATTGGATGGATGGTGTCACATCAAGTGCCACCTCTATCCACCTAGGACCTTTAGATACCATGTATATAATAGTATTGGGTTGAGTATAAGTTGGTTGGGCCTATTCAAAATGATGATTTATCATTGAATCTAATGAATTAATCATAATATTGTGATAAAGAATGACATTTCTTCTGATTATATTTGAATCACCAAAACAAAAGTATACCAAAACCAAAAGGGAATATATTTTCACATATAATTTACAATTAAAAAGACAATAAGAAATTACCATAGTTTGTGTCCTTTATTTAATGTAGACATTGACCATTCAGACAATAGTATGTGTTAATCTATTGTTGTATTAAGTGGATCGAGAGTATAATACCTTAAGAAATAATCTACACATGATCCATTGCTCTCAAAACTAATCTATAATACACTTGGTGCTAGTGAGTTTGTACTAATCATATGACATTGATCACTTTGGTTTCCACTTAGTCCTTTAGAGATGAAGGAATAATTCTTGTTTTCTCATTCTTGGTAGGATGGAGGATTGTGGATGAGTTCTCTCAACCATGACAAAATCTATATAAAAGTTCTTCATGGTGGGAATTCTCCTAGAATGGAATCATTATACCTAAAAAAATTATTTCCACCTTCAAACATAAAAGTCATAATTGGATATATATATATAGCTATGGTTAGAGGATCAGTAATTACACAAAATCTCTTTTCTAATATCTTAATCCTGATCAAACACCCAATATATAAAAATATTATTATTATTTATTTGACACAAACATGAATCATGGATAATGAAAATATTAATAAATTAATTAATATTTATTTAAATGATATTTACTATATTGTTTTCATTACTAGTCACTATGACATGGGTCGTTCACCATTCTCGTTATATATTGAATCAAAATTAATAAATATTATTCATTTAATAAATAAAAATATATATAATGTTCATGTTCATGTGAATAAGTATTTATTTTAATATTGAACATACATAATATAGTGAAGAAATATGATTTTTAAATAAATCCTAAATAAATATTATTCATTGGTTTAGAGAATAAAATTAATTATAATAATTAAATTCAAATAAAATTTAATTGATATCAATGAGAACACAAAGTGTATGATCCTATGGTATCCGTCCTCAATGTCATTGGGTAGGTTTTCCTAAAGTATGATATTAGTATCTTGAAACATGTAATGGCACCCCATAGATGTAGAAGTTATTTTAACAATGATATAATACACATACAAACACTCAATTTCAAATATAATCATTTTTTCATGATACCTCATCAAGAACATATCATTATAGTTCCATAATTATTTATGACTTATAAATCTTTCATTGAATTCCTGACATGGAAATGAAAATATCTCATGGTCCTATAATTTAATATTCTAGTTATTTTTCAATCAAAGGGTTGATATATCACCTTTTATAAAGATGGATGGGACAAATCATTCCACAATTTATTGAGTAATTCCACATCACTCATGGTATGCCAACCATCACGAATAACGTATACAATTGTGATTTATGAAAATATACTTAAGTATGACACACATGACATAAATTAATCATAATTTAAACAACTAAGGGTAATTTTACACATTTTTAGATAGAAATATCCAAGGTCACATTACATGTGGAATTTTAATTGGTGGATATATCCTAATAATCATCCATCATAGAGATTTACAAGTGAAAAAATAATGATATAAAGTCACATATTCTTATGAGTAATCAAACCAAATAGTATGCATCTGTCTTATAATATGATATCATATGATCACATGACATATAATTTACAAATATCTTCATAGAACTTAAAGGTTATCAAACATGTGGGGAACTACTCTAACCTTTTAAATTTGATTGATACTCAAAGAAAATTTCACATTAAAGTTATCCATTTGAAAAAAAATATGTTACAAATTAATTATTTAAAATAAAATATATTAATTTTTAGTTAATAAAATGTACAAAGTATTGTTTCCTCAGGAACAGACTAAAAATAACTCCCAACTAAACAAAAGATAATTACTATTTAATATTAATTCTCTAGTACTCACGTAATTTTCATAGTAACAATGGGTTATGTATTTTTCCTATAGGTCCACCATGTTTTCTTATATATAAACACTACATAATATTACATCACCTCTATGGGAAAATCCCAAAAGAGATTATATTTCTTGAAAATATGATTCATCCAGTGATGTGACCTTGGATCCATGGAAATAACCACCATTTTAGGATCATAATAATACTGTGTAGTAGGGTCTTTACTATTTTAAACCATATGATATTCATAGATGATTCTAAATATCAAATACATTTATTTAATTTTATCATAAGATGCAATATTATTTAATTATTTATAGAATGGGTGACCATTAGATCTATCTCACAACAGATCCATTGGGAGTGAATATATATCCCAATTGCAATTTCAAATCATTTCAATCTTATTGTAAACAAGATTCTATATATCTATTGATGACTATATAATCATATGTTTCATAAACTATGAACATATAATATACTTAATGATATATTTGATTGACATACTATGACAATATCCTAGATTAGATTTATATCTTCTAATCACACATAATAAATAAAGAACATCTTACCCAGTTTATAGATTATAATACCTGGTAAACCCTATGACTGATGGGTATTAAACCCTTTTCATTCTCTATCTCTCATAATGTATCTAGGAACACATTTTCATATAGAGAAGTTTTACATGAGACATTGGAAACAATCACATCATGAATTGTTCCATACCGAATCTCTTTAGTATCTTGTCAATGTATAGACCTTGAAAAAGTCAAAGAGGCCTATTTTATCTATCATAATTGTTCTTGATACCAATAATTAATATTTCTTTCCCTGTTTCCTTTTTAAAAAATATTTATTTTAACTAAGTCTTAATATTTTGTATGACTAGTATCTCATTTTGATAAAAAATATATCATCAAAATATACCCTCAAAATAACAATTCCACTCCCACTAAACTATTTGTAAACAAAAGTCTCATATCTGTTCATTATGAAATCATATTTCATTATCTCTTCATCAAATTTAATGTTCCATGACCAAATACTTAATTTAATCCACATATGGATCTCAATATTTTTTTAACTTTTTATCATCTTTTGGAGTCACATACCCCTCTAATTATTCTTTATAGAAATATTTTTAAATGTTCACATTAAGTAAAATTTATTTACATACATCTTATAAATCTCATATTCATGGTATGAGTTTATAGAAAGTAAAATTATGTAGGATTTCAGTAGAGAAATTTGTGAAAAGGATCCATCATAGTATATGTTATAATGATATTTAAAACCTTTTTCAATAATTCACGCCTTATAGTTATTGACTTGTATATCCATGTCATGTCTATTATTTCATATCCATTTGAATCTGATTGGACATACATTAGATATAATATCTATCTATGTCTTTACTTTTTTTGGTTCATAGAAACTAGCTCAAAAATTGTGCCTTCTTTCCATTTGGAAACTCCTTTTTCACTTGTTAATTTCTTATTGGTTTGAGAATACTTATTATCAACTAATAAAGAGTCACCATTATTGGAGACTATAAAATCACGTCTTTTAATTTCACTATAATATATTGTAATTTTATATAGTAATTATGTATTTGGAACATCCTATTTTATGGGGTTGTGTGGAATCTGTTCTTGTGACAACTCTTGTACATCATGATCCACACCATCATATAATTTTATCACTCTCAAACTATATATTTTACAGTTTTTTACATATAAATAAAGATAATATGTATGTCAACCATATCCTTATTTTCTGAGGGTTCATATAGGTAATTTTAAATATTTTCATTTGGATATCTTATAAAGATACACTTAAAACCATGGGGTGAATGTTTGTATAGTGTTTCGTTATTTTTGACCAAGTTGGTTCTCAACATCAGTATTGTATTCCTTGAATTTAACAATGGATAATGACTTATACATTTTTATATAGGCCTATCCTTATAAAATATAATAATCAGTAAAAGTTATGATGTATTAGTATCTACCCCTTACTTAATCTAGAAATTGTCCACATACATCTGTATAGACCAACTCAAGAAGCTTTATATCCCTTTAACTTTTTTCACTAAATAATTATTTGGTCATTTTTTAAGGAAAAAAATAATGACATATACAAAGTTATTTTAGTTTAAAAGAATATAAATATCAATAATTTTATTGTTTTATCATGAAATTTTAATTTTCATGATCTAGCTATTGATGCCATATTTGGGTGTGATATGATTCATTCCGAGTAGATTTGTTATCAATATCCATTATTTGGTTTTTTAATTCAACAAATAAGACCATAATTAAGGCCTTTTTATCATAATATATGTTATATTTCTAAAAGAAGAATCTTTTATTCAAAAATTTGAAAATAAAACCATCCATATAAATCCTGAATAGCTGAATAAGGTTTTTTGTAGGGGATGGTATTTAATAATAGTTTTTTCAAACCAAGATCATTGTAATCAAAAATGTGAGGCTGTAAATTCTAATAAATGATATAATAATTCTAGATCCTTTAGAGGCTCATAGCTCCAACTCACCTTATAGAACTATTTTTAATATACTTGGTTCAAACAATTATATGGAAATGTGACCACCATATGATTTATCTAATAAAAAATTTATAAAAACATATAGATTTCAATTGATAACAATCACACATAAAGATTCCTCTCATTATTGTAGTTGTGAAGTTATTTTTCTAGTGATTTTCGTTTCCATAAGTTACACTAATAACATCATAATCTCCGACTTACACCTTGATATTTCATTTCATGGATGGGTGTTTTAATTAATCCTAAGTCTTAGTGTCATTCTTGGGGATTTTCACATTTATATTCCTATTTTTCACTACAAAAATACATTTCCATTATTTATGTCTATATCAACCAGTAAAATTTAGGTGAGGAGATCAATGAGAGACATATCAATGCTATTTTTATTGAAATAAAAAACAAAATCAAGAAGATCTTAGTATGCTATGAAATAATGATATAAATGTGTAATTAATTTGGGAGTTTGAACCCTAATATTTCTAGAATCTCAAGCTAGTCATCTCTAATATACAAGGTTTAGCTATTTATCCTTCCCCAATATTGATTTCAAATATTTCCTTGCATGAATCAAACCACTCCCATCTAGCTATACCCCAGTTAATATCATAGATATTCTTGTGCATATTATATGCATCCATGTTCACATGATATTTCATGAGTTCACCAGATAGTGATGAAAGAATAAAACACTGGACCTATAGAAAATCATCCAAGTATTTTCATTGACATCAATCTATTCTTCATTTTCCTTTTTATTTAGCATATTATAAAATGGGTATTTTAAAATATAAATATTCCATTTGTGGAATACTATAACATGGATGTTCATATACCATTCCAAGAAGTTACTACTAGTTAAAAGATTATATTTATCCATAACTGATCATAGGGATAATTTAGTCGATGAAAAATCCATTTTACAATAAAAATATTAAATAAAATTAGTACATCATCTTGATTAACAAAATAATTATGATGAAATAATTTAACATTTATCAATAAATAATTATTTTATGAAGTCCCAATATCCCTCACCATTAGACGTGGGATTTTCTATAAAATTTTTATACTAGTGTAAAAAATCTATATTTCCCTTTTTATAACCCAAACATTGGATTAAATAGTTATTCGTAGGTATTTAGGTAGGTGATTTTTCCAACTGCTAATTTATAGTTCCTTTCTCCATTGAGTGGACACTATAATCCTGAAATTTTAATTTATATACCCATTCAAATACATAAAAAGGCATTTAATAGGATTTTACTATTACAATTAATACTATTTTGGTTAAGATAACCTATTAGCTTTTTTAAGATTCCCAATATTAGAAATCTCCCCCAACTTTGGCCAGATTGATACTTTTCATATGGTATCATCCTAATTCTCATGATGGTTGGATTATTGAATTAATGTTTTCTTGATGAATTTTTTTATTACATGTAAACATGTCTTCTTGATATTATATGGATTTTACATAATTAATTAACCAATTTTTTTATAAAATAAACATACACATAATACATTTATTATATTTTATCTTGATTGTTGTGTTATGTTATTTAGTTTAGGTGTTCTAGTTTAATAACAAATAAAAATTATAGTAATTCAATTGAAAAATAAAAAAATAATGTAACAGGATCATTAGCTTCTAATTGATTATTTATTGAGTTGATAATCAATTAAACTACAACCATAGGTAAATAAAATCTTTAAGTAGGTTGTGGTTAATGTTGGTGAATTATTTCACTGTCCTTTGTATTTTATAGTTTAATTTCACCTCTACTCGAGTCTCAAATCAAATCATCTCTTTGGATCCCTTCTTTTTCCTATGTTCAGTCACACATAGGTGATGAGAACCATTGTAATAGTTAAGGGGTTTACATAAATGAAATCACGGCCACACATGTCCTATAATAAATGGTGAAAGTGTGAAACATGGACCATAATTTTAATTCAATTGTTATGAAACCCGTGAAATCAAATTAAAAGAAATCGAACACATACATTGGTCAGTCAGACTCATGATCAGTCATATACATGAAAAAAATACACATTTAATATTATGATCTTGAATTCAGTTTAAATTTTATTAATTAAGATACATTACTTGACTAAATATTTTAATTAATTCATTTATTTATCTTAATATCCTTTCCAATAATATTATAGATTCACATCCATATTAATTTTTTAAAAAATTAAAAAAATTAATTTTATTTAAAAATAATTAAGTACACTATATTTAGTAGATGTCCACATAATTTGTACTCATATAAACTACTCATAGTTTTCTATAGTCTTGTACCATGTACACCTACACATTGTATCATATAATGTTTTTTCTAACTACACAACAAGTATTATAAATTAATGATATGTGAACAAGTTATAAATTACATTGTGTTTACCTATTTTAATTCACATGGATTACATAGTGGGTACCAACCATAGATAATAATTATTTTATTTTAATGCGGAAATTAATTTAAAATTTAATATAACATAAAACCTATCCCACAATGTGAGGTGTCAATAAATAAATCACAAAAACATGTAAAATATGTTTAAGGGGAAAATTGCAATTATTTCCATGTAAAAATAATTTCTTGTTGTATAGTCAATCTTGGCATGTGTTCCAGGTAGATAGGTACGAGATATATGATTCATAAATTCTTGATACATGTTATATACCACATTATATTAGAAAATTCTATGGACTCAGAATATATATTGTAAAGATATTTATGGGTTACCAAGATTTTATTCCAGCTATGCACTATATAATTCCATCTATCTATGTTACTCAGCTACAATTCCTTACTCATAATGTAATCAAATCACGAGGTGTATTTTAGGTCATTATTTGTAAAATTTTCAAGGGATACTGTGTAGGACTACACAATGTGTAACAAAATTATGTTACTATAACCCCTAAAGTTGTGTGAAATTCTATTCAGCTCAACACACAATTTTTAATGACACCACATATTCATCCACATGACCAATCAAGTATTGTCTAGTTTGGTTCTGGTTTGATGAATATGGGTACCCAATGTATACATTTAGGTCACATTCTGTATATTCTGAGATTATATGTCCATAAATCATGGCACCACTGGTTTTGTTCATTAAATGTTCTTTATCTATTTTGAACATTTTCATGGCCATATGAAGGGAAATGAAGAAGAAATATAAAAATTCTATTTAATTATAAAATATATCTAAATTGAAAAATATCATTACTTATATAAATATATCAAAGATTAATAAATAATTATAAATTTAAAATTGACTGTTATAATAACACGTAATGGTTCCAAGAAAAACAAAAGTTTGTCTAGACCATTCTCAATGATGGGTTTTCATATAATCCAATGAATAAATCATATAAACATGATTAGTAATAATATTTTTCTTAAATATATCTAAAGAACCATACTAAAAGAATATCATAATCATGAGAGATTTTATTTTAAAGTTAAATTTATAATTAATTTTAAACCATGAAAATAACTCAATCTTGAGTACATTCTTTGATATAGATGTTGATCAATAAAAATATTCATATGTTATGTACTATAATTGTGTTAAGAGGATCAAAAGTAGATTCCCCCTTAATTTAATACACACATGCTCCTCTAATATCAAAGAATCCTTAATGGTACTCCAGGTGATAGTGCTGTTGTATTGGTTGTCTTATATTTCCCTCTTTGATCATCACATGATTATTCAGGTTTAAAATATTGATTCTTGTTCTCTTGTTCTTAAGGGGAGGGAGGATTCTAAACATTTCTCTTGGCCTTAAAAAATATCTATAAAAATTCTTTGTAGATAGAATTCTCAATATATGAAATCATTACTCATAAGAAAATGATTTTATCTTTCCCACATAAATGATATTGTAGGGTATGCGTAGAGATAGGGTTAAAGGATTGGTAGATAAATAAGGTCCTTTAAGAAATATATTAATCCATCTCAAACCATATATTTAATAATAATAATTATAATAATGTTGGTATTTATTTTACATGTGATTCTCCCATGAAAAATATATATATCAATCAATAAATAAATATTTATTTAAATTATATTTTTTTAATCATTATAATTACGAGTCACCATGACATGGGATTTCCAACTTTTTCTCTATTTACCAAACCTCAAATAAAAAATATTATTCACTCAATAAATAAATAAATATATATAATATTCATAATCATGTGAATAAATATTTATTTTCACATCCAACTCACATAAAATATCAGCTGAATGAACATAATCAATATATCCTGAATAAATATTATTCCTTATTCAGGAGAACAACATTTATTCCAAAAATTAAATTCACCTAGAAATTAGTTATGATTAATGGAAACACTAAGTGTGTCGCCCTATAGTTCAATTCCTCTGTGTAATTAGGCCGATTTTCCAAAAGTTTAATGCCAATTTCTGCTAGCATATAATGATACTCATAAAGGAAGAAACTAATGTCTCAATAAAAAAACCACATTCAAACTCTCACTAAGTATTATAATCTCTTTGACTTAATATCTCATTAAGCGGGTTACATACACATATAAGTAACCTTTTTTATATATATTTCTTTGACATCAAAAAAAGAACACATCAATACCCCATGGACATGGAATATATAATGAAAGTCTCATTTCAATAAAAGGGATGAGATACCTTCTTTTATAAACATATAATTGAAATATGTACCCAATCAAAGGGTTAGGATATAATATTTATTATAAAAACGGGGTAAGATATCATCTTCCACATCACACATGATGCACCCAATGTACCCAACATCACTGTGAACATATGTCACCGTGGTTTATGATATTAAATCTAATTAAACAATTCATAATGTGAATTAATAATAATCTTAATTCTTAATGATCATTACACACATTTTCAGACAGTAATCCTTAGTGACATGTAACATGTGGAATTCTTACTGGCAGGTAAGTTCTCATAATCTCCAATTATAGTGATTAATAAGTGGTAACTTTATATGATAAATTATCACCTCTTATAAGCATTGTCACCTGAAGTTAAACATTATTAGTGTCCCATCAGATGATATTACATAACCATATAATATATAGTTTAATAGTATCAGCATAGCACATCAATGATAACATCATAGTGGGGAAATGTTATGAATTTTTCAATGATATAAACACTAAGATATTATCAAATTAATGTTATGCGGATTAATAACAAATATGTGATTAGGTATTTATTTATATTCAACAAATTTAATATATAGGGATTCCTATGTACAAAGTAGTTGGTTCATGGAACCAAATCCATTCGTATCAGATCATAAGGTACCCGATGCCATCTGTCTTCAAGGAAAACGTCCTATATTGGAACCAACTCTCTGAAACTAACCCCTTAGCCTTAACGAACTCATCTAATGTCCCAAACCCCTAAAATAAACATGTGTTGGAGAAAATGTTAACAAATTTTACTTTAAAAATGTATGGTGTTACAACCCTTCCCAAAAAAAGTTTATTCATTAATTATCCATGCACATACCAATCATCCTCGATGTCAGTAATCCCATATAGCAAAAAAGACCAAAATTTATAATTAACTCAACCCATAAAACACTTCATATTCAACCTAATCCTTAAAATTCTCATCAATCAATAGAAAAATGGTTATATAATAACTAACAGTTTTCTAACACTTCCAAGAGATTTATCAGGAATTTTATATAAAAAATTACCAATTTTTGTAACAAGTATAACAATTATTTCAATAAACATTTGACTAAATCCCATGAAATAATCACCTGGTAACTAGCCCTTTCAAAAAAGGTGGGTTATGACTTGTGTTTATCATTACCTTTCCTACAATTTAAACCACCCATGAAATACACATATACAAGAATTGAGTCCATCATTATCCAATAAATTTAAATATAAAATCCCAAATAAAGAAAAAAACCCTAGTAAAAGGTATAAAAGTGGGAACGATACCAAAAATTAGGAGGTCCACTCTCTAATCAGTCAAATAACTTTTATGGATCACCATGTATCAAAGAGGAACCAATAGAGGGAGATGTATGTGCAAGGGGTAATGCTTCACATCCATTCAGATTTCTTATAACCAAATAACCTAAATATATTCCAAAAGAGATCCCCTAGAAAATTCCAAAATTCCCCTATTCATATATGGCTTGGGGTCTTCCGCTAAATTTTTGGTGGCCCTTAAAAAACACCTTTTGTGACCATCAGTCCCCAAGTGACCTTTTATAGGATTTTTGTGGTCAAGTAAGTGGTACATTGACATTTCCCAACCCCCTAAAATATTTATGGACTATCTTCAAGGTTCTGATGGTTTTTGATACCACCTCCTAAGTACCACTATTCTATAAGATTTACTATCGATATTTAGTATGAAATTAATCACATTTAACATTGAATAATAATAAATAATTATCTCAATCACAATAAAAATCTAACAAATTAACTTTATCCAATATTTCTTTCTATTTGAATCTAAATCATTCCTAATTCAATCAATACCCAATAATATTGGAAGTTTTATATTTTATAGGGGGATATGAAACACACCATAAATTTTAAATTTTGTGATTTCTAATGAAAAAACATGATGATTGAAGTAAACACATTGTGTTTTTTTGGAAATTAACTTAAAAATATTAAAAACCACCAATGTACATGATTTTAATGCTATGAAATTATCTTTTACTATTATTATATACTTTTTGATAGTTGGGAAAAATTTCCAAGGATCCTCAAAATTGATTGATTGATTTCTTAATGTAATTAAATGAGTTAAAATTAGATCAATAATTGGTGATTTATATATATAACCCTTTTAGTTCCTTGGTGAATCCATTTATATCACTATATATCATGAGGGTATAATATTTGAATGGAAATAGCATTATATGCTTTTTCAAGAATAAGGATTTGAAGATTTGCTGTGTGATATCAAAATGATCTTGAATAGGGATCAACATTGTGATGATGTGGGGGATTTTAATTTATCTCTCTACCTATTTAGTGAATTTAATTAATTTTATTGATGTGGTTGTGGGTAAGATCTTTAGTTCATAAATAATCAATGAAATATGGAATTATTAATGGAAAAAATATGTTAAATGATAAAAATATATTGGCATGGAATAATGAAATATATTGAAAGATGGGTAATTTTAGTAAATCTCTGTAAAGGTTGTTATATTGATATAATGTGTGAATGAGAAGTTGTGGGAGGTATTATTTTGAAAACAATGGAAATATATGGGGATTGATGGTGTTTTTCCATTACTTTTGATGTTATGTTATGTGAATTATGGTATCTTGAAATAGTTTCTGATGTTACGAACTATCATAATTATTGGATAATTAATTGATGGGGTTAGTGAAGTTGGAGAGGATAATATGATATGTGGTGATGAAATGATAGAGGGTAATTATTTCTAATTATTCAAAGGATTAGGGAATATTACAAAATGGTATTTAAATACTGGGATGGATAATGGAGTTAGTTTTGTTAAATTTAGGGGGTTGATTTAGTTGATGTATTTTGAATATTTTTATACTATGAATTTTGGTAATATTTTATTCTTCAGGATTTGATTTGATAAATTTTTTGAATCATATATTATTGATTTTTATGATGTGAATTATGTTAATGTTAATTAACATGAAGATGATCTAGTTTAGAGGGATTTGTTACTCCCTAATAATGATTTGGTTTAGTGGGATGTGGTATTCTTAACACAAGTATTGTTATTGGTGTCATTTTCATACTATTATATAGTTTTTTATTGTTCTTATAGATACGTAGTCCTTACATGATGTTTTTTTGTATCTATAGTAATGGATAGTTTTTTTAATATAGATTTTATGGCATTATAACTATGGATGATGTTATTTTAGGGTTTATTTGTTGTTTTTTTTGATGTGGATGTGGAAATACCAATAATAGGAATTGAATGACATGATCTGGATATTGGATTGGATGGATGATTCCTCTATTTTTATTGGGTATAAATATACTAATTTTATACATTTCATTCAACAATCCTTTATTAGAAAAATTCACGTAACATATGAGAGGTTAAATGAGGAAGTCATAGGGTTTGCTTATATACTCATGCTATTATTATTTATTATTTTTTAGAAATACAGGATTGTATCGATGGTGTCCATGAAAAATGATAGTTTAATCCCATAGTTATCTATTTTGGAGTATTTTAAGTCATATGTTGATGTTCCCATTTATCATTGGTGTTTTTTTTACTTATAAGATTACTACAAACAAATAGTGGCACCCCAGAACTAGGCACCGATGTATGTCTGAGAAAAATAAAGAGAGTAATTCTTATCCCCTAGCGATAGAGGCAAATTCCATAGAATAAAAATTCAATTAGTAGGAATTATTTTACCTAAGTAAACATAAAGGAACATGGATCCTACACCATGAATCCCAACATGACCACTTCATGCATCATAATTCCATATACAGAAAAATAAATAGTTACAAGATAATAAAAAACAATCCAAACACAACCAGAATATAAATCCATAACCAAAAATAATAAAATAGGAAAAATATAATGGAAATATGAACATTCCAATTACCAAATCCTGCCATGGATGATCAATCTACAAAACAAAAATAGAACAATAATAAAACAAAAAAATTCTACCATGATCTCTATGTGACCTTCAAGGACGCTATCTATTCTCAATTCCAATCTAATCCATGGTCAATCAAGAACCATAACTAGTCCGAAAAAACAACCCAGTCCTACTAAAATTGGGGGGGTAATATATAGGGAATGGGCATATAATAGATTATTGGGTAATCATAATAAATTACATGAATTTATTTTTTCAAATAAGCTTATAAACATTCTTTTTAATATTTAGTTATAATAATGGGTTTTTTATCTCAATGAAAAAAATGACTATAGTTTTCGAAAAAAATTCTCTAAAAAAAAATTCAATTTACAGAAACATTTAAAACCATTATTTTTATTTAAAATATCTCCTTTTAAAATACCCCTTAAAATACAATTAAGAACTATATAACATGTCACTCAAAAATAATCAAAAGGGAAAAAACCAACTAGGTAAATGAATCAATAAAATAAGTTATTAATATAAAGAAAAAAATGTCAATTCATGGATAATTGTAAAATGATAATACATACCATGAATGATTAGAAATAAATTAAGTGAATTTTATAGGAAACCATAAAATATACGTTGTTAAATAAAATTCCTAAAAATATTATGAGGTGACCCTATATGTACTAAGGGTTGTGACATATATCAACCTATCAATGCATTTCTAAGTCCATAACCATGTGGATTTACTAACCTAGCATCACCAGAAGAACTACCCAAATGATGAGTTATATTTCAAACTAAGATAGTTATAGTCTAACTAATCATTATAGATACAACCTATCTATCATCCTTCAGTAGGACACCTAGGTTCCGAATGATGATACTAATGGGAGGTGAGGTAGACTTCACACAAACATATCAAATATGAATCAACAAAAAAAATTCTCAATCAACCCCCTACAGTCATCCATGAAAATCCTCTTTTTTAAAACAATTAATAACACACAAACTTATCCAAAATATTGTGTTTCCATGGAAGGTTTTCATTTCTTATGAAAACCCTTACTAAAGTACCAACTAAGCATTAGAATCCAAAACTGGTAATATTTTTCTAAGAAAAAATTCTTTCTTATAATACCATTTAAAAACCAAAATTGTTCATCAAATTTTTTTCTCAAAGATTCTAAATGGTCATTTAGATCGTGTTTTATAAAACAATCATTTGGAACCACTTTTAGAAAAACTTCTTCTAAACCAAGAGGCAATTTGAGAACCTAATTTGTATAGGGATATTGTATAAATTTCTATATATATACGCATACATATACATGTATATGTACACAAACCCATGAATATATATATATATATAATCACACAAACAAACACACACACACACACACACATATATATGGTAATTTTTAGAAAACATAAAATAAGGAATCATGGATTTGCAGACAAGTCACTCATCCAAATAAAAGAAATTCCAACTAAAATCACTAAAATATAAAAATATCGATAACCTTAAAAAACCACAATTCATGGTCAGGAGACAAGTAAAATAAAGTATTATAAATGCATCACCATTTTAAAAATCAGTATTATTTGAAAATAATACCTCTAATACATTTTAAAAACATGTTTCATACCTATACAACATGAATATTTAACCATTGAAAAGATTATAAAATACTATTTTTTTATAAAACCTTGACCGAAAAATCATTAATAAATTTATTTATTTAACATTATTAGTGATTTAATTAAAAATAAATTTAGAAAACTCAAATAATATTAGGGGTTGCAATGGAAAGTAAGGGAATGGAAACACAAACCATAATAGTGTGTGGATGTGATGAATCTAAAATTATGGAACGTACTATTCCCAACGAACTACCCTCACACCTTAAATTTAAGAGAAAAAATAAATTTCAGTGAAACCCCCACCCTAGGGTCCGAACTACTTGAATTCGAGGTAAGACGAGGAAAAAATATGACATAATGGAATGTTAGTGGATGAATGATCCTTACCTTGAAGGAACACTAAAAATCAAAGAGGTTGGAGATATAATACAAGGTAGATGGAGAAGGAGATGTGTTCTTAGGCTAGTTGGACGGGTTCATTAGATTATATGGGATGAGAATTTTTTTTTATTTAGGTTAATTTTAGAATAAGAAATTAAATTTTTAATGAAATGGGTAAGTCACACGGTTTGGAAGCATGGTTCACCAAACTATGCACCAACTATATACCGCTCACTGGATAGAAAAAAACCCTATTCAGGGTTTGACCACATGGTTTTCCAATCATGCACTAATCAAGGAAATTTACAGGTCTCAGAAAAGCCCGATCCTAGAAATTTATTGAAGAAAAAAGAAAGGAGGAAAAATATTTAGGAAATACAAAGAAACATTCACATATGGGAATGGACAACCCCACACATGTCATCATAAAAAAGAGAAGTACAATGATCAGGTGTTTTGAAATTGCACATTGAGGTTGATTCCAGAACCTCCCTCTTAGATAAGGCATCCGTGACATGATTGAAATCCCTATACGTGTGCGTTATTTGAATGTTATGTTGATAAAACGAGACACATACATTCAACCAATTGTGAAAAGAGCTTCCATGGAACATTCCTTGTTTTAAAAATCAGAGCAGTGACAACACTTTGGGAGTTCAATTTAGGACAGAGATCATTCCAATTATGATGTACTGTGTACATGGCCACGTACATGATGGCCCACAATTCAGCTTCGTAGGAAGTCCCTATTCCAATATAATGATGAAAGAAACCCTTAACAAAACCACGATGTGTTCGAAAAGTACCTCCACATCCCAATGGTCCCAGTGCACCAAATTCCACTCCGTCAACATTCACTTTGATCCATGAGTCAATATGTGGTATCAATCGATTAGATTTGAAGACCAGGAGTTCCTTTCACCTACCTTTCACTCCTAATATCTAGAGGATGTTCAGATCATGAATGTTATTGTGCATTACACAAACTTGAATGTTACCCACATCATGAAAATCCCGATGCATATAATGAATGGGGAAATGAGCTGATGAAATAATCTAATCAAACAACCTAATATTGTGTGCCCTCCAGATAGTAGAAAACATTGCTGCAGTGGATGCTAGTAGCTGATGAAAAACCTGCTCACTCTGCCCAGCGCCACAAATGATGGACAATAGTCCATCGAGTGATCACCTTTTGCCAAAATCCATAAAAAAAAAACGATCCATGCATACTCCCAGGGAAATAT
Source organism: Viscum album (assembly GCA_963277665.1). Lineage (NCBI taxonomy): Eukaryota > Viridiplantae > Streptophyta > Magnoliopsida > Santalales > Viscaceae > Viscum > Viscum album. The sequence continues at coordinate 192,243,597 of OY728166.1, forward strand.
TGAGAAGAGGAATTAAAAAAATAGAATATATGTGTCCACATCATCCCTCATGCATAGGCAAAAAACATAGGAAATACACATTCCAGTCCTTCTGATCTGGTCATAAGTGGGAAACTTCACCTTTTAAAATTTCCATACTAGAATAAAGTGTGTGGGTTGAATGTAACTGACCTTTAACTCAGAAATCCAAGAAGGTATTCTACTGGAGCACTCAGTCATAATACTATAATAATCATTGGGAGAGAAATGTCCATTGACACCAGGCTTCTAAACAAGCATGTCAACATCCATGAAAGAAGCATTGTAAACTTCCAAAACCACTGAAGTGGGGGCGAAACATAATGCGTTGAGCAGTTCCAGGAACTCTAAGATGGTCAGTTGCATTTTCTCAGGTGGGATAACCATTCTGTTCTGAAGGAGATGGTCCCGCCAGAAGTGTTCTAGAATATCAGGTCTTAATTCCAACTCACAATCCATTTATTGTTTTGTATTATTTCCTTAAAGGAGAACCTAATTGAGGTCAAAACCAAGCACTCAAGATGGTGCAAGTATCCATTGAGGATCTTATCATTGAACCTGAAAATTAATAAATCACATGAAGGCTTATTGGTATCCAAATATTCCACATAAATTTTCCAATCATACTATCATTGATGACTCTAAGATCTTTAATTCCACGTCCCCTCTGCACAACGGTCTTGATACACTCTTTCCAAGAAACAATCACCGTCTTTCTCTCATGCACAGAACTAGTCCAAAAAAAATTCCCAACCATGCCTTGAATTTATTTGATGTGTCCTTGAGGACATATATAAAGAGATACAGTGTACAAAAACTTATATGTAATAATACAGTTCACTAGACATACTCTTCCAGCCTGTCACATCGAATTCCCCTTCAAGCTGGTCAATTCATTGATGATTACTATGAAGATTCATATAATAAAAACACTCTTAACATTGCCCCAAAATAATGGCACTCCCAGAAAAGTGAAAGGGATAGATCCCTTCTAGGAAATTTTTTTCCTTCCACTCATTTTTTCCCCACCATAGGGGGAAATCTTGAAAAAAATAAAATATTTTCCCCTACTGATGGCCCGCCCCACCACCTCCTCATAATTCTAGAAATGATATTGAATAGTGGAAATTGTTCCTTTGGTTTTTCTTAAAAAAAGGATTACATCTGCATAGAGCTACTGAGAGGGGAAAATAGATTTCCCTTCTTTAACCTGCTTAAAGAGACGCACCTGAGAAAGGTCATTAAAACATCTACATAGGCAGTCCTTAGATATCGCAAAGAGAAGCCCTGAGAGAGGATCACCTTGTCTAACACCCATAGTGCAAGGAAGGTATCCTCTTGGGGTTCCATTGATGAGAATGGATAGCCTTGTGGATAAAAGAATACATATGATTAAACCAAAAAAGGTGCTAAAAAACCAAGCTTACTAAGGATGTAGAGAATAAAGTTCAACATTAGGGTATCAAAAGAATTATAAATGTCAATATTATGGGAAAAATTCCCCTCTTTTGTGTTCCTATGCAAGATATTGAAACCATCTAAGGCTGTGAAGAGACAATTTTGAATTCAACTCCTAGGAACAAATCCATACTGATTTAGACTAATATGATCACTATTAATTTCTCCCAATATATAAAAAATAATCCTGCAGATGAGCTTAGGAACTGTGTTTCCAATGGCCACCAGATGGAAATCGTTGATGTCTAAAGCATTCAACTTCTTGGGAATCAAAGAAATGAAGTTGGAGTTAAATCCATATAGTAAAAAAGAATGAAAAAATAAATCCCTCACTAAATTAACCAAATTCTATTCAATAATAACCAAGAAATCCATAAAGAAACTGTTGGTGAAACCAGTGGGTCTAGCAGTGCTATCCATTTTTAGGGAAAATAGGATTTTTTGGACTTCCACTTTATCTGAGACCCTTTCAAGTTCCATATTATGTAGATCATCAATGAAAGGGTTAATATTACCAACCGTCTTCGATGTGTTATCCAAACCATTTTCATTGTAAAGTAAACTAATTTATTCTACAAATGCCTTTGGGACCTCATTGTCTAAGGTATAAATGATGTCATTGATACTAATAACATGATTTCTTGCCCTGGATATTTTCTCTTGATGAATCTTGTGAAAGAATTTAGAATTTCTACCACTATCAATCATCCACTTCACATTCATCCAGCCTCTGTGCAGCCTATATTTGATCATTAAAAATCATCATGTTTCATGTGGGAAATAATTTCTTCCCTTTCAAGAGTATCATGATGTTGAACCCTATATTGAATGATTCCTAGAAAATGTTCAACATGCTGTACGTCAAGATAATTCCTAGTGTTGGAGTCTGTATCCCACATCGGACTTGTGGTTCGATGTGGTCCTTTTCATTAATTATAAAAGAATACCTCTACCTCACTTTGAGTTAAGAAGGAAAGGGGGTTTCTAAACCTATATGGAATCATAGGGAAATTAATCTTGAACCCTCCTCCTCCCATTTTATTTCCCCCCTTATCTAGAGTTTCTTATTTTCCTTCTCCCCCATGGGGGGCGGCGGCTCTCATGAAGGGCTAGGTTTATGTTTTTACCGCTGCCCCCTCTGGCCTAATATCACAGGTGGCCTCCTGGTTTTTCCCGAACCCTGCCCTCCCGACTGTTTTCCCCATGCCCTCCATGTCGGCTTCTTCTTGATTCCCGTGGCATTCCCGCCTCAATCGCCGACATCCTCTTGCTGATTTCCTGGTGCTTCGATGACCGTCACCGCCATTGCAGATTTCTCGGTACTTTGAAGACAGAACCGCCATTGCATATTCCTCAGCGCTTTGAGGATCGACCCGACATTATGGGTTTCTCATCACTCTGAAGACCGGCCCATAGTGCTGCTTCCCCGACACTTTAATGACCGGCCCTTCCGTGCGGATTTCTCGGCGCTTTGACGACTGGCCCGACATTATGGATTTCCAGGAGCTTTGACGACCGGCCAGTAGTGCGGATTATCCTGACGCTCTGATGACTAAGCCTCCAGTGTGGATTTCTCGTCACTCTATTGTCTGGCCCTTCCCTTTTCCGGTGACGAACCATCCTTTTTTTCAATGGCATCACATTACCATCTTCAGTGGGAGAAACATCAACAATGATTTTATTATTTTCGTTTTTTCTATTTTTGTCTTGTATTTGTCATTAAACTGGGTATGTCCAGCTTGAGGGGGAGTGTTAGTGTCTATTTTTTTGTTTCTTTATTTTCATTATGTGTCCAAGCTAGGTACACCTAGCTTGAGGGGGAGTGTTGGAGTTTGTATCCCACATCGGACTTGTGGTCCGATGTGGTCCTTTTCATTCATTATAAAAGAATTCCTCCGCCTCACTTTGAGGTAATGAGGCAAGTGGGTTTCTCAACCTACACCTATAAAAGGATCTTATAAACCACTCTCTTAAGATCCACTTTATGTTCTTTTGTTTCTCCATGATCCAATAAAGTGGGATTCTTGATTGCATGAGGTTCCAGGCCTCCATAATTGTTTCCCGACCACAAGGAATGGCGATCTATCCATTATTGAAATGAAAAGGGAGGGGGTTATCCTTCCCATGATAGAGTGATAAACCACAATATGGTTGTGATCTGAATGGTGCTTGGGGAGTGTGTGCCTGGAGATCCCATTTGTGTTTCTTCTATCATCCGATTGAACAAAGCATTTATCAAGATTGATCACTTTTCTTCTGTTCCATGAGAACCTGCTCCTTTTAATGTCTGCTCCAGCAAGTGGGACATAAGAGAGATTACACTGATGGATTCACTACAAGAATTAAATGGCTTCTGTCCTATTGGATTTATCTCCAGTTTTTTCATTAGATGAGAGAACAATGTTAAAATCTCCCATCACCACCCATTTGTGAGACACATAGCTAAAAATGCCTTCAAGATCCCTCCAGAGGTCTCTTCTTTCAATGTAAGAGTTCAAAGAATACAAAAATAAAACCTTTAAAATTTTCCCTTCCATATAAGTATGTATAGTGACACTCTACTTTCCATGAAAACTAGAAGAAATTATAAGGCTCTCATTTTTGAGAACCCATAGATGATCCATTCTACCATTATGAAGATTACGGGAAATGAAATGATTACCCAAGGAGGACCACCTAAAGTTTTACAGTATTCAAAAATTAATTTTGTCTTAGTTATAAAAATGAGTATTGGTTTATTGGACATAAAGAAATTCCTCAAGGCTCTGTCCGTTGTAGAATTCACAAGACCTTGAAAATTCCAGTAAAATATCTTCATCGGTTAGGGTCCTTTACCCTTATCACAGGTCCCTCATATTTCTCCATCGTGCCATCACATTTTCATTTTTCTTCCTACCTCTCCTATTATCATTATGAGGGCCGGTATCTAATTTTGAGTATTCAATCATAACCTCCCACATACGGCCCATGATATTAGTAGATTGCATGACCTCATCCTCCTCAGCCTCCACATCCCAAAATTTTCCATTTAAAGAGGTGAACGTATTCTGAGAGCACATGGATTCATCTTGTAAAACACATTCCAATTTATTGTCAGCTTTTCCACTAGGAAAATATGTGTAAGGATCTGTAAAATAAATTCCACCTCTCTCCACAGCAGATGTTTTCATGCCAAGGCATCCCTTCCCATTATCGGGACATTCACCATTAAGATATGGCAACCGCGGTAGAGTGTGGCTATCCAACTGACCAGCCGCATCCTCATTATGCACAATGATCAGAAATCCATTGTCGACATCCCAAATAAGTACTGAACCAAAGGTTTCCTACTCAGTGGTTAAATTAGTAGCATTTGGTTTCATAAGAGTCCCTTGATAGGGAGAAGCATCCGGCTCCTTATCAGTACTGGTGGTGACACAGGGAGTCGAAATCAAGACCCCAGGATCCTCTGGTGGGGGTCCCCGAGCAGTGATAGCCTTCGTAACCCTTTACTTTGTCATCATAAGGCTACCCTAACAATCATCTAGGGCCTATGGCTCATTGTAAAAATCAGACCAAGAGCAATAGCATCACCATTTCTATCAAGTGGATTGAGTTGTGCATCCAGTACCTAGACACCATCATCGGAGTCATCTCCTTGCATTCCATCCTTGGGGATATCATTTTCTATACATGCATTGGAAGAAAATTAACTGGCATGGATCTTCAGATTATATGATAAAACATTCTTCATAGCCTTCCTTTTTATAATATTTTGAAAAACATGCCCCCTTATACTGCAGAAGGAGAACTCCTTATCCCTATTGTAGTTAGGGAGAAGATAATCGATGAACATGTAATTCATGAAGAACTTTGGTTTTCTCTTGTATTGAATCACCACCTTATAACTTTCATCTATTATGCTTAGTATAACATCACACACAAGTGTGATTTCTATATCGACTTCAATAAGAATTGGAGCATAGTTCCTAAATGTGGTGTTGTCTGTCTGTCGATCCATTCGAATAGGATTACCTATGGCAGAGGTGATGCCCCATAGGATGAGTGTGTTCTAATAAAGCCAATTCAACTGGTAAATTCAAATCCAGAACTGTGTATGTGTATTCCATACCCTGTATGGATCTATGTTACTATCCCATTATTGATTTCTTAGAAAGCCGGGCTATAGGGACAATGAACCAAGACTCCAAGCTCTTCTTTTAGGATCATCAGAGGGGAAGACCAGATGATAGAATCTGCATCCCATTTTAGTAATCTTCCAGTCACCAAAACCCCAATGTTATGCAATTCCCTGTGTAAGGTCAGCTAATTTCCAAGGCTGATCACCTTTTGGGGAAATCACCCTCGTAATGATGGAATGTCTGCACATATTGACCCTTTCCTCCACAAAATCCTGATTGGATGAGACATGGGAAACCCTTACCTTGAATATGATCCTTCCAAGAGGTGGTAGATCAATGTAGAAAGATAAATTTGGAACTTATTTGACCACCTCCACAAAGTCCTTCTTTGTATTGGCCACATTGATCCAGAACCGATCCTACATAAGAGGCCATTTAAAGATAAGGTAAAAGAGATCCTTATGACCAATGTGATATGCCTGTGGAGGATCCTTTGTAGGTTCGACTAGAATCGTCTTCCTGAGACCATTGGGGATACCGAGATTAGGGATATCACCACTACCTCCCTGATTACCCATCTCTTCATTAGTCAATCATGCACTATCCATGAAGAATAGATCTATTAAAACTAAAAATCCCTCTCATGGTTGTCATATGGTTTATACTAATTGTGTATAATTAGTGTAATAAGAATTAAAAAAAGAATGGCATGTGATTTTCCCCAAACAGTGAACTACCAATGAAAAATTACCATGAACATAAAAAACTAAACTAATAAACCTTCTATATAAGGTTAATGACATGGTTAATACTAAAACGTGTGCACTAAAATGTGTTCCATAGTGAATATATATAAGTATCATTCCTAGGGCTTGAGAAACCATGGGGTAACCATGGAAGTGAACCATTCTCATAACAAAATTTCATAAAAAATGAAAATTATATATCTTAATGTCATGGGAAAGATCCAATATAAATATATTAATAAAAAAACATGGAACAAAAAGGACATGGTGAAAAAATTCTCCCCACCATAGCACATTCTACCTTGAAAAAGTCATCATGATCTGAAGATAGAAAAATATAGTTCAAAAATTCTAACTGAAGTGGAATAAAGACCTTTAACTCAATTTTTAAATTTCATAAAATATGACTAAGACTATAATGAACAAATCTATCTCGAATATACAACTCACACCTGACCACCCCAATGAGATATATAAAAACAGAGACACGTAGTCAGTCTCCCCACTATTTAGGAACTCCCTATCATGCTAGATTAACAGAAAAATTAACAATGAGAAATTAGTAAGACCTACTTGAAATCATATCCATAAATAAATAAAATGAACATTTATTCTCCAAATAAGAACAAGGCATTGAACATTGGAAAATATATTCAAGAGATCAAATCTTTCTAAAATATAGTAAAAAGAACCCAATCATGATTGGGAAATGTAAAGCATATATAGAAAGGCTATGGTGGACAACCAAGATGATTTGGTGGTCGATACATATTTCATCCCTAGATGATTCCTCATCTTATATAATTTATGATGGTGTCCAATGGACCGTAATGGTGATATGTCATTGCAACACTCAAGAAAGGGTCTTAAAGCTCCCAAATTGACGACACATAAAACACATGTTTGATTGATTCCATTAAGAGGAAATCACATCAAAAGAGTCAAACCCTCTCAGAATGGGTTCCCTTGAAATCTTATCCCTATTGGATGGGGAACTCCCACTAACCCTAAAGTAAAAAATGGATTCCACACACAATGGGTTACCTTTTGAAAACCAGTTATACTATAAAATACTCACCAACCTGTCCATTAAACAAGGTTAGCACATATTTAGCACCCTAATATTCTAAAATAAGAACATTGAATTGGATATTGTATGTGACACACAAAACTGATATTAAACAACCCATGAAATGTATTTTTGTAAACTTAATCTCTTAGATTTATTATAGAGTGCACAACACTAAGCCTAAATGTAAAATAATATGGTATACTATTATAATATAAATAATATATTTGTTGTTATTAATAGTACTAAGTAAATAATGAAAATTATGGTTATCTATTGATTATTAATAAAATAAAAATCATTTAAAATAAAAACGAATTCTTTCTAGAAAACAGTATTTTTATAAAAATTGTTTTCTGAAGCATTGAATACATAATAAAAATATTAATATTTAAAAATTTTAGAAAAAATATTTTACAATAATAAATTAAATTTTCACAGCATACTATAATAATATTTTTGTTATTTTTTTTTAATTTTTTTGAACAGTTTCATTTTTCAATGAATAGTTAAGAATACTGATTTTTATTAAAACTATCCTTTTACATTAAATAATTTACAAGGATAAATTATTTTTCAAATTAGTTTTAATGTAAAATTAGTAAAACTATATAACCATATTACTAATCTATTTCATCAGAATCAATTTTATATTAAAAACATCTATACTAATTAGATGTTTTTCTTTAGAAACCCGCTTTTTCATAACATCTGCTGCAATAATTTTAAATATTATTCTGAAACTTCTATGCTTTGAATTTTAAAAAATGGATTATATATTTGGAATCAGAATAATTTATATTATATAATAATTTCAACTAATTTTTCCACTATTATGGGTAGTCAAACTAGTAAAAATTAATCACCGTGTTTAAAGTAAAACCTAATTTACAATGTGGTTAAACTAAAAAGATATGTGTTAAAATAACCTATTAACATGTTAAAATCCAACTTAAATACACATATCTATACTATAACCTATAATAGTCAATAAATACCAATTATGGAAGCTTTTTTCAGTTTATAATAATCTGTGCAACTTAATTTATTCAAAAATTACACGTCTGTCCCCTCCCCAACTTATAAAAGGTCACTCTATCTCTTCCCATATTCAATCTTCCAAAGATTTTTTTTTGGAAAATAACTACCCTAATAAAATCCTTACTCTTATACCAAAAAAAATTATCCCTTTTAATTAGAAATATAGTTTAAGAATTATTTTGGTGAGAACCTAACGAAAATATCTGAAGGAGAGTTAACATTCTTAATCAAGCATTTTTTATTTTTTTTTATTCCACATCCTTCAATGTTTATTAAAACATTATCATATAATAAACTCATTATATTCCATATAATTATATTTTTTATGTTAATTTCATGACCTACATCCATCTTCTCTTCCATCAAATGGTAAACTAAACAGTTGATTGTGTGTACAATGTACTACTACATCACAAACTGATGTATCTTATTTTCCATCACCACCATTAAATTCCTAATGTACTGATCTATTTAAAAAATTTATATGATATTTATGATATTATTATAATTATTTATTTTTAATTTAATATATAATTTTTTATATTTTATTTCATATGACATAAGATAACGCCGCTCATGTGTTTGATAGATGACCGCCTCGCGATGCCATGTGATTCGTTTTTCACTAAATCATTACATGGAATGTAGTAAGGATAAAATTGATGAATATATGTGAGATGTATTAGATGATATTGATTATAAAAAATTAATTAATTACCCACTTTCTTTGCACTTCACTAGTTAAGGGAAAATATCTTCGCTCATTCACGTGTAAAACCTACAGTCTCCATAAAGCGATGTGAATCATTTTTCATGTAAAACATCCCTAAAAGTTTATAAAAATTTATCTTCTAAGAAAATATGATATTTATAAAAATATTTTAATTATTTATATTGTGTATATATATATTTTTCAAAATAATCAGAACTCTTGTCACAAAATGAGTGTGAGAAAACAAGGAAATTAACACGTGAAATAATGAAAATAATGAAATGTTGTAGAAAAGGGACTATTAAAATGTAACAGGATAACCATATATAATATTAAATGTATGAATATTTCTATAGTATAAATAAATAACAATATTAAAACCATTATATATTATGTTAAAATACATTAAACTAAAGTAAAGTGCGATTTAAGGTACTTCATATCAATCTCACATCATTAAGTCATATTGTAATGTAATTCACCTAATTTATTTGATATGGTATATATAATTTCCATTTTACATATAATATCATGATTATTTAATAAATATTGGGTTTTTATATTTCAATTTGAATTATTTAAACAAGGGATATTTTAATTAAAAGTTACCAAGTGGTAAAGAATTTTATATCTCAATTTATTTTCATTGGTTTATATTACTTATTCATTTTCAATGATATTATAAGATTATATGTATAATGAATTTTTTATATATTATGTTTTATTTACACCTGTTTTATATGGATTTATATTTTATACACATAATCTGTTCATTGGTTATTTCTCAGATCAATGTTATCCATTTTGTGAGGTTTTATTTCATAATAACATTTTAATCGGGTTAGTTTATGCTTTAATTTCCATTGAAGGAAATTATTTAATCATTGGATAATACACCCAATAAATTTAATTATATTTTATTTATTCATTATTTTTTCAAGTATTATCACCATTTTCTCACTCTTTGCAAAATAAAATGAATGATAAAAATTTTATAATAAAATCTTACATCATTTCACTCTTCATTCAAAAATAATATTTTCATCAAAATACATTTTTTATACAAATGATTTCAAAAATGTTTTGAAAATAATAAAAATTAATTTAAGGAAATGTTTAACCATTTTAACTTTAAAAAAATTAAATAATAACCATGTCATTTTCAAAACAAGTCCAATTTGTTTTTTTACGAAAAAACGTAAAATGAATTTTTTTAATTTGTAGGGCATGAACATAATTTACTATCGTCCTGACCACTCAATGTTTTAAAGATTATATTATAAGATCCAAAGGTTATTTTAAAATAAAAAGTTTTACAAAACATTTTTTTACATTTTTATAAACGGATATTTTCAATATGAAGGTGATATTTTCCTCAAGAATGTATTTAAATATCTTTTTATGGTTTTTCTATAGATCAATAACAACTAGAATTTATTTTACTTATACTATTATGGGAAAATGTTTTATTAATACCATACTTACTTATATGAGGATGGTTTTTGATCAATTTGGCTAAGGAAAGTATCATAATTCACTTTATTGATTCATTTTGGTAGTCATTAATGTTCCTTTGAAATATTCTCTTTCCTATGATCATTGGAAATTAAATTTTCCATAAATATCCATATTATTTATCCTTGATATGTATACATAATAAAGTGTATATTATATCATCAAATAGTGTTATATATTGAAAATAAATTTTTTATCTATGGAAATATTGATAAATCCATATTATATACTCAATATAGAAATTTTGTGATAATGAATATTGTTCATGGATTTAATTGATTATTCTATATATGATGATTTTTTTTCAAAATTCAGTGATGGGTGGAGTCTATAATTTTATAGAATATTGATGAATTAGTAGTATCATCAGGTGAATCAGTAACCTAGTAGTAAATGAGTTTTTACCCATAGTTTTCAATTGTCTCATGAATTGTCTTGAAAACAGAGGAATCATGATTCTTGAAATCAGGAAATTGAATAATTAAGAACTTCCTCCATTAATAATTCAGTTATTATTATCCATGATATTTTGAAAATGATATTACCATTAGATCCATTTCATTCTTATTTATTGATTAAACAGAATTTGTTTTTAGTTATTTACCTTTCCATATTGATTATGACTTATCTATTCATTATAGTCATGTTATTTAAACATATTTTTTATTAAATTATTTACATTTTTATATATATTATTCCTTATCAATTAATGATAGTAAAGTTATTTAAATGTAATTTTATTTTAGTAATTTATGATTCCATATTTATTATTCTTTATATAATCATAATATTCATTTTATTGATTAAATGAAATTGGTGTTCTTATATTTTCCTTGTTATATTTAATATTACATAGTGATTAATCTATATTTACTCATGATAGATTCCACTTTACTTAACTCGTACTGAGAATTTGAGATCAACCTTATTTTATTTCATTATTAGGAATTTAGGAAGTGCATTAGGAATGATATGAAATGATATTGTAGAGGGAATAATGATATTCTTGAAAAAAAATATGTTTCAATTTTTGTATTCTAATTTAATATGGGTAACATGTATCTATCTTTTTTATAAGACTACTCAACTATATGTAACGAACCAGTTATTTATAGAATAATACATTTTTAATTTCTATTAGTATTTATGAATAACATTTTAATTATATGTTTAATAGTAAAATTTTTATGATATCATACTCAATACACAACAACGGGTTTCCTTGAAATCTTACGTTGCACACAACTTTGAGTTATACCAAAAATAAAATAATAATAATATTATTTTATATTGTAGTTAATGGATAGTTGTTGTATTGCCTAAAATTAATGTAAATAACTAAATTATTATCATAGATGTTTGTTAAATGTTTTTACATTTATCAGATAAAATTTAGTGGCTTAAAATAAGAATGAATCTGATTTTAAGCCTAAAATACTTTAATATTCATTAAAATGTCGATTTACCACCTTTTGATGGAGAACCATTTTTAAAACTAGTTTTTGCCACTCTTATATGTTCTATTTGAAAAAAATTAAATTCTTCATTAGAAGAGGGACATAAAAATTTACATTGGATGAAATTTTTGTATTTTTATAATAATGTTCATTTTTAATGAATTGTAAAAATTATTGAAATTTAATTCAAAATTGCCTTTTAATTTAATTATTTGTTTAGAAAGATTAAAATTTTAATTGGTTTTAAAGTGTAATTGGATTATATTTTTATCATTTAATCCAATTTTTGGTAATTGGAAGTAATTTCACTTTGAAATTGGACAGAAACAAAAGTCAATCTTTTGGAAACATTTACTTCTCAAAAACACACTTTTTGGTTTTGACAACAAGAATTAATTTGAAATTAATTTCTAAAACTTATATGTTTTTAATTTATAAAAATATATTCTATATTTTGAATTACGATGTTATAATTGTGTAAATAGGTAAATTTTATTTTTAGACCTTATGAATTGTAACATCAATTAATATTTTATTTACTATAGTTAAATGGTAAATCTAGTAAATAATTGTATGAAATAATATTATAATAATATTAAATTACCCTAAAATGTGTCCTAATCCTATATGTAGAGATATTTACGACCATTGGAATCCTTTGGTCGATTCTAGGACCCCATTGATCAACTTATGTATGAAAATGACAATTAATTACTTTTTATTAAATGTTAAGTAAAATATAACCTAAACATATATGTTTTAGTAAAACAATTTTTTACATGGGGTTATATGTGTGATCTCTTCGACTATAATTATTCCTTAGAATTATAAAAGGATTTACTACGTCATGATATTTTATTTATAATTTTTATAAATTATATAAATAAATTTAATTATGACACAAAGGTGTTGTATTGATGGATTCATTAATAAAGGATTCAAATAACTGATATTATAAATGTTAAAATAAATACAATTTTGTTATTTTGATGCCATCAAAAAAAATTTGATGATAGTTACATTTTAAATTTGTATTAATGAAGTTATTTATATGTTATTATGTTTTTATGGATTTTAAAAAATGTCACGATATGAATAGTTCCAAAATAGACATAATTCATATTTTAAAATATGAAATATTTTTTTTCATATTATAAAATTCAAAAAAATATAAGATTCATCTGAAAATATATCACTGGTCTAAATTTGTACTATTAACTCTAAAATTATATATTTGTCATGTTTTGGTAACTATTTTGATTTCAAAGTGTTAAATTCTTGATAAAACGGTAAGAGTAAAAAATTGTTAAATAAAAAAGATAAATATTACAAAATATCCAAAACCTATCTAATTATTATTGGATGATTTTATACGAAATTATATTTATCCTATCTTAGAACTAACTGAATTTTAACTCATTTATAATTGAAATATAAATTATAATAATGTAATATTTCAAGATATTCCTTAAGTGCCCCTTCTCTCTCTTATAAAAGGCCACCAACTCTAACCCTTACTCACACCACACAAGCCCCCTTTTCTCATCCAAACTAAGCCCAAATAAGCTCCTAAGAACACTCTATTCCTCCTAGAAGCCTTAACTTGGGAAGAAGGAAATTCAATAAGGCCTTTTAGATTAAATCAAAAGGATTTACCTGATTTAAGGGAGAAAAAGAACGAAAAGGACAAGTCGTACACAACGTAAGGGAACCTTTTACACTAATTTATTAGTCAATGAATTATTTTATATTACGAATTTTAATTTATATTTTCTTATGTTAGTTTATGTTCTTATATATCTTTATTTATTTAAATTTTATGTCCAAGAAATAAGAGACCATTTTTTCTCCCATCAACTCATTTTCTGAATTTTACAGTGACTTTGTTAGGCTGCTGAATTTTCTTAAGGGAACCTATTAACCCAATTTATATTAGTTGGGTTAATCTTCTAGTTTTAATTATGTAGTTATATTATTATGTATGAAATAAAATTTTACATCCTATCTTGAATTTTTACATTACTTATGTGTACCTATAGTGAATACATATAATCTATATATTTTATTTAAAAAATGATCTTTGTAAGGGACTTCGTCTCAAACTTATTTCATTGAGAAATATTTTTATTTATAAATTAAATTATTTTATACTATGTATTAACCCCATTTAATTTTAATCTCATTAAAAATGAATGTTTTTTCTCTGTTGATTTTTACTAAACATGAAAGGAAATGTTTCTTTTTAACGTACGCGGTGACAACGACCTTTCCGCTGCTGCGAGCATTATTTTATATCTGGATTCCTTTATAAGTAGCACTATTTTTAAAATGAAAATAAACACCATATACCATTTTTAAGTATTTTTGTGTTGAAAATGGTTTTGATAATGGATTTATTATGTCAATATCTTGAAATGATATCTTCTGATTGCAATGTGGAAATGTTATCTTTCCATTATGCTAGTCCATGTGCTATGATTATGTTATAGTTCATGGTAATTGTTTACGTATATGGGTGGTTCCCTGATAATACTAGGGTGGTATATCTTGATATATCTCTCCAATGCATTAGGTAATATAATGGAGGTAAACAATAATGTTTCTCCTAAGAGATTTATGGAATATACTGTGATGGGTATTCCTAATGTAACTTCCTATTTAGCTGTGAAAGATACAATGTAAGTATGATATGGGTACCACAAGTTACCTCTATGATTTATGATTTCTATGTGTTATTAATAAATCTTATGATTTAATGAGGTATGTTAAAGAAATTATGTTTTTTATTTATTTATGTACTAATGTTTTATTCCTTTATTTTATAACCTTTATTGAGATTTTTATGCTCATCCTAAGTTTTTGAATTTTTTTCACAGGGTATAAGGAAGGGTAAGAGAAAGGGAGTATTCCAGAAGATTTATATCAAGAAAATAACAGTTGTTTTATTGATGTAGTTTTATTATTTTGAAAAATGATGGATAGAATATAAGTGTCTACTTTGTAATTTTTGAGATGTAATGTAATATTTATGGCCTAATTATCTAAAACTATAAAACTAAAAAGATCATCAATGTGAATTCTTGACATAGATGATGACTTTTTAATTTTTATGGATGGGACTATTATATAGTATCAGAGGTCGTATTTGTTAAATTTAGAGGTTAGGGAGTTATTTAAGAATAAGATACATAACCATAATGGTTAGCATATTAGAAAGAGTCAAAGTTATTTTAGATACATTGAACGTGTCTAAGATAACATGAATAAGTATATATTAGTGTTTACCCACCTCATAAGATATTATATGATAATTTTTCTGATATACTCATACTAGAAATTTTGGTTTTAGTAAATGATTGGATCTAGAAGGCACCAAAGTAATAATGGATGTGAAGAAAACTATGACAGTTTTTTGAATGAGTAACCAAATGAAATTGGAGATGTAATGATAACTCTTGTGGTTATTATTAAACAACTATCTAGAGTCAATATTTACCACTTAAACATTACCTATTTTTTAAGGCATCATATATGTGAGAAATGAATCCCTATGGATGTTCAGGTAATAATCATTAAGGTAAGAATATTCAAAAAGCACTGTGCCGTGGATTTGGAATGACACACATTTGAATGTACTTCAAAGGGAAACAAAGATGATATAGATGTGGTAATGAAGATAATAAATCAATAGCCTTACATATACAAAGGAAGTATCCATTTGACTCTAGGAAAATGAAAGAAATTATTTCTAAGCTATCAATTGAATGTTTTAAATTTGGTGTATATGGTCATTACAGAAATATATGTCCTATGAAGAAGGTTCAGGAATGGGATTAGTAGTACCATACAAATATATGTTTACTAATTCCCAACACCATTCCAATTGAGGTTGAGGAAACTGACAATGACCTGTGAAAGGTATGGAATATTTCATAGCTGATGTTTTGATATTATTGAATATTTTGATATGATTCCTGATTTTTTTTGTAAAAAATAGGTATTACTAAATAAGTGGAAAAAATTTGTTAAGGGATCATAGAGAATGCTAGATGATATTGATGTCAAAATTTTAGAAATTCTATTGTTTTTTTAGATATCTGAGTGATGAAATATTTAAAAGTATTAATGCTCTTTGTATATGTGATTACATAGGATGACTTTTCTCTTGTATGTGTAACCTTGCAGTTTCTTATGTGAAAATGCTATTTGATGAAGAATTATATATATTTTGTATATAGTTATAAGGAAGAATTTGGGTTTATATGATCCTTGAATTTGAGGGAATTATAGGTTATTACTTTTTGGGATGAAAATGTGTGGTATGATATAACATTTGTGGTTAAAATATGTTATGGTCATTTTTGAGGAATTTATCTCATTTTTTGGAATGTTATAAAATTATATAGTTTTTGAAAAAGGAAAACACACAGACCATGTGGAAACCCGTCATGTCTGGAAAGGCCATAGGAATCGAACCCACAACCAAAGGGCAAAAAGGGCACATCACCTACCACTGGCCTACGTAAAGTACCTAGTTAGTATGACTTATTCTTTTTTAGTTAAATGATTTTATTGATCAAGAATATATTTATTTTTGGAACTTATGATTTTTCAAATGGATATCCTTAGTATCGAAAAATGATTTGTTGATTAAGTGATAAATTTTATTTTGGAAGACCCTCGCTCTTTTGGGAACACTATAAGCCGAAGTAAAATAAAATACTATGGGATTTCATTTGAGGAGTAATGGTGGAATTTTATTTTGGAAGATTCTATGTTTTTATTATGGAATTATAGCAATTTAGTTTATTTTTTGGAATTATTATCATGTAATAGAGAATATTTGATTAGTTTATTTACTTTTATGTATGATACTTTAAGAGTAGTCGATTTTATTTGGAGATAAATGTTAAGATTAATCATGGAAGACTATGTGATCAAATACTTCAAAATTTTTGGTTTCAAACATAGTTTTGATTATTTTGAAGAATTTTAAGGATAATTTTTTATTGAATGGTCTTTGTTGAAATTTTTCTATTTTTTAAAAAATTTGTATATTAAGAGTAGGATTTCTTTTTATAAAGGATTATACTTTATGGGGATCATCTGATCTCTTACTAACCATTTTGGATTGGTTTATAGTTAAATACAAGTAAAATATATAGTTATTCTTTTTTAGATTATATGATTCACTAGAAGTTCATTCGAGAACTTCAAATGTGACCAAGCCATCTTGAATACTCATAATTTAAAGAGAAGATGAGTTTTTGGTAGAAACATATTAAAGGAAAAAACACTACTTGAAAAGTAAGTATATTTCCTTATCATCTTAGTCAATATCATAAATAAATTATACAAATTTAGGAAAGGGATCCTAAAACAAAAAAATTTCTCCATTTACTTTTTATACTTGGGAATCAAATACCATTTAACCTATCACATGTTTATGGTATTCTGGTAGTTAAATTTATCCTTATCATTTTTCTATCACTCTCCATCAGAATTTGATAGTTTTTACTCTTCCATATACATGTTCTCCTACACGGAACCCTAGAATGGGTTATCTTGGGTTTCCTTTTAACTTATATTTATTCCTTTTAAAGTGATAGTTTTATTGAGTGTTTTTCCTATGTGGGACTTTCAATAAATTTTCCAAGCCTAATTTTAAATTACAAGGACGCAATTTTCAAAAGAGGGAAAGAAAGTAACGACCTAGGTATTTATAAAATAATACTTTCTTCATTTATATTAATATTTATGAACAATAAATTTATTTTATTTTAAATAGGAAACTTTTTCCTGTAGCATACTCAACACGCAACAACGGTTTTTCTTGAAATCATAGTCTGTAGACAACTTTGAGTTATACCGAATATAAAATAATAATAATATTATATTAAATGGTAGTTCACTCATAGTCACTGTACTGTCGGGGATGAACATAACAAACTAAATTATGATTAAAAATGCTGATAAATGTTTTTATATTTATCCAATAAAATGTACTGTCTTAAAATATGAAGAAATATAATTTTAAGAATGAAATACTTTTATATTTTTTAATAGGTCGATTTTCCACCTTTTGATGGAGAACCCTATTTAAATCTATTTTTTATCAATTTTATATGTTCTATTTGAAAAAATAAAATGCTTATTTAGAAGTGGGACATGAAAATTTACATTGGATGAAATTTTGGTATTTTTTTGATTATGTTCATTTTCTAATGAATATTAAAAAATACTGAATTTTAATTCTAAAATGCCTGTTAATATAATTTGTTTATATAGTTAGATTGTAATTTTAATTGGTTTTAAAGTGTAATTGGGTTATATTTTTATCATTTAATCCAATTTTGGTCATTGGAAGTAATTTCACTTTTAAATTGGACATAAACGCAATTCATTCTTTTGGTAGTTTTAACTTCTTAAAAACTAGCTTTTTGGTTTTCGCTATAGGAATTAATTTTGAATTAATTTCTGAAAATTTTGATTTTTGAATTTCAAAAATTGGATTCCATACTTGAAAACAGGAGGTCCAAATTGTGTAAATAGTAAAATTTCATTTTTAGAAATTATTAATAGTAACTTTAGTAAATATTTTATTTACCATAGTTAAAGGGTAAATCTGGAAAATAAGCATAAAAAATAATATTATAATAATATTAAATTATCCAAACACATGACGTAATACTATTGGATGAGATATTTTGGAACATGGGAATTATTGGGTCGATTTTAGGACCCCATGGAGCCACTAGTGTGTGAAAATGACATTTAATTACTTTTAATATAATGTTAAGGAAAATATAACCTAAGAATATATCTTTTCATAAAACAACTTTTATATGGGGTTATATAAGTGATAACTTCAACTATAAATGGAAATTATAAATATAAAAATATTTTCTACATTATGATATTTTATATATAATTTTTAGACATTAAATAAATAAATTTAATTATGATGCAATGGTGATTGGGTTATTTCTTCATTAATAATGGATTCAAATAAAGGATTTTAGAAATGTTAAAATAAAGGTAATTTTTTTTTTATTTTGATGTTATCAAAGATTTTTTGGATGATAGTTACATGTTATCATTGTATTAATGATGTTTTTTCGAAGTAATCAAGTTGTTATGGAATTTTAAAAATTCATGATATGAATAGTGTCAAAATTTACATAATTCATATTTTAAAATATAAAATATGTTTTTTAAATATTATAGAATTCTAGAAACCAAAATATTCGATTCGGCCAAAAAGTTATTATAAGTCTAAAATTTTATTATTGGCTCTTTATTCATATATTTTTCATCTTTGGTATCTATTTTGATTCTCAAAGTGTTAAATACTTGATAAAATGGTAAAAGTAAAAAAGGGTTAAATAAAAAAGATAAGGATTAAAAATTATACAAATCTTGTCTAATTCTTATTGGATGATTTTATTTCGACTTATATTCTTATTATATTTTATATAACATAATTTGGACTCATTTATAATCGAAATATAATTTATAATAAAATAAAATTTCAAGATATTCTTTAAGTGCCCATCCTCCATTTTAGAAAAGGACACCACCTCTATCCCTTACTCACACCTCTCAAGTCCCCTTGGGTCATCCAACATCTGCACAAATAATCTTCCAAGATCCCTATCTTCCTCCCAGAATCCTTAACTTTGAAAAAATGCAATTCAAGAAGGCCTATTATCTTAAATAAAAAGGAGTTACTCGATTTAAGGGAGATAAAGAAAGAATAAGAAAAGTTAGACACAAGAAAATGGTACCATTCACCCTCCTCATTTAGTTAATGGCTTATTTTATGTTATGTATTTTAATTTATATTTTATTAGTTTTGGATATGTTCTTATATAACCTTATTTTTGTACATTTTATGTCCAATTTATGAGAGACCCTTTTATCTCCCATCAACTCATTTTATGAATAATAATGTGACGTAGTTAGGCTGATGAATTCTTGTAAGTGAACTTCTTAACCCATTTTCCAATATATGGGTTAATCGTATACTTTCAATTATGTCATGCTATGATTATGTAAGAAATAAATCTTTATGCCCTATATTGTATTTTAA
The DNA here is from genome assembly GCA_963277665.1 of Viscum album. NCBI lineage: Eukaryota > Viridiplantae > Streptophyta > Magnoliopsida > Santalales > Viscaceae > Viscum > Viscum album. The sequence continues at coordinate 192,263,826 of OY728166.1, forward strand.
CATTAATTATTTGTTCCAATAATGAATACACATAATCGATCTATTTTATTTACAAAATGATCTTTGAAAGGGACTTCATCCCATTCTTCTTTCATTAAGGCATATTTTGATTTATACACAACTTCATTTTATATGGTGTATAAACCCCTTTGTATTTCAATACCATACAAAGGTAATATTATTTCTATGTTTCATTTTACTAAATGACAAAGGGAATGTTTTTTAACGTACGCGATGACAATGATCTATCCACTACTGTGAGCATTATTTTGATATTTGGATTCCTCTACAAGTAGTAGTGTTATTAAAATGAGAAAAAAATACCATATACCCATTTTACATATTTTGTTATTGAAAATTGTTTTGATAATGGATATATTAGGTCAATATCATTAACCTATATCTGGTGATTGCAATGTGGAAATGTTATCTTTCTGTTATGATTGTTCATGTGCTGTGACTATGTTATAGTTCATGGGATTTCTTTTTATGAATGCAGGTAGTTCTGTAATAAACCTATGTTGGGTGAGCCCGAGATAGATATCCAATGCATTGGGTAATGTGACAGAGGTAAATGTTAATGTTTCTCCTAAGATATTTATGGAAGATACTATGATGGGTATTCCAAACGTAACTCTCTATGTAGATGTGAAAGCTACAATGAATGTATGATATGGATTCCAAAAGTTACCATTATGATTTATGATTCCTATGTGTTATTCATAAATCTTATTATTTCAGGAGGTATGGTAAAGATATTTTGTTTTTTATGTATTGATGGACTAATGTATTCTTTCTTCATTTTATATCCCTTACTGAGTTTTTTATTCTCAACCAATGTTTTTGAAATTTTTTCACAAGGAATAAGGAAGGGTAATAGAAAAGAAGTATTCAAGAAGATTTATTTCCAGAAATGAACTATTGTTTTATTTATGGAGTTTTATTATTGTGAAAAAAATTTTATATAGTAGAATTTTCTAATTTTTAATTTTTTAGATGTAATGTAATAGTTATAACCTAATTCTCTAAAACTATAAACCAAAAAAGAACCTCACTATGAATTATTGACATAACTCAAGATTATGTAAGGTTTAAGGTGAGGGCCATATAGTTGTTATCATAAGTCAGTTTAGATAACTTTAGAGATTAGGGTGGTATATAATCATAAGTGACATAACAATAATGGTTAGCATATTAGAAAGAGTCATAGTTATTTAAGAAATATTGATTAATTTTAAGATAAAATGAATAAATATGTCTTAGTTTTTACCCACCTCATTAGATATTATATGAGAATTATTTTCATATACTCATACTGGGCTTTTTGGTTTTAGTAAATTATTGGATCTTTCAGGAAACAATTTAATAATGGATTTGAAATTTTTTTTAACAATTTTCTGAAATGGTAACCGAATGAAATAGGAGGTACAATGAGAACTCTTGTGGTTATTATTAACCTACTATGTAGAGTCATGATTGACCACTATAATCTTAGGTAATTTTCTAAGACATCATATATGTGAGAAATGAATCCCTATGGATGTTTAGGTAATAATTATAAAGGTAAGTATATTGAAAACATATGTGTCAAGGATGTGGAAAGAAACACCTAGTAAAATGATTCAACAGGTAGAGAAGATGTTATATATGTGGTAATGAAGGTCATAAATCCATACAGTCCATGGAAAAAGGATGCGTCCAACTAACTCCAGGGAAAGGAAATAAGTTCTTTTTGAGGGATCAATTGAATGTTTTAAATTTGTTGCACATATTCATTACACAAATCTATGTTCTACAAAGATGTTTTAGGAATGGGATCGATAGTATTGTACAAATATATTTTTACCAATGCCCAATTCCATTCCAATTGAGGATGAGGAAACTAGAAATAACCTAAGAATGGTCTGGATTATTTCATAACTGATGTTTTGATATTTTTGAATCTTGGGATATTATTCATGATTTTGTTGGTAAAGAATAAGTATTATGAAATAATTTAAAAAATATGTAAAGGGATCATGAGAATTCTGGATGATTCAGATTTCTAAATGTTATAAAATCATGAGTTATGTTAGATATCTGGGGGATGAAATGTTTAAAAGTATTAATGCTCTTTGTTGATGGGTTTATTTTGGATGATTTCTCTTATATTTGTAACCCTCCATTTTGTTATGTAAAAATTCTATTTGAGGAATAATTATATTTTTTGTGGATATATTTATGAAGAAACATTTAGGTTTATATGATCCTTGAATTTGAGGTAATTACAGTTTATTATGTTTTGGGATGAAAATGTGAGGTACAAGATAACATTTTTTGTTAAATTATGTTATGGTTATTTTTTAGGAATTTATCTCATTTTTGGGAATGTTATAACATTATATAGTTTTTTAAAAAGGAAAACAAATAGACCATGTGACAGCTCGCTACATCTGGCAAGGCTGTAGAAATTGAACCCAGAACAGAAGGGTGACCAGGGCACTTCGCCTACCACTAGCCTACGTGAAGTCCCTAGTTAGTATGACTTATTCATTTTAGTTAAATGATTTTAGGGATCAATAATATATTGATTATGGGAAATTATTGTTTATTAAATGGAAATCCTTAGTATATAAAAATGATTTGTTCATTAAGTGATAAATGTTATTTTGCATGATGTTCTCTCTTTTGGGAAAACTATATGCTTAAGGAAAATAGAATACTATGGTATTTCATTTGAGGAGTAATGGTGGAATTTTATTTTGGAAGAATATATGTGTTTATTCTGGACTTATAGAGATTTAGGTTAATTATGGAAAATATTTTCCTATCATAGAGAATATATGATTAGGTTAATTAATTTTAACTATGTGACTTTAAGAGTAGTTGATGTTATTTGGAGATAAATAATAAGATTTATTGTGGATGACTATGTGATCAAATCCTTCTGATTTTTTGGTTTCAAACATAGTTTGGATTATTTTGAAGAAGTTTATCGATAATTGTTTATTGAATGGAATTTGTTAAACTTTGGGTATTTTTTATTTAATTTTGGAGATTAAGAGTAGTATTTCAATCTATAAAGGATTATCTTTTTTGTGCATCATGTGATCATGTACTATCCATTTTTTTGTTAATGTCATGAGACAAGAGAAATATATAGTACTTATTTTGTGGATTATTGGATTCTAAAGATATTTATTATAGTGCTTCACGTGTGACCAAGTCTTCTTGAATACTCATCATTTGAATAAAATCTGTGTTTTTCGTAGAATATTATTAAAGGATGAAACTCTACATTATAATTAGCTATATTTCCTTTTTCTATTAGTCATTATTATAAATAAATTCTTCAACTCTATGAAAGGGAACCTAAAACCTAAAACAATTTATATTTACTTTTCCTAATGGGGAATAAATTATCGTTTATCCTATCCCAAGTTTATGGGTTTCTGGTAGTTAACTTTCTCCTGATCATGTTTTCTATCACTCTTCATCAGAACATGATGGTTTTTTTTCTCTTCCATATCCAAGTATTTCTACATGAAACCCTAGTATGGGTTAACTTAGGCGACCTTTGTACTTTTTTTTCTTCCTTTTAAAGTGATAGTTTTATTGACTCTTTTTTCGATGTTGGACTTTCAATGAAGTTTGCAAGACTAATTATAAAATTACGATAACACAATTCCCAATAGGGGGAAGGATCTATCGACCTATTTATTTATATAATAAAACATTTTTTATATCTTTTAATATTTATTAATATGATATTAAATTTATGTAAAATACGAATCTTTTTCTGATAACATTCTCAAATGATAACAGCAGATTTCCTTGAAATCTTATGTTGCACACAACTTTGAGTTATACCGAAAATAAAATAAAATAATAATATTATTTTAAATGGTAGTTAACTCATAGTCATTGAATTTTCATGAATGAACATAACTAAATAATTTATGATTATACATGTTTGATAAATGTTTTTATATCTATCCAATATATTTTAGTTCCTTAAAATAAGAATTAATCTGATTTTAAGCATGAAGTACTTTAATATTCTTTAACAGGTCGATTTAATACCTTTTTATGGAGAACCATTTTTTAAATCTAGTTTTTTCACTTTTATATGATATATTTTATAAAATAAAATTCTTATTCAGAATAGGGACATAAAAATTTACATTGGATTAATTTTTAGTATTTTTATGGTAATGATCATTTTTTAATGAATAGTAAAAAATAATGACTTTTAATTCAAAACTATCTTTTATTATAATTTATTTGGATAGTTATATTGTAAATTTAATTGGATTTAAATTTTAATTGAATTATATTTTTATCATTTAATCCAATTTTGGTCATTAAATATCATTTTACTTTGAAATTGGCCATAAACGCATGTCAATCTTTTGGTAGTTTTTACTTCTTTAAAACACGTTTTTTGGTTTTGAAAACGGAAAATAATTTAAATTAATTTCTAAGACTTATGTGTTTTGAATTTGAAAAAATGGATTCCTTATTTTGAATCAGGAGGTACAAATTTTTTATATCAGTAAATTTCATTTTTAGACATTATGAATAGTAACAGTAGTAAATATTTTATTTACCATGGTTAAAGGGTAAATATGGTAATTAATGGTAAAAAATATTATTATATTAATATTAAATTACAATAAAATGGGTCTTAATCTTATTGGATGAGATATTTCCAACCACTGGCATCCTTTGGTAGATTTTAGGACCCCATGGAGCCACTTGTGTGTGAAAATGACATTTAATTACTTTTAATTTAAAGATAAGGAAAATATAACCTAAACATATATCTTTTAAATACAATTTTTCTATAAGGCTATATAAATGATATATTAGACTATAAATAATCATTAGAAAGATAAAAAGTGTTTATAAATCATTATATTTTATTTATAATTTTTAGATATTATATAAATAAATTTAATTATGACACAATGGTGAGGCAGTGACTGCTTCATTAATAATGGATTCCAATAAATGATATTATAAATGTTAAAATAAATATAATTTTGTTATTTTTATGTCATCCAAGAATTTTTTAGAAGATATTTACTTGTTATATTTTTATTAATAATTTTGTTTATATGTAATCATGTTGTTATTGTTTTAAAAAAAATTCCTGATATGAATACTGTCAAACTTGGCATAATTCACATTTCAAAATATAAAATATTTTATTAAATATCATAAAATTTTAAAATGTATAATATTTAGCCAAAATGTTTTCATAAGTCTATAATTTTATTATTGACTCATTAATTGGATATTTTTCATGTTTTTATATCTATTTTGATTCTCAATGTGTTAAATGTTTAATAAAACGGTAAGAGTAAAAATGGGTTAAATAAGAAAGATAAGGATTAAAAAATATCCAAAACTGTCTAATTCTTATTGAATGATTTTATTTTGACTTATATTGATATTATATTATAACTAACTGAAGTTGGATTCGTTTATAATCTAAATAGAATTTATAATAAAATAATATTTCAAGATATTCCTTAAGTGTCCCTCCTCCCTATTATAAAAAGAAACCACCTCTAACCCTTACTCACACATCTCAATCCCCCTTGGATCTTCCAACCATTTCCCAAATAAGCTCCCAAAATCCTTATATCCCTCCTAATTATGGGTTACTAGAGTAATGGTTGCCGTATTTGGTATCAAATAATGTTTACTATAAGCTTTTTGATCAAGATTTAGGGAATTATAGAATAACAAACATAATCCTATGATATATTTTGAGTATAAAAATACACAAAGATTCAAAAGTTTTTTTATGGTAGAGATTTTTTTTCAAGATATACTTCCATGTATGGATACTAAAAATGGATTTGGTAATAGAAAATATGTACCTAGCGGTAATAACTCAAAAAAAAGTCATGTCAAACTTGACTCAAGCATTACTAGATACACGAAAATGGTCTTTAATATACACTGAGATTGAAACTCATAGTGGATATTATTTATATAATACAAACTGTGTATACAATCTATTATAAATGATTTTAATATATGATGAAAATTAATGGTATATGTTAAAAATATGGTTTATTATATTTAAAATATGGTTTCATTATTTGGACATCCTATAACTTATTATATGATTTTCTCACTATGATTTTTTTCTTACACAATGATTTTTTGTTTTATTTAATGGATAAAACCCAAAGAAATTTTGTGACATTTAATTTAATGGACTATGTGGTGACTATAAGAAACAAAATAATATACTTACTAGAGTGAAATATATTTTGATTATGCCTAATTAGTTATCCTGAAGCATTATTAACAACATATACGTTAAAAACCTCTCAATCATTTAAAAGAAGACGAGGATGTAATTTTATAAGAGATCAAGTGATGGAGGACATGGAGTAATGAAGGCTTAATTTTATTCACATGATATTTGTGTAATGATAAACCTTGGAAAATTCCATAATATAATTTGAAAATTTTATATTTTTGGAAAATAAGGTCATAATGAAATAAATTTTAGATGAAAATTAAAAAGTATAATTGAAGTAAATAAAACTCATCATATGGATCCATTTATAGATTATTTTCTTGAATGTGGGGAAGTTAGGAATTATCTGAGTTAATTAACTTTGTTAATGGATAACTCCTAGTTCATTAAAGTACCTATGTTGAAATAGAATAATTGAACTATTATTTTGGATTACATAATTATATTTTATATTTTTTTTCCAATGGTATTTTGTTTATAAGAATTTTAAAACATCTAAATATTGTGTTAATTTTGGAAGAATATAATACTTAATTAAATAAATATTATGGAAACCATCATCATTTTATGATTTTATGATTGATAATAAGTTCAAAGTATTAAAAATGATGTTTTGGGGTTTTATTGGTGTCTACTAAGATTAAGGATAATTTGAGAGGCATTTCTCAAAATAAAATCCATTGATTTCATATGTTTTTTAGTGAAAAAGTTATTTAAGGAAGAGTGAAATTACTTCTATGGCAATAAGTTTAATGGTATTTGTATTCTTTAGGGTTTATATTTTTTTGGATGATGTGTTAATTATGTTTTATTATAATTTGGAAAAATTATAGGAATGATATTAATAAATTTTTTGAAAAAGGAAAAATATTCTCATCTGATAAGGCTCTAGGGATTGAACCCAAAAATAATGTATTATAATGGTTTAGAATATACCACTAACCCATGTGATGTATTGATTAATATATCCTTTTTTACATAAAATATATTTAAAAAAATCATGATGAACCAATTGTGTTACTATTGAGGTTTAGATATTAATTTCCAATATTTGATGACATGTAGTAACAATATCCGGTTTGGAAAATATTTAGATATTGAAGAAAGTTCTCATCACTCATTTATAAATTTAATGATCTATTAATAGTTTATTTTTTGCTTTGGTAAAAAAACACATTTTTTGATATTCATTTCTTAGTGTAAGAGATGAAGCGGAAAATGATCGAAGAAAAACCAAAGGATGAAATTATATATATGAAATATAAAGATATAAGATTTAAATATTTATATATATTCATAGAGAGGAAAAAATCTAAAATTTAGTTAAATAATCATGAAACAAAACTATTATCATGTTACCTTCATATCTGAAGAATTAATGGTCGTTTGACTTATTAGTGATTTATAGTTTTGTGGTTGTTGACTCTCTCTTTATCATTCACTTTCTTGTCATCAATGATCTCTATCACTCTCTATAATTATTTGAGATTTTCTTCCATGTCAATATATTCATTTTACACTAATGATATCCATCATGGAAAATTAGAATATGTATTATTTGGTTTCACCTTCATATTTCCCTTTTTCCTTTATTAACTGTAAGTTCTATTACCCCTTTTATGATGTGGGTTTTTCAACAATGGTATATATAAATGTCAAGACCTTGATTTTAGAGATCACGTTTAAATTGAAATTTTTTTATTAAAGGTAGGGAAATGTAACACCCTGAGATTTTAAAATAAAAACATTGTATTTGAAATCTTATGTGACAAGAAACACTAAGTTTAAACAACACCAAAAATTTATTTCTTTAAATTCAATCCATTTGAATGCTTGGGGAACACGCTACCTAGAACCTAAATACAATATACTATAGTATTCTGTTATAAAAAATGAATTATATTTATATTTATTAATATTAATAAATAAATAATTTTTTTTTGAAATAAAAAAGAACCACTTAAAAGAAAAATAAATTTTTTATAAAAAATATTATTCATTTAAAAAATGGTATAGTCTTGCTTTGCAAAAATAATTTAAAAATAATTTTTACCACTTCTAGATAATTTATTTTTTAAATGAACTTTATTTTTTAAATTAACAAATAAATAATATCTTGGGGATATTTTTTCATATTTTTAAAAAATGTTTCATTTTTTTTCTAAATAGTGAAAAATACTTATTTTTAATGAAAATAAAATTTTTGTTTAAATATATTACCTGTATAAATTATATTTTAAATTATTTTTAATGTAAAATTAGTTAAATTATTTATAATTTATCTAATTTATCCTATTATAAAAAATTTAATATTGAAGTTTGTTATTAAAATCATTTATAAATATGATAATTTTCTCAATATCATCCAATTATCTAGAAAAAAAATTTAAGACACTCCACTATTAAATATATTCACAAAAATAGAGCCTTCTGATTCATCATTTTTTCACGTATGGCTAAATATTTCCAATATATCTATGAAATAAAATAAATAAAACACAATTTAATATTTAATAATATTCCAATAAAAATTTACATCAGATGAAAAACATTAAAATAAAGTAAATATCAATTGGATACATCCATCGTTAATGTACGATACCTCCTAATTTATTTTCCTCGACCAAATTCACAATTAAATGAATCCTGATAGTTAAAAATGATAGAGGAAAGATTATATCCATTACAAAAAAGTGTCAATAAAAATCTATATCTATGGTTGTCAATATTAGCTAGTTCTATATTATTCTAAAATATTTATGTAATGAATGTAAAAAATTGTAGTACAACTGCAGTAACATGTTTAAGTAACAATATAAGTAATTTCAATGGTAATAACAACTATAACAGAATATATGAATAATTAATTTTCAATCCATGTGACCTATGATGATTTTAAATTGACACACTATAATATTTTACTTGAATTCCCATCATAAAATTTCACATGCTTTAAAATTTTAAGTATTTTATGTTTATCCCAATTTTTATGCCCTATATTTATATAGAACACTTTTTATTCTCATCTAGAAATATATCGCACTTTATATTAATTATTTTTTATTCCATCCAAGAAATGATGTGGTTCTTAGATTCTCATTTCACATTAAGTAATTTTATGATTTAATTGTCACAAAAAATCTTCTCAGTATTCATAACATTAGAATTATGATGCATCAAATTAATTTCCCAATATGGACATTTGAAGAACATTCATTCTTTCATTTATTTTTTTGTTCTAATTTATATTTATGAAGTACTATGAAATTATTTCTCTATATTGTTTAAATGATGTACCCTACCATTCTCAGTTTCATTATTTACTAGTTGCTGCAACAATTTAGAACATATAAAAAACATTAATGAGGTCTACAATAAGTAGACCCATTGAATTTTTACTTGTTCAACCGAAATCTATGAGATATAATGAGAAATTTGTGATGAAACAAGAAGCACAATTTTGTAGTATGAGTAGTCATTCAGGATCAAATCCAAAGTCAAAAAATGGATAATAAAAACCAGTGAAAGTGTTCCAACCAAATATGTTCCCAAGTCCAAGGAAGTCACTAATGGTCCACATTAAGGAAACAAGAATTTTTAACATTTTTCTAAAAGATTCATCAAATGTCTCAATGTCGTTTCTCCATAACTCTTATAATTATTAAATTATAGGTTTCAAGTGTACATCAATATCACTTCCGGGTATTTTTTCACAAAAATAATCCATTAAATGATAATATACATTTATTTCATACACATCAAAAAAGGAATATTGTAAGGGATAAAAACAAATGGCCAAATACTATAACTCATACTCAAAGACTAAAAAGTATTGAATTAATCGACATCCAATCCCAATCACACATTATTTGGATTAGATAAGGAATATAGATTTAGCTAATCAAATGTATTCCATGATTTTGAATCTCTTGGATGTCACATTAACCCATCATTGTTATTATCTATAGAATTCCACTTCATGTTCTTAGTACTTTCTGATGACATGAATAATCATTACAATTGGGGGATTAAAAGGATTTAATGCAAAACCATTGTAGGTACAAAAAATTATCTTTTTATTTATAGTATTATATTGACATAGAATTCCAAAATCACCCATTTACTTCCATGTAATAGTTGATCATATTTTGAAACCCTACCTATATGAATCCTCTCCCCAATTAAGCACACAATATTTAGTATAATCATTTATTTTTTGTATAATTTATACCAAAAATGTTAACAATATTTTCATATCATAAAAATATGTAGTGATCATAGATTTATAAAATGCATCATGCATAAATTACAATATCATGGGCATCACCTTATTTGTAATTCTGTATATGAATTTGATATCGTACAACATCAGTATAAAAGAATGTTTTGAATATTATAGACATCCACCATATAACTATTGGTTTCAATTAATAACTAAATCATAAAATTAATTTTTCTACTCAATAAATATCTATCGTACATTAGCCTCCACAACATCAAGTGGAGGATCCAATGATATGTTACCATCTTGATCATGTATCCCTATAGTCCCAAAAACATCATTTTCAAGTTACTGTTCTATAACCCCAATAGATTTTTCTAATATGTTTTTATGTTGATGTTGTTACTTTTAAATTCTAAATGAATCATTTATAATGTATTTAATTTCAATTTCTATTATCGATGAAAGTAGTATCTCATTCTGTATATTGACATCAACACACAATATTTCTGTAACATTTTATTCTCCAGGACAAATCTAACAAAAACATTGAGAATGGAATTTATTCAGTATACAGGTTTCATAATCTTTATTTCTCTTGAACCATATTATAAATTTACATTTAAAGTATAAACATATTATTGTCCCATCAACACATCCATTGGAAGTTTCAGAATCTAAAACCTTCTCCAAACCCTTAGTATATTAACAAGTGTTCCTAATTAATGTGATCAAGCATTTATCCACATATCCAGAAGTTCCTACACATACTAAAATAAAAATAAAATAGATAATAAATATTATTTCAATTAAAAAAATTAGTAATTAATTCAAAATAAACAATATAAAAAATTCTTTATGTGGATTAATTTGATTATATATTTTAATCCCATCATTTTTCTTAAATTTTAATTGGAATAAATATATTTAATTACAAAATAATATATTTTCTATATGTTTGTTTGATGAGTTTCAAATGTAAAATGGATGTGATAGTAAAAAATTAAATATTTACCAAGTAATTAAATAACCTTACAATCCAAACTCATGTATAATGATAAAATAAAATGTGTTTTGAATATAACCAACACTCAATTTTTATACATTATTTATAAATTTAAAAATAAAGAGGAATATGCCATTATTATATTTTTTCAAGAAGGATTTAAAATTATATAATAGATACATAGAAAACACATTAAATGTAAAAAATATTCAACTGAAATTGAGAGGTTATGAAAATCACCCTGGATCAGTGAGAAAAGGTACTAAAAAAATGGTGTGATGGTAGATGATTTGGGATTTGGAGGGGGGCATGGTATAAAGGGAGGACATGGGATCGAGGGTTAATGCATGGGAGTGGTAGTGAGGTATAAGTGGATTGAAAACAAGGTCTTGTTAGTGAGGGATTGAGGGATCTCCATGTATCATTTTCTGATTCTACAAAAAAACATACGAGAAAAAATCCTTGGAAATTGGACATATTACAATAAAATTCTATACAAACACTATCTAATGAAAAAAAAAGAATAGGGGAAAGAGAAATTTTAGACTCACCTTAATTTTTTAATTAAACTAAATGGTGGGTAAATAAACCATGGAAGTGGGATATCCATTATGGCATTCATAGGAGGAAAGGACGGTGTGGTATAGGATATACTAGATAAATGGAGGAAAATATATTGAGCATGGGGATCAGTGACTTATTTGTAAAGGGTAAAGGGAAAATAGAGTGGAGTAGAGTGCTTGAAGAGGGTATTTGAGGGATCTGGTATCAGTGGGGGTAGGGGAATTAATGGATCGGGGAGGGGAGTCGATGACTCGGGGCATAGTGAGGGAATGGGTTTTGATGTTTCAAGTAGAAGAGTCTAGGGATTGAGGATCAGTGAGGGGAGGTGTGACGACCCAAAAATTAGGAATAATATTTGTTTCATGAGAAAATATTGGTTATATTATTTTTTACTCAAAAAACTATATCTATTTAATAATGAAGAGATTATAATTTGAAATGTGACCATTGGGTTTTTATAACTATATAACCATTGATAAATATTACTATTGGAAGATTTACTCCTAAAAATAATTTTAAAATTATAATTAATGTTTATAAGTGGAAACTATTATGAATATTTAATGAATAAAATAGAAAAAATGATCTCAACTAGTAGTGTCTTGTCATACAAATCCCATTTTTCAGATCTTGGGAAGGAGGTAACCTCACTGGGCTTTGCTCTTGACCAAACTGATGCTGAACTTTAACAAGTGAAGCTTGAAAAAAAATCTCCTCCGGGTGAAGTTCATGTTAGTGGATATTACCACTCAGTCGATGTAAGATGATGTACCCCCCAACACTACCACTATTGAGGACCTTACTCTTAGGGAATATGGAAGTGTAATTATGGATTATGTGTTGTGTCACGAACCAGCCCGGGGTGAACCTAAACTGGTCACCCGAGTCGGCTCGTGGAAAGTCCCGATGGGCATTCCCGATCCCCCCGGGATGGAAACTAGTGCCGGGCATCAAAGTTAAAACATTGGGAACGATTTGGCCCAAAAAAGATAATTAAGTAAATAAGAATAAACAAGAAAGAAAAGTACAAAACTCTAGCAGTGAAATGAAATAAAACCAAACAGAAGACGTACCTCCATGTGACCCTTCAGTCACCTCCCAACCAAGGCCAACATTGCTCACAAAATGAGCAACTAAGCCAAGAAAACTTGAATGAGGGAAACCTGTGACTGAAATGATAAAAAAGGCGTGAGCATTAAAAATGATCAGTAGGTATGCCAAAGTAAACCACAGAATCCAACCAAGACCACATTCCAGAAACAGTCCCAAAAACACCAGTTTGCACATACAAAGATATAAAATAGGGGTTTTCATATTTTAAAGGAAAAAGGATCATGATTTACCATTTCAAAAACCAACACACGCCACAACACATTTTCCCCAAAACAAAGCATTTATTGAAAACTAAATTTCAAATCCATGTTTATCACATTTGTGAAAAAGAAGAACAGGTAATAAGTAAATGCTGGAAACCAAGTGCAAGTAAAAGAAAAAAAGAAGATATAGGCAATAACCATGGGTGATCCTAAACATCCCTAGAAAAACCCCTGGACATACTCGGTTTCAGACTACCTGCCGGCGTGGTACTCTATAGCCAATAACCAACTGACCACCCTAATAGCCAACCAGTGGAACATCCCTCCTGGCCTGTCCATGACTCCAGGGGGTACTAACCCGTCTAATTAGGGCTATCAAGCAACCATCACTCGATAATATATAAGAGGCCAAGGATCCCATGGTGATTTCGATAATACTGTGTAAGTAGAAGGCCCTCACACGTGTGACTCTTCTCACCGCATTTGCCAACCCCTTACACAGACACCACCACACGACAACCCTCAAAGGAAAGTCCACCTGTAGAGATGCCCAAAAATATGTATATATGAAATTCTTTCACATTCAACAAGGTGCCAACCGGGCCTTCACAGCATGTGCAGTTTCAAAACATTTCGTAAATGAGTTAAGTTTCCAATTGGGCACACACACTTTTCCCAAAAGTCAGTACAAAAACCCCATTCAAAACCCAATACCAAACGGGCCTTCAAACCGAACAACCATTCAACTCACACCAAAGTCCAACCAGGCCAACTTCATTTCATCTCTCATTTAAATACCAAACCATTTCATAAAAAACCTATCTTTAAGAAAATATAGTTTTTTTGTGTCATTTTCATTTAGAGGCACATCCATGGGAGCACATAGTGCTCCCATGGATGTTCCAGAATTCAACGGCACATCTAGTTTTTTGAAGAATCGCCATAAAAAACATTTTCATAAAACACTTAGCATTGAAACCAAACCCAATTCTTTCACAACACTTTATAAAAGAAAACTGTATCTTTCAAACCAAACACTCTTTCCAAAACATTTCTAAAACAACCAATTAGTTCATAATTTTGTCAAAAAGACACACCAAACCAAATCTTACATTTCCAAAACACAATCACTATCAATTACAACCAAACACATCACAAGGAATTCAATTTAACTTTACCAAGAACCTATTCATTTCATATAAACCAACATCAAAAGCCACTTTAAGAAATTTAAAACAACAATAAAACTATGTCAGGTGCTTTTCATAAACTCAACATAAATGCAATGATATAAAATAATTAATTGAAAACATTAAAGTTCTCAAGGTTTGAATCAAAAAGGGAAATGGTTGGAAACACCAACCTTGGTTAACCCATTTCCAAAACACACGCTCTTCCAGTGGTAACCATCTTCACACGTCACACAGTCGTGCGCACATGTCTTTGATGTGCATATATATATATATATATATATTTGTATATATATATGTATATAAATATATACACCATACACCTATATACCATAAGTATACATATCCTGTAATTCAAATAGCGAGACATTGCTAAATTAATAATTCAGGTAAAGCTGACTCTGGACCGGATAAAGACCTCAAGGGTCCGAAACTCAATTTCACATTAAAATTAGCGTAAGAATATATATAACAATGTATAAATACATCCTTACCCAAATATCGGTGATAAACATACTCGCGCTCACCCGCGGTTGTCGGAGCGTGGTCTAATGGTCCTGACAAGCTGCTCGCACAACCTTGAACATATAAACACATCACCACATTAAACCTGAGTCGCGGGCTTCGACCAAACCAAATCAGACGAGGAAACAATAGCGATGCGAATTACATTTTAAAAAAACGTCAAAAAGACATTTGTCACTTAAGCAAGCAAATCATTGTAGAAGCATATTGACATAAACCAGAAACTGACTCAAAATATATTCTTAATCAATTCTAAAAATTTAAAAACTCTATAGCAAGATAATTATTCACATAAAAAAGTTTCGAAACAAGTTTTAAAACAAAAAATAAAGATTGAAAACATTAATGGAGTGCTCTGTAAATAAAAATACGCAATATCACCTTCCTCGGAGGGGATGAATACAATCGTGCATCAACGGAAGGGAGAAAAGAACCTTGTGGACCCTTCACATACCTAAAAAAAAGAGTAACACACACAAACAAAAATCCCTCAGTTAGGGTTAGGCCAACTCAAAGAAAACCCAAAAAAACATGAAAAGATAAGGATACCAGAGAGGGGGGGGGGGGGACTCACACCGGTTGAGGGTGGTGTGGACGGAGCTGGAGGGGTCAGTCAGAGCATGCGGGGTCGGACGGAGTAGGCGGGTCGGCTGGAGGTCAGGGGGGGGGGGGGGTGGATGGACGGCGTAGGGAGCAGGTGCGAGCAGCGGAGAAGGTAGGAGGAGGCTGGGAGGGGGTTTTGGCATAGAGAGGAGGAGGCCGGGAGGCGGGCCGTGGCCGGAGGGAGCTCCGGCAGGGAGCGCGCGCGCAGGAACGGACCAGGGGGGCGTGCTGCACGATTCCGAGGGGGGGGGGCTCCTGGGGTGGGTAGATTAGGTTTCCATTTTTTTCTTAATAATAATAATAATAATAATTATTTAATTATAATAATAATAGTTATTATAATAAAAACATTTATAATAATAAAACCATTTAAAAAATATATAAAAACACACACACACACATATATATATACATATATAGACATATATACCTATATATAAACATATATAAACATATATACATATATATCAATACACATATAAACATATATACACATATAAACATATATACACATATAAACATATATACACATATAAACGTATATATATATATACACATAACGTTAAAACATAAACATATATAAACATATATACACATATATATTTATTTATTTATCCACTCAACCAACTAATTTAATAACATTAAAACTAGATGACCGTGTGGTATTTGCGCACCATACGGTATCCAAGCGGACTGCAAGTGGGCTTCATGTACCCAAGCGGAAAGCATGTGACCAAGCGGACTGCGCGTCTAAAACGTACGGTGTTCGCGCACTATCCCAAACCATAAACTCATCCCAACATTATAATTTTAAACCGGGACTCACCCGCACTTATGCAAAATCACCTGACGCCAAGAGAAATAAAATAAATAAAATGATTAAAAAACGGGTGTGACAATTCTCCCCACCAAAAACACTTTCTTCCCCCAAAAAGTCACCAAGACAACAGTTAGCATAACTTGAGTCGATGCCTAGGAAAAACCAAAAGAAAATGAGAGGCTCAGAGTGACCATTACCAACACAAGTCACACCCGACCAACTCGAGTACAATCAATGTCAGAGGTTAAGGGGAGAACACGGGAGGGTTCTCCCCACCATATAAATTTACTAACACAGGGACCTTGAAACTCGAACACACCACCCTAGGGGGGGGGGATGTGGGAACTACCCAAACCGTACTCATCCTATCTTCTCAATGCTAACAGAACAACTCCACCACTAGGATTAAAACTATTCTGGAAAAAACTGGCACACTGAGACATCGGGAAGGAAGAATTCCCTACAAATCTCAAACACAATAAATAAAAAGCCACGGAGAGGCGTCCGACCTAATAAAGACCCTAGAAACGACATCCATTAATTTTTCAGAACCAAATATACCCCTAACGTACGCACCTGAGACCATCCTCATGATCAAAACGGGTTCGTTTAGTCACGAACCTGACACGTTTCAAAGAATCTGAACGATTTAGAAACTACACCAAGAGAAAATGAGGACACTTGGATTACAGTTGAACAAGATCATTGTGAAACCACAACAAGGATGATATTACAACGACGACAATAATTGAACCAGAAATATTTGGATATTTCCCTTCAAAAGGCTGAAAACATGGACATGACCAAGGTTCCACACACTCTCAGCAATTCCTGACTATGCACGAGCTTCACCCTGAGACCGGTGGTTGGGGCTCTGATGGATGAAGCATCTCCTGCCTCACAGTCATCCATTTGCATCCTCCAGTCCCCAACTTCTTCTCCTCAATGATTCAAATGCCCATGACGGTGGCACGTTTTCAAAGGGATGAAAGATGATGGCTTATAATGCCCAAAGAGGCTACACTAGTGGCACATAAGAGAATAGTTAGATAACCTGGAAGTCGGCATTAACGAAGATGCTGTCTCGGCAACAGGTTCCTACGGCATGCACTCCTTTCTAGATGGGTAACCCACACTAAAGGCAATTACTATCAAACACACCCCCCAACTTCAATGATGGAAAGACATTTCACCTTCACTAGTCCAAAACTGGACACTCAAATAAACCTGAGACGGTACGAGTCCTAAAAACCCTGGGAGTTCCCAACTGCCTGAAGACCCACTCTACTTTCACAACCACACAACTTCTTCAAACAAACTTTGATTACTTTGATCGATATGAAACATGAAAAATGAACGAAAACTGGGCATGACTCATTAGCAACCTTAGCGACCTTTCTGGGCAGCATACTCAGAACAACATAAAAAACAAAACTGAAAACGACATCTAGCCAACACTCAATCAAAGAAACAACCCGATTCAAGGGCCACAAACTCATAATCTAAACATATTCAAACATAAGTAAAAAAATTCTTTTCCAAAAACCGTCATTTATTTTAAATTTTAAAACTCGCCTATGGCCCCTTATGGACTATCACATGTGCGTTCACCAAATCCTGGCTACATCGCTCGCGGACAAGTGCTCCCACACACTCTCTACACATATCGTTGCACATATGATCCTCTATAAGGAATACCATGGTTCGAACAATTCTTTCCCTTATTAAATCCAAAAAAAGAAATAAAATTTTCTAAATCGAAACTCTCCCACTTTAAAAATTCAGTTTACAAATTTCAAAACAATTTTAAAGAAACAATTTTCCACTTTAAAATCACTTTCATTTTTAACCCAAGCTCACATCAACTGAGATAAAAATGAAACACAGTCAACAAAAAACCACCGGAATGAGGAACTAATGCATATACATAACTTGGTAACATGGTGGTGAGCCATATCCCAAGTAAGGTATATCACTAAAAGGACCTTGAACTGGACACTTGGACTCCACATGGGTCACCACCCCATGTGAGGACACAACATGAACCCGTTTTCCTTCATTATCATCCCTCGAACCATAACAATCGAAGGCAAAAGACTCAAAACCTAGACTACCCCTGGTAACTCAGGTCTTGTCACGGGCGGTGGTGATCAAGCACCAACCCGAAATCTACCTCCTGAGTCCCTAAAAATCCTAATCTCCTTATACCAGACATCCCAAATATCAAGGGCCTCCTCTGCTACCATTTTTTCACAAACCAGCCCGCGGTGAACCTGAACCGGTCACCCAAGTCGGCTTGCGGCAAGTACCGAGGGGCATTCCCGATCCCCCCGGTATAGAAACTAGTGCCGGGCATCAAAGTTAAAACACTGGGAACGATTTGGCCCAAAAAAAGATAAATAAGTAAATAAGAATAAACAGAAAAAAGAACTAAACTCTAGTAGTGGAAAGAAATAAATCAAAATAGAAGACGTACCTCCATGTAACCCTTCTGTCACCTCCCAACCAAGGCCAACATTGCTCCCAAAATGAGCAACTCAGCGAAGAAAACTTGAACGAGGGAAACCTACAACTGAAATGATAAAAAAAGGCATGATCATTAAAAATGATCAGTAGGGATGCCAAAGTAAACCATAGAATCCAACCAATACCACTTTCCAGAAACAATCCCAAAAACACTAGTTTACACATATAAATATAGAAAATAGGGTTTTAATATTTTAAAGGAAAAGGATCCTGATTTACCATTTAAAAAACCAACACACACCACAACCCGTTTTCCCCAAAACAATGCATTTCTTTAAAACTGAATTTCAAATCCATGTTTATGAAATTTGTGAAAAATAAGAACAGGAAATAAGTAACTGCTAGAAACCAAGTGAAAGTAAAAGTAAACAAGCAGATATAAGAAATAACCATGTGTGATCCTAAAAATCCCTAGAAAAACCCCTGAACGTACTCGGTTTCAGACTACCTGCCGGTGTGGTACTCCATAGTCAATAGCCAACTGGCCGCCCTAATAGCCAACCAGTGGCACATCCCTCCTTGCCTGTCCACGACTCTAGGGGGTACTAACCCATCTAATCAGGGCTACCAAGCAACCGTCACTCGAAAATCTATAAGACCCCCAAGAACCCATGGTGATTTTGATAATACTGTGTAAGTAGGAGGCCCTCGTACGCGTGACTCATCTCACCACACTTGCAAACCCCTTACACGAACACCACCACATGAAAAACCTTGAAGGGAAGTCCCCCTGTAGAGATTCCCAATAATATGTATATATGAAATTCTTTCACATTCAACAAGGTGCCAACCGGGCCATCACAACATGTGCAGTTTCATAACATTTCGTAAATGAGTTATGTTGCCAATCGGGCACACACACATTTCCCAAAAGTTAGTACAAACACCCCATTCAAAACCCAATACCAAACAAGCCTTCAAACTGAACAACCATTCAACTCACACCGAAGGCCAACCGGGCCAACTTCTTTTCATCCCTCTTTGAAATACAAAACCATTTCATCAAAAAACAATCTTTAAGAAAATATAGTTTTTATGTGTCATTTTCATTTGGAGGCACATCCATGTGAGCACCTAGTGCTCCCATGGATGTGCCAACATCCAATGGCACATCTATTTTTTTAAAGAATAATCTTAGAATCCATTTTTATAAAACCCATAGCATTGAAACCAAACCCAATTCTTTCACAACACTTTATAAAAGAAAACTACATCTTTGAAACCAACCACCCTTTCCAAAACATTTCTAAAACAACCTATTGGTTCATCATTTTTTCAAAAAAACACACCAAACCAAATATTACATTTCCAAAACACAATCACTATCAATTACAACCAAACACATCACAATGAACTCAATTTAACTTTACCATGAACCTATTCATTTCATATAAACCAACATCAAAATCCACTTGCAGAAATTTAAAACCACAATAAAACTATGTCAGATGCTTTTCATAAATACAACAGAAATGAAAAAATATAAGAGAATTAATTAAAAAAATTAAAGTGCTCAAGGTTTGAATCAAAAAGGGAAATGGTTGGAAACACCTACCTCGGTTAACCCATGTCCAAAACGCACACTCTTCCAGTGGTAACCATCTTCACACGTCACACAATCGTGCACACATGTCTTTGATGTGCATATATACATATATATATATATATATGTGTGTGTGTGTGTGTGTGTGTGTATAAATATATACACCATACACCTATATACCATAGGTATACATATCCTACAATGAAAATAGAGAGACATTGATAAATTAATAATTCAGGTAAAGCTGACTCCGGACCAGATAAAGACCCCAAGGGTCCGCAACTCAATTTTACATTTTAATTGGCGTAAGAATATATAACAATGTATAAATATATCCTTACCCAAATATTGGCGATAAACGTAGTCGCGCTCACCCACGGTTGTCGGAGCGTGGTCCAACAATCCTGACAAGATTCTCACACAACCGTGAACATATAAACACGTCACCACATTAAACCCGAGTCGCGGGCTTTGACCAAACCAAATCGGACGAGGAAACAATAGCGATGCGAATTAAATTTCAAAAAAACGTCAAAATAACATTTGTCACTTAAGCAAGAAAATCGTCGTAGACGCATATTGACATAAACCAGGAACGGACTCAAAATATATTCTTAATCAATTCTAAAAATTTCAGAACTCTGTAGAAAGATAATTAAGCGCATAACAAAGCTGTGAAACAAGTTTTAAAACAAAAAGGAAGAGTGAAAACATAAATGGAGTGCTCCAGAAATAAAAATATGTGAAATCATCTTCCTCGGAGGGGCGTGAATACAATCGCTCCTCAACGGTAGGTAGAAAAGAACCTCGCGGACCCTTCACATATGTAAAAAAAGTGGAACACACACAAACAAAAATCCCTCAGTTAGGGTTTGGCCAACTCAAAGAAAACCCTAAGAAAACATGTAAAGATAAGGCTACCGGAGAGTGGGGGGAGTCACATTGGTTGAGGGTGGTGCGACCAGAGCAGGCGGGGTCGGCTGGAGGTCAGGGGGGGGGGGGGGGGGCGAGGTGGTCGGACGACGCGGGGAGCAGGTGAGGGCAGAAGTGAAGGGAGGAGAAGGCCGGGAGGGGGTTGCGGCTTAGAGAGGAGGAGGCCGGGAGGCAGGCCGCGACCGGAGGGAGCTCCGGCAGGGAGCACACACGTAGGAATGGACCATGGGGGGCTGCACGATTCCGAGGGGGGGGTGGCGCCGCCTGGGCTGGGTAGATTAGGTTTCCATTTTTTTTAATAATAATAATTATAAAAATTAGTTAATTATAATAATAATAATAGTTATTATAATCAAAACATTTATAATAATAAAACCATTAAAAAAAATATAAACAGACACACACACACACACACACATATATACATATATAGACATATATACCTATATATAAACATATATATATCTATACACATATAAACATATATACACATATAAAAATATATACACATATAAACATATATACACATATAAACATATATTCACATATAAACGTATATATATATACACATAACGTTAAAACATAAACATATATAAACATATATACACATATATATTTATTTATTTATCCGCTCAACCAACTAATTTAATAACATTAAAACTGCATGACCATGCGGTATTCGCACACCGTACGGTATCCAAGAAGACTGCAAGCTGGCTGCACGTACCCAAGCAGAAAGCACGTGCCCAACCGGACTGCGCGTCTTAAACGTACGGTGTTCGCGCACCATCCCAAACCATAAACTAATCCCAACATTAAAATTTTAAATCGGGACTCACCCGCACTTACGCAAAATCACATGACGCCAAGAGAAATAAAATAAATAAAATGACTAAAAAAACAGTTGTGAAAATTCTCCCCACCACAAATACTCTCTGCCCCCTGAAAGTCACTAAGACAACAGTTAGCATAACTCGAGTCCGTGCCCAGGAAAAACCATAAGAAACTGAGAGGCTCGGGGTGACCATTACCAACACAAGTCACACCCAACCAACTCAAGTACAATCATTGTCTGAGGTTGAGGGGAGAACAAGGGAGGGTTCTCCCCACCACAAAAATTTACTAACACGGGGACCTTGAAACTCGAACACACCACCCCAGGTGGAGAAATGTGGGAACCCCCCAAACTGAACTCATCCCAAATTCTCAATGCTAACGAAACAACTCCACCACTAGGATTAAATCTATTCTGGGAGAAACTGGCACATGGAGACACCGGGACAGAAGAATTCCCTACAAAACTCAAACGCAATAAATGAAAAGGCACGAAGAGGTGTCCATCCTAATAAAGATCCCAGAAATGACACCCATTAATTCTGCAAAACCAAATATCCCCTTAACGTAAGTAGCTGAGACCATCCCCATGATCAAAACGTGTTCGTTTAGTCATGAACCTGACGCCTTTCAAATAATCTGAACGATTTAGAAACTACACCAAGAGAAAATGAGGACACTTGGATTTCTGTAGAACAAGCTCATCGCACAACCACAACAATGATGATCTTGCAACGAAGAAAAGAATTGAAAAAAAACTTTGGATATTTCCCTTAAGAAGGCTGAAAACATGGACCAGACCAAGGTTCCACACACTCTCGGCAATTCCTGACTATGCGCGAGCATCACCCCGAGACCTTTGGTTGGGGCTCTGATGGCTGAAGCATCTCCTGCCTCACAGTCATCCATTTTCATCCTCCAATCCCCAAATTCTTCTCCTCAATGATTCAAATTCCCATGATGGTGGCACGTTTTCAAAGGGATGCAAGATGATGGCTTAGAATGCCTAAAGAGGCTACACTAGTGGTACATAAGAGAATAGTTAGACAACCTGGAAGTCAGCACCGACGATGATGCTATCTCAGCGATAGGTTCCTCCGGCAGGCACTCTTTTCCCAATGGGGAACCCTCACTAAAGACAATTACCGTCAAACACACCCCAAACTTCAATGATGGAAAGACCTTTCACCTTCACTAGTCCAAAACTGGACCTTCAAATAAACCTGAGACAGTACGAACCCTAACAACCCTGGGAGTTCCCAACAGCTTGAAGACCCAATCTACTTTCACAACCACAAAAATGCCTCTAACAGACTTTTATTTCTTTGATCGATAGGAAACATGAAAAAAGAATTGAAAACTGGGCGTGACTCATTAGCACCCTTAGAGACCTTTCTGGGTGGCATACTCAGAACAACACAAAAAAAAAACAACTGAAAATGGCATCTACCCAACACTCAATCAAAGCAAAAGCCTGATCCAATGGAAAAAACTCATAATCTAAACATATACAAACATAAGTAAAAAATTTCTATTCAAAAAATGGTCATTTCTTTTAAATTTTAAATCTTTCCTATGGCCCCTTATGAACTATCACAAGTGCGTTCACCAAATCCCGGCTACACCGCTCACAGACAAGTGCTCCCATGCACTCTCTACACATATCGATGCACATGTGATCCTCCATAAGGAACAACAAAGTTCGAACACTTCTTTCCCTTATCAAATCCAAACAAGCAATAAAAATTTCTAAATCGAAACACTCCCAATTTAAAAATTCAGATTACCAATTTCAAAACAATTTAAAAGAAACAATTTTCCACTTTAGAATCTCTTTCATTTTTAACACAATCTCACATCAACCGAGATCAAAACAAAACATAGTCAACAACAACCCACCAGAATGAGGAACTAGTGCATATACCTAACTCGACGACATGGTGGTGAGCCATATCCCAAGTAAGGAATATCACTAAAAGGACCTTGAACTAGACACTTGGACTCAACATGGGTCACCACCCCATGTGAAGACACAACATGAACCAGTTATCCTTCATTATCATCACTTAAACCATAATAATCAAAGGCAAAAGACTAAAAACCCAGACTACCCCTGGTTAGTCAGGTCTCGTCACGGGCGGTGGTGATCAAGCACCAACCCGCAACCTACCTGTTGAGTCCCAAAAAATCCTATCTCATTCTACCAGACATCTCAAATATTAAGGGCCTCCTCTGATACCATTTTTTCACGAACTGGCCCGGGGTGAACCTGAACCGGTCACCCGAGCCGGCTCGCGGCAAGTCCCGAGGGGCATTCTCGATCCCCCAGGGATGGAAACTAGTTCCGGGCATCAATGTTAAAACATTGGGAACGATTTGTCCCAATAAAAGATAAATAAGTAAATAAGAATAAACAGAACAAAAGAACTAAACTCTAGCAGTGGAAAAAAATAAAACCAAACAACAGACGTACCTCCATGTGACCCTTCGGTCACCTCCCAACCAAGGCCAACATTGCTCCCAAAATTAGCAACTCGTCCAAGAAAACTTGAATGAGGGAAACCTATGATAGAAATGATAAAAAAGTCGTGACCATTAAAAATGCTCAGTAGAGATTCCAAAGTAAACCACAGAATCCAACCAAGACCACTTTCCAGAAAAAATCCCAAAAACACGAGTTTGCACATACAAAGATAGAAAATATGGTTTTCATATTTTAAAGGAAAAGGATCCTGATTTACCATTTCAAAAACCAACACACGCCACAACCCATTTTCCCAAAAACAATG
The DNA here is from genome assembly GCA_963277665.1 of Viscum album. Taxonomy (NCBI): domain Eukaryota; kingdom Viridiplantae; phylum Streptophyta; class Magnoliopsida; order Santalales; family Viscaceae; genus Viscum; species Viscum album. The sequence continues at coordinate 192,288,959 of OY728166.1, forward strand.
CATTTATTGAAAACTGAATTTCAAATCCATGTTTATCACATTTGTGAAAAATAAGAACAAGTAATAAGAAAATGCTGGAAACCAAGTGCAAGTAAAAGTAAACAAGCAGATATAAGAAATAACCATGGGTGATCCTAAACATCCCTAGAAAAACCCCTAGACGTACTCGGTTTCAGACTACCTGCCGACGTGGTACTCCATAGTCAATAACCAACTGGCCGCCCTAATAGCCAAACAGTGACACATCCCTCCTGGCATGTCTACGACTCCAGGGGGTACTAACCCGTCTAATCAGGGCTAGTAAGCAACCGTCACTCGATAATCTATAAAACACCCAAGAACCCATGGTGATTTCGATAATACTGTTTAAGTAGGAGGCCCTCGCACACGTGACTCATCTCACCGCACTTGGCAACCCCTTACACGGACACCACCACATGAAAACCCTCGAAGGGAATTCCCCCTGTAGAGATGCCCACAAATATTTACATATGAAATTCTTTCACATTCAACAAGGTCCCAACCGGGCCTTCACAGCATGTGCAGTTTTAAAACATTTTTCAAATGAGTTAAGTTGCTAATCGGGCACACACACTTTTCCCAAAAGTCAGTACAAACACCCCATTCAAAACCCAATACCAAACAGGCCTTCAAACCGAACAACCATTAAACTCACACCAAAGGCCAACTGGGTTTCATCCCTCTTTGAAATACCAAACCATTTCATCAAAAACCTATCTTTAAGAAAATATAGTTTTTATGTGTCATTTTCATTTAGAGGCACATCCATGTGAGCACCTAGTGCTCCCATGGATGTGCCAACATCCAATAGCACATATAGTTTTTTGAAGAATAACCTTAGAAACCATTTTCATAAAACACTTATCATTGAAACCAAACCCAATTATTTCACAACACTTTATAAAAGAAAACTGCATATTTCAAACCAACCACCCATTCCAAAACTTTTATAAAACAACCTATTAGTTCATCATTTTTTCAAACAAACACAAAAAACCAAATCTTACATTTCCAAAACACAATCACTATCAATTACAACCAATCACATCACAAGGCAGTCAATTCAACTTTATCAAGAACCTATTCATTTCATATAAACCAACATCAAAAGCCACTTTCAGAAATTTAAAATAACAATACAACTATGTCAGATGCTTTTCATAAACAAAACAGAAATGGAACGATATAAAAGAATTAATTTAAAATATTCAAGTGCTCAAGGTTTGAATCAAAAAGGGAAAAGGTTGGAAACACCTACCTCGGTTAACCCATGTCCAAAACACACGCTCTTCCAGCGGTAACCATCTTCACACGTCACACAATCGTTCACACATGTCTTTGATGTGAATATATACACCATACACCTATATACCATAGGTATACATATCATGCAATACAAATAGTGAGACATTGATAAATTAATAATTCAGGTAAAGCCGACTCTGGACCAGATAAAGACCTCAAGGGTCCGCAACTCAATTTCACATTTAAATTGGCGTAAGAATATATAACAATGCATAAATATATTCTTACCCAAATATCATCGATAAACGTAGTCGCGCTCCCCCGCGGTTGTCGGAGCGTGGTCCAACGGTCCTGACAAGCTACTCGCACAAACTTCAACATATAAACACATCACCGTATTAAACCCGAGTCGCGGGCTTCAACCAAAACAAATGGGATGAGGAAACAATAGCGATGAAAATTACATTTAAAAAAAATGAAAATAACATTTTTCACTTAAGAAATCCAATCATCGTAGACACATATTGACATAAAAAAGGAACTGACTCAAAATATATTCTTAATCAATTATAAAAATTTCAGAACTCTATAGCAAGATAATTAAGCACATAACAAAGCTGCGAAACAAGTTTTAATATAAAAAGGAAGAGTGAAAACATTAATGGAGTGATTCATAAATAAAAAAACGCGAAATCACCTTCCTTGGAGGTGTGCGAATACAATCGCGCCTCAACGGAAGGGAGAAAAGAACCTTGCGGACCATTCACATACCTAAAAAAAGAGGAACACACACAAACAAAGAGCCCTCAGCTAGGGTTTGGCCAAATAAAAGAAAACCCTAAGAGAACCTGTAAAGATAAGGATACCAGAGAGAGGGGGGAGTCACACCGGTTGAGGGTGGTACGACCGGAGCTGGCGGGGTCGGCCTGAGCAGGCGGGGTCGGCCAGAGCAGGCGGGGTGGTCCGGAGCAGGCAGGGTCGGCTGGAGCAGGTGGGGTTGGCTGGAGGTCCAAGGGGGGTATGGGTGATCAGACGGTGCATGGAGAAGGTGCGGGCAGCGACGAAGGGAGGATGAGGCCGGGAGGGGGTTGCGGCTTAGAGAGGAGGAGGCCGGGAGGCAGGCTGCGGCCGGAGGGAGCTCCGGAAGGGAGCGTGCACGCAGGAACAGACCAAGGGGGGCGCTGCGTGATTTTGAGGGGGGGGGGGGGTGCCTGGGCTGGGTAGATTAGGTTTCCATTTTTTTAATTAATAATAAAAATAATAATAATAATTAGTTAATTATAACAATAATAATAGTTATTATAATCAAAACATTTATAATAATAAAACCATTTAAAAAAAATATAAACACACACATATATATATATAGACCTATATAGACATATATACCTATATATAAACATATATAAACTAATATATATCTATAAACATATAAACATACAAACACATACAAACATATATACACATATAAACATATATACACATATAAACACATATAAACATATAAACACATATATATATACATACATAATGTTAAAACATAAACATATATAAACATATATACACATATTTTTTTTTATTTATCCACTCAAACAACTAATTTAATAAAGTTAAAACTGGATGACCGTGCGGTATTCGCGCACCGTATGGTATCCAAGCGGACTGCACGTACCCAAGCGGAAAGCAGGTGCCCAAGCGGACTGTGCGTCTTAAATGTATGGTGTTCGCGCACTATGCCAAACCATAAACTCATCCCAACATTAAAATTTTAAACCGGGACTCACCCACACTTACACAAAATCACCTGACGCTAAGAGAAATAAAATAAATAAATTGACTAAAAAAATGGGTGTGACATGTTGAGTCCCTAGTTACTCAAAGTGTAATTCCATTATTTAAATAATTTTTTGGTCCATCATCATTATTTTAAGAATAGTTTTTCTTAATAAAATTGAGATGGAATTTGAAAACTTATTTTTTCAAATAGGGATTTCACTATTCAAAAAATAAATAATTATTATAATAATAAAATGTACTCTGAATAATTAAATAGTATGATTAAAAAAATATTATTTAAAAATATATGATAAAATAATTTTTTTTTTACGTTTTGTAAATTTACTATCCATTTTCAATCTGCTATTATTTTTAATAAAAAATGGTTTTGTATTTTTAAAGGTTGAAATTATCATATTTAAAAAATTATTATGACAAAAATAAATAATTTTTTTAAATCATAATGACGAAATTAGTTTAGGGTGAATTTATGATAATTTTCTAAAATACTATATTTTTCCATGAATGATAAAAATATTGTATGATTTTTTCTGTATATTAATGGCATCATAATTATGTCATAAAAAAGTAATAAATAATTATCCACCATCCAAGAAATAAAATATTTTATTTTATTAACATCAATTATTTTAATATATTTTAATCAATTATCAAATATATAATTTACTTTGAAAATTCTAAAATGGAATCATTAACTTTAATAATGTTATTTTGAGACAACATTAATTTTCCATGCCAAAATAATTAATATAAATTAATGGTCAACAATGATGACTAAAATAACATAATTTTTTTTCATGTGTCTAATACCATTTTCAAATACCCTGGGAAATCCCATGATTTTTTATTTACCTCTACCTAGGTGTCAATATCCGTTATTTATAAATTAACAATACAATATGCCACTTTTGTTATAAATACCCTGAGATTTAACCATTTTCATTCACTACTAATTCATATTACACAAATATCTAATTGTTTTACCATATATGGATTCATCCCAAGGTTTTCTAAAACCTCCAAGGTCCCAATATTCATGTTTTAGGAACTATGCTTCATGGTAAGGGAAATCTAAGCTTCTCTTTTCCATTCAAGTTCCCATTTTTATGCGGTGTATCTTTCAAATTTAAAAACAATGTTATTTTGTCAAATTTATTTTATCCCATTACGGTATGAATATAATTTTTTGAATGGGAAACCCTTTTACCATATCTCTTTACCCTTTTTTAAAACCACGTTTTATACCCGTTAAGCTGCCAATTTTACATCTCAAAATTTCTCTCCTCTCCTGAAGAAATTCCATTTTATTTTCTTTATGTGAACACCCAAAAATCATTATTTTCCAGTGGTATTCAAAAATATTTAAAAAATATTTATTTTATTTTATATTTTAAATACTGAAAACCATCATTATATTTTATTGGTTTATAAATGACATAAAGATCTTATGTTTAACCCCTTTTTAAAATTACATGATTTTTATATGAAACCCATTTCATTTATTCTCCAGGGTTATTTTTAAATTTTTTGATTATGATATATGTGGATAATATTAATTAAGGCATGTGATAACTGTTCCCTTATATCTCTCAAATGTATTTGGTAAAGAATTTAATCTCCACAAATGGCATGTTTTATGAAAACAAGGTGAATTGCCTTGGTAGTTTTTACAACACCTCAATGACAAACCATGGTGATCTTCTTATGAATGCCTCATATAATTTTTGCAGACACATTTCAATGTTATGATTCATGTTATTTTTATTATTATATTCCAATTTTTCTTTTCCCACGTCTTTATTATATTCCCCAAGTACATATCAATATTTATCATTAACACATATAAATGGTTTTCCATGTTTTCATTTACTGATCCATATGATCACCCTTTACATTGATGTATGTCACTAAGTTAAGATATGCAATAAATGTATATAGTATTAACCTATGATAGAAAATTTCATGTTGATTAGAATATTTTTGTAATTTTTCTTGTATTAAGTATATTTTTTCAAAGAAAGAAAACATTAAAAGATCCTCTATTTGTATAATGTAATGAAATGTTATGTAATAAAAAGGTGGGATTCCATAGTTAGTATCAAAGGATAGTTTATTTATATATGTAAATTAGGATTTAAAGACATTAGGGAAAATACTATAGAAAAGATAAAATATATAAAAAAATCAAGGAATTTTGATGAAATATTAAGTATGTTGTTTATGAGAAAATATATTCCTTTTGAATAAAAAAAGTTGGATGTTGATCTGGAATATTTGTATCTAGGGGTAAAACCAGAAAACACCACTTTGAGCTAGAAACAATGGGAACTACTACCTCAAAATGGTCCTGACAACACTTCTGATTTGAAACTTCTGGGGTATATGTTTGCTTAATCACCATATTTTCATGAACAATTTTGAAGGATTTATTAAAAATGTAATTATTTATAATGAATAAGTTATTTAAGAATGATGTTTAAAGATATAAATTTATTTTAGAATTATAATATTCTAAAAAGAAACACATTTCTCCCAATATTTTTATTCTTTTAGAAAATGGGAGCGGGGGGATAAGAGGAATTGCGTAAATGGTGAGAACAATGTACTATTTTCTGATGACCCTTCGTTGAATTTTGGAATGGAAAACATAATGAGAATGATGAATCAACTAACTCAAGTTATGAATAGAAACATAAATCAAACTGAGAGACCATATACACCTTGAAGGGAAATTTTTTTGTTGGGTCGTTTATACATCAACAACAACATTATTTTAGTGGATCTAAAAATCCATTTATTTCTGAATAATGGACTAGATCTGTAGAAAAGATCTTTTTTGTTCTCTATATTTCCAATCAATTGAATTTCACCTTGACTATTTACTTCTTAGAGGGAGAATATGATCAGTTCATTAGAACTAATTTAAAACACAAATTAAATAGGGTAGATTGATGTTAAAAAATGGGAAGTGTTCGTGGGAATCATTTTCAATTTGTATTTCCCCCATTTGTTGTGAATGAAAATAGAGAAGTAATTCCATGAGCTGTAGAATATGGAAAATGAATCTATAAGAAGCTATACGATGAAATTTACAAGACTTTCCCAATACACCAATAGCCTTTTTATGGATCCTAATTTAAAGGTTTATATATTATTCATTTTACTAAGACCCCATCTATGGAAAAATATTTCCAATAATGACTATGATAGTTATGAGGAGATGATGTGGAGTGATATGAAGGTTTAATTGGAGTTCGGTGGGAAGAAGTGGTCTCACCAATCGAATTAAAATATGAGATCATTGGAGAACAAATCGGGGAAGATCTTTGATAATGGAATTGGAAGAAAGAATTTGAAACTTACCATGTGAAAAAAACGTGGGAAGAAGCATTTCAAAATTTTCTTTCATGAGAGTTGGAAATGTTATAGGTTTTGAATAGATGAGGTTATTCCTTAGAACTCTCGTAGTGCGGTGAAGCCTCAACTTCCTAACTCCAATGAAAATGGGAAAATGGAGAAATCCAAGAATAATGTTAAATGTTTCTAGTGTGGATAGCTTGGCCACTTTTCTAATAACTATCCAAATATGAAGATAGTGGAGGGGAATCACTATCTACCTCAACATAGGCTAAGGGAGAATGGTCAAGATTTTTATATCATGATTGCTGAAGTAGATTCTCCAAAGGACATTGTGGAAGGTACTCTCATGGTCCTCTACACAATCCATTATTTCGGCCTTGTTTTCACAAAATGTAGAATCAATACCTAAACTTTAAAAATTAGAATTATCAGTCAAGACTCCGAGAGGGATTATCAAATCATAAATAATGTATAAAAACTCTAGTATTCACTTGGGAGAGAATAATTTCATTGAAAACCCAGTATTTATACCCATGATGGAATTCTACATTATAATAGGGATGGAATAGTTCCAAAAGTATAATACTAAGATTAATTGAAGAAGATATGAAATATCAGTAGTCCTGAATATAAAAAACTATAGTTTATTTCCAATAAGAGATATCTCGACTTGAGCTTTGTATATAAGAACCACCCATATCCTTTTGTATGAAAATTATCAGTGAAGATGAAGAAGGAAATGAAAGTATATGAATCGAAAATTTTCCCATAATTCATGAATATACTGACGTCTTTCCTGAGGAATTACCTAGACATCCCCCAGAAAGAGAGGTAGAGTTATCAATTGAACACATTATAATATCTAAATTTAAATAAAATACCCTATATAGATAAAGAAAATGTGGTGTGGGAGAAATTAAATAAACAACTTCATGATCTTTTAGATAAGGGGTTTATCCGACCAAGTGTCTCCCCATGGAGATAACCTATTCTATTGGTGAAGGAGAAGTATGGAACAATGAAGCCATGAATTGATTATAGAGAACTTAATAGGATAAAATTGAATAATATGTACCATATTATATGGATTAATGATTTATTTGAACATATTTTTGGGGATCAATTCTTCTCTATGATTGAACTTAAATCCGGTTATCATGAATTGAGGGTGTAAAAGAAGAAATTTCAAATACTTCCTTCCGATCTAGATATGGTCATTATGATTTTAATGTTATTCCCTTCAGTTATACTAATTCTCGTACAATATTTATGGAGTTTAAGAATATAGTGTTTAAAGACAACCTTGATAACTTTGTGGATGTTTTTACGGATGATGCCCTAATATATTCTAAAAATCATGAGGAAAATGTGGATAATTTAACGGTAATATTGAAAACATTGAGGAATGAGATGATATTTGAAAATTTATGAAAATGATAATGTTCACTAGAAAAATTTACTTTTGTAGGGAATATTATAACTAATCAAGGAATCTCAGTTGATCCTATAAAGATAATGGTTGTGGAGGAGTGTATATATCCTATGAAGGTAACTGAGTATCATTGTTTCAATGGTTTATCAAGATATTATAAGAGGTTTTTGAAGAACTTTTCAGGACATTATAATCAAATAAACATGTTAACATGAAAAGGGAAAACGTATATCTATAAAGATTAGTGTGGAGAATTTTTCCAACAACTAAAGAAAATATTGGTTCCTGCACCAATTTTAACCCTACTCCCTATTAGATAAGGATTCAATATTTTTAGCGATGCATCTCTAAAATGTATTTGAGGCATCCTCATGAAAAATTACAAGGTGATTTCTTAACAATCATAACAGTTGAAGGATCATGGGAATAATTATCCAACGCATGACTTGGATCAGGCTATGATTGTTTTTTATCTGAAGATATGGAGGCACTATCTTTATGGGGATAAATATGATATTTAAAAAACCAACATAGTTTAAAGTATATTTTCACATAAAAGGAATTGAACATGAGATGGAGGGGATTGCTAGAACTTCTTCAAGACTGTGATATTTCAATTCATTATCATCCAGAAAGAAATAAAAAAGCCACTGATGCAATATATAGGAAATACCATAATGTGCTAGAAATGATGAGGGTTCAAGGAGATACATTGATCAACAACCTACTAAAATTGGATAGGGAATTATAATTGAATAGGAATCATCAACCCTATCCCAAATGATTTCTCAACCATCATAACTAGTGAAGATCTCGAAATATAAAAGAAGAGATTCTTTATTATAGAATAAGATAGAGGCTATGAATAATGATAAGTTTCCTGAGTTAAATATTGATCAAGAAGGTGTACTAACATTTCACACAAGGTTGTCTGTTCTATCAATTCTAGAAATAAAGGAGATGATGGATGAATCCCATAGCTCAAAATTCACTATACATCCTAGATGAACTAAAATGTAAAGGGTCATTCATGGTTATTATTGGATGGATAACCTTAAAATAGATATTGTCAACTATTAAAAAAAGTGATTTGTGTTTGAAAAAGTGATGGAAGAAAAAAAAAATCCTAAATGGGAATTAAACCCACTACCCATACCAACAATGATGTGGGATAATATCACTATGGACATTCTCACTAGTCTCCCAAAAAAAATCAAAGGAAACAATATGATATGGGTTAAAGTGGACCATCTCACCAATAATTCCCATTTTATCTCTATTCGGGAATATTTATATCTTGAAAATTATTCCAATATATAAGTTAAGGGTGTTTTGAGGATTCATGGGGTACTACTTTCTGTCATTTTTTATCATTTCCAAGTTTCACATTAAAATTCATGAGAATTGTTAAATATGATTTGAATACTTAATTGAATTTTAGTATGGAATATCATTCTAAAACTGATGTACAATCTGAAAGGAATATTTAGACAACCGAGTACATGATGAGAAAAAGATCAATGGAATTTAAAGGTGGTTGTGATCAACATATACCATTAGTTTATTTCTCTTACAACAATTTCTTCAATTAGAGTATCTAATTGGATCCCTATGAAGATATATATGTGAAGTGATGTAGAACTCTTATGTGTTGGGATGAAGTTGGAGAGTCAAAACTGATTAGGACTGATCTAGTGTTATAATTGACAGAAAATTCTCATGCCATCCCATAATGCATAAAGGTCACATAGAGTCAACATAAGAGTTATGATGACAACTGATAAAGGGACTTTATGTTTTATGTTGGAAACAAATTCTTCGTTCAAGTTTAACCTTGGTTGATAGAACTATGATCTGGGAAGATCGGAAGCTTAGCCTCAGGTACATTAGCCCATATAAAATACTTCATAACATAGGATTAGTTTCTTATCACCTTATACTTACTCCAAATATAACTCACACTCATGATTTATTCCACATATCTACCTGGAGAAAGTACATACCTGAACCTTCACAAGTACTAAATCATAAGGTGGTACAACTAGAACATGACCTCTCTTATGAGGAGTAGCTGATGGAGATATTGGACCATGGAGACACAGATCTACACAAAAATACTACCCATGTCATCAAATTATTATGGAAGAATAAAAAACAAGATGAAGCAGCATGGGAAATGTTGGGCATGTATTATCGTAACAATACTCTATAATCAATGAGGATTTTGATGCTCACAAATACCCTTGTTTTTTTCTAATGATGTTTTTATGAGTAATTTTTGCAGGAATATTGATCATTTCAAAGGAACTCTAACATTATGGGATTTACTCTAGAAATACTGTTTCCAACTCTACATTATGCTGCTGTGAACAATGTATGTATGTATCATTATCCCTACACTATGTTGAAAAGTTTCGGTTTCAAACATACAGTGCACAATGCATGTATGGATCATCATCCCTACGCTACGCTAAGAAGATCCTGTATGGATAAACAAACCTATATTGGAATATGGAAATATTGATCATAAACCTTACATTTAGGAATTATAGGAATGTATGGTTCGTCAACCCTACATGACATCCCTATGATACACAGATGAACGTATGGAAGATGAATGTTACGTGACATCCCTAGGTTACATAGATGAACGTATAAGAGATGAATGCTACATTCCATCCCTACATTACGCAAATGAAATAATAGTTAGTAAACTATACGTTGGAAGAAGAACCCTATGCTATGTAGCTTAATCCTACATTTTGTTCTCAACGGTAGTGATCTGTGAATCCGCGTTGCTTACTAAAATCAGCTGGAAGGATTTAATTAGAGTTAATTACTGATTAAAATATTGATATGATCTATTTCGAAGAACCATTTTTCTTAGATAACTCCTTTGATTCATAAGGTAATTTCTTTTTAACATTTGAATTTCTGCATTTAATCAGGTAAGAATTTCAGATCTGGAAATATTGAAGGAAATCACTTGTTCTATTTATTCATTACAAAGCTGAGAAAAATATGTATGTATGTATGTGAGAATAGTTTTTGATACTGATAATTTTTAGAGTCGTGCTATTATAGTTTATCAGATCTCAATAATATGTAAAAGAGGATAATCTTTCAATGTACTAATTATTCCCAACCTCATTTTTCATACATTAAGTTGTAATTTTATTGAAGATCATTATGCAACAAGAATCTCTTTAGACTATTCTTTCTCGAAGAAATTTTTTCCTGAAGAAGAAGGTCCATCAATTTTCAGTTGCTTACTACTACAACTATGAAGATCAATCTTACTATTTTATGAATCAATCCATATTGATTAGAGTTTCGACTGCTCATACTCAGTTGTGGAAGAGTATCTGATTCCTAGTATAAGCTGTGGATATTAGTTCATTGTTATAGAACCAGAATATTTTTTGTTTTAGTCTTGATTGAAAGGGTGTCAACTACCTATACTCTGTTTTGGATTGATGGTCTTGTGATAATAGGACATGTTCTAGTGAAATCACTAAGCACACAAAGAGAGTGATTGGTGGAGTGGACTAGGGGATCTTTTTCCCCCGAACCACTATAATTTTTTTTTTCAATACATCTGCATATTCATTTCACTTTTTTCATATAGAAGAATAACACTACAAATCTGCGTAATTTTTAGAGGGATTCAAAAATAAAAATTTTAGAAAGTAATTTGAAAATACAAAATTTAGCCTCCTCTTGTGTTACTTTGTACATTTTGACATAACAATTGGTATTAGAGGAGTACTTTTTTGATAAATTTATAACAAGGTGAAGAGTATATGATCTATACAAAGAAGATGGTAATGACTGATCATAGAAAAGGAATGTCAAGGGTGTGCACTTCATATTTTAATGGGGAAAACTATGGATACTGGAAGACAAGGATGATTATATATCTAAAGAACCTTGGATATAAAGTCTATTGAAAAATCTTATCTCATTAAAAGATTCCTGAGAAACCAGTGACTTGGGATGTAGGTATTTAAGTATATTATGATATGAATTCAAAATCAATGAATGCTACTTTTTTGTGGTCTTGGACTAGACAAATTTAACCATGTATCAAAATTCCCAAAAGCCTATGAAATGTGAAAAACTATTGAAGTGGACTATGAAGTTACTGAAAATGTTAGAAAAATGAGATATTCAATAGAGAAATTAAAATTAAATACTTTCAGAATGTTTGATGGATTTATAATTACACAGATGAATGGAAGGATGACTAAAATTGTTAATAATGTTACATCCTTGGGCGAGCCTATCAGTAAGCTTAATCAATACTTGAATGTACAAAGAGTACAACCCGTGAGATGGAATGGATTATTAGCTACAATTTAGAAATCATCTGCAGTCAAAAATTTAACAATGAAAGAATTAATTGGGAATATGATGATTTATGAATCAGAAATGCAAGAAGACACTGAAGATCATAGAGTTATTATGAAAAGAGAAAACACTTCATTGAAAGTGAAATCTCAAAACCAAAGAAGAAATCCCAAAAAAGAAAAAATGGAGAAGAATTTAGACTACTCAGATTATGAAATTAAACTAGATCAATTAGCCAAAAAGTTCAAAAAGTTTTATAAAATGAAAATAGGCTTTTAAAAACCATACCTGAAGGATGAAAGAGAATCAAGAGAAGTTCAATGGTATGAATTCAAATTATTGTGACACATCAAAACTGATTATCCACAGTTAAAATAAGAATAAAAATGACCAGAAAAGAAATATTAAAAAAATGATGATTATGAGAAAAAAATGTAAAGGAGCAATGAAGGCTATATGGAGTGTACCTGAAGACTCCATTAGTTCCACATAAGAAGATTCAGAAAAATATCTATAGAATCAAAAAGACAACATGTGCTTTATAGATAAAGAAGAACCGGATGTAAAATCCTATTATTCCTCAAATTTTGATTCAGGTAGTTGTTCAAATGGAATGTTAGCTTCCGATTTCTTAATTCTAGAGAAAAAATATGATTCTTTAATAAAGAAGCAAAAATAATTAAAGAATATTCAAAAAATAGTATTAGGAGAAAAAGAAACTTTACTCAAACAATATCAGGATCTAAATGAAAAATTCAATCCATCTACTATAATCAATTTGGATCATGAAATCAAGATCAAATCATTATTAGATGAAGTAGAAACTTTAAAAAGTGCTTCTATCTTTTTTACTAATAGAGAAAATATTTTGATTAAAATTCATGGCAATAATGAAATCAAAAAGGAAAATTTTGGAATAAGAATTAAGGGTGAAAACCCCAAGCATTATAAGAATTATATTGTTCCTAAAAGTGTAACTCGAAATTATTATGGAACAAAAGGTCATATATCAAAAAACAATTATTTAAGAAATAATCAGATAAGTGGAAATAAAAGAGCTTTTATTTCAAAAATATTATATGAAATAAATGATATGAGGTATAGAAAAACAAAGAAGATTTTGGTTCCAAGAACTCTTCAAGCTAACACTATTGGACCCAAGATGACGTGGGCACCAAAACAAACTCTTTTCTAATTGACTTTGCAAGAAACAGTTCATAGAACCAGAAAATATGTAAGGTACATGGACAATGGGTTCTCAAATATCATGAGAGGAATATCATAAAACATCAGAACACTAACAAAAATAGATAGAGTACTACTTACCTTTGGTGATAATGCCAAAAGAAAAAATAATTGGACTTGGAACTGTTGGTGATCCAAAATCAGTCTCAATCAAATAGGTACTATATGTACAAGGGATGAAGCACAACCAAATAAGTATTTCTAAACTCTATGATGATGGATATTATGTTTATTTATCTTACAATTATTTTTCAATATTTAAAGTTGAGATTTTTAAATTTAATTCACCAAGAACTGATATTTTTTATAATTTGGATTTAAATTCCTGAAGTAAATAGAATGTGATTTGTCTGACTGCTAAGGTAAATTTGTTATGGATTTGGCATAGAATACATGGTCATTGTAATATATATTCTTTACATAAATTATCAAAAAATCAATTAATTTTTGATTTTCATATTTATAAATTCTATAGTGATATATTTTGTGATTCATGTCAAATTGAAAAATAACACAAGTATTCCTTCAAATAAATTAAAAAAATTTCTACATATAAAACAATAGAAAATATTCATATGTATTTTTTTGGACCATCCAAAACAAAAAGTTTATCTAGTAAATTATATGTACATGTTTTAGTTGATGATTATTTAATATTTACATGGGTTTATTTTCTAAAAATCAAAAGTGAAGTGTTAACTGTTTTTGAAGTTTTTTAAAATATTATTCAAAACAAAAATGGTCTTAAAATAATTTCATTAAGAAGTGATCATGTTTTAGAATTGGAGAATTTGGAATTCAATTCCTTTTTCTCAAGTCTATGTATTAATCACACATACTATACATCAAAAACACCTCAACAAAATAGAATTCTTGAAAGAAGAAATATAATTATTCATGAAATGTATAAGACTATTCTAAATGAATACAGTCTTCCAACCTACTTATGTTCAGAAGTTGTAAGTACAACCTGGTATATAATGAATAGATTTTTAACTAGACTATTTTTCAAAAAGACACCCTATGAAATTTGGAATAAAAATAAACCTAAATTAAGGTACTTTAATGTTTTTGGATGCAAAGTGTATATCCTAAACATAATGGGTAATCATGGTGATATTGATCCGAAATCGGATGAAGGAATATTATTAGGATATTCCACTACTTCTAATTCTTATAAAGTATTCGATAAAAATTCAAGGATTGTTGAAAAATCAGTTCATATGAAGTTTGATTAAACTGTCCCTTTCAATAAATAGAAATATCAAACTGATGAAAATATTGACTATAATGATAAAATTAGACTAGAAAACCTGAAATATGATTTTGAAAATAATAAAACTCACTCTAGTTCAGAAGAACATGAAACTACTGCACCAATTAGTGTTTTACCTAGACAAACTAGTATTCAAAAGAATAATCCTATTGAAACTATTATATAAGACCTAGACATAAGAATTATAACTATATCAAGTGTAGGAAACATAACATAATTTTCTACATTTCTATCTCAATTAGAACCTATTTCTATAGAAGAAGCCATATAAGTTGAATGTTTGACTTTAGTAATATAGGAAGAGCTAAACTAGTTTAAGAGGATGAAGTTTGGATGTTAGTTGAAAGACCATTAAAATATCAAGTTATAGGAACTAAATGGGTCTTTAGAAACAAACAGGATGATCAAGGAATAATAACTAGAAACAAGGAAAGATTAGTAGGTAAATGATATAATCAGGAAGAAAGTATAGATTATGATGAAACATTTTCCCCTATAGGTTTATTAAAAGACATTAGATTTCTTTTTTCCTATGAATATCATATGGATTTAAAATTATATCACATAGATGTAATATCTACATTTTAAAATGGTTATTTAATAGATAAAGTCTATTTTGAACAACCTCCTTGTTTTGAAAATTCTCAAAAACCATATTCAATTTTTAAAATTACTAATGCTCTCTATGGACTTAAACAAGCATCTAGAGTGTGGTATAAATGATTAAGTTCTTTTCATTTAAAAAATGATTTTACTATTTGTCTGGAAGATGCAACAGTATTTAATAAAACTATTTGTTCTAAAATATTATTAATTCAAATAGATGGTGATGATGTAATTTTTTGTTCAATTAATAAAAATATTTGTAATGATTTCCCAAATCTAATGTAAAAAATAATTTTGAATGTGTATGATGGGAGAATTGAAATTTATTTTTAGGAAATCAAATTTACCAAAAATATTTTTGAAATGGATTAAATCAAATAAAATACATTATTAATTTATTGAAAAAGTTTGGATAGGAAAACAGTAATACATGTACAAATACTATGTGTACTAATGTAAAACATGATTTATATGAAGTTGGAAAACCAGTGGGAAAAAAGTTATATAGAGGTATCATTGGTAGTTTATTGTATCTTACTTCTAACTGGGAAGAAATTATGTATTCAGTATGTCTTTCTGAAAGATTTCAATCAAATACTAAAGAATATCATCTTATTTTTGTAAAAAGAATTTTTAGGTACCTAAAAATAACAGTTTTCCAATATCTTCTTTACCCCAAAACATCTGATTTTCATTTAATTTCATATTTTGATTCTAGTTTTGGTTGCTATAGATTAGATAGAAAAATCACACCAGGAAGATGTCTCATTTTATGAAAATATATAGTATCATGGCCATGTAAGAAACAATACTCAGTTGCTCTGTCAACAACCAAGATAGAATATGTATTCATAGGCTGTTGATTCGTACCAGTGTTGTGGATTAAAAACACTCTATTAGACTTTGGACGATGGATTAATAGTACAACTATTTTATGTGATAATACTAATTCTATAAATATTTCAATGAATCCTACAAGTCACTCGAGGACTAAACACATTGATATATGGCATTATTTTATAAGATATCATTTCCTTAAAAAGGATATATATTTGGAACCTGTAAATACTGAATATTAATTAGTTTAAATTTTAAATAAACCACTTCCAAGTGAATGTTTTTATTTTAATAAAGGAGAGTTAGGATTATTTAATTTTATGTAAATATTTACATTTATTTAATCTTGTTTTAGGTTCTTGTTTAGTTTTTCATTAATTAACGTTAAAACTATATAGATATTTATTTATTTAATTTATTTTAGAATATGTAACATTACTTTTATTTTTCAAGAATGTAATAAAATAAAACGTTTTTGAAATAAATGAGTATCATCTCAATTGGCGTGATAAAACCATTTGAATTATTCCACTCTCATTATTCTCTCTCATGCATCCTATCAGTTAATCGAGCACACTCTCACTCGAAATCCTCTCGCAAATCCTTTGAACCCTAAACCTTAGAACCTTAAAACTAGAAACTTTTATAATATGGATAACTCAAGGAGATCAGATGATGCGGAGTTGGATCTCTCTATCTATCTACAAAAGAAAGATAAAAGTATTCTTATAGGAAAGTTAATTGACTTTAACTATCATGATTAAAGAAATATTTCTCTCAAGAGAGAAATATTGTTTCAAGGGCTATATAAAATCTTTAGAGAATATAATACACTAGTTGTGTATGATCTAGATTTTAAGTAATTCTGTATAAATGTTTCTTTTAGTTTTAGTTTTGAGGAAGACATAGTGATTTCTAAAAATTATGACAAAGAATTCACTTTCTCTTCAGTCGAGATAGCATAGGAACTGTTTTTTCCCCATGAGTGGGTGTTACAATTTGATATAAAAAATATTGGAGATGGTAAGTATCCCTCAGAGGATATTTTTTTTTTCATTATTCATAACACGAACCATCAAGAAGTTCATGTCCAAGGAACTAACTCCAAATAGGCATGTTATGATGTATTTCATAGAGTCAGCTATACTGGCTAGGATAAAAGATCTAGAGAAGGTTCTACATCCATATATGTATGTGATGTTTTTATTTATGAATAACATTATGTTCAGTTTTTATCGGCTCATGATGAGGTATTTAAGACATTTTTTTTCATCCTGAAGCAAAGATGAGACATTGTCCCTATGGAAGAATTCTCTCCCTTCTTTTAACAAAAACAGGAAAAATTGCCAGAATGTTTTTTGCACAGAGGTGTCACCATTCAAATATTTTGACTTATGGGGTTGTCAAGAAGCTGATATTTGTATGGATAAATTTGTGCAACAATTTATTACATGTTTGGGCTGAGGAACATCAAAAAATTTTGGCTGGTTCATAGGGGGAGAAAAGAATGATTTCATTAGTTGGCTCTGTGAGATAGATTCCGGATGAGGCTAGTGGATCAAGAAAAAGAAATCATTAATTCATCTTATGCGAAGAATAACATTAGTTGTTATACTAGATACAATGGATGAAGTGCCAGATGTATCAGAACCTAACACTCAACAAGGTGAGTAGGTTGAAGAAGTTGATCAAGAGGCTCAAAGCCATGAAAATCAAAAATATGTTGTCCAAAATCCTACTAATCTATCTATAATTATTCCATATTCAATGGCTATAGGTTAATATATATAGAGGACAATTTCTGAAAGGAATCCCGAGCTATGACTAGCTGTGGTTGGTTCTGAACACGTAGGAGAACTATATGAATCTTCTAACTCAGAGGACAATGCTCAGGTAATCCATATTCAACTAGTGGATTCTTAGAATTCCATATTAAGAGAAAAATTAAAAGCAGAAAAGAAAACTTTTGAGGAATACAAACTGACTACAATGCCCATAGTAGAATTTGAAGCTCAGAAGCTTTACTAAGGACCGTTCAATAAAAATCTCATTTCAATGGGAGATCATAGGGAATTCATAAAGATGGTATCTTGAGAGATACATTCTATGAATGGAGATACTGTAAAGAAATATAAGTTTGATGATTTCAAGAAAATAGTGGTGAGGGAATTTCAATCTCTTAAGGAATGTTTAATTTCCTCTTCCTTGACACAAAAAACCTCTCCAAATATTATTAAATGGTTTGAAGCCATTACAACAATGTTGGCTGATTTTAATGACAGATTGTACACTCCCTGGTGTTACAGTACACCTTTGAATGTGTGGATTGAAAATCAAAGGCACATGGGGAGCCATCTCACTTCAACCGACTCATGGATGGGCATGGTGGTGACTCATGTTAAGGACAAGTTGAATTCCTTCATTCATCAAAGGAGGGAATTAATGAATTCATGAAGATCAATCTTGCTGAAAACATGTATATTTGCCTTTACTCAAAAAGATTCTTCCTCAATAGATAGATGCATTCAACAACCACTTTCAGAGACTGCTAATGCAGAACATAGATCATACCAATGCAGCTGAATCCATTTCTCACCAACCTGCTAAACCCACAGTGTCTGACGAACCTGATGAAAGACTCTCCTTTTAACCCTCTCATTTCTGATCATAGATCATACATAAACTCAAACATTTCATTACTTTTATAATTTTAAAATTTTTATTTTTAAGATGTGATTATTTTATTAACATTCAAGTATTACCTGTCAATCCTACATTTATTTATCTTAGTAGTTTTAGTAAATATTCCTTTATAGTTGAGTGCTACATTAAACTTGTATATATCCTTTGTTCTATCGACCCTACTATTTGATATCGCAAAAAGGGGGAGATGGAGAAAAATGGGGAGATAGATGGAAAGGGGATATGGAGATACAGTTGTGAAAAGGATCTACAATTAATATCAGGTTATTTTTTCAATAAAAATCACATACCTCATTACAATATTTAATTAAATATTTTATTTATGTCTATGTATTATTTTATGTGTTTTGTGATAATCAAAAGGGGATATATTGTTGGGAATTTATTTTCGCAATAATACTATATAATCAAGGATGATTTTGATGCTCACAAATACCCTTATTTGTTTTCCAATGAAGTCTTTATGAGTTTGTTTTGTAGGATTTTTTTTTTCATTTCAATGGAACTCTAACGTTATGGGATTTACCCTGGAAACACTACTTCTATCACTAAATTACGCTACTGTGAACAATGCTTATATAAATCAGTATCCCTATTTATAATGAAACATTTTGATGGAAATGTACAATGAACATCGCATGTAGGGATCATTATCCCTATGATATGCTAAAAATATCATGTATGGATCATCTACCCTATGTTGGAATCTGGAAATACTGTTCATAAACCTTACATTCAGAAAATATTGGGAAGTATGGTTCGTCAACCCTATGTGAAATTTATACATTACACAGATGAAAATATGGAAAATGAATGATATGTTACATACCTACATTATGAAGATGAATTTATGGAATATGAATTCTATTTTCCATCCCTATGTTACACAAATGAAAGTATGGTTAGTAAAATGTACCTTAATAAAAGAACTCTACATTACAAAGCTTAACCCAACGTTGTGTTCTCAACAGTAGTGATCTGTGAAGCCTCATCGCTTATTCTAATCAGCTTGAATGATTTAATCGGATTTAATGACTAATTTAATGATATTTATGATCTATTTTGAAGAACCCTTTTTTATCAGAGATCTTCTTTGATTCTAATGGAATGTTCCGTTTAAGAGAATAATTTCCGTGATTAATGAGTCAAGAATACCGGGTTTGGAAATATCGATAAAAATCACTTGCTCAATTTATTCATTACAAAGATGAGAAAAATTAAGTAAGTATGTATATGTGAATACTTTTTTATACTGATAATTTTTAAAGTGCTTCTATTATTTTTTATCGGATCATGATCGTCTACAAAAGAGGAGAAGATTTCAAAGAACTGATCATTCTCAACCATGTTTTTCTTAAATGAATTTTCAATTTTATTGAGGTCATTGTTCAACAAGGATCTCTTCAAACTATTATTTATTAGGAAATTCATTTATGAAAAAAAATATCCATCAATTGTCTCTTTCTTACTAATGCTACTATAAATATCAATCTTACTATTTTATAAAACAATTCTGATTGATTTGAGTTCCGACTGCTCGTACTCAGTTATAGTAGAGTATCAACTTCTTGGTCTATACTTTGGATATTTGTTCTTTGTTACAGAATTAGAAGACTTTTGGTTTTTGTCTTATTTTTAAAGGTTTCAACAACATTCACTTAGTTGTGGATTGATGGTCTTGTGATAAGAGGACATGTTCTAGTGAAATCACCAAGCTCATAGAGAGAGTGGTGGAGTAGACTAGGGGATCTTTGTTCCCCAAACCACAATAAAAATCTATGTTCTTTACTTCTGCATATTCATTGCACTTTTTCATACCAAAGAACAACAGAACAAATATTTGTAATTTTTAGAGGGATTCACAAATCTTAATTGTGGAAGGTAATTTGAAAATACATAATTCACCCCCCTCATGTGTTGCTTTGTACATATGGACCTAATAGGAACCAGAGGAGACAATGAGGCCTAAGTACCCATACCTTTTACCAACTGAGGGAAAAAATTGAAATTTTGGGGACTAAATTTATTAAGAGGGAATGAATGTAATGACCAATATTTTTTGAATAATTTAGTTTTTCTTGTGAGAATTTGTGTTATACTATTTTGTACTCAACAAAAATATATCTCCTTAATAATTATCTAAGTATAAATTTTAATGTGAACATTGGGGTTTTACTTCTATATTACATTTGGTCAATATGATGACTGGATTCTTTACTCTTGATAAAAATTTTAACATTATAAAAAATGTTTATAAGTTGAAATGATAAAGAATAATTAATGCCAAAAGAAGAAATGATGACCTCAACCAATAGAGTCGTTTCATTCGGATCCAATTTTTCAAATCTTCAGAAGTAGGAAGCATCACTGGACTTCATTCCTAACCAATTCCAAGCTGAGCATGAACAAGCGAAGCTTCAACGAAATCTCCTAATGGATAATTTCATGTTATTAGAGATTACCACTCGGTCAATTTTGCCGAGGTAGCCCATAAAACTACCACCATTTTACACCTTACTCTTAGGGAATATAAAGGTGTTATAATGGTTTATGTATCGAGGCCCTAGTTAATTAAAGTGAAATTTCATTGTATGAATGAAATTTTTATTCCATCATTTATATTTCAAAGTATATTTTTACTTAATAAAATTGATATTGAATTTGATAAATTGATTTTTCAGATAGATATTATACTTGTTTATAAAATTGAATAATAATTTTAATAAACTAAGGTATTATGAATATTGTTTATTTTAATGAAAAAGTATGATTAAAACCTCTTATTTAAAAATAATTTTTTTTCAAGTGTTCAAAATTTAACAAGTCATTTTCAATAAGCTATTATTTTTAATAAATAATGTTTTTATATTTAAAATTTGAAATTATCATACTGTAGAATTATTATGTTAAAATGAATATCATTTTTGAAATCATCACATTAAAATTAGATTAGGGTGTATTTATAATAATTTTCTAAAATACATTATTTTTTCAAGAATAAAAAATATAAAGTTTGAGTTTTTTGGTATGTTAATGACGTCATAATTATTTCATATTATGTACTAATTAATTAACCATAATTCATGACATAATTTTTTTAATTTATTAATATCCAATATTATAATATATTTTAATAAATTTACAAATATATAATTTACTTTCCAAATTTTATAATGGAATCGTTATCATTAAAAATGTTATTTTGTGAAAACATTAATTTTCATTTCCAAATTAAGTAATGTAAAATGATGGTCGACTCTTTTGGATTAAAATAACATAAATTTTTTCCCATGATCCATGAGAAAATACTTTGGGAAAGCCCATGGTTTTTCATTTACCAATACTTAGGTGTCAAAAGCCTTTATTTAGATTTTAATAAACAAGTCCCCCACTTTAGCTATAAATACCCACCCATTTCTCTATTTACCATAACTCACAATTCATCCACCCAAAAATTATGATATTTTTACCTCTAAAGGGGTAATACCATGGTTTCATCAAACCCTTAAGGTCCCAATCGTCTTGTTTTAGGATCTATTCTTCAAGGTAAGGGAAATCTTAATATCTCTTTTCCTTTAAAGTTCACTTTTTATGTGTAATGTCTTTCAAATTTTCAAAATATGATATTATGTAAAATTTATTTTTCCCATTTACTATATTAAGGTGATTTTATTAATGGGAGAAAATTTTCCCATCTCTTTTTACCCATTTCTAAAATGATGTTTCATACCCATTATTCTACCGATTAAACCTCTCAAAATTTCTCTCTTCTCCTCAAGAAATTATATTTTTTATTGTTGTGAATTCCCAAACCTATTTATATTACAAGGGTATTAAAAATATATAACAAATATTTATTTTATTCTATGTTTGATATAAATAATACCCTCATTCCACTTTCATGGGTTATAAATGACAGAAGGACCGAGTCTTTATGAACTTTTTAAAATGCATTGATTTTTATATTAAACCCATTTCTTTTATTATTCATGGGTATTTATAAAATATTTTATTATGATATATGTTGATATCTATAATTGATTGATATTAAGGGAGTTCCATTATAGTTATCCAATTCATTTTTTAAAGAATTTAATCTCTAGAGATGAAATGTTTTACGATCCCTTAGTGAATTACCATGGTAATTTTTATTATACCTCATGTAAAAACATGGTGATATTTTTATGATTTTCTCATTTAAATGTTCTATCCACTTTTCAATGTTTCTAAATGTTATTTTCTTATTATTTACCTCTTTTCCCTTTCCTCATTCCATTATGATATTCCTCACGTTCCTAGAAATATTTCACAGGAACTCATGTAAACTTTTTCTCATGTTTTCCATCATTAGGATTTGTGCTCATACATTCCTTTTATATATGTCCTCAAGTAATTAGATGAATTATATGTAATTAGGATAAATCTATGATGAATCCATTCAAGTATATTATAATAATGTTTTGTGATTTCATGTATTATGTACCTTTTTTAATATGAACTAAACTTTAAAAGATCCAATGTTTGTACAATGTAATGAAAATTTATGTAATAAAAATGTGGGAATCCATTTAAGTGGTTTCAATAGTACATAGAAGGGGTTTAATGCTTAGTCGATGGTCAGAGGAAGGTCATTTATATCTATGTAAGAGGAGTTGAGGGCTCAAGGATTGGTGAGGGGGTGGACTGTTTAGACCCCGACCCCAGTATCCCATAGTTGGTTCTTTACTTTTTTACAATGGCACTAAGTACAAGTGATTGAATACCAAAGGAACCAACAGTTTAGTATCATTGGAAAAATTGATACAAATATGACTATTACATTATAATTTAAAAATAAATACAATATAGTAACTACATTGGATGAACCCTTATTTTCCAAGACTATCTTTGTATTTCAATCATAATGTACCTATTTACATCTTCAAAAATAATAAAACATAATAATAGGGAGATCTTAGATTCATAGTAAGGGTATTCATACAAATAAGGATATCATAATTAAACCAAAACAATAAGAAAATGTTAATAAATAAAAACACATTATATTATAACATAATCTAGATAAAAATATGTTTGGAATAAAATATGATAAAATATTGTCATATAAATAATCAAATGAGAATTAAACAAAACAGTGGATATTTTACAAGTCAAATAATTAAATGTATTATCAATAACTAATCTCATAATCAGGTAATGAATAATTATGGGAAACATAAACATACCTTCAAGGATTCATCCAAGAAACTATACATAATTGGTTAAGACATCAGCCAATACACAAACTAGTTTATCTCAAAGGAAATATTAATGTGTCGAGGGGCTGTTATGGGACTCAAACTTCACTTAATATGTACAATTCATTCCTCATAATATAGGTGTGAAACATAATCAACAAATATATTCATAATGAAACTATTATTTTAAATATCTATCCCCATGAAAAAAGAATAATCATAAACCATCCAACATAATACGATGAATGGAATAAAAATAAAACATCCAAAATAAAAAGTCATAAAAAATTCAGTAAAACATTGTATATGTTATCATAACTAATAAACCTAAATTAATTATAATATCCAAGTAATTTTGTTGACATAGATAAAAATAATCTAATAAAATAATTCCTAAATTCATGAGAGAAATACCACTTTACTTTGATATAATTTATTTAAAATGTTATAAAATTATAAAGGAAAATTGATATTTAAAAATATCTATATAAGAATTTAAATAATTGAACAATACATTAATTCGTCATGAAAGTGGGAAAATTCATGTAAGTTAAAAAAACATTCATTTAAAATTTTGAAAAAGAATCATTCAAAATAGTGTTTTTAAAATAATGTTTGAGTGTTAACCCGATGAATAATTTTTTAAAATCAGGTATTAGTCTTATAAAAATTATTTAAAATGAAAAAAAATATAATGAAAATTCATTCCACACACAATAATTACATTACTTTAAATGGATTAGTAGTTTAAACTATTGAATGAAAATTCGGTTAAGAATTCTCTTACCATGTTATAATTAGTCGAACCCCATTCCCCATAGAATTATTGATAATAAAATGAAACATTGAATGAAATTAATATAAATAGATAAATGATATGATATCTTAAAGGAAAGTACATACACTACACAGAATAAATAACGGCTGAATAAGTAATATATCTCACAGAAGTAAAAGTGAGATGAAAAACCCTTACCACTTTGTAATTAGTCGAATCGTATGCCCCATAAATGTAAAAATAATCCAATAATGATTTTAATACCCTAAATATAATGAGTTTCATGATATTATATATTAAAAGGATGTATATAAACATTAAAAGAAATTATTGGTGAATAAGACATATTTATCATAGAAATTAAAAGTGAGAGGTGGAACCCTGACCTTATGTTCGAAAGCATTATGAACACTTACTTAATGTCCTAGATAATAAAATTAGATATAATAATTAATTATTTCAGAATCTATTCAAAATATTTTATTATTATTAATTTTATTGAGTCCCTTTTTGGCCATATTTATGTGCTCTAATGTTTACGTTCGTTGTTCTGGAAGCGTTTGTTTAAGGGTTTTATGGTCAGTTCCCTTAAGTATAAATATATGAATTATTATAAAATTTGAATGAATTATATAAAAGTGAAATTATTTATTATTAATGAACTTAAATTATCTTAAATGGCATCATATATCATCTTTCTATATGGTATTATGATGATTAATTAGATAAAATGATGATGAAAATGTCATAATTTATATTTGCTATTTTTATGACTATCACTAGCTTTTGTACTTTTAGTTTATATTATATTTATATATACCAGTTACATAACATGATATAACATATAATATGCATATAAAAATATTATTTAACAATATTAATGGTTTTATTACCAGCCTTGAAGGAGATAATGGGAAATGAAAACTCATCATCCACAAATATGGTGCGTCGATTCTTCATGGACAATGTTTTCATTTTCAAAAATAAAATTAGAGGATAATGGATTTTATGATAGATAATACATTATTAAAATAACATTCCATTATTTATATGATAACCTATTTTCCATTGCACTTTTTATTGGTGAGGTTAGGAGAAGATAAGAAAATAAAATAAAATAAATGAGAATGAAGGAGGACTTTACATCTTGAATATCAACTCCTGGGGAACCTCATTATGAAACATGGATTTGATTTTTTGGTAAGAATAGAAGTTCTTAGACATGGGGATGAAGTATGGGAAGGTAATTAGGAAGAATTTGAACAATATGAAACAATTATAAGGTGTGAGGAGATGGGGTGGTGATGGGTAGTATTTATAGTGGTAAAGAGGGGGTTTTATTATATTATTCATTTATTTATTATTTTGGATCAAGACTATCAATAGTGTTGATTACCATAAAAAAATAAATCATTTTAGTTCGAAAAAATGTGTTATTACCTCATCCAATCATCAACCATGTAAAAAAAATTCATTTATTTACATATAATGTTAAATACTCTAAATTACCATATTTCATTATTCATAAAAAATTCAACTATTTTACAAAAATCCAAAAACTATACTATAACAATTTTTTCACTTTTAGATTTAAAAAATAGACTTTATTTTATGAAAATAATTTTCTGAATATGTGAAATTTAATATTTTAAATAAAATTATCACTTATTCAAATATATCGAATTTAATATCATAACTCATTCTGCGATACATTGAAAAATTAATTATGGACTCATAAATTATTGAATTATAATAATTAAATAAAATATTAATTTATGAATTTATTTTAATAAAATAAATTTTATTTTTAATCATTATATTAATTATAAAATTTTAAAAAAGAATTTACATTTCTCAAAAATACCATCACTTAATCATCAATTTCTAAAAAATTTGTTTTCATATTCCATGATATAAATATATCATATTTTCATTTATGAGATTCCAAAATTTTACTTATACATTTATAGATGATATTATTATTCCTATGTTAATATTACTATTCCTAATGGTCAAGTTACTATTCCAACAGTCGTGTTAATATATAATAGTATATCATAGTATTTTTATTCTCGGTAATACATATGATATTGAATAAATTGAATTTATTAAAGAATATAGATACCATAAAATATAAGGGTGTTTCATTATCACCTCCTTCAATAAATTATTTCCTCATAATTTAAACATGTGATTGGAAGTCATGAAGTTGTCATTTTAAAATATGCTTGTAGAAATCCAACATCATAAACAAGGTTAGAAAACATCCTCTTAAATCAGGGGAAAGGTCAATGTGAAGTTCACAAAAAAAATTAGGATTCCCTATAGGAGAACATTAGTGGGAAGTGAAAACATGAGGTTGAAAAATAAATATAAATATAATGTCTAGATAGAGAGTGATATCGAACATGGACATTAAGAATTATACCATCAGAAAACTATAAATTTATAATCGGTTAAAAGACAACTTCTTTTATAGTAAGAAAAGTAAATAGATAATGTTTTTGATCCAAAATCGTTTTCCTATAGTTTAGGGATTCATTTACTATATTGATAAGAACTTGAAAAAAAAACCCACTTGATTTATTTCCATGTCATAGGAATAATCTAATCATTTTGTTTTACTTTGATCCACCTTCACTTCACTTCATAAACTAAAAGATATATATTCAAGATGAATTTTTATTCCTGAGGAACTGTAGTCAAATGATCCATAAGTCATTACTTTGGCCTTTAAATATTTAACAAAAAAAAATGGTTAGTACATGTTGTCCTATATGATAAATCATACTTTAACCTAACATTATAATAGTAAAAGTTAAACATAATCCAATATATAATTTATTTCCTTAAGAATCATTTAAAATGCATTTTTAGAAATTCAAAGTGTAAAAATTTAGAAGGATAGTCATTGAATTTCATAAGTCAACTTAGCAGATGATTTTACAAAATAATGGAGTACTTATTGTAACATACCAAATATATTAATACCTTAATATCCTTTAAATATTTATGAAACATGAATGCATATAAGTGTATACTATCATGTTGTTGAATATATTACTTAAATAAAACCATCTAATAAATCTAGTATTACAATAACCATCAAATTGATTACATGTTTAAGGTGATCTTTCCCAAGTCAGGTGCTTTCAAAAAGATAAACTTAAAATAGAATCACTTCTATTGATTACTAGTGTTATTAAAACATGATTCCAATTACATAAAGAAGAAGTACTGAAGTATAACCCACTATTTATCTCATTATTATTTATAACCATGATATCATTTTACAACATAATTCATGAATCCAAAAACTCAAATAATTTAATTATACCACTTCGAATGTAGTAATAGATCAAGTTAGACCTTGATCTATTTGGTTCTTTTGAGCTATGTTCCCTTGTTACATGGGAAATTCATTTTCATAGTGCCCAATCTTCATATAGTTGAAGCAATGGACAACATTATTCATTCCATTTCAATGATGATACTTGTGGACCTTATCTCTATACTTGTGGGAAACTCACATTCCCTTTCAAAATTCACCAAGGTGTTTCCTTCAATAATTATCACATGTGTCAAAATAATCGATTCCCTTATTCCCTTTATCATTTATTTTCTATGGAATTATATTCTCCTCTTCCTTTATTTAGTATTAATAAAACGTGGTCGAAAAATTCTATTTCTTGATAGTACATGATACTATATACACATATTATGAAAATGTTTTGGAGACTAGTTCGCTATATATAATTGGATTAATTCAATAGAATAAATAGTAAATCTTTATCTTTCGATTATGTATATAGTCCATGGAATGCCTTTCAAACCTTGTAATGTAGGATTCATGATTATAAATATATTCATCCTCTTTTGGTCTCAAACTCGTGAATTGTATCTCCTTATCTACTCGATGTTCGCAAGGGAAACGTTTTTCCATGAAAAATTACATAAAATCCTTCTACTCCATATTTCAAATTTCTATCTCCACATTTTTGTTTTGAATAAATAAACACTATTTATCCTCATATCTTGAGATATGATAAAATTTCATAACAAACTTCTCCCATTCATTACTTCCTAAAGCATGAAATTTCTTCTCTATATAAATTATCCATTTATAATAAATAAATAGACATTCAGTCCTATAGAATAATGGAGTTTGTTATCGCACGAAGCAGTCTAACAGTGTTATGCAATATTTTGGATCAGGATTCACCATTTTATTATGGTTATTTCACATAACCTAATTCATTTGTCCTTGTAAAATTATTAATTTTTAATCTCCATCTACAATTATAAAATTAACATCATTATCTTGAATAAGAGGGAAAACCCTATATAGATTATGTGTGTTGATACAAGTTTGATTACATCCACTAGGCTCAATTTCTAACCATTAACATACATTAGATTAGATCTTAACATTAAGAAACATAATGTATAATAAAAAACTAGTGAAACATTTAACTTAAATTGAAAAATTAGTTATACTTAAACTATAAATCCAAAGCTTGGTTACTTTTGAAATATTCTCAAAGTAATATATAATGTTATATTTACCTAATCAATGTTTTTCTAAATCTAATTTTTAAATTTTCTACTAAACATGCTCTGATTCCAATTATAAAAATCCCGACCCCAGTATCCCAAACCTAGTGCCATACTTTATTATATCGGTACTATGTACAAATGATTTCATATCAAATGACTGAATAGTTTTGTATATTTGTAAAACCAGATAAAAATAGAAGTATTATATTACAACTTGAAATGAAATTCAACATAATAAATCCATTGTAAGATCCCCTATTCTCCTAGATTATCCCTTTATATCAATCGTAATATACATCCACATATCATGGAGAAAAATAAAACATATAAAAGGGTTGAGTACATATTCTCAATATGGGTAATCATATAACAAAATCTATCAAAAATAAACATAAATAATAAGTAAAGGTGAATAAATAAAAAGATATTCCAAATAAATCTAAATCATAATACCATAGAAATAAAATATGATAAAATAACACCATATAAATTATAAAATAAGAATGAAAATTAAAAATGGATATCTTAATAGATGAATAATAAAATTTATTATCAATAACTAATATCATAATTAGTTTATGAATAATATAGTACATCCTAAATATACCATCATGGGTTTGGCCATTACACCGCAAATAATCTCGTAATACATCATCCAATACCCAAACAAGTTTTTTCATGAGACCTACAGATGCATCGAGGGGCTATAATAGACCCTGACTATGTATTTCTATGTTATATTCCTTCCTCATATGAATATGGTGAAACATAATAAAAATTTACATTAATATTGAAACCATCATATTAAATAATGTTTCCATAGCAATAAAAAACTATAAACTATCCAGTATAATATGATGAATGGTACCAAAATAGAACATCAAAAGTCAAAATAATCATAAAAAAGTCAATAAAAAATTATATATGGTATCATAAGATGTCAACATTAATTAATTATGAGATCCAAAAAAGTTAATTGACATTGATGAATATACTCTAATAAAATCAATGTGAAATTCTTAGGATAACTACCTCTTTACATTAAATTCAATAATTTAAGAATTTGTGAAATTATATTTTTTCTTTGAAAATGACCTTGTAAAATTTTAAATGATTTCTCAAGACATTAAGGAATCCTAAAAGTGGTAAAATACATATAAATTAAAAAATAATTTTAAATTTTGAAAAAGAAACATTTAAGAGTATTTTTATAATAATATGTGGGTGTTAAACAAATGAATCCATTATGATTTTCAGATATAAATAAACATAAAAAATTATAAATAAACCATAATATAATCAATATTAATCCCATACATAATCATAGAATTACATAATCAATTGATTAAAAGTTTAGCCTAAAGAGTAAAAATTAGGTTAAGAATTCCCTTACCACTTTGTAATCAGTCGAACTGTATGACCCCATTAAATTAATGATCCTAAAATGAAACATTAAATTATATTAAGATAAATATATTAATTATATGATATATTTAAGAAAATTATGTACACCACATAAAATAAATAAGTGTTGAATAACGAATATATCTCACAAAAGTAAAAGTGAGATGACGAACTATTACCACTTTGTTATTAGTCAAATAGTATACCTCATAAAGTTAATTATTATCAAATGAATCATTTAATAACATGAATAAAATGTGATTCATGATATTATATATCAAATTTATGTATGTAAACTACAAAAAAATAGAAATTAGCGGTGAATAACAACTATTTCTCACAGAAATAAAAAGTGAAAGGATAAACCCATACATTATATCCTAAATCATTTTTTACTTTTACTTAATGACCAAGATAATAAAATTAGTTAATTAATTACTTAATTAATAACATCATAAAAATATATTATATTTATTATAATATTATAATGTTCATTTATATCCAATTTTATGACTTATAATGTTTAATTTCATTATTCCTGCAGCATTCGTTTCATTGTTTTATAGTTAGTTCCCTTGAGTATAAATATTGGAGTTCTGGTCAAATTGGAAAAATTTACCTAGAAGTCAAATTATTATTAGTAATGAACTTATATGAGTCTAAATAGACTCATGTATCATTTTTTTATATTGTATGAGGATAATTTAATAGATATAATGTTGATGAAAATGTCTTAATTTATTTTTTTGGTTTTTACCACCATCACGAACTTGATTCATTTTATATAATTTTATGTTTATATATATTGGTTAAATAACATGATATAAATTGTAATATGAATATTAAAATCTTATTTAACCATATTATTGGTTTTTTTGACCACCTATTATGGTTGTAATGTAAAATGAAAACTCATCATCCATGAAGGGAGAGAATCGACACATCATGCATGATGTTTTCATTATAAAAATAAAAGAAGAGTAGAAAGGATTTGATGAAGAATTATAAAATATTTTAAGAATTTTATTTTATGTATATGATACTGGAGGTAACATTCCACATTTTATAGGTTATGTGAGGATAAGATAATAAAATAAAATAAAATAAAATAAAATAAAATAAAAGAGATAGAAGGTGGATTTCACCTCATGAATATCATCTCATTGGGAACCTCCTTGAGATATTTGGATATGGTATTTTGTTAAGACCATCAGGTCATGGGAATTGAGAATAATCTGGGTAAGGTAATTTGGTAGAATTTTTTCAAGCATTAAGGCTTATAAGGTGTGATGTGAAAGGGTGTTGAGGGTGGTATTTATAGGGGAGGATAGAGGTGGTTACTGATTATTTATTTATTTATTTATTATTTCTGCTCGAGACTATCAATAGTATGGATTCCCATGACTGAATATAGTAAATAGAGAAAGTTATTTAGAATTAATGGGTTTATTCCACATCAATACATAATCCATTCCTCAATAATTCATTTATTACCTTATATTGAAAAATATCATAAATCAACATATTTCACAATTCATAAAAAATTCAAGTATATTAGAAAATTTCAAAAAATTCACCCTACCCATTTTTTGTTTTTTTATATTTCATAATTGGACTACATTAAATTAAAATCATTATCTAAATATTAACAATTTATTTTTAAATAAAATCATAATTTACGTGGAAAAATTAATTTTAATATAATAAAATTTTTAAAACACTTTGAGAAATTAATTATCATCCAATAAAATTATATTATATTTATAATAAAACAAAATTTTAATTCATGTATTTATTTTATGAAAATTAATTTTCTTTTAAATAATTTAATTAATTATAATTTTGTAAATAAACTTTTACATTTTTAAAAAATACCAACTCTTAATTCATAATTTTTTTAAAACATTAATTTATATATTCCATGATATAAATATATCATATTTTATTTATGAGAAACATAAATTTTATATATACATTAATAGGTTAATTTATTACTCTAATGGTCAAATTACTATTTCTAAAAGTCTCATTACTATTCCAACTATCATGCTAATAATTAATAGTATATCACAGTTCCTTTAAGCTCAGTGTTTTTGTAGATATCAAATAAACTGAATTTATTAAAGAAGATACGTACCATAAATTATTAGGTTGATAAATTATCAATATATAGAGGGTTTGATGAGGTTGTTGGGTATGATGGTAGTGGAAAGGAAAAATAGGAGAAAAACGGTTGTAATGAGAAAAGGGGAGAGACAATGAGGGGGAAGGGGACTGGTGGTGAGGGATTGAGGGACAAGGTCATCGAGGGGAATTCATTTTGGGGAGGGAGGAAAAATTCATTTTTAAATTTTCTGTATTAAATATAGTGGCGATATCTAAAAATATCTGCTATAATATTCCATTTTTAGCGGTGGTTTCCAAAACCACCCATAATCATTTTTTATGGTGTTAGTAAATGGCTTGAACCCAAAGGAATCATGTTAACATTGATTTTGAAGGAAAATATAGTGAATATAAGAAACTAAATTGTATTACTTCTATATTTAAAGATAACATGATTATGTCTAATTAGTTATCTTGAATCATTATTAAAAACATACACCTCAACCGACACTCAAACTCTCCAAATAATAAGAGGATAATGTTCTCTAAGATTTCATGTGACAGATAACATTTAGGGAAGAAGGATGTATTTTCTTCATGTCATATATATTGGATGGTGTACCCATGAAATTTTCTCAATGTATTAGTAAAAGTTTTTATATAAAGAATATTTATCCATAAAATAATTGATTTACAAGGAAAAGTAATGAAAATGAAGGTTGGAAATAAATCTCTACCTAGGGATCCATTTCTAGTTCATTGATTTAAATGTGGGTAACTTGGGCATTATTTAAGTTAATTACCTCTTTTAAAGGTTAAATTATAAACCAAAGAAGGGCTTATATTGAAATAAAACTATTGAATGATTTATTATGAATACATAATTATATTTTTGAAGTAATTTTACATATGTTATCATGGTTATAAGAATAATGAATCATATAATGATTATGTTAATTTTGTAAAAATATATTTCTTCATTCATTTAAATATTATAGAAACCAACATGGGTATTTGAGTTTAATATTTATCATAAGATCAGAGTCGTATACCCCATTTTCGAGTTTTATGTTGTGGGATTCTACCATTATTAATAATATTTTGGAAGAAATTTATGAATATACAACCCATTGGTTTAGTATTTGTTTTAGTAAAAATTTTATTTAAAGAATAATTCCATTACTTTTGTGTCCATAAGATTAAAGTTATTGGTAACCTTTATGTTTTATCTTATATTTAATGTTGATGTAATTAAATGTTCTTACTATTTTGGAATATTATTGGCATTATATTAATATTGTTTTGAAGAAAGGAAAACCTATCACATCTAACAAGGCCACAGGGCTTGAACCCACAACTAAAATATAATAAGGTTTCAATGCCTACCACAGGCAATTTGGATTTCTTGGATAATATATCATTTTGAAAACAATTTAATGAATAAATTTTAATGATGAACTAGCTGTGTTTTTATTGAGGTATAGATCTTAATGTATTATATTTTATAATTTGTTCTAACCATATTTTTTTTCAAAAATATTTAGGGATATAGGGAAGATATTTTCACTCTTTTATGAATTTTCTGATATGTTAAGAGAAAATTTTAGTTCACTACAAAAAAAAGGTTTAGCGGCGGTTTTGTGGCGGCGGTTCACAGAACCGCCGCTAAACCTTTTTCAGTGAAGGTTTCACGGTGGTTTTTAATAAATCGCTGTGAAACCCAAATTATTTTACACAGACACTGACCCTTTTCCCCCTTCCCCTTAGCGATCCCTAACCCTCGCGACTCCGCACCCCCCGCGCTGCCGGCGACTCCCCACCCCCCGCGCTGCCGACGACACCTCACCCCCGCGCTCTCCGGCGAAACCCGCACCCCCCGGCGCCCCCCTCGACCACCGGCGACCCCCTCAACCTCCAGTGAAACCCGCGCCCCCCGCGCCCTTGGAAAATCTAGGTCCTACTACGCTTGGTGGAAGGTTGGATTGTTTATCATATAGTGGGACATACTTGTGTGATTGAAATTAATTGAATGGAAATTCCATTTATCTAAAAAATATGCACTTCTAAATCTTGATAAATGCAGGTCTTCACCAAAACAACTGGAGGATATTCCTCCCCCTTAATACATGGGCAGTGTAATTTATTTTAATTTTTTTTCATGCATATGATAAATTTTCCACTTCTTTTTTGATAAATTATATATCATGTTTTTCTTTATTATGTTCTTATAATGAGTTTTTTTTTGCATAATACAAGATACTATTATTATTCTCAATTTTATTTTTCTTATCTATATGACATTTTTATGAACACTTTTATGTGTATCTTTATACTTTGATTGTACATTGTTTATGTTGTGGAAATGAAGGTATTTAATGATGGTCGTTGATGACAATATAGAAGAGGAGTCTTAAGTGGGGATGACGTTCACAAAAAATTGCATTGGAAAGAGAAATACAAGGGAGTCAATATAGACAACATCTTAGGCTTGTGGTTCCTCTTCATTATCTAGAACTTTTTATTGCACTTTAATTTCTATTGGATTTACATCATTCAAAGATTAATGAACTTTTATATACATATTTTTACATTTCAGTAAATGTTTTGTAGTTTTATTGAATTGGTTTCATTTATAAATGTCTAAAAATTTCTTGTAAAAAATGGCCTATTAACTTTTATAACTTTATATGATCGCATGTTTTTGTGGATGTTGTGAATCAGGTGGGATTTGATATCAATATTTCTACTATTCTTGAGTGGCTGTTTGTTCGTCTATAGTTTAATTTTAAGATAGGATTGAGGAAGGAGGCATCTTTATGAAGACCTATAGTGTGATCAAGGGTTATTTTTAGTAGCACTTCATGAAATCTAATTGGGTTACTAGTATTTTTTTCAATTCTATTCAGTTTTTAAGAAGTTCCATCGACTAGGGTGGTTATTATATCACGTGCAATCACATGGGGGTTGATGCTGTTTTTTTTTAAATTATGTAAAGGAAATATCCATATATTGGTCTTCAAAGACCAAAAATCCAAAAATCCTTCATTTTTATGAAATATTATAAGCAAAAAGATTCACCCACCTCTCAAGGGGAGCCTCAAGATGGAAAATTATAGCCTACATCTATTCTTTCCAAAATATAGTAGATTATAGAAAATTGATGAGGTGTTGGTCCTCCTCAATAATTCCCTGAAAAAATTAGCATGATACTGGGCATTGATGATATTTCATTAGAGAAGTTGTGAAACCATTATTTTGGACTGGTATTTGAGATAGATATAACCTTTCTCTCCTTTTCGGTTTTCATTGAAGAACATGTCTCTTTATTGTTGGGTTAGTTTTTCATCAATATTTATGCTCATATGTCTAATATTAACATGTATTCTATTCCTCCTATATCGGGTTTGGATACGGAAGGTTGGGTATATATGTGCTCAAACCTAATTGAGTTATTCCCACACATGTCATGTATATATAGATAATGTACAAATTAGTTGTGTATTATGTTGGGAAAAGGGATAATTGGGTTAATTTGACCTTACATGGTGGTCAGTGATTATAGATCAATAGTCGATCTCTCTATAATTCATTCGTTTCATATTATTGTCAGGATATGTAATATTTCCCTATTAGGTGTATATTTTTTCCATTTGTTTTCATATTACCTATTGTACTATTTTTTATTCTCTAAAGTAAATAACATGATAGAATGTAAATATTTAGTTTCTTTTCTCTTATTTTTATTATTATGAACATATTCATATATATGGTTGGGTGCATGCCTACATGTACATTATGAAGAGGCCTACCATTATAATTATTCATTCTCGTCACTTATCTTTAAAAAATGGCCTATGGTGGAAAGAATTGGGTTTTGGTGGCCTAGTCTTCCACCGTGAGGAGGTCATTACTGCGTTGAGTCTCAAAAAACCATAATGGGAAATAAAAACACACGGGTCATCAAAATAATGAAATATCTAAAAAATTATTTCAATTATGACAAATATACATGCCACTTTATCAACAACTACATGACTTAAATATTTCAAAATACCAACATATATTCCTATGATGTAGACATTGTTTTTGGGAGAGGCAGATAGATAGAGAAGGGGAAGGGGAATAAATTATATGGTTAGGAGGAAGTATATGTAACCAACACATCAAAAAGGTGATTCTAATGTCAAATAGGACATCATTTGATTATAAACTACTTGCATCAACCTTGGATAAATTCCTCTACAACATCATTCATGGCCATGGTTGGGGTCAAACATGTAGTATTATTTCCATTATGTATGACTACATTTGATGTTACCTTTACATTGTTCTTCATTTATTTTTGGATTTTTTGGTTAGATTTTGGAGATTATTTACACTGGATCATTGTATAAATCATCTCATCTGATAATTATTTTTCTCAAAAATGATATGAGATGTTCCAACATTATTATCTCATGCTGTAACATGTCATTGGGTTAGAGGTACATCACCATTTATAATTTTTAAATAGTTTTAATTAAAATTGGATTAAGTTAAGTTAATTTTTTGATTGACTTGGTTCAACTTCATAGGTAATTTTTTTGGGATAAAGGTTGGAGTTCACCACAAACAATACATAAGTGGTTGGTTATTATATAGGTGTGATGAGGTGGGCTGGTGATTTTTAGGCAATTATTCCTTGTTGGTTTTAATTGAAATAAATTATAATTTTTATAATAAAATTATATAATTAACTATAAATTGTATACAATTATGTATTTGGTGTTGTGCCTTGAGATAGGTACTAAAGATATGATTTCAGATTTAAAAAATCATAGACAAGAGTTATAGGGTTGTTCTTAAAAAGTGAAAAAAATAGAATTTATGTGAGTAGTCCTTCTGCATTTCCCATGTGTTTATGAATTTGATGTATGTATGTGTTTTACATTCTCACCACTATAGTGATAAAAACCTTTTAAAAAATTATTTTTTTTATTAAAATAAAATTCTTATAAATGAGATTAATAATGTTTCAATGTCTAAGACAACCCTTGAATAAAAAACTGGTTCTTTATATGTCGATGGTTGAAGACATGATTATAAATGTCCGACTTGTAATACTCAAACCTAGAGAGGTGACACTTCGATGAATAAAGTGAACATAGTGGCCCTCTTTATAGTTGGTTGTGTATGAAACCATTGAGAAACATCATTCCTCTTGGAGGACATCTAAGGTCAAGCCTAAACAATCACATAATGTCTCAGGTTTAAAATTCATTATGATCAGTTTCGATCACACATCAATGGGGTGTTGTTTGAGGCAACATAAATGTGTGATCGATAGTGTTATGATAAGTGTGTAGCCCGATATTCTTATTTCTCCTCAATGAGGTGTTGACACTGTCTCCTATGGACCAGACTTGTTCTGTTGGTCTGAAGTGGTAAATGTGATCAATGAATCATCTTTATTTTATTATGCATACTTTATGATCAATGGTTCATCTTTATTATATTATGTTTCTGTAATCTTACACTATCGTATATTTTTGTGTAGGCACATTGTGATATACATGGATAAAAGCTGGATCACATTACCGAGGAACACACCTCAATATGTTAAGGGTTTGAATGAATTTTTAGATTTTTCAATTTCTAATCGATCCATTGAAGGGAGAATAAGATGTCCATGTCCTAAATGTAAATTTAGAACATGGTTGAAGAGGGATGAAGTTTATGAACATTTAATACTGAAGAAATTCCCTGATCAATATTTGTGTTGGATTTGGAATGGAGAATCAAACAATACAGAAAGATTGAGGACTGATATTAATCCACAGAATGAGGTCCCAAGTTTGTCGCCAATGGAAAATGAAATGAAAAACCTCATAAATGATGCATTCGGCACTGCAAGACACCACTATGAGCATCAAAACATATCAGAACAACCAGAAGATGATGCTACAAATTGCAACGTGACAAGTGATGTTTTTGAGACTGTAACACAAGAAGATCAAGATTTTAACATATCATTGGATCCTCCTCTTGATTCTGTGGAGCCAAATGTAAGGGAAATCTTCAGTGAGGAAAATGCGTTTCATGATTTAGTTGATGATAGAAATCACAAGTTGTATAGTGGGTGTTTGAAATATTCAAATATTTCATTTCTGCTGAAGTTGTACCATATCAAATGTCTTTGTGGAATTACAAATAAGGAAATTTCTATGTTATTGGAATTGATTCGTGATGCATTTCCTGAAGAAGAAATCCCAGAATCGTTTTATGAGATGAAAAAAGTTGTAAACAAGCTTGGTCTGAATTATACAAAAATACATGTGTGTCCCAATGATTGTATGCTTTACTGGGGAGAGGATTCAAGTAGACAGAATTGTAAGAAATGTTCTTCTTCTAGATGGCAGTCAAAGGGTAATGTTGGAAGTATTACTGAACATAATTTCATGGAGAAGAAGAAAAGGAACACACCTGCAATAGTCTTGCGTTACTTTCCTTTGAAGCCTCGATTGCAAAGATTATTCATGTCATCAAAAACCGCCGAACACATGAAGTGGCATGCTGTAGATAATAACAATGATGGGTTAATGAGACATCCACAAGATTCCCAATCGTGGAAGACATTTGATTCATTACATCCAGATTTCTCAGCTGATCCTAGGAATGTTCGATTGGGATTGGCTGCCGATGGATTCAACCCATTTTGGACTTTGAGTACGAGTTATAGCATTTGGCCAGTTGTTTTGATCCCTTATAATCTGCCTCCGTGGATGTGTATGCAACAAACATATTTTATCATTTTGATGATTATTCCTGGAAAACAAATGCCTGGAAATGATATTGATGTATACCTACAGCATTTGATTTAAGAATTGCAGGAGTTATGGAGCAACGGTGTTGAGACATTTGATGTTTCTTCTAAAACAATGTTCAAAATGCATGCTGCTTTAATGTGGACCATTAGTGACTTCCATGGGCTTGGGAATTTATCTCGTTGGAACAATTATACGGGTTTGTCTTGTCCCGTTTGTAACTTTGATTTCGAGCCCAAACGGCTACCTCACAGTAGAAAATGGTGCTTCTTGTGCCATCGAAGATTTCTTGATGCATCTCATAGATTTCGGCTGAACAAATAAAAATTTAATGGTTCCATTGATCGTAGACCACCTCCAAAGTTGTTAACCGGTTCTGAAATATTGACACAGCTTGAAAATGTTAAAACATAATTTGGGAAGGTTCATCATTTGAATGATAGCGGAAAATGAGTGCGAAGTGCATCGTCAAGTGAAATCAGAACGCAACAATGGAAGAAAAAATGTATATTATTCAAACTTCCGTATTGGGAATTTAATTCTTTGCGCCAAAATCTTGATGTGATGAATATTGAGAAGTATGTATGTGATAATTTGATTTTCACATTACTTAATGATCATGGAAATTCAAAGGATCATCTCAATGCTCGCAAAGACTTACAAGTAATGAACATAAAACGTGATCTCTGGCCAGATGAGAATGAAAAGTATGCTCCGACCATTTTTTGAATGAAAAATAAGGATAAAGATACGTTCCTTCAAATTTTAAAGAATGTGAAGGTATCTGATGGGTATTCGAGTAACATCTCGAGGTGTGTTGACTTGAATAATCGTAAGTTATATGGATTGAAAAGTCAAGATTCACATATTTTGTTACAACAGTTACTACCATTGGCATTGCATACATTATTACCTGAAAAAGTTACTATTGTTGTACTCCAATTCTGCACATTTTTCAGGCAATTATGTGAGAAAGCTCTACATCCATTTCATTTTGACAACCTACAGGAGAGGTTTGTATTGACCCTTTGTGCAATGGAGATGATCTTTCCTCCATCATTTTTTACTGTCATGATGCATTTAACTGTGCATTTAGTTGACGAAGCTAAATTAGGAGGCCCCGTTCATTATCGATGGATGTATCCAATTGAGAGGTATTTTATTTATATGTTTCCAGTTAAGTAAAAAATTTTTGGCATTTAAATAAATGCATAATATTTTTTTTTTCACAGATATCTTGGGCATTTGAAAGCATGCGTGAGAAATAAAGCTCAACCAGAAGGCTCTATTTCTGAAGGCTATTTGTCCGAGGAGTGTCTCACCTTTTGTTCCAGATATTTGTATGATATTGAGACAAGATTTAATCGAGTTGGATGTGTTGATGACACATCAAATCATTCTCAAATTCATCAGAAATAAAAAATATTTCCTGCTATTGGCCGATCAGTTGGGAGGACCTCATACGCGACACTAATAGAATTGGAATTATTACAGGCACATAGATATGTGCTGCTGAATAGTGAAATTGCAGATCCA
This sequence comes from Viscum album, assembly GCA_963277665.1. NCBI lineage: Eukaryota > Viridiplantae > Streptophyta > Magnoliopsida > Santalales > Viscaceae > Viscum > Viscum album. The sequence goes on from OY728166.1 coordinate 192,330,252, forward strand.
TTTATTGAAGAGTTGAGGATACAAACAAAGAGACGAATGAGAGGCCGAACATGAAATGAAAAAGATATAACGAAAGCTGTGAATAAAGAGCTGGTAGAATGGTTTGCACGACGTGTAAGTTTATAAATATTGCAATAAATACGAATATTAGTTTGACACATACAATTTGCAAATCTATTAATTTTTTTTTCAGATCATGAATACTGATACTCGAGTAGACTTGTCAGAATATTTGAAGATTCTTGCTAGAGGTCCTATAAAACAAGTTAGAAAGTTTGGCGCTTATAATGTAAATGGTTTTAGATTTCGTACAGTCGATCGAGAAGTGGGTTTAAAAACACAGAATAGTGGTATATTTACATTTTCTGAAGTGGAATACTATGGAAAGTTTCATGATATTATTGAATTAAACTACCACGGGCATTTTTCTGTTGTTTTATTCAAATGAAAATGGGTCGATATTATCAGAGGTGTTAAAAGAGATTCCTTGCAATTTACTTCTGTAAACTTCTCTCTCTTGATGGATGTTGGTGATCGTGAACTGCATGATCCATATATCTTAGCATCGCAGGAAAAAATGGTATATTTTGTGAATGATGTTGTGGATGAAGGGTGGATTGTAGTTACTCACGTAATACAAAGAGATTTGTATAATATGGGTGATGAAGTGGAATATTTGACCTCTACAATTGAATTTCATCAACAACAGGAAGCCGAATTATTTGTCCATCATGATATTGAAAATATTAGTCTAGCAAGGATGAATGAAGTGGATGAAGAAATGGAGCAGGAAACCGACATGTTTGAAGGGGAAAATGATTGTATGTACAATTATTTATTCATTCAGCAACCACTTGTTTCATTTCTGTAGTCATTCATTATCATTGTTATATATATTTTGTTTGTTAGTACTGGGCATCTATTATCATTTTTAATTTTTTTTTCTGCATAAATTTTTTGAAATATATATTCTGAACTTAATTTTATTTGATTAAATGACAGGAATTCAAAGGAAGAAGTGGTACACCATTCCTTCTACTTCAGCGACAGATGACGATCCGTCTGTCCCCACGACATCTGAGGCAGTAGCTGCCTACATCCCTACATCATCTCCCCCTGCACCATCTCTGACACCATCAGTGGATGCCTCATTAGAGGATGAGTCATCGCCTCCACCTACAGGAGCCTCAGCAGTGGGGCAGCGACACGCCCCTTCCAGTTCAACACATACATTCTGGAGGGTCACAGTCATAGGTACAAATTTTAATTAAATAAATTTATTGCATTTTGTTTATAGTAATTGTTTGCTCATTGCAGATGAAAACAATGCAACCATGGAAAAACACATAAAAAGTTCGGATGTTTGGAACATCCATGGCGAGAATATAGTGGTGCCATTTGATTCTTATGGGGTCCCGACGGATGACGCCGCCGGTTTACTTGGTTAGATTATAGGTCAACTGGTAGCGGAGTCCATTTCCCTGCCTATTTCATATGATGATTGGAGGCATATGGCTCCAAACTAGAAAAATGAAGTTTATGATTCTTAGATAAAGGTAATTTTATTACTTTATGGTTTAATTGAATGTCATGTTACTAATATATTCAAAATGAATTTCTGTATACAGATGTTCTTCCACTTTACCGTTGCTGATGTGATAGCACAGAAGTGGACATTGAAAATTCTTGGAAAAAAATAGAAAGATTTCAAATGGAGGTTGTGGTGTGATGTCAACGATACTTCTTTGACCTTGCAGCAGATTTATGAGAAGCTACCCAGTGGGGTACCGAAAGAACAGTGGAAGGTTTTTTTCGATAGACATCATGATGAGAAGCGGATGGTATTGAAATATATATTATTATATTATCCTCATTTTACATTTATACATGTAAATGAAGAGGAGATAGACATTGAATACAATACTGTTAAATTGAATTTTATTTATTTCAGGATCTCTCAAGATAGAATGCTTCAAACTGGGCAAAGCAGGTCATCCCGCACACTGCGGGTTCAAAAAGCTTTTCAAGAAGCCGAATGTCATTGGTAATCTTTTAATTAGTTTAAATATTTATAAGATAATATTATCTATTTAACATATTTAATTGTTGATTTATCTTTGTTTAATGCAGTCACAGAGTTTAGGGAATGACGCATCCCGAACAGAACTGTGGCTGGATGTTCTTAAAAAAACAGATGGAAGTTTTGTTAATGAACCTGCCAGAGAAGTTGGGGTATGAAGTCAATTATTTATTATAATAACTTATTATCAGTTTTTAATGTGTTAATATATATTGATATTTGATTTATAGGTAAAAATTAAAGAAATATGGGATACCGATCCTGGGCAATCCTACTCAGTCTCCCAGGATGACCCGGTTGGTAAAGTCCTTGGGAAGGAGCATCCTGGTAGAGTGCGCGAGATGGGTTTGGGACCTGTACCATCTGAGGTATTTCGCATTCCATCAGGGATTTCGGCTACATCTACTCCTGCTTATAGTCATTTCATACCTAAAGATGCTCAGAGGGAGATGGATTCTCTACGAAACACAGTTCACCAGTAGGGGGATCAAATATCTGGTTTGTAGAAAGAGTTGCTTGAAATACGTCAGTATATGAGCAGATATGCCCCCGGTGGTAGTGCATCGGGTATTGGTGAGCAGGTAAATCACAAAAAAATCAAAATCATTTAGTTTTCAAACTTCTATTGGTTTTAAGTTTTATTATAAATATGCAACAATATTTAATTTTCAATATAATGTTCTTACAGGTGGCAGCATGTGGTGGAGATGAAGGTGGAGAGGGTGACGATGCAACATCAGATGATGAGTAGTAGTATTGTTGATGTGTTGAACAAGTATAATAACAGTTGGTCTGTATATGTAACATTTATGGCACATAGTTTCCACCAAACATTTCCATATATGTAACCCATATTAATACCATTTCTACTATATAGCAGCATTCAGGTAGCCCCATTGTGTAAGCTCGATTCATAAATGGATTGGGTGTTCTGACACGCTGGTCGGGTTGGTTTCATCTTTTATGACAAATGTTATGGATTTTGTGAGTGTGAATTAGATAAGTGTCACATGTGCGATTAAGGTGAATCTAACCTAGTTCTCTTATGAGCAGTTGGTCTATCTCTTCTTTTCATGACTAGGACACTCCTAATTTGGGGAACATCGTGTCAGATATAGTAAAAATGTCATTCTAGGTAGTAGATGTGATGGAAGTGTCTTAGAGGTGATGGAAGTGTCTCCAATATTCTGATAATATTTATACTCTCTTAGTGTACTATTTCTTAGCAACGAGCATGTCCCCTATCTTTACATCATCCTAGATGCACTAAGAGAGCATCGGTTATATACCGAGCTAAATCTATCAAGTGTTATTATTTTTTAATAAATAGGTTTTATCAATGTTTCATGCGGGATGCATGGTTTTTATTGAGGCACGGTTAGTTCTTGTGTGATACCTGAGTTCCTATGTAGGAATGCCTCGGACAGACTTTTGGACACCAACTGTTTCCTTTGACTTGATCACTAGATGAATGTCATTCTAGGCTCAGTCAATGATCTTATGTGGATGTTTTGGTCTTTTACCAATATCTCACTTGTAAACTTCGAGTATGGACTACCTAGGGATAGTTACTTGGACTCTAACTTGATGATCTTATTTTATCCCAAACTTATTATTGGACTCAAAGGTGATGTTTAAAGGGTAATTATTATAGTGGGATGGATCTAGGTTCCACCCTTGTTCATGCTGGGGAACAATGTATTAAATGGTTAAGTGATGGAATGACTAAGACATTTCATTGAAAGTCAGGTATGGGTTTATGTGAATGTGCTTGTGGTAAACACGAAATTTCATAGAGGAAGGAATTGTGGTTCAGGTTGTGATATGTGAGTCATCTAAGCTGAGTATCTTGGGAATGGTTAGCTGAAAGTGGATTGAATTATTATACTTCTTCTTAGATGTATATAGGTGAAAGTATCCATTTAAACCTAGGTGATCTCTATATTCTGGTTTGATTTATTTTTCAGGGCAGTGGTGTAGTAGAACCAAAATTATTTTTTTTCCAGTTCAGTATTTAGCGGCGGTTTTAACCACCGCTAATGCCATACTTGGTGGAATTTAGCAGCGGTTTTAACTGCCGCTAAATATATTACGTTTATATTTAGCGGCGGTTTTTACCACCGCAAAATAGGCGCATCAAACGGCATAATTTTTCCGCGGTTAAAACCGCCGTGAATAAAAAAGTGTGGCAGACCCATAAAACCACCGCTAAATGGAGAGAAACCGCCGGGAAATGAGGAATCTACGACAAATTTTTTAAACCGCCGCGAAACAGACAAAACCGCCGCTAAAAGATTGCCGACTCCAAGTTTAGCGGCGGTTTTTGTAAACCGCCGCCAACCCATTTAGCGGCGGTTTAAACTGCCGCTAAGGGATGCTTTTGTTGTAGTGGTTCTCCAGGAATAAATAATCCATGTTTGGATATTCATTTCTTGGATTAAGATATAAAGTGTAAATTTATTGAAGGATAACCAAATAATGAAATTTTATTTAAGGAATATAAATATATCAAATAAGAATATTTCCTTATATTATTAGATAGGAATATAATTAAAACTATTTGGAAAGTGATATTAAAATATTAATTTTATAATATTACATTTATATCCTATAAATAAATTGTCTATTAACACGTCAAAGATTTATGGTTTTGTGGTTTTTTACATTATCATGAACATTCCCATTATTGGGATCAAATATATCTATCACTCACTATAATTATTTACCATTTTCGTCTATATCCATATATTCACATTCCATGATTTTTTTTCTAATTTCAAACCTATTTATGTTTTATTATATATGAGTTTTTTATTTTTATTTCTATCTTATTACGTGGACATTTTATTAACACTTTTACAATGTGGGGTTTTCAGCATTGATACTTCCAAATTTCTACCCCTTTATTACCGATATAAAGTTTAAATTGTGTGGATGAAATTTATTCATAGTTGGGAGAATGTAACACCTCATGATTTTAAATAAATAATATTGTATTCAATATTGTATGAGACATGCAACATTGAGCTTAAATAACCTAAAAAATATATTTCTAAAAATTTAATCACTTCGATAGCTTGCTGAACATGAAACCCAAAGCCTAAATGAAATGTAATATTGTGTACCTTTATAAAATAGCTGTTATGTTGGGGGTATTAATTTTAATAACTATATTACGAAAAAATTTCTTATCTATATATTATAAATAAAATAAAAATAAATAAAAATAAGAAGAAATGTTTTCAGAAAAATTATATTTTTCTAAAAAACATTTTATTTATGATTTTCCTAAATTATATAAAATTAGTTTTTAAAAAATTTAAAAAATATATTTTATAGAATAAAATAATTTTTTAAAATAATAAGATCAATATTTTCATAGGGTGTTGTTTTGAGATTTTTCTGAAAAGCTTCATTTTTGGATGAATAATGATAATCATTATTTTTATAGAAAACTACCCTTTCATTTAAATAATATAAAAGGATAAATTAGATTTAATTTTTTAAGGAAAAATAAGTTCAATTATTTTAAAACATAACTAATTTAGGTCATTAGAATTAATTTTATGTAGAATATTTATATGAAATCTTTCTATACTTCAAAACATTTATCATAGGAAACACGCTTTTTTATCGCATTTGTGGGTATACATTTAAATTGGATTATGCCAATTCTGTTAGTTTTTTTTAAAAAATATTGATTATATATTCATAATAATCATATTTTATATTATTTAAGGAGTTGAGATTAGTTTTTAACTATTATTAATAGAAAAAATAGAAAAAATTAATTATTTTTCTTAATGTAAAAAATTATTTACCTGGGGTTGATTTTAAAAATTTAAGTGTTAAAATTACCTAAAAACTTGTAAACCACCCATAATATGGCCATATATAGTCGTTATACCCCATAAAGATATATAATTATCCATTTGTATCTTTTTTCAAGATTAAAATGTGGGTGTAATGGAATATTTTCATCTACTCTAGGTATGCCCTCTCCCCCACATATAAAAAGTCGCCCATCATCCTTCCCACACCACACTTCCAAAGAAATTTGGGTCAGATAATACCTACCAAAACCAATTAAATTATCCCTTCCAAACATCCTAGATCATGTTTTATCCTAAATCCATCCTAGGAATGTTTTTTGTGAAAACTTATAGATGTTATGAGAAGAAGAAGTAACATTCATAAAAGAACGTTTTTATTTTGTTTCTTCTTCTACCTCCACAAAATATTATAAAAACATGTTAATATAATAACACAAATATTATGAAAATTGTTATATTATATTAATTCTATGCTCATAAACTACATATATATTTACGTTCATCAAATGGGAAATAGAACTGTCAATTGTGTGTACGGCGAACTACCGCCTCACGAACCAATATATTCATTTTCCATCACCCCCCTTCAAGGATAGATATAATTATGAATTTAAAATATGTATATGATATTTATTTTATTATTTTAGTATTTAATTTAAAAACCACATGTACATTTTTACACTACATTATGTTTAAAATATGACAATGTCTTTAGTGTGTATGGTGGATATCGCCTCGCGGAACGCTGTGATTAATTTTTTAATTATTCTTTATATGGAATGTAATATATATAAACATAATAAATATATGTGATATATAATACATTATATTAATTTAATAAAATTAATATATCACCCACTAATTTTTCCTTTAACTTATTAAGGTAATTATATCATTGCTCATACATACAGATGACCTACCATCTCCACAAGGTGATGTGATTAGTTTTTCATGCCTAGATTTCATAAATGGATCTATAAATGTATCTAGTGAGTAAATAATATATTTATAAAATTAAAAAATTATTTATAGTATTTATACATATATCCTATTCACAGTAAACATAACATTCATGACATTACACTTATGATAAAATAAAGCAATTAAAAACCGTAATAATGAAAAAAATGAAATATTATTAACTAAAGGGTGGTAAAATAAAAAAAAGTGGATCATATATAATATTATAAATATTAATATGGTCATAGTATAAATTAATTACATAATTAAAACCCTTATAAAGAAATTTAAATCACGTTCAAATAAGAAAATGTTTGAGGTAAAGGACATAATCCCAATGTCCCTTCATTTTGGCATATTGTAATTTTATGCACCTAATTTCATGGATAGTGTGTATTTAGTGACCATTTTACATGTAATGTAACAGTTAAATAATAATTCATAGTATTTTAAACTTTTAATTTTAATTATTTCATCCAATTTTATTTGACTAAAAAATTTCCAAGTGGTAAAAAATTCATAACCCAATTACTATTCCTTAGGTTATATTACTTCTTCATTATCATTGATATTATATGATTATTTGTGTAATTTTTTTTACTATAATATTTTTTTATTTACCCCTATTTAATTTTTATTTAAATTTTATACACATTATCTATTATTTGGTTAATTGTATGTTTAATGTGATAATCTTTATAAGTGTTTATTTCTCAATCTCAGGTTAATCAGGATTTTTATGCTTGAATTTTCACTGAAAGAAGTTATTTATTCAATAGATAATAAACAAATTTAAATTTATTATCTTCTACTTATTAATAATATTTTTATGTAATAGTAACATTTTTCCACTTTTTGGTACATAAATATAATAATAAAATGTTTTTAATAAAATCTGACATCATTTATCCCTTCGATAAAAAATCCATTTTCCTCAAAATCCATGTTTTATAAAAGTATTTTAAATTTTTTTTAACCCTTTCCAAGTGATTTATTAAAAAAATTATACACAATTTCATTTTTTACAAAAAAATTAAAATAATATTCATGTCGTTTTCAGAATAAGACTCGTTTGACTTTTACCAAATAAATTGAAAGGAATCATTGTTTTAACATGTAAGTAAGGAACATAATTTCTAGCCATCCTGAACACTCAGTGTTTTAAATATTCTTTTATAATATTTAAAGGTTATTTTCAAAACATATTAATAATTTTTTTTAATATTTTAATTTCCAAATATGAAAATCTATATTCCTCAAAAAAGTTTTCAAATATCTTTTATGGTATTTATATTTATCAATGGAAAAAACCCTTTGTTTTAACAATAAAAAATATGAATAAGTTGTATTGATACATCTTTATTCATTATAATGAAGTTTTATGATCATTTTGACACAAGAAAGTATTTAATTTCAATTCCTTGATTCATTTTTTCACTTAATAACATTTCCTTTAAATATTCACTCTCGTGTGATTATCAGACATTAAAATTCTCCCAATTATCTATATTATTTATCATAGATATATTTATTATTAATTTTTATTTCATTTCTACATACTTTGTTCTATATTAAAAATTATTTATCAATATTTTTAGATATTTGTAAATACATATTCATTACTAACTACGAATAATTGATTTTAAGGAACACTGTTCATGAATTAAATTGATTATTTGATATATATGGAACATTTTGACACAAAGTGATTGGTAAGGACCATAATTATAAATCCCCATAATGCACAAGTAGTCTCATGTGGATAATCAACAAGCTAGCATTAAATCAGTTGTTATTCCTAGTTTTTAATTATATTGTGAAAGGTCTTCGCAATTTGTGGAATCATCAAGCCTAAAATCCTGATGTCCAATAACAATGTATTTCATTCCTTAAGAATAAAATTATTATTCTCCATGAGATTTTCATAATGATAAAATATCTAGATGTGTTTCATTCTCAGTTATTAATTAAATGGATTGTGTTTTCAATTATTTACCTTTCCATGTTGATTATTAATTATCTATTCATAATAGTAAAATTATTTAAATGGAATGTGTGTTTAGTTATTTAGATTTACATATTGATTATTCCTTATCTATTTATGATCATAAGGATATTTAAATGCCATGTGTGTTGATTTATTAACCTCATCATATTGATTATTCATTATAAAACCATGATATTCAATTTAGTGGCTAAATATAATGTGTGCTCATATATTTACCTTCCTATATTGATAATTAAATATTGATTATTCATCATTTACTCATGATATATTCCTATTTACGTAACTCTTTATGAGAATTCGAGCTCACCCATAATTATTTTCTGTTCCATGAAAACCAAAAAAGTGTACTATAAATGTTATAAAATGATATAATGGAAGGAATAATGATATTCTCTAAAAAAGATGTTTTAATTTTTTGATTCCAATGTAATATGGGGATCATGTTTGTATCTAGATTAAAAAGACTACTAAACCGTACAACATTTTGGGAAACACTTACTTATATATTGTGAAAATTCAATAAAGTAGATATGAACTTTTATTTACTAGGGTCAAGGACATTATAATTAGTATTAAATAATGTTTTATATAAAACATGAAAAATAGATTTAAGAAAATATATATTAAGGAATAAAACCTTATGATAGAATTCGAGGAGAACTATAGAACAACATCCTAATGTTTTAGAATGGTAGAGATTATGTGGTTTTTCCTAGAAATATATCCCCATATGGATACTACCAGTGGACATGGTTCTTGAAACAATGTACCTAGGAAAAAAACTCCTTAAATGGTGTATCATAGTTGACTTGAATGTTACCTAGAATAAAAAAATAGCACTTATTATGAAGTTGGTTTGACACTCTTAGGGTATATTATTTAAAAATTCACATTTTCCTTAAAAACCATTATAATGGATTTGAATAGATTATGAAAAACAATTAACAAGTTTGAAGATAATGTTTCTTATATTTAAAATAATTTTCCATGATTTAGAAATCCAATAATTGATTATATTGTTTTAAAAGTATTGTTTTTTCTCAGAATATGTTTTTTGTTGTATCCAATCTCTAAGACCCAAAAAAATCATGTAAACATTTAATATGAAGGATAATGTGGTGTCTATGAGAATCCAAATGTGATGATGATTAGAGTGAAATATATCATGATTATTCTGAATCAGTTGTCATGAAACATGATTAACAATCTATACCAACAAGTAAAAAATATTTTTTTCACAATAGATTTTTCACATTAGTTATCCATAACCAATGTGAAAAAAATCAATATATATATTTATTTACCACATCAATAATCATATAAACAACATGAATAAAACTAGTATCCGACATTATCATGTTAATATTAAAAAAAACATGTAAAAGTTGTTTTTCACATCAGTTATATTATAACTGATGTAGTAAATATATATTCATTGATTTATCAAATCTGTTATAAGATAACCAATTTAATAAAGCAAATTTTGACATTGGTTACTGTATAACAACTATGAAAAAAATTATAAATCTCATTATCACATTGGTTATAATATAATCAACATGATGCACAATTTAAAATTTTATGAATTTCTATTTCGAATCATTTCATTGTTATTCGATGTCACAAAGGAAAACTTGTTTGTCTCATTCAAAAGACCAGACCCCATTTTTTTGACCCAGTGGCCTCTAATATCGATTTTCCATATTCATATATCATTGGTTCTTTCATACTCACTATTTTGAATTCAATTCTATCATCTCTCAACTCTCATATCATCCTCACTCATCAATCCACACTAAGGGATGACCTAACTCTTTTTTCGATTTTGTTTATTCAAATATCACAATTCCATCATTTTTGATATAAATAGACTATGATATTTTAAAAAAGTTGGTTCTAATTCTTATTTAGGAATTGGAATATTACCTGGTGGATTAAATTATCAATTTTGATGATAATAGTGTTAGAATCATTTCATAGTTACCACTTAGGATTTCATATGTTTTATTGTTATATGGTTATGATAAATTGCTTATTAGGTTGTCTTTTATTTAAATTTTTATGGATATTGTGGGATCATTGATGATCATTTGGATTTTTAATGATATACATTGTTAATAGTTGGTGGTATTAACCCTTATAGTACAACATTTTTATAAAACTGTAATAATGAGAAAAATAAATTTTAAAATTAAGATTAGATGGTGTTTTTATTTCTACATTAATTTAGTTAATATGACCATTCTAAAGAATTTTTTATTGAACAATTATATAGTATTAAATCAGAATTGTATATCAAAAACCATGTTTTTTATTTAGTGTTATGTAAATTATTTTCAATCCCTTAGCTAGTTATATTATTTTTCACCTTGAATGTGTATTGTTAAGAAATATTACAAAACCCTTTTTATTGGTTGTCTTGTATAACCATTCCTAACATAGTTTCAGTTGTACTCTGGTATTTATTTTCATTCATTTGTTTCCTCCATACTGAATGATTTTATTCAAAATAGTATCATAGAAATGTAAGTCATGATGAAGTATTATATAATGGTTGATGTGTCCCATTATTTGTCTTAGTTGTGGACTAATAGAAAACATAGAACCATTTACTTGAGCATATCCCTTATAAGGATATTATAGTGTTGAGAATTATTTTTGATTTTTGTAATGTTTTACATGATGTGATAAATTATTCCCACTATATCTTAATTAAATTATAAGTCACGACCCATTCTAAAAATTCAGTTAATTGATTGAACAGATGGTCATTTAATGGATGGCTTAGTTAAGTGGTGAGATATATTTTAACCCTAAATCAAAAATGGTATTCAAATTAGAAAATAGTTTTTGATAAAATAAATTAATTATATATAAATAAATTAATTATTAGACAATATTTTCCATAATGACATATACTCGATAACTTTAGATCTTTTTCTAAAAGTTTCAGGAATATTTCATTCTATTTAAATAATTTCTTCTCAAAAATAATTCATTAAAATAATATTTGAATTTATTTTTAAAAGAGGAAAAATTTTATTTCTTTAATATGGAAATGGATTAGAAATTTGATCCATTGTTTTATAAAATTCAATTTAATTAAGTAGTTACATTTTAAAAATAGTATGTTTTAATAAAGGAAACCAAACTATGAAAATGACTATTGTTTGAAATTGGTATATTCAAATCAATGATTTCCATCTATTTACTTCCTTGTTTTTTTCACAATTTTGGATAGAGTGTCATAAAAAGTTACAAGGGATGTCTAGGGGTTCAGTATTAGATATATTGGAATATTTAGGTTAGTGATTTAGGAATCTAGAGATGAAATTAAAGAATCTAAGGATGTGGAATAAGTCTAAATTGGGAGAAAATGTTAGTGACTATTCATAAATATTATATTTAGTAGAATATTGGGTTATATATATTCATGTCAAATAAATACTATTATATATGAATGTCAATGTAATCATAAATCTCCGAAAAACATTATTATATGTTATGTAATTAATTTGAGTTAGTTTGACATTTTTCTATGTTATATTTAGTGGTTTACATCAAATTTAGTACTATATTAAAGAATATTTATATAGTTAGAATTCACGAGCATGTTATCCTCCATATATTTAGTTTATTATTACATAGAATCATATATGGTTTATGTTCAGTATTTTCTTATATATAATTTTATGGTTCGTTAAGATGAGATTTTTTTTAGGATTTTACAAATTATTCATAATAATGGGTTATCACTGTATTATAGGCATGATGATATAATTCATTTATTCTTTAAAATGTTATCATAATGGGTACATGTTTCCATTTCAATTTGACTAAATATTGCAATATTACTTTTATTTAAATACTTGTTTCTTATTTTAAATGAGATTGATATTTTTAAATAGTCCCTATTTTATAAAGTAAAGCATTAAGGATGATTTTGATTAAATTAATATTTGAAATGATATGTTTTTCTAAAATATTAGTTTTGAAAAACTATTTTGATATTTTTTTTTAAAAGTAACATTATTTTAATGATGTTTTCTAGAATATAAATAATATGTAGCAGTATTTTGGATGTTAAATTTAAAGGGTTTTGAATTTCGATTTATCAATAATATTTAAACTTATATTCCATTATTGCTTAGAAATTATGATTATAGTATTCAAATACTCATATATGTTTTAAAACATTAAATATATTGATACTTTAAAATTATAAAATCTTTGATGTAAATTTAAAGTTGTTTTTGATTAAATAAATTTTTATCACTTTTATCACAACTATATTATTTTGAAAATATATTTATTTTTCATTTTTTATAGATAATAACAAGTTGATATTGGATTATAGAACTTCAAATAAGTGATGAATATAAGGATGGTGTGGATTATTTTTTGTAATTTTTTTAAACAGAATTTTCTAAATAATGACATTTTTTTCAATTCATGCTTGAAATTTTTAAATATAAATAAGTTTAAAGTAAGAAAGGTCAAAGATAATTTAATTTTTCATGGTTATAATTTGAGTTATAGAAATTGAATTCGGTGTGGTGATACTGGGTTGAATTTCAGATCTACTGATGTAGATAGTTTTTAAGTTTATAACTCTGATGATATTTAATAAATGACTTATGATATTAAAGTAGAGGAAATTGAGAATGAACTGAAAATTAAGCATTTATTTGGTGATGCTGAAGATCTATTGTATCTGGGTTGTATAGAAATTAATATTTTATTGTCGGTGTTATGATTTATTAAATTGAAGGTGGAATATGGTTGGATTGACAAGTGTTTAACTAATTTTATATAATTGTTGATAAATATTCATTCACAGCACAATTACCTCCCTAATTCACATTATAAATCTATGAAAAAACAATGGATGATTGAAACTGGGTGAAAAAATATACCAGCCTTCCTGAATGACTCTATTCTATATAAGACGAAATATGAGTTTTATTCAATGTGTTTTAAATGTGGGACATCAGTGTATAAGTTTAACAAAAAAAAGAAATTTTGCCAGTTACAAATATTCCTTCCAAGGCATTTTGGTATCTTCCTATAATTATTTATTTGAAAGGTTTTTTTTGAAAATTATCATGATAAAAAAGGATAATATAGAAAGAATATGAGAATATATGTGGTGGAAAATTAAGGCATCTAACTGATTATCCATAATGGAAGGAAAATGATCATCATGTTCCATTATTCGTAAATGAAACAAGAAATATCATACATGGAAAACGTATGGATGGAATGGATACCTATTGAATCCTTTGTAGCACATATAGTACATGATCTATTTTATTTGTAATTTATAACTTATATCCAAAATTTTTTAAGTACTGAAAATATATAATGTTGAGTTTAATGATCTACGAACAAAAATAACCCAAATATGATATTGTCATTTTTTCACCATTAAATGATGATTTGAAACTATTATGGGAGGAGGGTACAAGGGTGTATGATTCTTATTAAAATTAATATTTCCAACTACTTGCAATGATTATGTTATCTATAAATGGATTCCTAGAATATAGAAATGTATTTGGATATAATGTAATGGTGACTAAACTATGCCAAATTATGAACAAATTATTTCATATTATCAACAGTATAATGGGATAAAAATAGTATACACGGGTTATTAAAATTTTTTCTATGGATTACTCTTATAAAAGAGTAAAAAATTCATTCAATGGATCAAGTGAATTTTATATTACGCAAAAACCATTATCCAAGGATTATTATTTTTAGAGGGCATATATCAATGAAGTGAAATTCAGAAACACGTAGAAATATGGTAATGATAGAAATATTTTAAAGAAAAATTGAATATTTTTTAGCTACCATATTGGAGATATCATGATGAAAAACATATCACTGAGGTGATGGTTATGTATAATAATATAATTGAATGATTTATTAGAACATCATTATAAATTAATGGAATGAATAAAGATCGGTTAAATACATGGTTGTACATACTCTCAATGTGAATATGTTTAATGTTATCACATACTCTGGATGGAAGGTGAACATTCCTACCGTCGACTTGTCATACATTATCCAAGAGGGAGAAAATTATCCTATCTTAATGTCTTCATGATATCAAAGTTCCACATTTTTATTCATCAAATTTAATAATACTTGTAGCATTAAATGATTTGAAGTTGATAGGTATGAAATCTCATGATTTTCATGTCATGGTTCAAAAAATTTTAACAGATTAATTTGGTGGAATATTTCATATTCTTTGTAGAATGGCTATCTAGAAGGTGTATAGTATTTCAAATTAATTTTTTTAATAAGGTTAATTATCTAAATGCTTTTAAAACTTTTGATAAAAAAGAGGTTTCTATACATTTTCAATTGGAAATGAATTCCCCATTAAATTTTTTTATATCATGATGAATTTAATGATTCACTTGGTGTGAGAAATAAATCATTACAGACCATTATATATATATATTGGATTTGTCCTTTTTGAAATTTATATGATGATATTGATGGGGTATTTTATGAATCCATATTAATATAAAGCCTCCATTATTGATAGGTATTTTTCTGATGAGGTTAGAGAGTTTTGGAAAATCTATTTTTCTATAGTGGAGAAATTTTTTTGACTACAACTCGGTATGATCGAGTTAATTATGGGGGAACATGGATATTTTACTTGAAAGTTAAATCATTGAAAACTGTATAGATAGATAAGGTAAATTTAAACATTTTTAATAACATAGATAAAGCTCAATGACATATAACATTACATATTAATTTATTGGAAAAATGTTATCCAAAGAAGATAGATATGTGGAATTGGAATGAGCATAAAAAACATTTTTATCAAGGTTTAAAGAATACATTCTTGGTTGATCAGATGCATCAAAAATAGTATGATTTTTATCGGGTGTCCCATTTTTAAATTTTATAACATGGTCTAGGTATGACACTAATGGGTATGCATTTCAAAAGAAAGATCACAAAAACAGAAGTGTGGTTCAGAATAGCAGTTCATTGGTGTTCGCCAAAGTAATTCATTTTTGGAGTTCCAATGATAAAGAAATGAATATCCACATCATCTTCTCATTATAGATTCATTAATGAAATTTTGAAGGTTTATTACATTAAATTTCAAGTTAATGTGCTTAACTGAAAATGGTTTGTCTGTAAAAATAGTGTTAGTCATGATGAATTTGGAATGAAAATGGTTAATATGAATAAATTGGAATACATAGCTGATTCTTTTATCAAGTTCGTAAATGAAAAAGAATTCTATTTTCTTGATCAATATTATATATAGTGATCTAATGTTTTAAGAAGAATAAAAATAAATTTTGGGGATGATAAACTTGACGAAGATATTTATTTACGTGATATCCCTACTTCAATGGAAATATTAATATATAATATTGATGACTATTTCCCTTGGAATGTGTGTACTATTTATGAATCACTACATCATGATGTTTTCCATCAGATTTATATATGGAATCAAAACATCTAATGGTTCTGCATGCAAGGAGACCTGCATTCCAAAGGCATGCATTTTTTTTGTTTGAACCTACGATACTTAAGAACTCACATTGGTCGAGAGGATGGGAGTTCAGGCTCATCACACCCTTATGGGGGGAATTATTTCCTACTCTGGGACTCTCTTATAGATTTATGATATGTTCATTAATCCTTATATATTTTCCACGTATAACGTAGATTCACCTTGAAATTTGCATTCAATTTTTAACATTTAAGAAATTTTGAATCATAAGTATATATTTGAGGTGATTTATTGATGGAGATATCTGTATGTATTCGAGGTTCTCTATAAATTGAATCCAATCATATATTATTTATATATTCTTTTAGTCTTTGTAATGATGATGCTAGTTTTTAAGACACTTAGTGGGGAACTGTGGATTTTATTGTCTTCTAGAGAGATGGATGTTTGTTATGAAGTTTGGATCATAACCATAAATGGTGTACCTACGTATTATTATTAAAAGGAATTATAACTACAATAGTTTGGTTCCACTTTATGGGATGCATCAAACCATTTAAGTTCATGTGATAAGGACCTACCCATATAGTTTTAATGTCAAGTAGTAAGGACATCTAAGTAGAAGGTGCTTCATAAAATCTTTGTGTGGGAATTATTCCTAAGAAGCACAAAAAACATGGAAATGATATGTGTTTCCCATTTTTATTAGGCCATGCTTGTAATGTATCCAATGAAGAACATGGTTTTTTTGGAGTGTTGGGTTGGAACCTCAGAGAGGCTTCCTACATATCCCACTGAGATGGGATTCAACATGGTTCAGTAAATCTCACAGGGGTGTATGACCCTTTGAGAGAAATAGGTTGGGGCTTACGCATAAAGTGGATTCCCTTGTAACAAGGTCTATGAGATATTTCTTAACTCCGGGAGATTTAGTGGGGATTAATTCAGGTTTTACTCTTTAAGAGGATGCTCAGATTAAGGGAAATATGGTTAGATTCTTAAAGATGATATCCAGTGATCTCGGGCCTTGGGTGAAGGCTTCCAACGTATCCCAATTATGGTGAGAATTAGAGTTATTTCCATTCAAAAATGGTGGTTTATTTTGTGGATGGTGTGATAATCACAAATCTCTAAGCCCATGTAATTCATACTCTTTATAAGAAACAAGGGGATGTGATCGATTTAACAAAACACACACTTTCTCTTCTAATGATGGTAGTGTAAGGGCTACAATGAAAGAGTCAGTGGTGACCGTGGGTGAGGGAATGGAGCAATGAACCCTTAAATGTTCAATGAAAGTGAAGGTTATTCGATCTGACACAATAGACTAGGGGATTCCTCCAGGAGGGATTCCCTTTTATTGGTTTGTGTCTTACTCCTAAGGGGTATTCCTATTTGGGAATTTGTTGGAGCTTACTACAAAGGATGATTCAAATTTGGAAATATTTTGGGGATAACTCCTAATGAGGATGCCCATTTGGGGTTTGGATGTGGCTTACTCATAAAGAGGATTCCCATTTGATATTGGTTGGGGGTTACCCTTAAGGAGGATTCTCATTTGAGATTAGTTGGGGCCCACTACTAAATAGGATGTCCATTTGGGAATTGGTTGGGGCTTAGTTCTAAAGAGGATTACCAATTGAGATTTTTTGGGGGTTACTTTAAAGGAGGATTCCCATTTTGGAATTGGATAGGGATTACTCCTCATGAGGATTCCAATTTGATATTGGTTGAGGCTTACTCCTAAGGAAGATTTCCATTTGGGAATTGGTTGGGGATTAGTCTTAAAGAGGATGCCCATTTCAGAAAGGTTGGGGATTACTCTTACGGAGGATTACCGTTTGGGAATTGGTTGGGGATTACTCTTAAGGTGCATTCCCATTAGATATTTTTTAGTGCTTACTCTTAATGAGGATTCCCATTTGAAAATTGGTTGGGGGAGTACTCTTAATGAGGACTCCCATTTGATATTTGTTCAAGATTAATCTTAAGTAGGATTCCCATATGGGAATTTTTAAGGGCTTACTCCTAAGGAGGATTACCATTTGATATTTTTGGGGGTTACTCCTAAGGAGGATTCCCATTTTAGATTTAACCTGGAATATTAGATATGTGATGAGGTTTGAGGAGTTTCTTTAAAAGTGTATTGACTCAAGGTACTCGAGGAATCCATAAGAAGAGTCCAAAATCGTAACATGTTTAAGGAACCAAGAAGACTAATTCGACTCAAGGCACTTCATTGAGTGTGATGGAGCATCTCAAATAATTGTATTCTGAGGCAGAAAGTTGGGCCTCAAAATGGGCATAATGGAAAATTTTGTTGAACTGACCTAAAAATTTCAGAGTGTGACTTTCCATTTTCAGGGGGATCAGAGACAGATGTGAAAGGACTAACCCAAAGGGTCGTGACCAAAACCTGACAGTAATATTGAGCGGGGGTGCATTTCCAGTTGTATAGACCAGAAGATTCTCTTAGGTGGGCTACGTAAGTGGTCCACATAGGTTCCCCACACAGTTTCACCATGAAGGTGTGTCACACAGGTGCTCCTCTAAGGTGTGTCGCGTAGGTCCACTACACAGATCCTCCATACAGCTCCTCTGCACAAATCCTATGTATAAGTCTTTCACACAAATCCACGTGTTCTACACTATGATGGAACTTCAAAACACTTTTCCCTATTTAATTCTCTCATCTCTCATGTTTTGTAGAATTACTTGATAGTTTTCGAGAACCTGGGAAAATGATCTATATAAAGGGAGATTTAAGATTTCTTCTAACTTTTCTACCTCTAAAATAGAGAGCCCAACGGTCTTATTTATAGACAAAGAGGGGGTTGGTTGAATGGAGTATTTCAGAATAGTTCAACCGTGTGACTGTTCTTTGTAGAACTTCTACATATGGGTGAATGAATTATACTATTATGTAGGTCATCCGCAGAAGTCCTCTGTGTAAGTGATGGTTATCCCATAATAAAATTTATCTGTCTTAGGATATCCATAAAATTTGATATGTAAGTCCGTTTGGGAACTCTGACCAGTAAAATAAAAGATCTCAAATAGATAAAAACTTCATGAGATGGTGAATATACCATGTATTCTCAGATTAATCTAGGAAATTGAAATTTAATCAATCAACACTTTTTCATCACTGATATTTGAAATCCACAATGAGCTTATTGGGGTGGGATATTTCAACTTATCCCTAATTTTGGAGAATTATTTTAGACGATAGAAATCCATACTGCATCTTCCACCTTTAGGGTGAAACATCTTTACTCATACATGAAATTTGTTGTCTATGTGTGAATCATATCATCAATTTTCAGATAAGTGAATGAAATAAATTCTATGCTACCAATAATGACCACATCATAGAAATGGTTTTTTTATACGGAATGATCATGAGGAAGGAATTTAGAAAAATAATCCATTATTTCATTCCTAATGTTGTAGGTAAAATTATTTTTTTCATGGTTTAATTTTTATTATTTCATAAATTGTTAGATATTTTAATTTTATTCTCATTATTAAAACACATATTATAACTAAGAACCTAAATTATTTGTTTTTTTATTAGGTTATTTTTGTTTATTAAGCATGTTTACCCTTAAATGACATATCAATCAATTTATTTTGTTGAAAACCCAATACTTTAAATTTAATACATTAAATAAAATAAATAAATATTGTATAAAAATATATTCAAAAACACCATTTTTGGATTTTTTTTATTCATTTATGTCATTTCATATTTCATTAAATATTTGTTATATTTACTGTAACTTTTGGTTTGATAATATTTCATTTTTTAATTATATTTTTATGCAATATTTGGATTAATATATTTTTGTATTATGAAACATCCCTAACCTGAAATCCACTGACCAGTGCCTTGATTTGGGCTTCCACATGACCTCAAGCGCATCTTCGTGTATGCTATAGGATTCCTACTAGTATAGAGACTCTTGTAGATCACATGTAGAGACTATGCCCTCTTTACCAGAGTAATATACAATAAAAAAATTTGAAATAAAAGAAAAAATAATATATAAAGTAGAAAAATGCATTACCAATAGTTTACCAAATAGGGTAAAAAACACAACCAAACAATAAATATGACATTTCATGCCAACAAGTCCAAAATTGAATGATACCTAAAATAAATAATAATGAAAGAATCCCAAAAAAAGGTCATGAATCTAAGTACGGACCCTCATCCATGCACACCCCGTGCCCAACTCAAGTCATTAGCATATGGATTTTTCCCTTGTTCATACATGAAACCATGAAATATTCCTGGGTACCCAATAGAGTCTTGATCTGGTGTGAGTACAACTCAGTAGGCTGCTGCCATTGGTGTCCACAAAATATTTTTCTAAACAGATACTTCATGCATGTGTTAAATAAATGGTAGGGTAAACCAAAAGAATACTCTAGATCCATTAATAACCATATCCACTTTCCCATATCCATCAATATTTCCATTTTCATCACTTTGAACATCTTCCTTAACAAATTCATTCTCGTCACACATTCTATGGTCTAAGAATTTAATTCATTTAAACAATGACGTAAGTCAGTCAATTATTATGTATATGGGAATAATAAAAGTTTCTTAACTCACCAGGGAAAACCATTTCACAAAAAATTACATCACACTAACATTGGAGCCTCGGTCTAGGTATTCTCATTCAATGCAACTATTGGGGGTATAGAGCATTAGTACGACTCCCTAACCCATGAATTTTAGGGGTGGCATTTAGAGACATAGTCTAAACTGACCCATAGGCATAGAACGTCAAGAAAATATGCCACATACTACTATGCCTTGTTCCCATGCTTATTCATCCATTTACCACATATA
Source organism: Viscum album (assembly GCA_963277665.1). NCBI lineage: Eukaryota > Viridiplantae > Streptophyta > Magnoliopsida > Santalales > Viscaceae > Viscum > Viscum album. Next base: position 192,351,504 of record OY728166.1, read on the forward strand.
GAATATCAAATACCATACATAGTCAATACACATAATATTCACATTTCACATTTTATTTTACACATAAATCTTCCTTTTTACTTAACCGATTAATACATTTAAAATTTAATTACCAATAACTGGACACAACCACTATTAGTGACACTTTATGGTTTAACAAAACGGGTCAAAATATTAATCACGGTCTCTATTTCAACACAATGTAACACTATTCTTATCATTACAATTTTATATTCTTGGAAACGTTGGTGCACCCCTTGTATGGCCCAAAATTTTTCTAATAAATATCAATGCATCTCATAGGGATCAGGTGGAATCTAAATCATTATTATCCAAACATTTTTCCAAATCATACTAAAGGAATAAAATGAAAAATAAGAGGGAATAAATAACACAATCTAACACTCACAAATCTAAAAGTAGACTGTAGGATATAATGTGTAGACCACCTACCTTGACCCTGAAGATAAACACATGCTTAACGTTATCCTTAGATCCAAATTTAAGATCCCTTTGAAGACCCAACCTATGATCTTCTATAAAAAGGGGTTTTTAGTAATTCCAAAGAAGAAGAACGAAACAACAAGTTCAAATATGGAAAAGATAAGTAATAGGAACATTAGACACACCTAGATATTTTATTTGTAACAAAAAACACCCCAAACATCCTAAAAATGAAAGAGATAAACTCTTGGGATGATTTGGGAGTTTAGGATCATCACTAGGGATGGAGGAACAATAAATGGGGAGATATTTTCAAAGGAACATAATATACCAGGGGGTGGTAATTATCACTTTTTAATGGGGCACATGGTTTGGTTGCATGGCTTTCCAAACCACGAAAAAATATTATTCCTACCTCTATCCAAAGGTGTTAGGTCACACAATTTCATAGGTAGGACCAAATGAATTCATGAACCATGTTCCAACCATGGGAAATTTTTTTGACCACAGTTTGTCGGTTTGGATCTCCCCCTTGAAATTTTTACACTAACCATTCGCCAATCATGCGAAATGCCCAAGATGATCTAATTTCCCTTTATTTAATGTCCCAAACCACCAGAACACCCTCGATCTTCCTCATAAACCTTTTAAAAATTTAATCATCCAAAATTAATGTATTCAAGAAAACATTTAAACAAGAACATACCTCCACAATGTCTAGGATATTACAATCTTTCAACTGTTTAATGGATCTTCCTTAAACTGCACTTCCAAGAATCACTAAGATCTAATAATAGATTGGTCCACTGGGGCAATATTTTCATCTCTCTCTCCCATGTTTCTACATGTACATTATCATCCAATCAAAAAACTTGAACTGAGGGAATAGTCTTTGCCTATAATAATTTCCCACTATGAACCACAAATAATAACCTAATTCTTATCATAGGATACATCATCCTCAAGATCAACATACTCATCATCGATCATATGTGTTGGGTAAGAGTGATACTATCAATATTGTGACATCTGAAATACATTGTGTATACCACTATACTGTTGCGGAAGAGCTAATCAGTATGCCACCAGCTTGATCCTCTCCCCAATCTCAATCAATCCCAAATATAACGGTGCTAACATACCCTTTTCTGAATCCAATACTGACCCATACTTGGATACACATGAAGAAACACATGATCGATCACCATAAACTCAAGAACTCTATTATGAAAATTTTCATAAAAAATATTCTTACTATGAGACATTTCATTATGATCATGTATCAATTGAATCTCTTCAACATATCCTACATGATACTCGATCCTAATAACTCTGATTCCCCAGTCTCTAACCAACAAAATGTAGATCTACATGGTAAACCTTATAGATCCTCAAATAGTACCTTCTGAATCTTAGCCTACTAACTATTGTTGTATGAAAACTCAATAATATCACAATTCGTTTCCCATGGTCCACAATAATACAAGAAAAAATACCTCAAAAAGTCCTCTAGTACCTTTATAGTGCACTCTGACTACCCATCAATCTGTGGGTGGAAATTCATACTAAAAAACAACTAGGTACTAAGGACCTTCTATAATCCTTACCTGAAGTGCAATGTGAACCAAGAATCACAATGTGAAACTATTTTTCACAACCCCCTATGAAAGAACACTAACTCTCAAACATAAAACTCATCCAAATTATACATGGTGAATGTCTCAGGAATTGGAAACAAATAAGAAACTTTAGGAAATTGATCCATGACTACCCATATAAAATCATTCTTATAATTCATCCTTAGGATACCTACAATGAAATCCTACTTCACATCATCCCATTTCCATTATAGAATAGGAAATGGATGCAAAAAACCACCTAGTCACTGATGCTCAACCTTCACTTTCTAAAATGTTAATCATCACACCATGAAACCTACAACCTCTTTATTGATCCCTAACAAGCAATACTATCTACTAATATCACGATACATTTTGGTAAAACTAGGATTCACCTCCCACATAAATTTATAAATCTCACTCATCAAATCTTCTCACGTACATTTCTTGGCACAAAAAGTGGTCCCATCATCTCTCATAGTCCAAGAAGAAGGTAAATCCCCACCTTTAAGACTTTCCCTCAAACCCATACATTATGGGTCTTTATATTTCCTCTCCATGATCCATTAAATAAGTGATGAATCAAATTCCAGTTTTGTAAGGGAAATCTTCCTTTGTCCATACTACACCTCCAGATTCATATTAGTAAACAAATCCATCATCTTCCACTCGAAACTGAATTTCTAAACCGCCCATTTTTGATATTTCCAACTCAAATAACTTGCACAACTCTTTCTTTTTCTCATCATGTAAACCAGATCAATGTCGAGTGAATACATGTAATCAACCCATATTCATTACCAAAGATAAAAATCACTCTATGAGAAGATGTATTTGATGATATTATGATCGGTATACAACATAAACCATTCTACCAACAACTAATACCAACAAAAAATTAAATCATAAACCACCATAGACAACTCAATGTCATGAATATGGTAATTTCATTCATAATGCCTCAAATATCATGAAGCACATGAAACCACCCAATAATATTGCATCAACACCTTCCCAATTTTAATACCATATGAAACACAATACAAGCTATACCATCTACCTGGATTGGGTAAAATCAGAATTGGTGTAGTAATCGATCATTTATTTAACTCATGAAACGAAATCTCACATCCCTCAGACCACTCAAACATTATTCCCTTCATGGAAAATCGAAAAATTTGTGTTGGTAAAAGGGAAAATTATTCGTTGAAACTCTAGAAATATCAATCCAATATTAGAAAAAATTGGACATAAGAAACATTCATGGGCTACTCCGAAGACACAAATGTCTGCATATTATTCAAGTCCATTGAAAAACTTTCCTCAGAGATGATTTGACCCAATAAATTTACATTATTTATCCATTAATGAAATTTGGATATCTTGTCGTATATCCTATGATATTTTAGAATAATTTGGACACTTTCATGATATTTGGAATGATCATAATTAGTTTTAGAGGACACCAAGATGGAATCAGTAAAGAAAACTATGAATTAATCTAGGTATGGGTGAATGATTCAGTTAAATAGGTCCATAAAACTTTACAACACAATGGTTAATCCAAATGGCATCACAAAAAAGTCATACAACCCAAACCTAATCTTAATGGTTGTCTGAGGAAAATTAGAAGGTCTCACCATTAGATAATGAATTCTCAATCTTGGGTCAATATTAGAGAACCCTAATTCACCTCTCAGTAGGTTAAAATTATCATTGATTCAAGTAAGAGGGTATCAGTTCTTAACCATCATCCAATTCAACATCATATAATCAACACACAACCACTAGGACCGATCATATGTCATTGAAAACAACACTAGAGATCTCCAGGGTGACGTACTAGGATGTATAAACCCTTTATTATCCAGTTCATCCAAATGAGTTTTAATATCTTTGATTTCTATTGGTGCCATTGTATATAGTAGAATGGAAACCGGTTTGGCTCCTGGTGAGAACTCTATTGTGAACTCAATATACCTATCAGGTGGCAGCCCCAATAAATCCTCAAAAAAATCTTTAAACTAATCCACCATAGGATGAATGACTAGTGCCACTATTCCCCCATCATAAAGCATATGTAAAGGTACTTGAGATGTGAGTTCACTTAACTGATGAAAAATGGTTCTTCAAGACCTTCCTAAACATCCCAATCACTATGATGGACGTAGGTGTTTCCTTTAAGAGAGATTAACAATAATCTTCATAGGTAACAATTAATATCACCTTGCTACAAAAATAGAAATTCCCTACCCAAAATCAAATCAAAACCCAACATCTTAACCGTGAAAAAGTACCTAAAAAATGTTACCCACCATATTCAAGAGATCATCCCTTACAATGCCTGATATTTTATATCTAGACCACTAATAGTGTATCAATAGAGATAACCCCACACATATTTTCCACAACTAACCAATAGTACCACAAACTAAGAATAAATGAAATAATTTTATGTCCATGTGTCCGATAAAGTACTAAAAACATCAGAAGCTACAAGAAGTGTACCTAGAACTATTGATGGCCCATTCTCGCCACCTCTAGGTGAAGGAAAAACTAAATGAAGTGAAAAATATCATCAACCATGAGATCTAGTATAAGTTCCTAATGTTGAATTCCCCTACAGGTATGGACACTCTCCCCCTGGAGTACCATTCCAACCACCTTGGACGGTACAGCTAGTACAGATCCAAATGTCTATCTGATATGGGTTAAATGACCAACTGCATGCACTCTTCACTGGCCTCATCCCCCATCATAAACCATCTATCAAGAGATCCTACATAACCTCTACACATGAACCATCCTGATGTATTCTCAGTACTCAACCTATGGTCGGGGATACCAACCACGCATGTGTCCTGTCCCACCGCACTGATAACATAAAACATGACCACTACCCTGAGAGACTGGTTCCCTTTTCTGACTACCCTATCTACCACTGCACGAGTGAAAACGCTCAAAGTGGGGCTTCCTTTCATCAAAATTTTCACCACTAGATCACCCAATAAAGTCTGCATGTTCACTACGAAGATCCTCCTTGATATATCCTTCTGAAATAAGGGCCTAAAATACCACTTCAAAAAAACATCTTTAAATATAATATTTTCACCTGGGACATAATCTCATGTCTAATTAAATCATGGAAACAACTTGTAGTAGCTGCCTCATAACTCACCAATAATGGAATGAAGTGTTCCATGATAGTGAATCAAAAATCCTAATCCAGAATTATCGGGGTTCCTGGAGTCAAACTCATAAACTCTACAACCTTCTGTTTCCTCTTGGTCTCTGAATAAAAGCGTTCCAAAAATTTTTCTTCAATGAACTTCCACAAAATACCCTCTACTTTCTCAGTCTGAACCAGAATTTCTGACCAGTATTTTACCTACCCTTATAATATGTATACTTATAACTTGATTGTCTTCTCAAGAGGTGTCTCAAGGCGATCATGGATCATGAATATGGACTCTATATAGAAAACATATTCTTAAGGTCCACCCTCTCCTGAAAAAATTAGAGTGTAATACAGTTGAAACTCCCTATTCAGATGAAATATACATAACCAAAGAGTCATGGGTCCCATTACATCATTTTCATAAAAAGAGAAATATTCTAATAGAACTATTAATCTCCTTTGTTACGTTGAATCTCCATGGTTCCCCGCTTAGAGGATCATTATTAGGGATATCCTCTTGTCACCCAAAGAAAACACATCATCATGGTGGAATTTATATACAATTCCAAACATGATTCTTATAACACACAACATAAGGATTTCATAATTGATATAAAATAAGGCTCTCCACTAGCCATAAACAGCCTATTTCACATATACAATCCGAATGGATAACGTCTTAATTAGAACACTAATCTCAAACATCCATACCATGGGTCACTGTAGATATGGGAAAACCAAATTACATTCTCAAAAGTTTTTCATTAGACACCTTTTTAAAACCATTGATGCTTTTACAATGCAATCCCTTTCCACTTAGGTACATTTCATATTCCATATCTTTTTATAACCATCTCTCTATGTCATGTAAAACCTTTCATTAAACAAAATTAATTAACTATACATTAACATTATTCCCATTTACCAACATGAATTATCTTTATTAGACACTATTTTCTTCAAATTTTCAAGAATGTTAAATGTATTCTACCTTCCATGTCCCACACTTCCGTCCTGTATATGCCTATCAAGATTAATGAAACATATACAACAAGGTTCATATAATGATGTATCAATGAACAATATCATCCCATTACATCCATGATAAAAATGTCATAAAATTGTCATATCGCACTACAAATGAATCACCCTTTGGTTTAATATCATTCATAGAATACATCCAATATAAAAAACAACAATTCCCACCCTGGGTACTTGGGTTTTCCCTAACAGAAGGGTTAGATACTCCCAAGAACGAGTTCATTTCCACAAATAAACTCAACATATTCTCCCATATACCATCCCAAAATAATAATACCACAAAAAAACCTACTCTGATACTACTTTGTAATGTCCCCAACCAGAAATCCCCTAATTGGTGCCCCAAGTGGGGTATCCACATGACCTCATGGGAATCTCCCTATATTCTAGAGGTTTCTAAATAGTAGTGAGGGTATTATATAGCACGTGGAGATATTAACCCTACTTTTATTGAGTAAGAATCATCGAAAAACATGTTAAATAATGGAAAAAATAAGCAATAAACTAGAAACATGCATTTCAATCATTTCCCAAATAGGGTACAGACCACAACCAAATAATAAATATTCCAAGCCATGATAACATTTCTACATGTGATGGAAAACCAAAATAAAAACTCATAATGTAATCCCTAAAGCGGGTCCTGAGTCCATGTCCTTATCCTCATCCATGCACATACCAAGCCCAACTCAACTCCTTAGAATAAGTAATTTTCCATTATCCTAACCTGCAACCATGAAATCTTTTGAGGAACCCAATGGTGGACCTTTTTGTGTGGGAGTAAAACTAATTGGGCCACCACCAATAGTGTCCAAAAAATATCTAGTATTAATAGATTATTGATGAATGTATGAATTAAACGACAAGGTAAACCAAAATAAAAATCAAGTTCTATTAGTTAAGTAGTTTCACTTTACCTATATCTATCAATATTTCCATTTTCATCACTTATACCATCTTTATTATTAAATCCTTTTTCATCACAAGTTCCAGGTCTTAGGCATTTACATAATTTACACAACAGCCTTAACCAATAAATTACTATTCATGTGGGAATAAGTCAAGTTCCATAACTCTCTATGGAAGACCATTTCACAATTAATTTCAACATAATTACCTAGAAGCTTCAGTCTAGGTAGTCTCATCTAATGAAAATGTTTGGGGAATAGGGACTCAATATAACAAACATTCCCATAAATTTTAGGGGTGGGGTTTAGAGCCTCAGTCCGACCTAACCCATGGGTGTAGAACCTCATGTCAATACCCGATATACCACCAAGACAAGTGCACATGATTATTCATAAATTTTCAATATATAGCATATCACAAACCATACATAATAAATACACATAAGATATAAATTTCACATTTCATTTAACTCATAAATCATCTTTATACATTAACCAATTAATGCATTTACAATTTACATAGCATAGACCAATTGACCCATTTCCTTCATTTATCCCTAAACCCATTTTTCATAAATGAAATTTTTCATACATTATCCCATTAAATGAATTCATCAATTATCATGTATTACTCTATTTTACACATTCATCATTTTATATGAAATAATCCATTTACACATTTCCATTACAAATTCATAACTAATTTGACACATTCGCATTAAACTATTTCACCCTTCTTCACATTATGTCAAACAATCACTTATTATTATACCAAAAAATAGACAAAACTTTTATTATTGCATCTTTATTATTTAACCAAAAATATCAACATATTTATCATGGGATCTATTTCAACACAAAGATACTCTATTATTAACATTATGATTTTCTATGTTCATAAATGTTGGTTCAGCCCTTGGGTGGCATCGAATTGGTCTAATAAAACCCAATTCATCCCATTGTGATCATTAGGGGTTTAAACCATTATTATCCACTTATTTTTAAAAATCATACTAAAGGAATCAAATGAACACCATGAGGGTATAAATATCACTCTCACACATACATAAATCAATAAGAAGATTATGGGATATAACTTGTAGACCAAAAACCTCAAACCCGAAGATGAACACACGCTTAAACATAGCCTTAGATCTGGATTCAAGAACATTTGAATCGACAAACTATGATATGATAGATAAAGTGGGGATTATGGATTTAGAATAATAATAATGAAACCATAATCCCTAATCCAGAAAATATATTGAAGTTGAGTATTAGACATACATGAATCTTGGATATGTAACCAACACCCCCCTAAATAGCCTAGAAATGAAGTAGAATTTACCTTGGGAAGATTTGTTTATCTTGGTTCATCACTAGTGTTGGAGGATAAATAAATGGGGGGATAATAATGTGAGGAACATAAAATACCAAGGGGACCAAAATGGTAAATTCTCACTTTTTAATGGGGCACATGGTTTGGCAGCACAGCTTCCCAAACTGTGTGAAAACATGCACTTGCCTCATTCCAAGAGGGATTAAGTGACACAGTTACCTGAGGAGGTCTATATGGTTTAAAAAAACATGCACCAACCTAGTGAAATTACTCTGACCAAGGTTGCACGGTTTGGTTCTCACCCTTTCACAGTTTAAACTAACTATGCACCAACTGTGCAACATTCACAGGATGGACCAATTTACCTTTTTCCATGTCACGGACCCCCAAAATACCCCAATGATTCATCATAAACAAGATAAAAATTTAACTATCCAAAATTAATGGATTCAAAAGAATATTAAATAATAACATACCTACACTATGTCTGGGATCTTATGTAATGATGCAAAAATTACCTATAACTTTTTTTAAAAAATTATTTGGATTATTACGAGTCTTTGAAAATTGAAAGAGCTTGATTTCGAGGCCTAGTGTGCCCAAAATGGAATTTTGACCTTTTTTAAGGTACATTCAATGAACGTGCGGGATGTGTTTTCTAACTTTTTAAATGGTGATCATATTCAAAATCTTAGGGTACCATTGAATCCGCAATGCTGTGATTTTTTTAAGGGAGGATTAACATCGACAACAGTATGTCGGGTGAAAATTTTAGATTGGTGGAATTTAAAAAAAATAATAAAATAACATAAAATTTTTATTTTATTATTTTTCCAATGGTTGAGTAGTTTTGGTAGGACTGGTGAGTTGTAAAACCATTTAATGGCTTTAAAATATTTTTTTAACCATAGTGTTGAGAGATTATGAGGTTCATTCATTAATGAATCTCATTAATGTCATGTTTTGTTAACCACCTTTCCCCCTCTATTTATGTGAAGCTCGAGTTTTGGTTTTTGACACGGAAGTGAGGAACCTCTTATAATGTGTCATGGCATCTTCCAAAAATGAAGAATGAAAGATTGGATGGAAATGTCCGGGGAATCTACCTAGAAGCAAAAAACGTTGATGGCTTCGTCAAGCCTGGATCGTTCTTCAACAACGGTGACATATTCTCCAACTCTAAGGTAGGGGATTTTATTTAATTCAGATTAATAATTTCATTTCCTCATTCTTGAAAATATTAACAAATCCATGGAGTATTTAATGGGTTATAGTGTTTCTATGATAAATTAACTGCAACTTGTTTGTTATGATGCTAACACAGAGGGTGTGTGCCAAACAAACAAGGTCCGGACCCTCTGCCACTTTTGTTTTGTCACGTTCTACGTGGGAAAAGTTTTAACTTGACTAAAATTAGAATCTAGGATCCATATAGTGGTGGAAGAAACCCAGGAGGCCCGTAGGCACATTTGGAAGGGAAAACGGCCAACCGGAGCTCACCCGATGGCCCGTGGAAGATCCACCGGCATGACACCAGCGCAGTGCCACCGTTGACCAGTCGGTCGTGGTGGCAGTAGGTGGCATGCTATTGGGTACCATGGAGTGGAGACATGGAATTGAGTCATGGCAACAGGGGCGGATGATAGCGTTGGCAGAAGGCAGCGCGACGTCACATGCCGCAGTGAGGAGGTCACGGCATCGAAGCCGCAACGGAGGCGAAGGGGACCTACACCCGCAAGTCCCAATGAGAGGGAGGCGGCCCCACAAGGCGCCTCAATTGAGAATCTGAATGCCTTTCAGCCATTTGGGAAGGGGGAGAGGCATCCCCGCCTGGGTTACTCGGTCGTGTGTTGGGCCAACTAGCAGGTCGGGCCGTCCGGTGGGCCACGCCCAGCCAAGGTGGGTCGGTCCGGTTCATGGCCTAGTGAGCCGAGCCCGCAGCCCATCCCACTCGGGACAACCAAAATGGGTTTTTAGACAAGGTCAGGTCAACCCGAACTTAGTCGGGTCAGCCTGAACTATGTCGAGTCGGCCTAGGATGGGTGGGTCGGGTCAGCCCGGCCGGGTTGGACTAGACCCGAACCCTTTTCGGACCAGTTACTCTTAAAAGGTCATATCTCACAAACCAGGGGTCCATTTGACGAATGGTCTTTGGAGTTGGAATCCTTGGAATGAGGCGGTCCATTTGAGATACTCCACTTGAGTTTTCGATAAAGTTAGAGTTCGACTGGGTTAGATTGAACCCAAATCCAACCGGGGCCTCGACACTAAAATGCCTATAACTCATAGAACGGGTGTCCGGTTGAGTTGTAGTTTGTTGCGTTGGAACCCTTACAACATAGAGGTCCTTTAGGTTTCACCTTTTTGGAATATCATGGAAGTTTAGGAATGATTAATATCTTGAAGATCAGATACATTGGAAGTCAATCGAACTGGGTGCAGGGAATCATGTGGCTGGCTTTCAACTGAAGAGCGACCCTGTGTGTATCAGCATCATAAAGAACCTGTGTGGATTATCATCATAGAGAACCTATGTGGATCAACAACATAGAGAACTTATGTGGATCAGAATCATAGAGACCCTGTGTGGATCGCATCATAGTGACCCCGTGTGGATCAACATCAAAGTGACATTGTGTGGATCAACATTCTAGAAATTCTGTGTGGATCAGTAATGCATGACCCGACAAAGACTAGACATACAATGGCCCATCTTGTATCAGCGATATACGAATGTAAATCGACAATGGAAAAAAATCTTCATGGTTCAATTGTGTAAATTTCCTAATGTAATAAAATGATATAGCTTAACACTAATCATCTTTATTCCTGAACTCTTGAGCTGTATACCTTATTTGAGATTGGACCTTTTCTTTTTCGTTTTTGATTGAAATAATGATTTTTAGTTTTCCTTTGGGAAATTATGAGAGACCTATGGGGTTCTCGGGGTACCTACAGGGTATTTTTATACTCAACCCTACACAAGCTTCACCTGAACCTTATTGTGTCTTCTGTAAAAGATGAGCAGTTCGGCCGAGACTTCAAGAGCTAGGACCAGGTGGTGCATGTAGGTGACTGGTTGTTTTGGAGAGTCCCAAAGATGAGTTGTACCTACCCTTCAGGTATGAGTCCATGGTGGAAAATTTCAAGAGCTATTTTCTATTTTCTATTGTATTGTATCTTCTAGTTGGGCTAGTATTTCGGCCCCATATCTTTCAGTACACACTTTTACTACTGTAGTTTTAATTTTTAGTATAATCTTGTTGTGTTATTGGACTGAGTGTTTGTACAGTTTTGAGGCCATGCCATTTCATTTAAAGGATATGCCTTTCCAGTGCTTGTCATAAACCCATGGTCTATGGATGGTAGGCTTGGTGTAGTCACGACACAGGCCCTGGGGGATGGGTCGTGATAAAGTGGTATCAGTGGAGTCGGTTCTACTGAAGATCTAGGACTCTAATCTTTCTAATGGAGAAATAGTGTTAAGTGTTATGAATGCGTTTTTCAGTTTGGGGAGTCCCGTGTTGGTGCGGCGGCTGATGTATCCATAAAGAAGGACCCTGAATTCTAATTTTTGACTCGGTGCACGAAAAAACTGATTTTGTCTCTATTTGAAATGTTTTATTTTTTATCTCTTTCGTGTCACCTCACTAGGTATAAATTATTGACCATAGTGCACCTTTTTCCTTTCAGGAGAACACCATGTAGATAGCCATCCAGGATCCCAGAGATAGTCCATGGTGATATCCCACTGAGCTATGAGGATTAAGGGTATGGCCCTCTTACAGTGATAACAACATTAGGTGGTGCACCATTAGAACCACCACTCATTGGGCTGCATTTTCCACCAGCTCCACCAGCGGATAATGCACGCCGACTGAGCATTTTTCTTGTGTTTCAGAGGAGGAGGACTCTGAGGTTTTGAGGTGAGACAGATCCCTAGGAAATTTAGGATTGTATGGAGGCTGTGTAATGAGTTTTCCTCTTAGTTTGGACACAAGAGGATCAGATGGTCATCCTAGTTTCTAGCCTCTTTTAGGGCACAATAGAGTGTTGGTGGATCCTGACACTCCAGTTATTTGAAAAGGTGAACATCACCTAGATAGACATCGAGAGACTCTTCAGAGTAGAGTTAATTTTAGCAACACCTTGCTCTATATGTATTCAAGAGCTCCTACACATACAGCAGGGCAGCCTGACAATAGTGGAGTAATCTGAAAGATTCAATGTCCTCTTGTGATACTCCCCCAACATGGTACATGACCTTTTCTTTAGGTCTCAAACAAATGATAAGGGTATCTAGTTTGAGATTAGAGCATCAATGATATCACTTAATATACCAACACAGGTTGGAGTGCTCGAACGATAGTTATTGGTGGAGAGATTCTTAGCTGAGTAGGCATCGATTGTGAGAGATGCCACCTGGAGACAGGTAGTTGAGTCATATACAGTAGGTAGTAGGAAGATGAAAAAAAGTTCCGTGTGGGCCAAACCTTTTGGAGGATAACCCTAGGATGTAGGGTCAGAGGTGCAGAGCTCATGAGGTAGAGAAGGCCGAGAGAAGAGCAGACTGTGCTTCACATGCGGTGGGCAGGGCCATATGGATCGTGACTTCCTGACCCACCATATCGATGATCCTTAGATGTTCGAGGGACTTCTAAGGTAGAGGAATAGATTTGAGTGAGGAGGTTTGCAGGGCGGAATAATTGGAAGAGGATTTGGTCATGTAGGAGGTGGTGGGTAGCAATTTGAGGTTCAACCGCCACCACGTCTAGGTTGTCTGCCCCAACCTCGGAGAGCAGGCGTACAGGGACGAGCTCAACTTTAGGTAGCTAAGACCTACACCCGCAGTGATCTAGAGATGATTTTATGTATGATCTATGCTTACACCACCCATGTTGCAGTATTTATAGACACAGGTTCTAGTCACTCTTTCATTTCCATGACTCTCGTTCAGATAAAGGAGATTATAGTAAAGCCACTGGCTCAATCCTTACATTTAGAGACTCTTATAGGAGAGGATTCGATGATTAACCACTGGTGACAGTAGTGTGAGCTTAATCTAGGAGGCAAGTGCTTTTGCTGGGATCTCCTAGTTGTAGTGTCGAGGCCTTACGATGTCAACTTGGGTATGGACTGGTTATCCATGGTCCATGCTCAAATTTACAGTTTTAGGAAAAAAGTGTGGTGTGTCCCCAAGGATGTGTCCAGGTTTTCCTTCTTTGGTGAGATGGGAACCTTTACATCACAAGATGGAATTCCTCGTAGGAGGGTACATAAAATCACTCATCATTAGGCTAGCCTTACCCTCAGAGTAGTTGACGCGAGGAGTATGAGTAATCCTATAGTGGTGGACCGGTATGATGATGTTTTTCCCAATGATGTTCCAGGACTTCCTCCTCATAGAGAGGTAGGCTTCTAAATCAACATGTACATTGGGATGACACTAATATCGACATCAGAATATCAGATGGATCCGGCGGAGCTCTGTGAGTTGTGGGTATAGGTGGAGGACTTTCATAGGAAGGGGTTCATAAGGTCCAGTGTTTCTCCCCGGGCATCCCCAATTTTGTTCTCCATGAATGCAGGTGGGTGTTTGTGGCTTTTCATAGACAATCGGTGCCTAAACCAGGTGACTATGAAGAACAAGTATCCACTCTTGTGGAATGATGATCTCTTTGACTATTTGAAGGGAGCTCGATGGTTTTCGAAGATAGAACTCCGATCAGGCTATCATCAGCTCAGGGTAAGGGATGAGGACGTACCAAAGACAAACTATAGATGTTGGTATGAACATTATGAGTTCTTTAGGATGCCCTCTAATGTGACCAATGCTCTATTAGTGTTCATGGTGATCAATAATAGGATATTCCAGCCTTACCTATATCTCTTAGTGGTGGTTTTCATTGATGAAATCTTGATATAATCGGCATCGGAGAAGGACCATGCCACGCACCTGTAGATAGATCTAGATACACTCATAGAGAACCAACTTTTTTGTAATCTCTTGAAGTCAAAATTCTTGATTCGGGATGTCCACTTCCTTGGGAACATTATCTCGAAGGCTGGAGATGTAGTGGATTCGGCAAAGAAAGAGGCAGTGCTTTCTTGGGAGCCACCTAGAAGTGTGACCGAGGTGCATAGATTCCTGGGATTGGATGGGTACTCTTGGAGATTATTTCACGACATTCCCAGAGTTGTGACACCCTTTTAATCTTTGAAAAAGAATGGATAGGCCTACGTGTGGATGGAGAGATAATGAAAATGTTTTTAGGAACTGAGGTAGAGACAAATGAGTTCCCTCATCTTGAGGATACCAGAAGAGGGTGCTTGGTATGTCGTTTATTACGATGAATCAAGCACTGAATTAGGTTGTGTCCTGATATAGGAGTGAGCGGTTATTGCCTACATCTGATGAAATTTGAGGCAACCAGAGAAGAACTACGCTATCCCTAACTCATATTTAGTAGCAGTGGTCTTTTTGTGGAAGATGTGGTGGTAGTATATGATAGGAAAACATTTTAAAGTCTACTCTGTTCACAAGAGTATCAGTTATATATTCTCATAGAATTACCTAAGCCTCAGATAGCGACGATGGATATAGTTCCCCAAGGACTATGACTTTGAGATAGTCTACACTCCTAGTAAGGGGAACGTGGTAGAAGACGCACTCAGAAAGAGGTCTATACAACATTTGCTGAGTGAGGCAACATCGATGATAGCCGCGTTGTAGTTATCCTTTTATATATTTTGATGGAGCCGCTTTTTCCAGTCTATGACAGTTACTCCCCCACTACATCAGTGAGTTGGGGAGGCACAACTTGGGGACATAGACAGCGAGGCCCGATGTGCTCAGATATTCTTAGGACAAACTCCTAATGAATTTTTGGAAGGTGGGGAGTACTTCATCATCTTCAAAGGATGCACCATAGTACTAGTGAGGCTACGGGAGGGGGTGTTCAGGGATTTCCATACATCCCCTTTCACGGTACAGCCTGGTGTGGTGAATATGTACCAGGACCTCTGACGTCAGTACTGGTGGCCATGGATGAAGAAAGTATTGGTGGAATTCGTATCACAATTCCTCACTTGTCATCAAGTGAAGGTCAAGCATCAGGTACCAACATGCTTAGCTCAAACACGTGAGGTATCAGAGTGGAAGTGGGATGGTATATCCATGGAATTCATGATAGGGCTACAATGTACATCTAGGAGAAATGACTCCATCATGGTTATCGTTGATCGAATCACCAAATTGGCCCACTTCCTACCCATCCGAGAGCAGGGATCAGTAAATATCATGGGATGTATCTATGTAAAGGAGATTGTATGGCTTCACGGGGTGCTGTTGACGATCGTCTTAGATTGCGATGCCTATTTTACATCTTTCTTGGAAGGGATTATGGGAGGCATTTGGGACTCAACTATTAATGAGTGCAAACTTTCATCCTTAGATAAATGGTCAAAACAAGAAGACAATAAAAAAACTCAAGGACATGCTTCGTGCTTGTGTCCTTAATTTTGGCCACAGTTGGAAGGACAATATGCTACTTGTGGAGTTATCTTATAATAATAGTTATCACCCCACTATCATCATGGATCTATTTGTGGCCCTGTATGGGCAGCCTTACCGATCACCACTAAGCTGGACATACCCAGGGGAGTCAGCACTTGTGGTTCTAGAGTTGGTATAAGCTACCACAGAGAAAGTGCATATAATCTTGGAGAGGATGAAGACTACACATAGCCTATATAAGTCTTATTTAGATAAAAGAAAAGGACCCTTATAGTTTTTGGAGGGATATCATGTCTTCTTACGGGTCTCACCCCAGCGAGGATTACATAGTTTGGTCCAGGGCAGCATGTTATCTCTGAGGTTCAACGGACCTTTCTATATCCTTATAAGAGTATTCGAGGTGGTGTACCATCTATAACTTCTGCCACAGATGCACCAGGTGCATGATTTTTTCCTTGTGTCATAGATGAGGAGGTAAATCCATGATTCATCACACGTTATCAATTGGGGAGAGCTAGACATTGACGATGGAGCGACAATTGTAGAGTTCCTCATAGAGATAGAGGATTGATAGGAGTGGGTCCTTTGTGGGCGGTCGATTCCACTAGTGCGAGTTCATTGGAAGCAAATGAATCTCTTGGAGAGCACATGGAATCAGGAGGCACATATATATGTTCGGTACCCCAATTTTTTCCCCTAGTATTGTTGTTTTATTCAGAGACAAAAATACCTAAGGTGGGGAGAATGTAAAGACTCAGAAATTCCATGATTATTTGTTAAATTATTTGGGATTATTACGGGTCAGGGAAATTTGACGGTTCTTGATTCCGAGGCTCGGTGTGCCCATAATAGAATTTTGATATTTTTTTATGTATGTTAAGTAAATTCATGGGTAGGGTTCTCTATCTTCTGAATGAATGCTCAAAGTAATCCTCTGAGGGAACCATTGAATCTGTAGTTCCGGGATTCAATTAAGGGAGGCTTAAATTCGACCGTAGTAGGTAGATTGAAAATGTTAGAATTACAGGATTTTAAAATAATAATAAAATAACATAAAATTGTTATTTTATTATTCTATAGATGGTTCAGCGGTGGTGGTGGGACCGGTGAGTTGTCAAGCCATTTAATGGCTTGAATCATTTTTTTGTAACCACACCATTGAGAGATTACGAGGTTCATTCATTAATGAACCTCATTAATCTCAATTTATGATGACCTCCTTTCCCCTATTATTTATGTGAGGATTGGGTTTGGGTTTTCGACATGGACGTGAGGAACCTCTGATGAAATGTTACATCATCTTCCACCAATGAAGAACGAAAGCATGGACGACAAAATTAGAGGAATCTAACTGGAAGCAAAAAAAGATGATGGATTCCTCAAGTGTGGATCCTTCTTCAACAACTGCGATGTCTTCTCTGAATCTGAGGGATGGGATTTGTTTAAATTCAACTGAATCATTTGTTTTCTTTGATCTTGAAAAGAATGAAAAATCATGCAAGTATAGAACACTTAATAGTTTATCTATGAAAAATTAATTGTTACCCATTTGTTATGATGCTAAAGAAAAGGGTGCAGGCAAAAGAAAAAGGCTCGAACCCTCCTATGTATCAGTTTTGTTGCGTTCTACATGGGAGATGTTTGAACATGATGGAAATTCTAATCCAGGAGCCATGCAGTGATGGATGTTACCTGGGAGGATAGTAGGAGCGTTCAGAAGGGAAAACAGACTAATGGATCTCACCATGTGGGCCCACGAAAGATCCACTAGCATGGCACTGGAACAGTGGTGTTGGTGACTGGCGCATGCTGGCGATGGCGGGGGCTAACATCGGTAGGCCGCAGTGGAAGCAGTCGGTGCGCAATTGCGCACCTCGGAGTGGAGCTGTGGCATTGAGTAGCTGTGGCTGGGCCGACCAGGTCTCGGTCGGCCGCATTGCCGGAAGGTAGCGCGTCGTCACGTGCCACCGTGGAGATGAAAGAGAATTTCACCCCACAAGTACCACTAATAGGGAGGAGGTGCCACATGGAATCACCATTGAAAATCCGAACGTCATTCAACAGTTTAGGAAGGGGCGAGCAGCCTCCCCACGTGGGCCACCCTGCTGGGTGTCGCACCAGTTAGCGGGCCAGGAAGGTCCATGGCATAGTGGGATGAGCACGCCGACAATCCCACTCAGTCCTGCCTAACTGTTTCAGGCTGGGCCAGGTCGGACCTGGTTCAGACATGGACCAGGTCGGGTCATCCAAGGATGGGGTGGGTCGGGTTGGTCCAATCAGGTTGGTCCGGACCTGGACCCTTTTCGGCCCAGTTACGTTTAAAAGTATGTATCTCGCAAACCAGACGTCCATTTGAAAAACCGTCTATGAAACTGGAATCTATGGAACGAGATTTTCATTTTGAGATATTCCACCAGAGTTTTGTGGAAAGTTTCAGTATGGCTGAGTTGGATCGAACCTAAATCCAACTGGTCCCTCGGCACTAAAATTCCTACAACTCACAGACTGGGCGTCCGATTGATGTGTTGTCTGTCGTGTTGTAATCCTTACGAAATGAAGGTCCTTTGGGTTACACCATTGTGAAACACCATAAAAGTTTAGGAATGAACGATATCTTGAGGATCAGATACTATAGAACTCAAGTGCACCAGGTTCAGGGAATCATGTGGCTAGCTGTCAACTGAAGAGAGACCCTGTGTGGATCAGTATCAAAACGACCCTGTGTGGATCGTCATCATAGAAAACCTGTGTGGATTAGAAACATAGAGACACTATATAGATCCACATCATAAAGACCCTGTTTGAATCATCATCATAGAGACCCTATGTATATAATCATCATAGAGACCCTATGTAGATCAGCATTCTAGCGACCTTGTGTGGATCAGTAGCGTGCGACCCAATGAGTAATAGTCATATAGTGGCCCATTATGGATCAGTGACATGTGACCTAGTGTAGATCAATAATGGAACAACATCTATGTGTTTCAGTTACGGAAACTTCTTAATGTAATAAAATAATATAGCTTAAGACTAATCATCTTTATTCCCGAACTCTGAGTTGTATACCTAGTTTGAGATGAGTCTTTTGTTTTGTGCATTGTGATTGAGACCATGCTTTGTGGATTTATTTTGTTTAATTCTGAGAGACCTATGGGGGTCTCGGAGTCCCTACTAGGTATTGTTATACTCACCCCTAAAGAGGCTCCACCCGAACCTTGTTGTGTCTTGTGCAGACAATGAGCAGCTTGGCTGAGACTTCAGGACCCAAGACCAGGTGGTGCATGGTGGTGACTAGTTGACATGGAGAGCTGCATATATGAATTTTACCTACCCTTCACGTATGAATCCTTGGTGGACAAACTTAGGAGCTGTTTTCTATTTTTTGTGGTATTGTATCTTATAGTTGGGTTTGTATTCCGGCCCCTTTACTTTCAGCACACACTTTTAATACTGTGCTTTTACTTCATGGTTGCATCTTGTTGTGTTCATGGACTAAGTGTTTTTACTGGTTCGAGGCCATTCCTTCCCATTTTAAAGACATGCCTTTCTGGTTCTAGTCGCCTACCCCTGGCCTATTGAAGGCAGGCTTGGGGTAGTCACGACATGGGCCCTAGGTGATGGGTCATGACATCATACATACTAATTGTTTTTTCATTCACTTATAGGATAAAGTTATATCAATCTTATAGTCTCCCACATACTGATGGAAATGATCATACTCATACCTCTAGGTAGGAAAATATACATGATCCTACTAATGAGACTCCTCATCATTCTTTACACGAGTCATCTACTTCCATATGGGAAAAGAATTGTTTGAGGGTAGGTACACATGTCACCACACGTTTACAAAAATTATCACTTTCTCATAGCCAGGATCAGAGTATAACAATAGAATTTTATAATAATTATATTCCAAGAGGTCCAAATTCAAAAGAATTCAAGACATTTGAATCAATACAAGGTAAAATAAAAGTCATTATTTTTATGATTGTAAAAGTGTTGACAAAGTGACAATATCTCACTTATGAGAGATCATTCTAGTAAGATCATTTGTTCTTATTATACTTATCTGGAATTATTTTTATTAATATATGTTTTCCCAATTATTATGGGATGAAATATGATATACTTGATCACAGAAGAGTTATGAGAAATTTTTTATCATTGGTTGCTATGAGATAGAGAGATTTTAAATCAAAAATCGCATTAGAATTTATTTTGGGAATAGTAAACATAATAGTCCTTCTTATATATATCCAGTTATAGTTGAAGATACATGGGAGAAATGTGTTGAAATTACAATATGAGAATAATTTTCGATATGTTCAATGTTAATTTTCATATTTTTTTGGTAAAACCTTTTTATCTTATAAATGATTTATTAATGAATTCTATCATCTTAATTTATAGAAATTGAGGAGATATCATCAGCATATCCAATATATAAATGTACACCCTCAAACATTATCTAGGGGGGTATACGTTTTTGGAAGAACAAATTATGCCTGCAAATTTTAAAAAAATGAGAGCTATGTCTTATGGTGCTAAAAAGGATGACCCTCCCCCCCTCTAGGCATGAAAAATATAAGAGGTCTTGGATGAGGAAAATGGAATATATCTCATGGAAGAGTAGAGTGTTGAAGTTGATACGATCATAACATGTTTTCTTTATTAATTTGTTTATGTTAATTTAAATTTTTAAATATTTTGATTCATTATGAATATTTTTAAATATTTTATATTGTAATCTCTTGAGGTGTATAGAATATAGAGGATCATTATAGTTGAGGGTTGGAATGATATTTTAGCTATATCATTGGGAAAGCCCCAACACCTGGGTCATGGACGAGAATACCCATTAGGTGTATCATTGGAAAAAAGATTTTACATGTTCGGTAGCTTATTCAATAGAGTATCTTTATAAAAAAATAATATCTTTCAGATATAACGTTTCTAATATTTGTGTGATGAATGAGGACATGATTAGAGCTTCAAATTTGTTGGTGTTTTCAGACATGTAAATATTGTTTTAGACTACTGATTGCACTCCACCTCCTCCCACAGCTCCCACTACCCCAACTTACCTGATCCCTCCACCTCCACCTATAGAAACCACTCATTATTATCCTACTCCTTCACCCCTCTTCCATAACTTTCAATTTATTTTGAGTTATATGTCGATCATCCCAACTATATTGTTGCATATGGGATAATATTTTATACAGGCGATAACATTATTAATAGAAATATAGATATAGAGCATCACAAATTCACTATACATGATATTATATAATGAATTCAATGAATTATTGTACATATATATGAGGTGAGTTTAGTTGGATAAATTATTGAACATTATTTTGTTTGTTCCTCTAGACTTCTCCAACATGTTACCATATAGACATGTGTATATTTTTTATTTTATTTAACTTTTATATTAATTTTTTTATCATTTTAATGTTTATAAATTTATCTAATTCATATAAGAATACATTAAAAGTAATGAAATACTATATAAACACAAAAAAACTAAAACATCATATAAAATTTCTATAAGTATATATATATTATTAGTATATTAATTTTTTTATTGGTTGTTTATGAGTTTCCAATTGAAGATTATGTTTGTTGGTGTGTAATGAATGTTGGGATTTTGAAAAAATATATCATTGATATTGTATTTAGATATCCGTTGGGAATAAATAGGATTAAATTTTTTCCCGTGTAAGTTGATTAACATAAAATTTCTAATCATTTAATTTATTGAGAATTTATGGACCCACAGTAAATACCACCTTTATCATGGTCAATGAAGGATGCAAAAAATAACACTTTATATTTTAGAAATATTTCAGAATAATTCCATTGTTCAGTGCATGATGATTCCTTATCTTCAGGAGTTTTAGAATTGTTTATTATAAAGTGTTCAATATGTCTTAATAATAATAACCTCTAACATTAAATTTTATTTTATATCAATGGTCACATGATTTTGGATTTTTTATATCCATTGGAATGTGTGCTTTACTAGCTATTCTTTATCCATATTGAAGTGAGATAAAATATTAAGAATATATTGGACATTAAAGTTTGAATATTTTAATACTTGTTTTTATTTTAATGAATTAAATTTATATATTGATATTATTTTCATAAAAGGAATTAAATTTCTATTAATATGAAATTTGTAATAATAGTTCTAAGATCAAATATATAAAACAAAATGTGAATTTTAATTTACAATTACAAAATATTTGATATATTACATAAAAATGTTTTTTTAATTGAAAAATTATTTTAAAAAAAATTTCATAATCAAGAAGGTGTAAAGGGATGTGGAAAATTATTTATGTTTTATGCAAGAAATAATTAAAACCAAAAAAATTTTGAAGCTAAAACATGTTATATTTCATTATAAACGTTTCCTTAATATTGTATTCATTTTATTTAGAATACATGTTAAATTATTTCCATTTAGTTTTTAGATTTTTGATGAACCTAGGCCTGTATGTTGCACAGGAGCTGAGACAATTGGAAATTCAATGGGTGAATCATTTCACATGTTTGATAAAATTTTAGTTTATTTTGGCTATATATTGTAAATATTGAATTTAATAAAATTAGTGTATTTATGTTGGTTGTTATTATACGTTTTTTGTTCGTATTATTCATGTAATTTTCTTCTCTTTTATGTTGTAGATAAGATAAAAATAGAAAAAATATAATAAAAAAACAATTCATCTTTTCGGTTTTCTAGGAACCAACATGATTAAACTATAAGAATTGGTTTTCCAAATATTTTATTTGATACATGATCTAAAAATATATTTTTGACATTAGTTTTTTTGGTAAACCAATGTGAATAAATGTTTTTAACATCGGTTACCAAAGAAAAAATGTGAAAAAAACCTACATATAATTATTTACAACATCATTTTCATTAAACTATATTAAAGAAATATTTAAAATGTCTCCTTTAATATCATTTTTGTTAATTGAGTGTGAAAAAAACTAATGTGAATTTTTTTTAGCATTATTGGCCTTAACCAACTCTCTGGATCTCCAAATAAGAGGATGGTGTAGTTATTGAAGAGATCAAGTGATGGAGACCATAGAGGAATGAAGGAACCATTTATTCATTTCATAA
Source organism: Viscum album (assembly GCA_963277665.1). NCBI lineage: Eukaryota > Viridiplantae > Streptophyta > Magnoliopsida > Santalales > Viscaceae > Viscum > Viscum album. The sequence goes on from OY728166.1 coordinate 192,374,702, forward strand.
ATTTAGAATTATTGATTGATAAAATTGTGTCAATGGAATGGGAAAATGTTTAATGTGTGGAAATAAGGGAATAAAGCAATTAATTGGTGGGGAGAAATGTAAAGTATGATGGAAGAAAATAAATATCATTTTAAGGATCCATTTATAGTTATTTATCAAAAACGTGGAAAACCTAGGAATTATCCATTTCAATGCCCTCTTTTAAAGGTTAAAACCTAGACCGAAGAATGAACAATGTAGAAATAAAACTGTTGAAGAATAGTTTGGATTCTAGAATTATATTTCAAAAGAATTTTTATCAATGGTATTTTGGAAACAATAATAATTAAACATGTAAAAAGTAATTTATTTTATAATCATATATTTCATCATTATCATTAGACTTATTGAAATCATCATGGGTTTATGAGTTTAATAATAATCATAAGGTTAATATCATAAATACCATTTTTTGGGTTTTATGTGATATTATTCTAATTAAATTAATGATATTTTCAGAGATATTTATAGATATATAATCTATTGGTTTAGTATATGTTTTGATGGAAATGTTTTTTCAGGAAAAATAAATTCATTTTGTGGCTATAATTTTAAAGTTATTAGAAACGTTGAGGATTTATTTAATATTTAATGTTTTGGTAATTATGGTTTATCACAATTTGGTAATTTTATTGGAATTATATTAATATAGTTTTGTAAATAAGATAAAATGTTTCTTCTAGAAAGTTTTCAGGGCGTGAAGCCACAACTAATGGATTTTAAGGGTTTAGTTCCTACTAATATACTATATGAATTCTGGATTAAAATATATTTGTTTTTACATAAATAATTTTATGAATATATTTATTTGATGAATTAATGGTGTTACTATTGAGTTTTAGATATTAACGTATTATATTGGTAAGCAAGTGCTACCAATATTGGTTTTGGAAAATATTTAGAGACACTTGGAAGGAACTGTCACAGTTTTTTGTATTTTAGGATCTGTTAAGAGAAAGTTTTAGTGCTTCGGGCATAAAAATCCATTTTTGGATTTTTATTTCTTTGTGTAAGAGATGAAGTGTAAATGGGTGGAAGTATAACCAAAGGATGAAATTGTTCTTATGAAATAGAAAGATATCAAGTAAGAACTTTTCTTTATATTCATATATAACAAAATAATTCCAAATGTTTATGAGAATGATCTTGATACAAAAAAATATCCTTTTATATTCATATCTGAGGAATCAATGGTCTTTTGACTCATCACATATTTTTGGCTTTGTGGTTGTCTATTTTATCTTGATCATTCACTTTCTTGTGATCAATGACCTCTATCACACTCTATAACTATTTTTGACTATCTTCCTTATTTATATCTTTAATTACTATCAATGTTCTCCTACTTTTATACCTATTTATGTGTTATTTGTAATGAAATTAATATTTCTATTTCTCTATTATTAATATGAATTTTTATTAAATCTTTTATAGTGTGGGTTTTTCAAAAATGGTATTTCCAAATTTTAAACCCTGACTACTAAGATCATGTTTAAACTGTTAGGAAAAAATTTATTAAATGTGGGGATAATGTAATTCCCTGATATTTTAAAAGGATACATTATATTAATTAATTTATGTAACAATATAAAATGATCTTAAATAACCAACTAAATACATTTCCTTAAATTTAATCTCTTCGAAAGTTTATGATGCACGAAAACCCAAACCTAAATGAATAGTAATATATTATATTATTATAATTATACCATAAAATTTTAGGGTTTGAAAATTAATAATTAAATTATTAATATTATATTTATCTTTTTATTTGGAATTAAAATAAAATAATTTAATATAAAAATGTAATGTTTTCTGAAAATCATTATTTCCCAAAAACCAGGTTCATTCACACTTTTTCCACATAATATAAATATAACTTTTACCACCTTTAGAAAATTTATTTTATAAAAATAATCTTATTTTTTTAATTAATAATATAAATTTATATTAGGGATAATGTTTTTTCTTTTTCAGAAATAAAAGATTCTTTTTTTAAGAGTAGTGAAAATTGATTATTTTTTTTAAAAAAATCATTTATTTTAAATAATTTACACTGTAAAATTATATTCTAAATGGGTTTTAAAGTAAAATATTTTAATTTATTATAAAATTTTACTAATTTTGTTCACTGAAATCAATTTCATTTTTAATTTTTATATTAAAACATTCTATATTTAGGAGAATTTCTCTTTGGAAGCCCGCTTTTTCTTTGTATATACTGGTATAATTTTAAATTGGATTCTATAAATTATATGAATTGAATTCCAAAAAAATGGATCCAATATATTGAATCTAAATAATTCATATTATCTAATCAGTTCAACTTAATTTTTCACGTTTATAAATAGTAAATTCATTAAAAATTAATTGTCATGGTTAAGATAAAAAATAATTTACCTGAGGTTAAACTAATATGATATGGGTTAAAATATCCTAAACACTAGTCCAAAACAAATTTTATAAAAATATTTCATCTTTATAAACTATAAGGTTCTATAATAACTCATTTTTTATACTTATTTCATGATAAAAATATGGGTTTACTTTAATATTTTCAAATATTCAATGTGTGTCCTCTCCCCCACTTATAACAGGACACCCACTCTCATCCCATATCCACACATAAAAATCCATTTTGATTAGATATTACATTCCAAAATCACTTCATTAATCATATAACAACATCCTAGATCAATTTTTTTATTATAAATCAAACCAAGGAAGATTTTTGGTTCAATCCTAATGAAGTTGTTCGAAGAAGTGGTAACGATCTTATATGAGCACTTTTATCTTTGTTCTTTTTCCACCTCTTTAAAATATTATTACAAAATTATAGTATTATAAATTAAGTATATTAAATATACTTATATGTTATTATTATATGATAATGACCCATATCTATATTAATTTTCATCAAATGGGAAAATAAACTATCGACCATTTGTACGACAAACTATCATGTCATGAACGTATGTAAATCATTTCCATCACAGCATTTCAGGGATGGACATAATGATGTATTTAACAATTATATATTATATTTATTATATTATTATAATTATATAATATTAATATCACATATAACTTTTTATGTCCCATTATATTAAAAATATGATAATGTCACTCATGTCGATGAAAAACCACTACCTCGTGAAGCAATGTGATTCATTTTTCACTTACACATTACATGGAATGTAATAAGGGTAAAATTAATTAACATAGATGATATATATGAGATTATATTTATTCTGAGGAATTATTATATCGCCCACATACTTAACCATTCACTCTTTAAGGTGATGATATCGTCAGTCGTGCATACGTAGAGCCTACCGTCTCTATATGGAAATGCAATTTGTTTTCCATCTAAACATTTAATAAGTTGTTCTAAAAATGTATCTGATGAGTAAATTTGAAATTTATATCATTAGTATAATTATTTATAATGTGGATATATATCCTATGCACAAGTACCAGAGCATTCATGACATAACATGCTTGAGAAAACATGGATATTAACACCGACAACAATGAAAATAATAGAATATTAGTAGAAAAAATGTGGTAAAATATTACAAGATGATCATATATAATATTATAATTATGAATATGGTTCAGTTATAAATTAATAATATGATTAAACAACTAATATTGGAGTTTAAAGACATTCAACACAAGTAAAGCAGGATATAGGGGGCCTCATCTCAATTTCCCTTCATTGAGGCATATTGTAATGGTATTCACCTAATTTCATTTATATAGTGTAAATACATCCCATTTCACATATAATATCATGATTACATAACAATTAATAGTATTTATTATTATTTATTTTAATTACTTCATTCAAGATGATTTAATATAAATTTTACCAAGTGGAAAATAATTTCATAACATAATTTATGTTCATTGGGATATATTACTTCTTCATTAACTTTGATTTTATATGATTAAGTTTGTAATTAATTTTTTATTTTTATGTTTTATTTCCTATTTTTAATGGGTATTCAAATTTGATACCCATAATCTATTCATTAGTTAAATATTTGTTCAATGTTATGATATTTGTAAGTGTTTATTTCATATTATCATTTTAATTGGGATTGATTATGATTGAATTTAAATAAAAACAAATTATTTAATAATTTGATAATAAACCCCTTTCATTTTCTTATTATATGGTTGTTCATTATTTTTTCAATTATTTGTACCATTTTTTCCACTCATTGGTATATAAAATTAATGATAATTGTTTTTAATAAAATCAAACTTCATTTCTCTCTTATGTCAAAATACATTTTTAATCAAAATCCATGTTTTCTGAAAATATTTATATCCATTAAAAAAGATTTATTATATTAATTATTAACCATTTTTACTTTTTACAAAAAAAACTAATGGAATAGAAATTTATTTTTTAAAATAAAGCATGTTTATATTTTACTGAAAAAGTGAAAGGAATATATGTTTTAGCATGTATGGAATGAAAAACATTTACCTCCATCTTGACTGATTGTTGTTATCAATATTTTATATAAGGGTCAAAGGATATTTTCAAAGAAAAATAATTTCACATAATTTTGGAAACCTTTAGTTTTAAATTGATATTTTCAATGTGAAAAAGATATTTCCTCAATAATTTTTGTTAATATATGTTTATGGTATTTACATTTTTCAATGATAATAACCCTTTATTTTTCTTATAATCAACTAGGAATTTGTTGTATTGATATCATCCTTATTCTTTCTAAGTATGGTTTATGATAATTTCTACCATGAGATTGTTTTCATTCACTTCATTGTTTCATTTCAATAGTTATTATCATTCCCTTGAAAAGTTAACTTTATTGTGATCATTATACATTAAATATTTCTTAAATATCCATATTATTAATCTTATATATGGTTAATAGTTAAACCATGTATAATTTCTATATATGGTTTCATATATTTAAAATTATTTTTTTATATGGGAAAATATTGATAAATATGTATTCATTAATCCATATTGATAATTTATAATAAGGAACATTTTTCATGAATTAAGTCAATTAATCAATATATAATGAATTATTTGGACATGTCATGTTGAGTGGGACCCTGAATTGTATAGTCCATTGATGAATTGTTGGTATCACGAGGAATCATGGGGAGAATTAATAATCTATCATTAAATGTGTTTTTACCTACAGTTTTAAATAGTCTGGTGAAAGGTCTTGAAAGTAGAGGTATCATGTAGCATGAAATCATGATGTCTAATAATTAATCTTTTCCTTAATTAAGAATATATATATTATTATTCATGATATTTTCACAAATATAATAACTCTAGACTTTTTTCATTCTATGTTACTAATAAAATATAATTTTTTTAGTTGTTTACCTCTTCATATTGATAATGACATATCTATTTATGATATTCATGTAATTTAAATAGAATTTTTGTTCAGTTATTTACCTTTTTATCTTCATTATTCTTTATCTATTCATGACTTTTAGGTTTTCAATAGTCATGTTTGTTCAGTTATTTACCTTCCCATATTTACTATTCCTTATGTAAACAAGATAGTCAAGTTTTATATTAAATGAAATCTCTGTTCAGATATTTACCTTCCCATATTGATTATTCCATATTGATTCTTCTTCATTTATTAATGATAGATCCCACTTTACATAACTCTTGATTATAATTTGATGTCATCCTTATTATGTTTCCTTTCCCAGTAATCCATGAAGTTTACTATGAATGATTTGAAAGGATATGCGATGGGAAAAATGATATTATCTAAATAAATCATGTAGTTTTTTTTATTCAAATGTAATATTGGAATCATTTATGTATCTAGTTCATCAGGACAGATACACTATATGGCCATTCAAGATGTGGTTCCTTTAATCTTATTCCAATATAATAAAGAAGACACTAGTTTCATGTTATTGGGATCAATGTTGTTATATTTGGTATTAAAGAAAATTTAGTGGAAACTATATTTAAGAAAATATATATTAGGGAACATTAACCTATGATAGACTTTTAGGAGAACTATATAAGAATAATCTAATGTTTTAAAGGAATATATTCGGTGTTTTTTCAAGAAATACATCACTTTATGGATACTAAATTTTTATGTGGTTCTGGAACATATGTACATAGGGGGAATATCTCTAAAAATGGATAGTCAATTTTGACTCAGGAATTACTTGGTACAAAACAATGATCTTTAATGTGAACTTGGTTGGACACTCCCAGGGGATTTGTTTTTCATAAATCACATTATCCTTACAAACCATGATTATGGATTTCAATAGATGATGAAAATTAATGAAATATATAAATCCTAATTGGCCATTGATTGAAAATAAGGTTTCATGATTTAAACATCACATAAATGATTATATGGTTTTACCGTAATGATTTATTTTGATCACACTATGATTTTTGGTTTCACTCAATAGTTTGAACCCAAAGTAATCATGTAAAAATTGAATATGAAGGAAAATGTTGTGACTATGAACACACAAATGGGGTGACTATTGGATTAAAATATATCATGATTCTACACAATAAACTATCAGGAAACCTGATTAACAACTTATACCTTAACCAATTCACAGAATCTCTATTGAATAGTACAGTGGATTTTACTGATATTTTGAGTGATAGATTCCATCGAATAAAGAGAATCACATTTTTTCATGTCATAAAATTGGAATGAGACTCTAAGTAAAGTTTACAAGTGGAATGGTAAAAAAAATTTTGTTTGTAAAATAAAGAAGTAGAGAAATGAATTTGAAAAAAATAAGAGTATGATGGAAGGAAATAAATATCATCCTAGGGATCCATTTTTAGTTATTTATTTTAAATTTATGTAAACAGGGTATTATCCAAGTCGATGACCTCTTTTAAAGGTTAATTCCTAGAACCAAGAAGAACCTATGTTGAAATGAAACTGTTAATGTATTTATTGGGATTCCATAATTATATTATAAAATTATTTTTACCATTGGTATTTTGTTCATAGAAATTATTAAACATCTAAATGTTGTGTTAATTTTGGAACCATATATATCTTCATTAACATAAGACATATGAAAACCATCATGGATTTATGTGTTTAATATTTATCATATGTTAAAATTCTCAAACACCCCTTTTAAGTTTTTTTGTGATCAGAGTATACAATCAATAAGAATATTTTGGAGATGTTTATGGAAATATAACCCATTGGTTTAGTATATGTCTTAGTGAAATGGTTATTTAAGGAATAATGCCCTCACTTTTTCGGCATGGGATTAAAGGTATATATAACCTTTTGGTTTTATCTTATCATTTATTTTATCTAATTATGGATTATTACAAATTTGGAACGTTTTATGAATTATATTATTAATGTTTTGGGAAATTATCAACCCATCACATCTAGAAGGGATGCAGCCATTAAATCCAAAACTGAATGGTGATAAGGTTTTAGTGCCTACAACTAGCCAATGTGATGTCCGAGATTATATATCATTGTTTTCACTTAAAGGATTTGATGAAAAATATTTAATGATGAAATTGTGGTGTTTCTATTAGGGTTTATATATTAATGTATTGTATTGTATAATATGTGTTAACCATATCATATTTAAAATCTATTTAGAGGCCTGTGGAATGAATTGTCACTCTTTTATGAATTTTATGAGTTATTAAGAGTTAATTTTACTTATTCATGAAAAAAATATCATTTTTGGATATTTATTTCTTTTATAAAGAGATGAAGTGGAAATTGATTAAAGCACAACAAAAGGATAAAATTTTTCTTATTAAAAAAGAAAGATATCAGGTAAGCCTATTTCATTATATTCTAATACAGGGAAAAAATTCCATAACATTTGGAAAAGGATATTAAAACTAAAATTTTATCATATTAACTTCATATCCAATGAATCAATTTTCTTTTGACTCATCATAGATTTAGGATTTTTTGATTGTTTAATTTCTCTCCATTATTCAATTTCTTTTGATCAATGATCTCTATCAGTCTCTATAATTATATACACTTTTATCATATTTCCATATTATCATTTATCATCAATGTTACCTTAATTTGAAACCTATTTTTTGGTTATTATATATGACCTATTTATTTTACATTCTCTTTTTTCAGAGGATATTTTATTAACCCCATTATGATATGGGTTTTTCAATAATGGTATTTACAAATGTCAAACCCCATATTGTCGATATGAAGTTTAAATTGAGGTAATGAAATTTATTAATGACGAGGACAACATTACAACCCTACATGATAAAATAATAAAATTTTATTTTATAGTATATGTGACATGAAACACCAAGCATAAAAACACAATAAATATATTTATTTAAATTTAATCTATTCAATGGACTGTAAAACATGCAACCTCGAGCCTAAATGAATTGTAAAATAGTATATTGTTAAAACCTAACTGTTAAATTAGGGTATATTAATAGTACAAAATGAATTATGAAAATTATAATAATATTTTTATTATAAATAAATTATTAATCATTTAAAATAAAAGAAATTAAAAAAATAATATTTTTTCTAATTTTATTGAGTAATACTTTTCACAAATAATTTAAAATTAGTTTTTTTTACCACTTTTAGAACAAAATAATTTTAAATAATGAAATTAGTTTTTTAAAAATCAATATTTCAAATTTCTTAATGGGTGAGACTTTCAGATTTTTTTTGAAAATATTGATTTTTTGATGAATATTTAAAAATATTATTTTTATTGAAAACAACATTTAATTGAAATAATATTCAAGGTTATATTATAATTTAACTTTTTTTTCATGTGAAATTAGAAAAAATTTATTAAAATTTAACTAATTTTGGTCATTTTAATTATTTTCATATTGAATGTTGATATTAAAACAATAGGATCAAAATATCTATGAAGATGCTCAGATAAAAGAGGAGGTGAATTTTATGTTTAAAAAATCATTTTTAATCATAAATAAAACATTTTTTAATTAGGTTAAAAAAATTGGACTCACTAAACCCTCTCAAAGAAATCGGATTGGCCCTGAGTCTGACTAAAAAAGGTATCATAATAAACTTGGGATTCATAAAGAGATTTATCATATTTAAGAGGATTTCAATTAGTTTATTTATGATACAATTTTACATAAAAAATATTATACCATAAAGTGTATAGAATCTTAAACTGGAGTAAATAAAAAACAATGAATATAAAGAATTACATTCTATTTAAAATAATTTGAAACGAAATTATGAAACCTATAATGAAACAATTAGAATAATTGAATTGATATCTTTTATCCCAAAGATAAGGGTATCTAACGACTTTGGGTAAATGTACCTTGATTTATACTTTCAAGAAAATTTTTCTTACCCACACCAAGGTAAGCCCTTGATCTGAAACGATTGGATGTAGATTCTATCTTACTATCTCTACAAGCCCTTGATTAAGTAGTTAATTAGTACCTCTATCTTCCTTTAGTTTTAATTCCACAATTAAAGAATCATAAACACGAATAAAATCATAAAGAGATGACCTAATAAGGTTTCTTTAAGATTGAAACTATTTTACTAGTGTATAAAAATATTTGGAACAATCAGTTCAAACATTCACAATTTAGTATCATGAGAGAAAATCGACACCACGTAGACACACACACACACATATGGTAATCAAGATTTTTGAAAATGATAAAGTGTCTTAGTATTTATAGTGTAACATCCCAAGTAAGTAATGAATAATATATATTTTTATCTATGTCTATTAATTATTAAGATAGTGTTTTAGAGGCTTAAAATGAAAATAAATACAATCTTATGCATGGAATACACTAATATTCTTAAAAGATTGTTTTATTGCCTTTTGATGGAAAACCCTTTTTAAATATATATTTTGACAATTTTATAAGCTATTTTTGTCAAAATAAACTTATTATTTATTATTGGGACATCAAAATTTACTTTGTGTGAATTTTTGGTATTTTTCTGATAAAGTTCATTTTTTAATGAGTAGTGAAAAATGTTGTATTTTATTTCAAAACCTCTTTTCAATATAATTTATTTATATGATTAGATTATATTTTGAATTGGTTTTGAAGTTAAATTAGAATATATTTTTACTATTTTATCCAATAGTGGTCATTGGAATCAATTTCACTTTGAAATTGGACTTAAACTAGTGTCAATATTTTGATTCTTATTGTTTCATAAAAACACGCTATTTGTCATGACAGTGGGAATTAGTTATTAAATTAATTAATGAAAATTAAATGTTTTGAATTTTGTAAAATATACATCATTTTTGAATTCGGAATATCAAATATAGCTTAGGGTGAAGTTTTGGTATCTTTCTGAAAATCTTTAATTTTTGATGAATAGTGAAACCACTAAGTGGTAGTTAAAGAAACTGATTTTTCGTTTAAATGAAATTTTGCCACTTCTGTGATTTGATTTTAAAAAATCCAACATACATGGTTTTCATTAAGAAGTAAAATGTGGTTCAATGAGATTAAAATAATTTTTTGGTGAATAGTAACTTTTAAGTTCTTAATCGCGATTAGTGGTAATTAGTGCAGTTTAAGGTAAAAATAATGTTTTAATAATATAAGATGAGACTGAAACATGTACTACCCTCATTGGATGTGTCATGGCCGACCAAGAAAATCCATGGGTCAACTTGGGGACCCCATGGAGCCACTTTGGTTGGGAAATGACATAAATAACTTTTTATTTAATGTTAAAGTAAAAATGACACAAACAAGATATGTTTTACTAAAACAATTTTTACATGGGGTTATACAAGTCATATTTTTGATTATAAATAGTCATTGGAAAGATAAAACGATTTCCTACATCATAGTATTTTTTTATATAATTTTTAGACTTTAAATAAATTAAATTATTTATGACATCATGATGATGCAGCAATTACCTCATTAATAAAGGATTAAAATAAAATGAAATGATAATGTAAAATATATGAACTACACATGTCCAAAACCTATTTTATTGGTGTATTTAGAAACCTTATCACATTAAACTCGAATTATATCAATGTGGGACATTTTGAATCCGAAAATCATTTTAAAATAAAGTAACATTTCTTTACTTTCCAAGAGTGCCGCTCCTCTCCTCTTATAAAAGGCCCCCACCTCTACCTCCTTAACCACACTCCAAAAGCCTTTGTGTTGGCCAACCACTGCCCATTATGTCTCTCCACATCCCTCTCTTACTCCTTGAAGCCTCACTTTGGGAAGAAGTCTTCCCAAGGAAGCCTTTGAGATCAAACCAAAGGGAGTTACCCGATTTTAAGGTAATGTCTTCACCTGAGTCCTTTTGTTTTATTTTGCTTCTCCAACCCCCTAAACTCTTTTTATTAATTTATTTTGTAACAACTATAGTATCGTAAATATACTAGGATGTTGTTATAAGAATTATTCGAGCTACACTTACACACACCTACATCTAATGGTTAAAGGACATAATGTTTCCGTGGATAGTGAATTTATGCCTCCCGAAACGATGATTGTTCAACATTCTTTTAAAACCTTAAAAGGTGGCCATTAAGATGTCACTATATTTATATATGATATATAATATGTTTTTGTTTCCTTAAGATTCTGTATTTTTCTTTTTGGGAATACCTTTATGGTTTCCATTATGGGTAAACGCGATATCGTTATTTAAGGAAGTGCGGACTACCGCCCCCTCAAAGTGATTTGATTCGTTAGATACCATATGTGGGATGTATAAAGGATGGAACTATGATATTATATATGATATTATACTGGAATTATAATATACCTTTATATCATTATTATTCCATTCTATAAAATACGAAATAGAAATGAAAGTAGCGTTCATGCGTACGTACGGCTTACCGTCTCCATGAACGGTGCATTTCATTTCTTACCTCTAAATGATTATGTAATATTATAAATGCATGCAGGTACTGGATATATATGACATATATGATATCTACATAATGAATACCATTCTGGATATAATGGATACATAAACAACTTGTAATTATAAAGGGATTATTTTTGACTCAAGTACCAATGATCGTTAAAACGACCGTTATTAACTTAAATAATTACATAGTGTTCATGACATGGAAATAAGTGATATAAAAGGAATAATGAACTTGAAAAAGGTTCTTAAACAAGTACAAATTAACTAAAGTTTATTATTAAGGAGATTAAATAATGACCGAGTCAAGTCGGACCAGAGGTATGAGACTTCATCTCAATCTCCTTTCATTGAGGCATATTTTGTTTTATACACAACCTTCTTTTATACAGTGTATTAACCCCTTTTACTTTTACATTTATTCAAAATGAATCTTTTTATATGAAGAGTTTACTAAATGACAAAAGGGAATGTTTTTGTCGTACGTATGCGGTGACAACGACTTCTCCACCGCCGTGACCATTATTTGAGTTTCAGATTCCTCTACAAGGCATAACTTTTTTTAAAAAAGAAAAATAAATACCATGTATTACTTTTCTTTTATTTTGGTATTGAAAATTGTTTTCATTATGTTTTTATACCAATGTGTTGTATTTATATCTTGTGATTGAAAGGTGTAAATGTTATGATTCTTTTTTGAATGTTTTATGTGATACGATTATGTTGAGGTTCTTGGGCATTATTATGAAGACGGGTGGTTCTGTGATAGACTAAGGGCAGGTGAGCCCAATATAGCTCTCCAATGCATTGGGTAACGCGAAGGAGTGAAACATTAAGGTTTCTTCGAAGAGATTTAGGGAATATACTATGATGGGTATTCCAAACGTAACCAAGAGGGTTACTCCCTATGTAAGAAAGTTATGAATGCCTCAGGTTACCTTTATGTCTTATGATTTCTATGATTTATTCATGATTTGATGAGGTATGTTAAAGTGCTTCTGTTTTATGGGAAAAGTATGATTTCATTCTTATGTATATATGTACCCATGTTTCCTTTCCATATTTTTATATCCCTTACTGATCTTTTTATGCTCATCCTAAGTTTTTTTGAAATGTTTTTCATAGGTCAAGGGAAAGGTACATGATATGATTATAGTGTCAAGGAAGTGTCAAGAAAGAATCCATGTTTTATTTTAAATTTGTTTCCATTGATGGGAAATAAGAATACTATCTTTATGTAACCACTTTGTTTATATGTGGAATGTAATACAAGTTTTATGATCTAATTCTCTAAAACTCTAAACCCGAAAAGATCCTCAATGTGTAATCTTGTAATAACTCAACATTAAGTAAGGTTTAAGGCTGGGGCCTTATAGTTGGTATTAAAGGGAGGTTTAGATAACTTTAGGAGTTATAATTCTATTAAATGATTATCCAAAAATATTTTTTTTATGGTCAAATTGAAGTGATATAGTATTTGAAGATTACCATGTTACTTCATCTAAGACATGTTTATTCAGAATGGTTTTCCACAGAGGACACAGGGAAGCAGTGCTAGGAAGGCATAAAGAAGGAAATAACCTTCTGAATCAGCATCCTGATATGGTCGGAATTGGAACTGAACAATTTGTTGCAGTAATGGAACAGTTGACTCAAGCGATAAATGGTGGTGGTATCCATGCATGAGATCAGCCATATCAACTGCAGAGGAACATGTTAGTGGTGGAACATTTCATGTGGCAACATCCCCCATCATTCAGAGGATCATCTGACCCTATGCTAGATGAAGGGTGGATTAAAGAACTGGAGAAGATTTTCGATGTCATGGGGTGTTCAGACAATCAAAAGGTTAGTCTTGCTATTTACCATTTGGAGGGTGAAGCAGATCAGTGGTGGTTGATGGTTAAAAATATCAGGGACGCTGATGAGATTGATGCTCTCGACTGGGATGAATTCAACGGTATGTTTCTTGAGAAGTATTTTCCTAAGGCTGTTCGACTTATGATGGAAAAGAAATTCTTTGAATTGAGGCAATAGGAAGACTCAGTGGCTACCTATGAATAAAGGTTCACTCGATTGTCAAGGTATGCTCCAAATTTTATCCGAAAACTTGATAGTAAAATCAATCGTTTTTACTTAGGATTAAAGCCAAAATATCGAAGGGAATTAGATTCTCGTGAGTTTAAAAGTTATGAAAAGCTTGTTGTATGTGATGAGAAGGTGGAAATGGAGTTTTCTGATGATCAAGTGTTTTATAATAACCAACAGAAGAAGAGACTGAGGTGGAAGGAGAAAGGTACAAATTCTTAAAAAAAGTCTGATGGTAAGAAAACTAAGTTTCCAGTTTGTGATAAATGTGGAAAAAGGCATGCTGGGGAATGTCTTCTGAATTCTGGAAAGTGCTACCGATGTGGTAAGATGGGACATAAGGCTCGTGATTGCATCGAAAAGGATCAAGGTGAAGGTAAGACCAAATTTGATTTACAGTTAGTGAAATGTTATAAGTGCAATGAGATGGGTCACTATGCAAATGAGTGTCCGACAAAGAGCTTGAGTGATGGGAAGCAGTTAGACTACAAGCAGAAAGGGGTGGTGAAATCCTTTGCAACTACTTCAGCAGATGTCGAGCCATCAAATGAAGTTGTATCAGGTACTTTTTTTGTTTTTTCAGATTATTGCAGTGTGTTGTTTGATTCGGGGTTTACACATTCTTTCATCTCTGAAAACTTTTCTAGTAAAATGGGAATACCATCTCAAGAAATGACTCCTGAACTTTTGGTAAAAACACCTGGGGGAAATGTTGAGGAAAAAAGAATTTATAAGAATCTTCCTATCCTTATCTGTGGAAAGAACTTACTTGAAAACCTTATTGTTCTACCTCTAGTAGAGTTTGATGTTATCCTGGGTATGGATTGGCTCTCTATTTACCATGCAAAGATTGACTGTAGAGCTAAAGAAGTTTCTTTTCAGAAAGACTTTCAGTTTGTGTTCAAGAATGAACCCTTACTGTTGATAACTTATCAAGAGGCCGAGAAACTTGTAAAATATGGAAATGAATGTTACCTTGCACGCATCGTTGAAAATAAAGGAACTGTTCAGATTAATGATGTGCTAGTGGTAAATGAGTATCCTGATGTTTTTCCTGAGGAGTTTCCTGGAATAATACCAGATCAGGAAGTTGAATTTACTGTTGACTTAGTTCCTAATGCTAAGCCAATTTCAAACCCCCCTTATCGAATGACTCAAATTGAACTTTTAGAGTTGAAGGATCAATTGCAAGATTTATTAGAGAAAGGTTTCATTTGACCTAGCACATCACCATGGGTTGATCCTATTTTATTTGTTAAAAAGAAAGATGGTTCAATGAGACTTTGCATTGATTATAGAGCCTTGAATAACATCACTGTTAAGAACAAATATCCTTTGCCTCATATCGATGATTTGTTTGATCAGCTCCAGGGAGCTCAGTATTTTTCAAAGATTGACTTGAGATCGGGGTACCATCAGCTGAAGGTAAAGGAAGCAGATGTTACGAAGACCACGTTCCGTATAAGATATGGCCATTATGAATTTTTAGTAATGCCTTTTGGGATAACCAATGCACCTGCTATATTCATGGACTTAATGAATAGAATTTTCCATGAGTTCTTGGATAAGTTTGTTGTGGTTTTCATTGATGATATTTTGATTTTTTCTAAAAGTAAATAGGAGCATGAAATACATTTAAGGGTTATCTTTCAAACCTTAAAAGAAAAGAAATTGTATGGGAAATTCAGCAAGTGTGAGTTTTGGTTGCAACAAATTTCTTTCCTTGGTCACATTGTTTCTAAAGAAGGGATAACTGTTGATCCTGCAAAAACAAAAGTTGTGGAAGACTGGCCAAGACCCACAAATGTAACTGAGATTCGTAGCTTCCTTGGTTTGGAAGGCTATTACCGAAGGTTTGTTAGAAAATTTTCACGGTTATCTAGTCCAATGACTAAGCTAACTCAGAAGGGTGTTAAGTTTATCTGGACAAAAGAATGTAATTATTGTTTTCAGGAATTTAAAAGAAGATTGGTGAAAGCTCCAGTTTTGGAACTACCTTCCAGGAATGGTGAGTTTGTTATCTACAGTGATGATTTATTGAAAGGACTTCGTTGCGTCCTAATGCGGAATGATCAGGTAATTGCTTATGCTTCACGACAGTTGAAAACTCATGAGGTAAATTACCCTACACATGATTTGGAATTAGCTGCTGTTGTTTTCGCTTTAAAAATTTGGAGACATCATTTTTATGGAGTAAAGTGTGAAATATAAACTGATCACAAAAGTTTAAAGTATATATTCACTCAGAAAGAGTTGAACATGAGACAGAGGAGATGGCTGGAATTAATCAAGGATTATGATTTACAATTCAATACCATCCAGGAAAAGCAAATAAAGTGGCTGATGCTTTGAGTTGAAAAAGTAATGCTTCATTAGCAATGTTGCGTTTGGAAAGTGATCCTTTAGTTAAGGATTTGATGAACTTTGGAATAGAAGTTGTTGGTGCAGGATATTCTTCTGTTTTGTTTCAGGTATCAGTGAGATCATCTCTATCAGACAGAATCAAGTGAGCACAGAAGCAACACAGTGAGTTGTAGAAAAAGGTAGATCTGGTTCAGAAAGGTAAGTTGCCTGAATTCAACATTGATAATGATTGTGTTTTAAGATTTGGGAAGAGATTTTGTGTGCCTTGTGATTCACAGTTGAAGAGATAGTTGTTATGTGAAGCTCATAGTTCTCCATTTTCAGTTCATCCTGGCATTGCTAAGATGTACAGTGATCTGCGGGAGTATTACTGGTGGGATGGAATGAAAAGAGATATTGCTGATTTTACATTGAAGTGTTTGACATGTCAACAGGTTAAAGCAGAGCGGCAGTTACCGAAAGGGGTGCTTCCACCTTTACCAGTGCCAGAGTGGAAATGGGAGAATATATCCATGGACTTTGTTGTGGGATTACCGAAGACATCTCAAGGTAATAATGCAATCTGGGCTGTTGTTGATCACATGACTAAATCTTCTCATTTCCTTGCTATACGAGCTACTTTTTCCCTAGATCAACTTTCCCATTTGTATATTAAAGAGATAGTCAGGTTACATGGAGTTCCCCTCTCCATTCTATCGGACCGTGATCCCAGGTTCACTTATAACTTTTGGAAAGGCCTTCAGAAGTCGTTGGGTACTGAATTAAATTTTAGTACATCTTTTCATCCTCAATCAGATGGGAAGTCAGAATGAACAATTCAGACCATGGAGGATATGCTACGATCTTTTTCGATGGATTATCAGGGAATTTGGGACCAACATCTTTCTTCGGTTGAATTTTCATATAATAACATTTTTCATTCTAGTATATAGATGGCACCATTTCAGGCATTATATGGGAAGCGGTGTCGAACTCCAGCTTTCTGGGATGAAGTGGGTGAAAAGAAGTTGATGGGACCAGAATTGGTAGAAGAGATGGACGAAAAAGTTCAGCTGATTCAGAAACACATGAGAACAGCTCAGAGTAGGCAGAAGAGTTATGTAGACAATAGGAGGAAGGATCTATCTTTTGAGGTAGGTGATCATGTTTTTCTCAAAGTCTCACCATGGAAAAGTGTGATACAATTTGGTAAGAAAGGAAATATGAGTCCAAGGTTCATTGGACCATATGAAATTCTGGAGAGAGTTGGATCAGTTTCATATCGGGTGGCTTTACCTCTGAGTTTATCTCAGGTACACAATGTTTTTCACGTTTCGATGTTGAGAAAGTATATGCCAGATTCATCTCATGTTTTGAGTCCAGAGGTAGTTCAGCTGGAAGAGAACCAACCTTATGAGGAACAACCGGTCCAGATTCTTGACCGCAGGGAGAAAGTGTTATGGAATAAGGTGATTAATCAGGTAAAGGTTTTGTGGAAAAACCACATGATGGAAGAGGCAACATGAGAATATGAAAATGCAATGAGGGATAAGTACCCCCATTTATTCGATAAGTAAATAAATTGTGGGGACACAATTTTCTAAAGGGGGGAAGGATGTCACATCCCAAGTAAGTAATGAATAATAGATATTTTCATCTATGTCTATTAATGATTAAGATAGTGTTTTAGAGGCTTAAAATGAAAATAAATACAATCTTATGCATAGAATACACTAATATTCTTAAAAGATTGTTTTACAACCTTTTAATGGAAAACCCTTTTTAAATCTATCTTTCGACAATTTTATAAGATATGTTTGTCAAAATAAACTTATTATTTATGATTGGGACATCAAAATTTACTTTATGTGAATTTTTGGTATTTTTCCGATAAAGATCATTTTTTAATAAATAGTGAAAAATGTTGTATTTTAATTCAAAACCTCTTTTCAATCTAATTTATTTATATGAATAGATTATCTTTTGAATTTGTTTTTAAGTTAAATTAGAATATATTTTTACCATTTTATCCAATGGTGGTCATTGGAATCAATTTCACTTTGAAATTGGACTTAAACTAGTGTCAATCTTTTGATACTTATTGTTTCATAAAAACACGCTATTTGTCATGACAGTGGGAATTAGTTATTAAATTAATTAATGCAACTTACTTGTTTTGAATTTTTTAAAATAGAAATCATTTTTGAGTTCGGAATATCAAATATAGCTTAGGGTGAAGTTTTGGTATCTTTCTGAAAAACATCAATTTTTGATGAATAGTGAAACCACTAAGTGGTAGTTAAAGAAACCGATTTTTCATTTAAATGAAACTTTGCCACTTCTGTGATTTTATTTTCAAAAATCCGACATACATGGTTGTCATGAAGATGTAAAATGTGGTTCAATGAGATTAAAATAATTTTTTGGTGAATAGTAACTTTTAAGTTCATAATCGCGATTTGTGGTAATTAGTGTAGTTTAAGGTAAAAATAATGTTTTAATAATATGAGATGAGATTGAAACATGTACTACCGTCATTGGATGTGTCATGGCCGACCAATAAAATCCATGGGTCAACTTGGGGACCCCATGGAGCCACTTTGGTTGGGAAATGACATAAATAACTTTTTATTTAATGTTAAAGTAAAAATGACACAACCAAGAGATGTTTTACTAAAACAATTTTTACATGGGGTTATACAAGTCATATTTTTGATTATAAATAGTCATTGGAAATCTAAAACGATTTAATACATCATAGTATTTTTTTTATAATTTTTAGACTTTAAATAAACTAAATTATTTATGACATCATGATGATTCAGTGATTACCTCATTAATAAAAGATTTAAATAAAATGAAATGATAATGTAAAATCTATGAACTACACATGTCCAAAACCTATTTTATGGGTGGATTTCGAACCCTTATCACCTTACCCTCTAATTATATCAATGTGTGACCTTTTGAATCCGAAAATCATTTTAAAATAAAGTAACATTTCTTTACTTTCCAAGAGTGCCCCTCCTCTCCTCTTATAAAAGGCCCCCACCTCTACCTCCTTACCCACCCTCCCAAAGCATTTGGCTCGGCCAAACCCTGCCCATTTTGTCTCTCCACATCCCTATATTACTCCTTGAATCCTCAATTTGGGGAGAAGTCTTCCCAAGGAATCCTTTGAGCTCAAATCAAAGGGAGTTACCCGATTTTAAGGTAATGTCTTCACTTGAGTCCTATTGTTTTATTTTGCTTCTAAAACCCCCTAAAATCTTTTTATTCATTTATTTTGTAACAAACCCAATATCTTAAATATACTAGGATGTTGTTATAAAAAGGATTCAAGCTACACTTACACACACCTACATTTAATGGTTAAAGGACATACTGTTTCCGTGGATGGTGAATTTGTGCCTCCCGAAACGACGATTGTTCAACATTCATTTAACACCTTCAAAGGTGGACATTAAGATGTAACTATATTTATATATGATATATAATATGTTTATTTTTTCCTTAAGCTTCTGTATTTTTCTTTTTGGACATACATTTATGGTTTCCATTATGGGTAAACACGATATCTTCATTTAAGGAAGTGCGAACTACCACCCCCTCAAAGTGATTTGATTCATTAAATACCATATGTGGGACGTATAAAGGATGGAACTATGATATTATATATGATATTATACTGGATTTATAAAATACCTTTATATCATTATGATTCCATTCTATAAAATACGAAATAGAAATGAAAGTAGCGTTCATGCGTACGTACGACTTACCGTCTCCATGAACGGTGCATTTCATTTCTTACCTCTAAATGATTATGTAATATTATAAATGCATGCAGGTACTGGATATATATGACATATATGATATCTACATCATGAATACCATTCTGGATATAATGGATACATAAACAACTTGTAATTATAAAGGGATTATTTTTGACTCAAGTACCAATGATCGTTAAAACGACCATTATTAGCTTAAATAATTACATAGTGTTCATGACATGGAAATAAGTGATATAAAAGGAATAATGAACTTGAAAAAGGTTCTTAAACAAGTAGAAATTATCTCAAGTTTATTATTCAGGAGATTAAAGAACGACCGAGTCAAGTCGGACCCGAGGTATGGGACTTCGTCTCAATCTCCTTTCATTGAAGAATATTTTGTTTTATACACAACCTTATTTTATATAGTGTATAAACCACTTTGACATTTACGTTTATTCAAAAGGAATCTTTTTATACGAAGCATTTACTAAATGAAAAAAGTGAATGTTTTTGTCGTACGTATGCGGCAACAATGACTTCTCTGCCGCCGTGACCATTATTTGAGTTTCGGCTTCCCCTACAAGCCATACCTTTTTTTTAAAAAGAAAAATAAATACCATGTTTTACTTTTCTTTTATTTTGGTATTGAAAATTGTTTTCATTATGTTTTTGTACCAATGTGTTGTATTGATATCTTGTGATTGAAAGGTGGAAATGTTATGTTTCCTTTAAGAATGTTTTATGTGATACGATTATGTTGAGGTTCTTGGGCATTATTATGAAGACGGGTGGTTCCGTGATAGACTAAGGGTGGGTGAGCCCGATATAGCTCTCCAATGCATTGGGTAATGCGAAGGAGTGAAATGTTAAGGTTTCTCCGAAGAGATTTAGAGAATATACTGTGATGGCTATTCCAAACGTAACCAAGAGGGTTACTCCCTACGTAAAAAAGTTATGAATGCCTCAAGTTACCTTTATGTCTTATGATTTCTATGATTTCATTCTTATGTATATATGTACCCATGTTTCCTTTCCATATTTTTATATCCCTTACTGAGATTTTTATGCTCATCCCATGTTTTTTGAAATGTTTTTCACAGGTCAAGGGAAAGGTACATGATATGATGATAGTGTCAAGGAAGTGTTAGGAAATAATCTATGTTTTATTTCAAATTTGTTTCCATTGATGGGAAAGAAGAATACTATCTTTATGTAACCACTTTGTTTATATGTGGAATGTAATGCATGTTTTATGATCTAATTATCTAAAACTCTAAACCCGAAAAGATCCTCAATGTGTAATCTTGTAATAACTCAAGATTAAGTAAGGTTTAAGGCTGGGGCCTTCTATATAGTCTTGGAAGGGAATGGTTGACTTGGTCCCCAAAAATCATATTTTTCTGAAAAATCAGAGGGATCTATATAGCTAGCACTTCGATGGTCAAAAAATAATAGAATAGACGACATCCTTTTAGCATAACGAAAAATATCATGGGAAACAACATATTGTAATTGGAACTGACTATATACATGAAAGGCCTTCTCGCCACTGGTTTGGGCCTACGGGTCTCAAGGTCCTTCGGGTCATCAAAGACCTTCGGGCAATAGGGCCTTCGGGCCATATAGACAATGGAGTTGCCTAGTTCACATAGAACAGGCCCTAGAAGAGGATCAGAGCAACAAGATTAGCATCCACCAGATGTATATTTAACCGTATTGGAAGAATGAGAGGGTATGGCAGCCGCCATTGGGACCAGGCACCGTGTAGCTTTGTACGGGGCAATGCTAGCCGATCAACAATGCAAGGTTGGGATATAGTTGATCTATGACGCAGAATTTGGGGAGGGGCAGTTCATTTGGGCTGGGCCTACGGGTCATGTATTGGGAATAGTATGCCTCTGGGCCTTCGGGTCAGGTATTGCGGGTCATTCAGGCCTTGTGCCTTGGGCCTATGGGTTATGTACGAGTTCCCCATCAACCCTTAAAATGGGGATTGTCCATAATAAAATAAAAAATAATGCCTTCAGGCCATTCATGCATGAAGAATTAGATTATAAAAATAATGGAAATTAGATTCTAACAATAGAAAGAATCAGATTATGAAAATATTGTGAATCATATTCTAAAAACAACAAAAATAAGAATTGATAAATAGTGTGAATCATATTTGATAAACCATGTGAATCAGATTTGATAAACAAAGATAATCAGATTTCAAAAAGATATTGAATGAGATTCTGAAAACTGAGAGAATAAGATTTTATAAGCATTTAGAATCAGATTTCATTGTCAATGTTTCTGAATATAAGTATGTATCTGATTTTTATTAAATATAGAATCTATTAAGTTTAAATAATTTTTTTCTATACTTGGCTAGAAAATATCATAAAAAGGTTTAGACAACGTGAGTCTAATTATTAACGTAATTTCATATGTTTAGACAAGATTTCATTATTAATACCTAGAAAAATCTAGTAAGAAAAATAACATTTTAAGGAGTGAGTTTGTGATTTACAAAACTTAAAGAAATGAGAAGAGTCATAAGGATAATTATTTACTCAAAAATAACCCCCTTTATGGAAATCATAAAAAACATTGAAGAAAATATTATAAATACCAAAATATTTTATTTTTTGATTTTGAAAGACATACTTATATCCCCATTAATTTGAGAATGAATATGACTAACTCCCGCTTAGGATATGAAATTTTCCTAAGGGATGCATTCTATTTTTATGTTCCTTTCTTTCAAAAATCTCCCCCTTAATTAAAGATATTTTTTTTCAACATTTTTATAAAACATTCTCCCCCATTGAAATTCTATTTTTTTAAAATTCTTCCTTTTATATATAAAATATTATCCCACTGTGTGATTTAATAAAAGGGAACAGAGAAAATAATTTACAAGAAAAGGGTTAGGAATCATTCTATATTAAAAAAATGAAATATAATACTTAATAATTAAAAAATTTACAAAAAAAGTTTCGATGGAAAATAATAATAATCCATCTTCAACATTAAGGATCTGACAACTGCCTTCAACTTCTTAAAATATTTTTGGTCTTCATCAATCTTTTCAAGGAGTAAATCCTGATGCTGATTTTCCTTTTCAAGACATTCAATTTATTCTTCTTTACTATAATGTTTTTACTCCATAGATTTAATCTTTCATCCATCAAATCATTTTAAATTCATTAATAGAAATATATCATATTTTTAAGACTTTATCATTTTCATATCAGTTCCATAGGAATTTAAATTTCCTTTTAAATATTTTTCTTCCTATAACTAAACGTCTTGTTCCTCCTTTATCTTATCAGAAAAACAATTTGATAATTCCTTGAGATTGTATTTATATTCTACTAAATCATTCTTGATTGAAACAAACATATCATCCAAAAAATTAAGATCATGATTGAATCTTCCTTGACCACTTGGTCATCTCCATGTATTATTTTCGTTAGAAATTATAATCATCCACAAATTCTTTGAATTCAGCTTCATTTTTGATCAAATTATATATTTAAAGGGATATTGAGAGTGATATCTGATTTTATGTTTCTTGGATCACTGAAAATATTAACTTAATCATGGGAAATTAAGGAATAGACTTCACAATCTTCTTTAATTATTGAGAAATAAAATATTCTCCCATAGAATTGGATAACTTCATAGAATCTAGTACATTTTGTTTACTGGTTTCAACATCAATCTGATTTACATTTTCTTTCTTGGAAACTGGTTTTTCTTTTCACTGTTCTATTTTCCATTAATTAGATAGTTGAAAAATGTTACCATCATCATCATCCTCATCATCACCATCATTAATAATTTTATGTACTTCACTTTCAAAAACCTTATCTTTCTGTAATGAAGATGTTTTTTAGTATGGTTGTATATTTATTGAAAAAAAATTTCTTATGAATTAGGTTTGGATGATGATTCTTTGGATGTTATTAGAGATAGGTAGTTAGAGTGACTATTGTTCTGGATATTCTCTTTTTTTATTTCTTGGATTTCATCAACACTTTATTTTTCTTCCCTAGCTTGATCTCATTCCTGATACTATTCTTCAACACTTGAAACTAGTCATGAAATAGCTTTTTTCCTTTAGTTGTTGGAATAAATTCTATTTCTACAACATCTAATTGCTGAGGGGGAAGAACCATGTCTTAGAGCATTGATTCCCAAATTGGAATTTCTTTGGATGCTCTTTCTGCAACATTCAATAAATATTTACATAACTATGCTTCTGATAATTATTTCTTCAACGTATTCTCTTTATCTTCTTTTTATTGTTCTTCATCACCTAGAATTTTTATAGATTTTTCCGCTATCAGATTTATTCTAAAAACTAGATCTATTTCTTTTCTTTGATCCCTATCTTCTCTCCAGTTTGAGACAGCTTCACCAGGATAATTTTATGCTTCTTTGATTTCTATGGTTCTGAGACTTTATATTTCTTTTTCTATGATTTGGGATTATAACTTTCTCTAAAAAATATAGGCTTTCCAATCATATCAAAAAATTCTATGTCTTGTTCATGAAAATAAAATTTCATTCTTCTGAGTGTATCATCACTTAATATAATAATTTTGAACTTATTTGTCTTGGATTTATAGGGAAAATTAATAGAGGTATAATAATTTACTAAAAAAATTGACAATGCTTCTAGAAACATTATAATCTAAGATTTAATGGTTCCATCCTTGATCATACTGATGGTCAAAAAGATATGTATCACAATGTTTATCTTCCTTAAATTCATAAGAAAATATTGGGTAATGATATCTTGGCCTTTGAGAGTGTCCATGTCTCATTTTCAGGGAATCAAAAAACCTTGCATGCATAAAGATAAAATATGATTATGAGGAGGGATATGAGAAATATTTGGATTCTTTATTAACTAATGACATAATAATTCTGTATCTTTTTTTATTTTTGAATGTTTTTTATGATTCAAAAAGTCTGTGAGATTGATAAAAATATTTTCCATTAAAAGGTACTGTAATGATATTGGATTTTTTATTATAGGGAATTGATTAACTCTTTCAATAGAACTTGAAGTGAACATTTTCTATTCCAACATCTATAAAGAACTAAAAATACTCATAGAAATATATAAATAAGTCTTTGAAAACTGGACCATGATATCCCTTTTCATTAAAAGAACAAACTTATTTTCATCCTTGTAAATTTATAATATTACATAATATGGATACATATTTATGATAGAATTATAGATCAAGTAACCTTTCTCAAAAGATAAACCAATCTTTGAATTTTTTTTGGATGCAGTGAACTCTGATAATAACGAAACTGAGATATTCAGATTTGATGGAAAGAGTTAGAGTTGGTCTGAGATATTTATAGACGGGATGTAGCTTGAGTGTGAAGTCAATGAGAATCTATGTGGGACAAGAGGGGGGGGGGGGGTCCTTTATCCTGGTGATCGACTTGATGTTTCAGCTTCAAAAAATAATTTAATGGTTAAGAAGAGACAGATCTGATCTGATGGTTGAGATTGAGCTGATGAATATTTTTTAAAGCCATAACTTTTTAAATTTTTAAAAAATAAAACAAATTAAATATTTTAAAAGATGAATCGAATAAAATTTTTAAGGAATAAAAATACCGACATAAAAATGGAAATTAATAAGTGAAAATTAATAAGTAATACATATCAAAGTTCTCCGAATATTTATTATCATTGGAAATAAATTATTATTAGATGTTTTAATGTTTTAAAATAAAATTAATTAAAATAAGATTTTTTTTTATAAAATTACAATGTCTGCAAATAATTTTGTTTCAAAATATTTAAAACCCCATAAAAATGAGTTACATAATATAGGGAGATATTTTGAACAACAAGTGTCTATGAATGATTACCTTAAAGTGATCATTTTTAAATTTTTTAATGTATTTAAATCATTTAGAAAGGTAATAGTTTTGTAGAAATAACATCAAGTAATTCTTCCATTCTGATTAATTATCAAATATTATCTTCTTTAAGTGGGTGATTCTATGTAATTGATTCCTAATATATATGTGTTTCACACATAATGGATGCGTGGGGTTTACTTTGAAATCTATGGAAATAGTGTGATCACATAATATTTGAGTTTTGGTAAAACACATTCTATAATTAGTTAGTGTGTGTTGCATCCACAACACTTGAACACAATAACTTCCTACTGCTACATATTCTTCTTCAGTAGTGGAAATTGTTATTGAGTGTTTTTCATTATAGTGCTAATAAAGTAATAAATCAACCATGAATTTAAAAGTTCATGATGTAGATTTTATATCCATTCTACAACCACCAAAGTCATCATCTGAATAAATTTTTTGTTCAAATTCATTTCAAAAATAATAAGAAATTCAAAAATCCTTATTTCCCTTTAAATAATGAAATTCACTTTTCAAATTATTTAAATTGGGTTCTATTGGTTTTTATTTATGTCTTGCATAAAAGCATACTAAAAACATTATGTTTGGAAGACTATCTGGTAATTATAGTAATGTTCTTATCATACCTTTAAATGTTTTTGGATTAACTGGTTGTCCATCTTTATCATGGTCATGTGTTTTGGAGGTTCCGATTAGAGTACTCGTACATTTAGTTTTGTCATATCAATAATTTTTATTAGAACTTAATATAATTATATTTTTATATATAGGTTCTTTCTGGTTTTTGATATATTTGAAAACCAAGAAGAATTTTCACTCACCCATCATACTCATCTAAAACTGAAATTTAATTAGATCCCAAAAAGAATCTTTTAAGTTTTGATGAGTTGATCCAAATATAATGTCATCCACATATATTTGAACAATAAAAACATTTTTATTTTCTTTTAATATGAAATGAGTTGGATCTGTTTTTCCCCTAAAAAATTGTTATGTGACAAAAATCATGTAAGTATACCATATCAGTATCAATGAGATTATTTAAAACCATATATATATTTCAAAAGATAAGAAACATATTCAGGATGTTTACTGTTTTCAAAAATATGAGGTTGTTCAACCTAAATCTTCTCTTGAATATATCTATTAAGGAAAGAACACTTCACATCCATTTGGAGATGTTTGATAATAAAGAATGATGAAAAAGAAAATAGCATTTGAATATTTTCAAGTCTAGCTACAAGAGAATATGTTTCTTCATAATCTATTCACTCATGTTTATTATAACCTTTAGCAACTAGTAATGTTTTATTTATAACAATGACAACATTTTTATAACAATTTTTTTTGAAAAATAGTTTAACTCCAATTACAGAGATATCTTTATTCCTTTCAACTATGGTTCAGACATTATTCCTTTCAAATTCATTTATTTCATCTTTCATAGAATTTATCCAATTTTCATCACCTAATGGCTCAGTAATACTTTTGGTTTCTAATTGAGAATGAGAAGGATGATGTTCTACTTCAATTCTTAATGATCTTATAGTCATTATGAGTTTATTTATATCACTAATGATATTATCAGTAGAAGGATTACAAAGAAACTACTGACATGGGTTTTGTAAAATAGGTTCATCAATTTAATGTTGAAAGTCTTCTAGGATGAATACTTAAAAAAATCTTGTGAATTCTCCTCCTTAGAAGAATAATCCATTAATTGTTGATAATCAGTTTTGAAGAACACATCAGAATATGTAGGTAGGGATTGATTAAAAATAAAATGATTAGTTTCATCAAATTTGACATGTATTGTTTCCTCAATAGTACAAAATATTTTCATTGAAAATCCACTAAGCTTGAGAATTATTAGAATAGCCTTAAAATATACATTCATCAAATTTTTTAATTTTTTTGTAAGTTATCTTTTGTATTCAAAATGAATACTTTTCATCCAAATACTATAAATTATGAAACATTTGGTTTTCGTTCTGTCTTTAAATATTAAGGTGTTTTATTAATAAATGGTCTGATTAAAAATCAATTTATAATATAGAAATTAGTATTAAAATATCCCTCCCAAGTTTTTTTAGCAAAGGTATATTGACTCAATGTGGTTCTTGTTATCTCTTGATGAATTCAGTTTCTTCTTTCAATAATCCTATTTTTTGAGTAGTTCTCGAATCCAATAAGTTATCAGTAATGCCTTTATTACTACAAAAGATTTAAATACTAATTTTTAATTATCCACTATAATCACTTTGAGTAGTTATCAATGGAAGGTTTTTTTCATTTATAACATTCACTGTAAAAGTTTTAAAATAAAAAAAAAATCAAATTTATTTGCAAGAAAATAATCCCATGTAAATCTAGTTTAATCGTCAACCAAAACAAAAATATAGTTTTTCACTCAAATACTTCATGTTTGTGTAGGAACAAACTAGTCCATGTGCACTAATTGAAAAACATCCAATGCTGAGACTTCACTAAAAGACTTGAAGCTTGACTGATGTTTCTTTCCATATTGACATGGATTACAGACTTTTAAAGAGTAAAATCTATGATTGGGTAGATCCCTAAGAAGTCCTTTACTATTAAATATGTATAAATTATTATAGTTACAATGCCATAATATTTTATGCCTCAACCAATATTGATTTTCAATTGCACTAAGGCATGGTATGTCTCATCTACTATGGTCTTTTACGTTAAGTCTGTAAAAATTATCATACC
This sequence comes from Viscum album, assembly GCA_963277665.1. Classification (NCBI taxonomy): domain Eukaryota; kingdom Viridiplantae; phylum Streptophyta; class Magnoliopsida; order Santalales; family Viscaceae; genus Viscum; species Viscum album. The sequence continues at coordinate 192,403,524 of OY728166.1, forward strand.
AAAGGGAAAAAAGAATGAATTCATACTTGGAATTGTGTGCTAAACATTTATCACTTCTAATATTCACAAGGTAATATTTTTCACATAATTGTCTCATCCTTATAAGGTTTTTCTTATGAACTTTAATAAATAAGACATTTGAAATGAAATATTTTAAAGAAGAATAATGTAACTTATACAATCAATCCTTCCTTGATATTTATATCTAAAAGTGACTTTTATACATTTCATCTTTATAATATTTTCAAATTAGTCTTTACTATGAGTCATAGGTCAAGTAAATCCACTATCTATGTACCATGTATTAATATTAGTACTTCCTTTGTTTTCCTAAAAACAAAACATTTAGGTTTTTAGAATCCAAACATTTGTGGATCCTTTAATTTTATGAATAAAACTTAGGAATCCACATTTTGTTTGGAAAAATGGGATTTATGAAGTCTTAAGGAGTCAATTTTTATTAAATAACAATTTTTGTTCCAATTTCCACCACTTTGACACTTAGTGTAGAATGGGGTAATTTTGTGAACAAAATAGATTTTACTTCAAATTGGTTTTGAATAAGAGTAACCAATGCCAAAACTATACCGTAAATGAATAATTTTTTTATAAATCTTATCAAATTCTACCATAAAATAATTAAATATTGATAATGTTTTATTTAATGAAAAAAATTTATTTTAATCTAATAAATAACTTATTATTCTCACAAGTGTTTTTTTGTAAATTATTTTTCCCTAAATGTTTTTTCTTTGAAAAAACTTTTTCAAGATCCTTAGAATGTTTTTTCTTTTTAGAATTTAATTCCACAATGTTTTTTGAAATAGAATAAATTTTAAAGTATTTTTCATCATTGTATTTAGAAATATCTGAACCTTCTTTTGTTAAAACATAGATTCTAGTATTTGACTTTTCACGTTTCTTTTTTATTTTTCAATTCACATTTTAAAGAAACATGGAAAATCTTGAAATTTCATGAAATTAATGTAAATATTTATCTTCTACTCAAGAATATTCATTATCTGATGATTTATAATTTTCTTTATCAAGATAATTATCATTTAAAGATATCTTAGTTAAGGATTTAATGGTTCACCATTTCCATGAAACATTTATTTGAAAGGTATTCTAGCTAGAAGTCCAATATTATTCTATATATTATTTTCAATATATAATGATTCATCTTAAGAATATCCTCCACTAGTACTACATGATTAATTTTCCTTTAAAAATTTCCTTCCTTTAGGCTTGTAATACTTTTTTTTATTACACTTAGAATGTAAATCTTTTCCATCTTTTTATTCTATGATTTGGAAAATCAGGTCTGATGTGTCCTATTTTATTTTATTCATAGCCGGTAACATATGATTCATTAATTTACTTATTATCTTTTTTCATATATCAGTATTGAAAATCCTTCTTGCTAAAAATCCTGTTCATCATTCAATCTATATTGGATTAATCATTCTCAAAACGTTCAGATTCAGTTGAGTTAGAGTGGACAATAATTTTTTGTGACTTCACATTTTTCTAAAGTGTCATGACTATCATCTGATTTGATGCTGTAGTAAAAGAAACACTTACATTATTTTTATTTTCTTTTTCATCATCTCTCTTAATTATGATATCATATTATATAATAGTTACAAATAACTCATCAAGAGTAACATTTTTAACATTACATAATTCTTCAATTGTTGTTCTATTTGACTACCATTTGTTTATTACGATGTCTATGATCTTTTCCACAATAACTCCATATTCTATGCCTTTTTATACCGTGGATTATAATCTATTTAAAATAGTCCTAAATTTTTATTGACCTTTAACTACATGTTCACTATATGAAAGAGTAATAATAATGATAGTCTACTATAATAATTGATCTTATTGTCTCGATGAATTTAGATTTTACTAAATGAGTAATCTCTATTTTCATCCAAATTTTATTTACTAATTCACAAGATGATATCGAGATGTATATATTTCTAGTTATTGAATAAAGTAATGTATTATGAAAAATTTAATATAGTTTACATTCTTGTTTGTCATCGTTTGTAAAGAGTCTCATTATTTATTAGGAATTTGGTATTCTCTTGTGAGCTTTTCATAAATTTCAACACCATTATTGATAAAAAAAATTCATCATTATATATTCCCAGTATTAATAATCATTAACTTTGAAAATAAGTGGTCTTGTAGGATTAAAATTTTCTATTGATCTTACATTTAAACCTCAAATCTTTAAAGTAATACAAAAAATCTCTTTCTACAATCCATGATAGTGTAGAAAATATTTATAAACAAAAATTCTATAAGAGTAAGGAAAAATAAAAAAAGAACAGGTTGACCTAGTATACAGAGTAGTGATAACCTACTCTGATACCAATTGAGGGATCGAAATATGTATGAAGATTAACATATTCAAGTGGGGGTGAATTTTATGTTTAAAACCATATATTCATAATCTTAAATAAAACATTGTTTGACAAGGTTAAAAAAATAAGATTCACTAAACCCTCCCAATGAAATCGGAATGGCCCTGAGTATGATTAATAAATGTATTAAAATCACCTTTCATTTCATAAATAGATTTATTAAAATTAATATAATTCCAATTAGTTTATTGAAGATACAATTTTACTTAAATAAGATTCTACCATAAAGAGTGTAAAATCTAAAATCAGATTATATACAAAATATAATGAATATAAAGTATCAATTTATATTTAAAATAAATTATATAGGAATTAAGAAACCAATAATGAAACAAGTAGAATAATTGAATAGTTATATTTTAACCCAAAGAGAATAGTATCCAGTGACTTTAGATAAAATTTCTTTTATTTTTAATTTCAAGAAAGTCTGTTTTACCCACACTATTATAAGACCTAGATCAATAAAAGATTGGATGTAGCTTCTGTCTTACTGTCCCTTCAATCCCTCAATTAAGTAGGTAATCAGAACCTTTATCTTCCTTTAGATAGAATACCTCAATTAAAGAACTATATTCATGAAGGAAATATTAAATCAACAACCTAATATGGTTTATTTAAGGTTGACACTCTCTTACAAAATTAATCAAAGACTATGAACTAGTTGTTCACACTTTTACACTTCTGTATCACGAGATAAAATGAACAACATGTAGACACACCCACACACAGTAGTCAATCTCTTTTCAAATGACATAGTGACCGGGTATTTATATCCATATAAAGTAATGGTCAACATCATCTCCAACAGTCAAATTTTTCTTAAAAAATTAGAGCGACATGTATAACTGGAACTTCAATAGTAAAAAATAATAGAATAAGAGAAATAATTTTAGCACCATGAAATATATCAAGTGAAACATTATATTGTAATCGAAACTAAATATTTGAATGAATATGATTATATATATGATTAGTTCATGATAATGAACTTAAATCTATTATGTATATGAATACGATATTAATAAGTTATACCAAAATTATTAATTTATTAGATTCTAAGATAATGCGAAATAAAATTCTATCAATATTAAGAACTGGATTCTACAAATAATAGAAATCAGATTCTAAGAATAGAAAGAATCTAATTTGGAAATTTTTGTGAAATGGATTCTAATAAATAATGATAATCAGATTCAATAATTGGGGTGAATCATATTCGATAAAGTTTGCGAACTGAATGAAAATTACTTTTTTATTATCTAATCACTTTTGATGAAAATTTGAGAAACCAAAGAGTAGAATTACAATGGAAAAAGAGAAACAAACCCCAACACAAAACTACAACATCTTCTCCTCCCCAGAAATAATATCAGAGTGACCAACATATATCAATGTATCACCACCTGATAGAAAGTCCTGTGAAACAACGCATGGGCATTGAACCAATGGCATTACCATTATCTCTCTTACGATCAAGTCCAAATGGCACGCACCAGTGTAGGAAAAATTCTATGAACCCCATCGGAAGTAGACCCATGTAGACAGCTGGTGAGAGCCACCAAAGAATCACATAAATGAAAAAAAGTCACCAAGAGAAACCCACCAGATCCATCGTACCACACAATCTGAACAACAGTTCCACCACCTTAAACATAGTTAGTGAAAAGTAGGTTAAAATTACAGGAGGTCAATTCCCTACACAGTTTCCATGAGATCGATTTAACCAAGATATCTGGCTCACTTGTAAATATATTTTCAAATTCATAAGCCATCTGATCCCATGACTAGATGTAATCCTCAAGTTTTATCATCCATTTATTGAAACTCCTACTAGAATAAGATCATGTTTGTCGACCACGATGTATTTTTCATAATTCAAAGTTACCTTTATTCCCCCCATCATTTTCTCTACCTCCTATTCACTTGAATTGAAGAGAAAAACCTCGTCCACCACCGCTTATTGAGAGATTAACACAATTTCCAGAGTATGGATACCTATGCCCTCAAATTTAGCCTTCCTTCCATTCATCTTTTTGGCATATTGAGTCTCCAACAGAGGTGGTAGTGAGGAATAATACTTCCTACTTCTTCTCCTTCTATTAGTTTTATTTCTCCTTGGTCTTCCATCCTTACCTGTTGAATGGCTAGTAGCTTCCCCAATAGGTTTCTTCATATGACCCTCCTTAGAATCCAATGATTTATTATGATCATGTTTCTTAGCTTAATCTGCTAGGGCCTCAAAATTATTACTCAGTTGAATAGAATTCCAGGACATCAAACACGAGCCTCCCCGTCCCACCTCTTTAACTAGAAGTTTCACACCCCTATCAGTAATCTTCCTTCCATTATCCAAACCACCAGAAAGAAACACCTCATAGCAAAGAGACACAACCACATTAACCTCATCACCCCCCTCCATTCCCATACCATAAATACCCCCTCCATATTATTTTCAGCTCGCATAAGTTCCAAGCCATCATTCAACCCACTACTTTCAACCAGAACCAGACCATTGTCATTAGAGGGGCCTGCCCACTCTTGCCTCAACATAGCTGGGCCTACCATGTCTTCCCTTAATCAGTTGAATACCTCCAAGACCTTCAGATTAAGCATAAGTTTTGCTATCTTCTTTCCCAGTTCATCCCAAAATCCGGCTTCTAAGGTAATGTTGGCCACCCACAAGTTTTTGTCTAACTGGATTCCCTCCCCATGCTCTGAAGTCTGGTACACGTCCAACCTAGACTGCCCACTACAGTCATTGACACCCCAACCACTGAAATCTTTCCCTAAAGCCTACTACTTCACTTTTCCACAATTAACATGAACCATGGAAGACTTGCTACTAGCTCTACCCACCTTCCGATCAGCACGATGAATACCCTGGTGATAGAAATCTGAAGTGTGACCCAGCCTATAGCTGGTTAAGAAAAAATCCAACCAGTTTTCATACACCACTCATTCCTTGCACCGATATTTCTCTCCAATTGTGACCCAAATATACCTATAAAGTAACATTGAAACATCCAATTCAACGCAGACCCACGGGTTCACATGATTGAAAAATATATCAATATGACTATCTGAACAGGGGAATCCACTAATGAGGTTACCCAAAACCCTAATGACAGCGAGATTTTGAAATTTAAGGGGTAATAGAGGGAAACTAACCCAAATTACAGCAGTATAAGAATCCTGATCCAAATGAAAATAAAAGGACAAAAATAACAAGAAGTAATGATACCCATTGAAGGTGAGGAGGGAACTCAACCAGGCACGAATGAGATCTTCCTTCAAAGAGAAACGAATAATAATATGAAGCCTATAAACCAAACTGACCTTCACCCATTCATATAAATTTTATTAATTGAAGAAAATCATGTCAAATGAGTCCACCGATGGACGCCTCTGACTAAACCAAACAATCAAATTGAGGTTTAGGAGAGATGTGGTTGTTGGGAAATTTGAAGGCGACTACTGGAGATTGAGAAAACCATCAACAAGATACGGCACTTTAGGACATATGGACACTTTAGGTAATAGAGGAAGTAAGTTAATGTCAGAGAAGGGGAGAAAATCGCATGCACCCTTGTGAGTAACCGGAGATCCCTCCCCCATAGTAGGGGGAGGGATCAGATCAAAGACCTCCATCCCTGCAACAGAGGAGGAAGCCGTGAATCCTCGACCCTAAGGTACCCTCTATAACTCCCATGTGTTTCGTATTAAACTATGTGAATTAGATTCAATAAACTGAGAGAATTGTATTTGAAAAATAGAATGAAACAAATTCTAAAAATAGAGAGAATCAGATTCTATACACTCAGACAATAGGATTCGATAGTCAGTGTATCTAAATATATGTATGGATTAAATTATTATTGATTCCAAAATTTACTTGGTTTAATGAAAATGTTTATCACACAGGTCTAGAAAACTTCATAAAAAGGTTTAGGTAACATGATTTTGATTATTATTGGACTTGCATATGTTTAGACAAGATTTACATCTTAATACATAGAAAAAGATGTTGAGAAAAATAATTTTAGAAAGAGTCAATATGGGATTTCCAAAACATAAAGGAATGAGAAATTTTATAAGGAAACTTTTTTACACAACAAAAACCATATATACTTATGATAATTTTCTCTTTGGAAACCTACTTTTTCATCGCGTCTGTGAGTATTATTTTTAATTGGATTTTGTAGCTTATTTGAACTAAATTTGGAAAAGATTATAAAATAATTGGAATAAAATAATTAATGTTATATAATAATCCCAAATAATTTTTTTAAAATTATTAATAGTTAAATCAGTAAAAAATAATTACCTCAGTTAAGGTATGCAATTATTTTTTTGGGATTAAACTAAAAGAATCAAAGTCAAAATGACATACCAACATGTCCAACACCAATTTTACAGAAAATGTTTCAACCTTACCACCTCTATTGTTTTATAACAACCCATGTTTTGGCTCTCATCATGATATAAATGTGGTTGTAATTTAATATTTTAAAAAATTCTATCTGTGTCCTCTCCCCCATGGATAAAAGGCCACCCACTCTCCCCCCATATTAACACTTCCAAACCCATTTATTTCCACAAATACCTACCATAATAAATTACTTACTCCCATAAAAATAAACTCTAGCCCTTGGTTTGATTATAAATCCATCCTATGAAGGATTTTGATGATATCCTAATGATTTTTTTGAATAAGAGGTAACATTCTTAAATGAGCATTATTATTTTGTTTCTTCTTACAACTCATTCAAATATTATTAAAACATGATTTTATGGTATCCTTGTTATCTTAAGTATACTGAGATGTTAATATTATAATGTTATGACCTAAATACATCTTCTATTCCATCAAATGGAAAACAAAATCATTGATCATCTACCCGGTGGACTACCGCCTTACGAACTAATGTAACTCATTTACCATCAAAACCTTTCAAGGATTGATATAATAATTAATTTAAAACTATTAGAAAAAGAAAATTATATTATACTACTTCTATAATTTTCATATCACATATACATTTTTATATTCCATGATATTTATATTACAATAATGTGTCTTATGCACATTATGGACTACCGCCTCGCGAAGTGATGTGATTTGTTTTTCACATACGCTTAACATAGAATGTAATAAGGATACAATTAGTGATTAAATGTGATGTATATGAGAATATATATATTCTATAAAAATAATAAATCACTTACTTTCATACGTTTTCATTTGTTAGGGGAATTATATCATCACTTGTGTGTACATATGGCCAACCGTCTCCACGATGTGATTAGATTCATTATTCATGTTCAAAATTCATAAATTGATCTAAAAATTTATCCAATAAGTAAATTTGATACTTATAAAATTAATATAAGTCTGTATAATGTCGATATATATCCTATACAAAAGAACAAGAGATTTCATGACATAATGTGCATGGGAAAATAAGGTAACTAACACCAAAAAAATTGAAAATAATGAAATATTATTAAAAAATTGGTTGTAAAATGTAATTAGAGGTTCATAAATAATATTATAAGTATTAATATATTTATTTTATAAAATAGTAACATTATTAAAACTATTATAGAGTATAATAAATCACAATAAACTAAAAGAATTCATGAGGTAAGGGACTTCATGTCAATTTCCCTTCATTGAGGCATATTGAAATGTTCTGCACCTAATTTCTTTGATATGGTGTATGCAGTTCCCCTATCACATGTAATATCATTATTATATAATAATTCATGGTATTATTTATTCTAAATTTGATTTATTTCATCCAATTATATTTCAATTAAAAGTTTCAAAGTGTTAAGGAATTTCACATGTCAATTTATTTTCAACGGTTTATAGTACTTATTCATTCTATTTGATATTCTATGATTATGTGTGTAATAAATTTTGAAAATTTTATGTTTTATTTACAATTTTTAATATTGATTTACATTTTTATACACTTAATCTATTAATTTTTTTCACTGTTCATTATTATAATCTTTATTTGAGTTTATTTCACAATCTCAATTTAATCAGGATTCATTATGCTTGAATTCCCATTGAAGGTAATTATTTGATCATTAGATAATAAAACCCTTTAATATTATTATTTTTTTGTTATTCATGATGTTTCATAGTAATAATTATTTTTTTACATTCATTATTAATTAAAATAAATGAGAAAACGTTTTTAATAAAATTTGATTTCATTACTCTCTTGAGTTGAGAATCCTTTTTCATCGAAATCCATGTCTTCTAAAAACTTTTTCAATTTTTTTTAACTTATAAAAATGATTTATTAAAATAATTTTTATCAAATTTTTTTTTTAAAAAAATATTGAATTTAAACTTAATGTTATTTTCAAAACAAGGATCATTTGTGTTTTATCAAAAATTTAAATGGACTATTTGTTTTAACATGTACGACATGAATGAAATTTCAATCCATCTTGACCGCTCAATTTGTAAAATATTATTTTATAATATTGAAATTATATTTTCATTGAAAATTATTTGGGAACCTTTTTTTAAATGTGATTTTCAGTATGAAAATGATATTTTCCTCAAGAATGATTTCACAGATAATTTTAGGGCATTTATACTCTTCAATGAAGAAAACCCATTATTGTACTTATAATACACTAGAAATATATTTTATAGATACCATCAAAACATATTTATAAGGATATTTTAGGATCATTTTTCCAAGTAATATATTGGAATTTATTTCCTTGAAATACTTTTGTAGTCATTAACTTTCTCTTGAAATTTTCACATTCATATGATCATTAAACATTAAATTTCCCCTAAATATCCATTTTATTTATCATAGATATGTTTACTTTTTAAAATGTATATCATTTCTATATACAATGTTATTTAATGAAAATTATTTATTCATTTGGAGTAATATTGATAAATTTTTCATGTTTTAATCAATACAGATATTTTAGGATAATAAACAAAATCATGAATTAAATAGATTATTTAATATATGAGGAGTGATTTAGAGGTGAAGTGATGGGTTGGGCTTCAGATTATAGATCCATTCAATGCATTAATAGTCTCATGAGTCGAATCAATAAGCTGTTATTAAATGGGTTTTTATAAATGGTTATAAATTATCTTGGGAAAGGTCTTGACAGTAAACATATCATAAAATCTCCAATAATGTAGTCTAATAATTAATAATTTCTTTCATTAAGAATTAATCTATTATAATCCATGATATTTTTAGAATGATATAATCTTTGGAAGAATTTCATTCTTGGTTATTAATTAAATAAAATCTAATTTTAGTTGTTTACCATTACATATTGAGTATTACTTATCTATTTTTGATAATGACTTTATTAAAATAGAAATCATGTTTAGTTATTTACTATTCCATATTGATTATTTCTTATCTATTCTTGTTATTCAAGTTATTTAAATTGAATGTGTGTTCAGTTATTTACCATTATATATTAATTATTCCTTATCTAATCATGATAGACGTATTTTTTATTAAATGGACTTTGTGTTCAAATATTAACCATTTCATATTTATTGTTACATACTGATTATTCTAAATTCACTCACTATATCATATAATTTATGTAACACATAGTGAGAATTTTACCTCACCCATATTTTGATTCCATTTTTCAGAATCAGGAAGTGTACTATGAATTATATGCAAGAATATGCTAGAAGTAATAATGATATTCTCAAAAAAATGATTTATTTTGTGTACCAATGTAATATGGGAATCATATATGTATCTATTTTACCAAGAATACTATAGTATACAACCCTTAAAGAAGATATTTCTTTTTTATTATTCTAATATAATAAAGCTGACACTAGATCTTTGTTTCAAGTTTAGGGTCATTATTGTTGGTATCAAATAAATTTTTGTTGAAACCATGGAAAATATTTTTAATAAAACATATACTCAAGAACATAACCCAATAAAATATATTGAGGATAAGTATATAAGGAAATCATAATGTTTTGGAAAGGTATATATTATGTGGTTTTTTTCAGAAATACATCCCTTTTTGGATACTATATGTGGTTTTGGTTCTAGGATAAATGTATCTAGGGATAATAAATATGAAGATGTTGAGTGGGGATTCACTTGAGCATTACATGTTATAACCAAACGGGCCTTACAACAAACCATTTTTGACACTCGTTGGGAATATTCTTTGTAAAATTCCCATTTTATTTTAAAACCACTATGAAGGATTGAATAAATTATCATAATTATTGACCTATGTGTAGCCTAAGGTGACCTATATTGAAAACAATGTGTAATTATTTATAAATTATATCGATGATTATATGGTTTTCCCACACTAATTTTTGTTTCTCACACTATGGTTTTAGATTTTTTTATAATGGTGGGAACCTAATAGAATCTTTATAACATTTAATATGATGAAAAATGTGGTGAATATGAGAAACCAAATAAAATTATGAATAAATTGAAATATATTGTGACAATACGTAATCAATTATTTTGAAACATAATTAATAACCTATACCATAACCAGATCTTGGAATCTCTAAATAAGAGGAGGTTGGAATTATGTAATAGCTAGAGTGATGGAGACTATGGAGGATAAAATGATCCATTTTATTCATGTCATAAATATTGAATGAGGAACCCTGTAAGGTGTCTCATTGGATTGGAAAAATGTTTTATATGAGTAAAAGGGTGGAATAATGAAATAAATTATTGAGGAAAAATGAATTGTATGGTGGAAGGAAATAAATATCATCCTTCAGATCCATATATAGTTCATTTTGTTAAATTTGGGGAACCATGGAATCATCTGTGTAAATTACTTCTTTTAATGGATAATTATTGGAACAACAAAGAACCCATGTTGAAATAAAATAGTTGAAGTATTTATTGGAATACAAAAATTATAAATTATATGAATTTTTATCAATGGTTTTAAGTTTATAATAATAATACACATCTAAATATTATGTTAATTTTGCAATCATATATGTCATATTTAACTTAAGACTCATAGAAACCATCATGGGTTTATATTTTTAAGATTTATCCAAATTTCAATGTTTTAAAAACACCATTTTTTGTTTTATGTGATTGGAGCCAATAAATATTATGGATATTTTGGGAAAAAATTATGGTAATACAACCATTTTGTTTTGTATATGTTTTAGTGAAAATGTTATTTAAGGAAGAATTCCCATACTTTTGTGGAAATAATTTTAATTATATAGGTATCCTAAATGGGTTATCATATCTTTAATGTTGTGTTAATAAAAGATAATTAAAATTTGGAATGTTATTGGAGTTATATTAATATAGATTTAGAAAATGGACAACTTATCGCATCCGTAAAGGCCATAGGGCTTGAACCCATAACTGAAGGATGATAATGGGTTTAGAAAATACCAATTTCCTATAATATGTTCTGGTTAATATATCATTTTTTGAATTGAATGATTTAATGAATAAATATTACTTATGTACCAATGGTGTTACTATTGAGGTTTAGATATTAATATATTATATTGGATAACTTGTTATCACCATATAAAATTTAGTAAATATTTAGTTGTAGATTGAATGAATTTTCACTCTTTTATAGTTTTTATGATCCATTATAATTAATTATAGTGTTTGAAGTATAAAAAAATTAATTTTTGGGTATTCATTTCATATTGTATGAAAAGGAGAACAAATTGATCGAATCATAACCAAAGGATTAAATTGTTCTTATGGAACACAAATATATCATGTTAGAATATTTATTTATATTTTTAAATCGGAAAATAATTACACTACATTATGAAAAGTATCACGATATAATAATGTTATCCAATTTCATTTATATCTTATGAATCAATGGTCTTTTGACTCAACCACATTTTATGGTTTTTTTGATGTTGATATTCTCTGGTTCAATGATCTCTATCACTCACCATAATTAATTACAATTTTTTTACATGTCAATACATTTAATTTAGACAAATTATCTCCTACTTGTAGAACTAGTTATGTGTTATTCAAGATTACCTTTGGATTTCACATTCTTATTTGTTAAGGTGATGTTTTATTAATCCTTTTACAATGTGGGTTTTCATTAATGGTATTTCCAATGTAAAATGATTGATTACTGAGATAAATTTTAAATTATAAGAATGAAATATATTTAAGTTAGAGATAATGTAACACCCTAATATTTTTTTAAAAAAAAAATCATTATATATCATATAAGACGTGAAATAGTGTGTTTAATTAACCCATTAAATATATTTTTTAAATTTAATCTCTTCGATAACTTATGAAATAGTCTACCTCAAGCCTAAATGAACTATAATATGGTATATTGTTATAAACTAGCCATAAAATTAAAGGGTATTAATAGTAATAATTATTTTGTAAAAATTAGGGTTTTCTGTGTTTTATAAATATAATAAGAACCATTTAGTAAAAACAACTTTTTATTTTAAAAAATATTTTTCTTAAAAATAATTTAGTCAAGTTTTTCACAAATGATTTAAATTTATGTTTCTTATGTTTAGGAAATTTATTTTAAAAAATTATATTATTTTGTAAGAAAAAAATATCAATTGTATCTAAGGCTGTATTTGGTTGATTTTTATGAAAAGTTTCATTTTTCGACAAATAATGAAAAATACATATTTTTATTGAAAACTACCTTTTCATTTAAATAATTTACAAGGTTAAATTATATTTTAAATTGTTTTTAAAGTAAAATTAGTTCAATTATATATGAATTTATATAATATAAGACATTAGAATCAATTTCATTTTGAATTTTAATATTAAAAACTTTTATACTGATGAGAATTTTCTATTTGGAAACCCGCTTTTTCATCACTTCTATGTGTATAATTCCAATTTATATTCTGCCACTTATATGAATTGAAATTTTAAAATTGGATTACATGTTTGGAATCATTTTAATTTTTATTATTGAAAAATTTTAACTTAATTTTATATTATTTTGAATAGTAAAATTAGAAAAAATTATTTATTTTTGTTAAGGTAAAAATTATTTATTGGGGAGTTAAACAAGAAAGATAAGGGTTTCTATGAATATGAAACTTTTTCAAGACCCATTGGATGAAAATATTTAGAAATTATAACCTATAAAGGTTGGTAATGACACATTTTTGTATCTTTTGGCTTGATAAAAACTATGATGAAATTTAATATTTTCAAAAATTCTATGTTTGTCATCTCCCCCACTTATAAAAGGCCACCCACTCTCTTCCCCTATTCACACATCTAAATCCATTTGGTTCAGACTGTACCTATAAAATAAATTATTTAATACCCAAAAAACACCCTAGATCCATTGTTATGTTTATAAATCCAACCTAGTATGGTTTTGGGGCAGACATAAAAACGTTTTTCGAAGAAGATGTGATATTCTTAAATGAGTGTTTTTATTTTGTTTCTTCTTCCACCTCCTTAAAATTATATTAAAACATAATCATATAATAACCTAAATATATTCTATTTACATATATTTTATTATGTTAAGATTATGATATACATAAATCATTTCTTCCATCAACTCAGAAATGGAATCATTAATCATGTGTACGGAGGTCTACCAACTCGTGATCTATTGTAACTTGTTTTCCATAGCCACATTTTAGGGTCAATATAGTTGGAATAAATTAATTTTTATTAGAAAACATGGGAACTATATTTATGAAAAAATTATATGGAATATAAATATTTGATATAGTTTGAGGATAAGTATAGAAGGACATAACAATGTTTTAGAACGGTAGATATTATGTTGTTTTTTTGGGATATAAATCCTTGTCTGGTTACAACTAGTGGACGTGGTTCTTGAAACGATATACCTAGGGGTAATAAATATGAAAAGTTCTCTTATTCTGGACTCGAGTGTCAACTTTTATATGAGAATGGACTTTACTGCACACCTTTTTGGATACTAATAGGTGATATTCTATGTGTAGTTCACATATTATTTTCAAACCATTATGAAGGATTTGAATAAATGCAGAAAAAGAATGGCCTTCATTGATCCTAAGGTGTCTTAGAATGAACATAATGTGTCATTATTTAGGCGTCCTATAAATGATAATATGGTTTTCCCACTATGATCATAGTTTCTCACCCTATGAATTTGGGTTTTAACGAATGGATGGAAACCAAAGGAATCATGTGAACATTGAATATAAATGAAGATTTGGTGACTATGAGAAACCAAATAGGATGATGACTAAAGTGAAATATATTTTAATTTTTCCAAATCATTTATATTGATAATATGCACCTCAACCAACTCTCATAATACCTATAGAATATGAGGATGGAGTTAACTAAGATATTGAGTGATGAACACCATGGAGGAAAGAAGTTTCCTCTTTCTTCTTCTTAGAAATGTGGAATGGGGCACCTATGAATGTGTATCATTGTATTAGAAACAAATTCTATGTGTAAAATAATGGAACAATGAGTGAATTTCTAAGAAAAAATTAATAGTATGATGGATGGAAAAAATATATCATTATAGGGATCCATTTATAGTTAATTGTCTTAAATGTGGGGAACATGGTAATTATCTGAGTCAATTTATTATTTAAAAGGTTAACTCTTATGCCAAGGATGTACCTATGTTGAAATAAATTTTTTTTGATACTTTTCTAATTCGATAATTATATATTAGAATTATTTTTACCAATGGTAATTTTTTTATAATAATAATGCAATAACTAAATATTAGGTTAATTTTGGAATCATATATGTCTTATTTAACTTAATATGTTTGGAATCTATAATGGGGTTCTATATTTAAGATTTATCAAAATTTCAATGTCATAAACACCACTTTTTTATTTTTATGTGATGGGATTCTTCTAATATTAAAGATACTTTGGGAGAAATTAAGGGAAATTCAACCCATTGGATTAATATTTATTTTAGTGAAAATTTTATTTAATGTCGAATAACCTTAATTTTGTGGGAATAATATTAAAAAAATTAGTATTTCTTATGGTTTCTGTTATTATTGATGTTGAAGAAATAATAGATAATTAAAATTTGATAACATTATAGGAATTATATTAATATATTTTTGGATAAAGGGAATATTATCACATACTGAAAGGCCACATATCTTGAACCCATAACTGAATGAAAATAGGGTTTTACCGCCTACCACAAGACTACATGATTTCTTGTCTGATATAATTTTTTTTACATAAACAATTTTATTAATAAATTTTAATTATGAACCAGTGGTGTTACATTTGAGGTTTATATATTAATTTATTATATTGGATAACTTGGGATTACCCTATCGGTTTTGGGAAATAATTATTGGAATAAGGAAGGACTTTTCACACTTTTATTGATTTTATGATTTGTTATGAGTATGTTATAGTGTTTCAAGAATAAAAAATTAACTTTTAAATATTCATTTCTAGAGTAAAAAAGAAGAAGAAATTTTTCAAAGCATTACTAAAGGATAAAATTGTTCTTATTAAATCAATATATGTTAATTTAGAATATTTAATTAGATTCTTAGATAGGGAAATAATTCCAAAACCTTATTAAAGGGATTGTGAAACGAAAATAATATCCTATTACCTTCATATCCAATGAATTGATTGTATTTTAACTCATCAATTATTTATTGATTTGTTGATGTTGACTTTAACTTCAGCATTCCCATTATTATGATCATTGATGTTTAACACTCTCTATAATTAATTACACTTTTCCTCTATGTCCATATATTCACATTAAAATAATTTTATACTACTTGTAATCCTAATTATGATTTATTCCATATTACTTTTGTATTTCCATTTGTGTCTCATTAGAAGGAAATTTTGTTAACTATTTTACCACTTGGTTTTTTTTGATAATAGTGTTTTGAAATTTCAAACCATTGATTACCATGTTAATGTTTAAATTGGAAGGGTGGAATTTATTTAAGGTGGGGATAATATAACACCTTAATAATTAAAAATAATAACATTTTATTTTATACCATATGTGACATAAAACAATAAACTCAATCATCCCACAAAATATATTCATTAAATTTAATCTCTTCAATTGTTTTTTGAACATGAAACCTCAATCCTAAATGAAATGTTATATAGTACCCTAAAATAGACATTCCATTAAATTGTAGGTTGTGAATATTAATAAATATATTATAAAAATAATTGTTATCTATGGATTAGAAATAAAATATGAATCATTTAAATTAAAAATAAATATTTTTATGAAAAATCATATTTTTCTTAAAAAAATCATATTTTGTGCATATAATTTAAAATTAATATCTACCACTTTTATAAAATTAAATTTAAAAAATTAAATTCTATTTTAAAATAATAATATCAAAATTACTATAGTCAATATTGTTTCAATTTTTATGAAAAAATACATTTTACTATAAATAGAAAAAATATTAATTTTTATTTAAAACAGAAATTTCATTTAATTAATTTACATGGTTAAATTATTTTTTAAATTATTTTTAAAGGGAAATTAGTTCAATTATATAACTATTTAACTCCTTAATTTCATTGGAATAAAATTTATATTTAATTTAGAAATTAAATCTTTTTCTACTTATGAGAATTTTGTCCTTGAAAACTGGATTTTTATCCCATAATGGGGTATAATTATAAATTGTATTTTTAAAATTATAATAATTTAATTTATAAAAAAATATTTTTAGATTTTTAATCCTAATATTTTATATTATCTAATAATTTTAACTTAATTTTCCACCACTGTGAATAGTAAAAGCAGAAAAAATTAGTTTTCACAGTTATGGTAAAAAATGATTTATGAGTGGGTGTCAAACTAAAATGATAAAGGATTTAATAACCTAAAAAAATTTAACACACCTAATGGATGCCCATATGTCGACCTTATAACTTTTAAGGGTCAATAATTTCTTATTTTCAGGTTTTTTTGAGGATAAAAACATAGATAGAAATCAATATTTTAAAAAATTCCATGTGTTTCTTATCCCCCACATATAAATGGCCACCCACTCTAATACCCTATTCAGACTTCAAAATCCATTTTATTCCACCTATACCTAAACAAATAACATACTTATTTCCCTAAAATAATCCAATATTCATTGGTTTGTTCATAAATCCATCCTACTAAGGCATTAGTGCAAACCTAAAAAGGTTTTCTGAAGAAGTGGTATCCTTCTTAAATGTGCATTATTATTTTTCAACTTCTTCCACTTAATTCTAATCATATTAAATCATTCCCATAAAATAAAATTTTTCTATTAGATATACTTATATGTTATTATGTTTAGGTCTGAATCTACATACATCTAAGGATATTGATGCAAATAAGGAAATCAGACCTTGTATACAATTTGATGATGAAGAGGGAGCCTTATCAAATGTCTTGATGTCATAGGATATGAGAAAATATACTATTCAAGATAAAAAAGAGTTGGTCCAGTCATTGAACAAATTTATTTCTCTATATGGTTCTTTGTAGTCTAATTACAAGGATGAATAATCTCATGAAGATTATCTTTTTTTTTTCAGAAAATCAAGATAATGTTCATGATTATTTGGTGGATTCTAATTAACCCAAGGACTTAGTTATAGTGAATTATACAGTAGTTAAGGGAAATAAAATGAATAATGGGAAGAAAACTAATCAAGAAACAAACCAAAAATAGGATGTGCTTTAGAAAAAGTCCCATCACCTTCTCTTATGAATATCTTTTACTATAATTTTCATGGTCATGGGAAGTCACCCACATTCACAACCCTAATTCATTTAATTGGGAAACAAAATCTTCATCTTATTAGACTCACTGAACCAATAATGCCATTTGATAGGTATAAATCCAATAAATGGGTTTCCCTTGGTAATTCCTTTTTCTCACATAATACCACTTAGAATTTTCCGGAGTTTCTTTGGGTTTTGAAGAATGAAAACATCTCTATGTACTTATTCTTTCATGATCAAAAATCAATCAATATCTCGATTGGGAATTATGGAAATATTAACTCCTTCACATTTGTTTATGATTTGAACCAATGTATAAGAAGATGAGGTCTTAAGGAATCTCTATAAGGTATAAAAATTAATATGAGATTGAATTGGGTGGTTATTGGTGATTTCAATTAGGTGATATGACCTGGGGAAATAACATGGAGTAATTATAATAGGCTAGCTGCTCATGAGTTTTGATTCAGTTTTGAAAAATCCAATTTTATTGAGGTTCCAGTTATGGTAGATGACTATACCTTATGCATGAATACTCTTAATGGGAAACAAGATAATAAAATTTATACAATCTTTTCTCACATGGATGAAATAAATAAACCAGTTTCAGTGTCTGGTATCACCTTACAAACAATCAATTGTGATCATAATCCTCTATTAATGGATCATTATGTCAACAATTTGAGATTGGTTCTAATACCGTTCAGATTTAAGTATGCATGGATAGAAATACATGGTTATGGGGAAGTCGTTATGGATTCATGGGAGAACTCTTTCATTGGAATACCTTTCCACATTTGGACCATGAAATTGAAGGCTGTTAAGGCATGTCTTAGTGATTGGACTAAAAAATATTTCTCTACTCTTGCCTCTAAAATTAGGAATGCTGAAAATAATTTTTTGCATGATCAAAGGCTTAATTTCAATCAAGATGTGACTTATAGTGATGAAATGACTTCCCTCTCCATGTTTGATAAATTGACGACCCTAAAGGAAAATCATACCTAGAACCAATATAATATATGATGGCTGAAGGATGGAGACATGAAGTGGACACAATTTCACTAGTTTCACAAGGATAAAAATATAAAAATATGACTCACTTCCCTCATGATCAATGGTGTTTTATTTTATTCTTAGAATGAGATATTTGATTCTTCTTATAGCTACTTTGAAAAACTGTATATTGATTCAGGGGATGAAGAAACTCAAAAAATGTTCATCAACATTTTTTATATGGTTGATGACTCTCAAAATAGTCTGATTATTCAAGTACATAGTGTGGAAGTAATCAAAATTGCTATTTTTCTCTGAATTTGGATAGTTTTGTGGGTTCAAAAGGGTTTTCAAATAAATTTTTAATGTTATATTAGGTTATTATGTACATAGATATTGTTATTAAGGGAAGAAAATTTTTTATCAGGCCTTTATACCCATTTTAGTTAATTCAATTTTCATTTTATTAATTCCAAAAAAGGAGAATGCTTTGTATATAAGTGACTTCAAACATATTTCTATTGTGAATTCCATTCTGAATGATATTTGTTACATTCTGGAAAACATATTGGGGGGAGTTTCCAAGGGTTTTATTACTCCTAAGAAATTTGGGATTGTACCAGGAAGAATCATCCAAAACTGTTTGTACACGGCCTATAAAAGTGTTTACATTATGAGAAGGAAAGAGAGGGATGGTACCATGACTCTTAATATTTATATTTTCAAGGAGTTTGACACAATCAAATGGAGATTAATTTTTTTTTGTTATGAGAATGATTGCATTCTCCAATAGTGGTATCAATTTTATTAATGGTATTCTCAAGAACTCAATTCTCTATATTTTTGTTAATGGATCACCTATAAGATTCATTAAGTGTACTGGAGGGGCGATATACGGTTACCCCTTATATATACTCTTATTTTACATTGTTGATGAATATTTGAGTACATGTCTCAGAGATATTGTTAATACTAGTTTGTATCAATGAATAAAGTCTAGAAGAACTATCTTTTCACCATCTCATATTTTGTATAAATATGACAAACTTCTATATTTGAATACCTATAAAATCAAAATTTTATATATTAAAGATGTATTTCAGCACTATGAGGATGGTGTTGGCCAAGTGATTAGTTGGGGTGAATCATATGTAATATTTAGTGAAGGGGTTATCCGTTCCAAGTAAAATACAGTGGCTAGGATGTTTGAGGTCAATAGAGGAGTTATACCTTTCCCATACTTTGGATTACCTCTTTTTAGGGTATAATTAAAAGGTGATATTTTAAAAAATATATATCTCAAAATTAATAATAACATGGAAACCTAGAAATTTAAGTCCTTATTTCAAGCCGCAAGAGTATGACTTGTTAATTTGGTTATCACATATATGTATTTTTAAGCTTTATAATTATATAGATGTCCTATAACTCTTCTCAAAGAGCTTTGAATCTTCATTTGAAACATTATTTAGACTAGGTATATTCATGAAAAGAAATATTATCGTAGTCTTTTGAAGTGAGAGTATCAAACTTATCGACATGGGAGACATTGGAGTCAAAGATCTGAGGTTCTTTAATGACACACTTTTTAAATAGTTCACCTTGAGTCTTATGATGTCCAATGATCTCTCACTGGAATTCCCTGATAGAATATTTTTGAATAATATTCTCAATGGACACTCTTTATACATTTCACCCTCAATCTCTACCTTCATTTGGAGTTCTTATAGTGACCTCCTATATTCTTCAAAATGGATGGTATACATGGGGTGTAACACCCAAAAATTTGTAAATAGATTTAATACAGAATGCATGAAACACCAAGTCTCTACCAAACACGACTTTTTTATAACATATCCAAGAAATCATATTTTTTCCACCTCGGTGATTTGAATTTCCAAAAACTATCTTACACAGTTGCGTTCAGTAAGATGTTAAGAGTCTGATAAGAGAAACTTATTTTTTAGTGAAGAGTTATATACCCTTATGAATAGTAACATACCCTTATGAGTAGTAATTAATAGTAAATTGGCCAAATAAATATAAACTTCACCCATCAATGGATAAAAACAATTTAATCATCTTAAAAGTGAAAAAATGATCAAAGTATAGGTGTTGGTATATTTCTATGTCATAAATATTTTAATTACAATTTTATGATTAATTAAATAATTTAAAATGGAAATTTATTTTCATAAAATGTAATCATAAATTTTTACTTCATTTTATTATGAACATAAGATAATTTTATGGGACCCTGATTAATTTCTCAAGGTGTTATAAAACAAGTTATAGTTTTAAAGTTGTTTTTTGGATTAAATTATTATTTTTTTTAAAAAAATTATATTAAAAATATTTATAAAATCATTTTAAAAAAATGGAGTTCATTTTTGAATTATACACTTCAAAAAATGATTAGAGTGAATTTTTGTAATTTTTCTTAAATGCTATTATTGTTTATGAATAGTGAAATACGATAAAATATCGTATAATCAAATTATTAGTTGAATACAATATTTATGATATCATGAGTGACATAAGGAAATTTGGTTCGAACTCACATGAACTTATCACTATTATGGGTATCATTAAACAACATCATTGGTTTTCTTGATGGAAATAATAAAATAATGATTAAAATATTAAATATTCACTCCTCTCATCCACTATAACTTCCCCCTCACTTCCTCTTCACTTAACTCCTCTCAAGACCTGTTCCTTGTATACATATGCCCAAATACCCTTCCTTAGTCACTCCCCACTTCAAATAGATCTTTGTATTTCCAAAATACCAATACCTCTCCCCTAAAGAGGCTCTCAAGGAATATTACTTCAAGAGGTAAACACCTCTTTTCATTTCATTCCATTCAACTTCTATTTTATGTGGTATGTATTTCATGTATTCATACCATGTTCTTATTTCCATATTATTTTGTGCCTATAATATTTTATCAGTCTTTTATTAATGGGTTTCCCATGTCCCATCTCTTTTATATTGTTTTCTAAAACCATGTTGCATAACTGTTATGATGAACAATTTTCGTCTCAAAATCTATCTCTTTTTCAAGAACATTTATTATGTTATTGTATTTTCATTTAAATTGGATTATGTTGGGATATGTCATTCCATATCCCCCTTAAGTTCCAGATTATATACGAATGATAAGATACCGCTCCCATCAAAATAGTTTATGAAATTTTATGCGACATTGTTAGGTTGCCGAATTTTTGTAAGGCATTTCTCAACATTTATTTTATTTCTCGTTCCTTTCTTTTATTTTTCATTACTCACCTAATTATATCAAATTTTTTTGATGACTCTAGTATATTACTTGTACTATAATGTTTTCATGATAAAATTATAACTCTTCATCATCTCTACTTTTTTATTCTTTTATAAAAAAAATTAAAACACCATCCAAGATGTGCTAATTTTCCACTTTAACGGACGACGAGATTTCAATTTATATCATCGTATTCAATTAATAAAATGAAACCATTATTATGGTTTAAACAGACTATAATATATTTATTATGTACCATATATGGTTCTGGAATATTTTGTTACACATGTTTTTTGATTTTTAAGGAAAAATGAGTCTGTTGTGTTCAAAAACGGCCAATTAACCCAAACAGTTATAATTATGTAATTTATATAATTATTTTACATCAATCCAAGTTAAAAAATTAAATTTGAAACCATTAAACCTTATGGATGTTCACTAATAAAATATTAATTCAATTTTGGACAAAAAACATCATTTTACATGATTCTCCATTCAAGTATATAAGTATACCAATCATAAAAAAAACAGACCCGAACAATGAAATTGAACCTCTTAACCCATCAAGAAGGCCATGAATGAACTTAATAATTTTATAATAAATAAAGTAAATTTAGAATAGGTTATATAATTATAAAATAATGAATTTAATTTTTTTTATCCAGGACACTAATACCATGTTAAGAACACCATCGAACATAAGCTAAGTGTTTCTTCATCTCACATCCATTTTTTGTGATACATTCTCTATTCGCTACCACTACTTCTATAAGTGTGTGTATACTTCTCATTGATGTTTCACATCATGAATATATTTATTTATGTTTATTAAATGTATCATTTTATGATTATTAATTTTGGATTATATGATTCAATTTCTTATAATGTTTTAAGTATTTTCCACTAGAACCTCCATTTTCATTCGGGATACATTTATTATCTACATACCTCAATTGAATTATTATTTATTCATATTTACTCTTCATATATTCTATGAGAATTTTTAATATATATTTTCAAACAATAATTCTACTTTCACGTATGGGTATTTATATGTTTTAAAGGGATCTTTCAAAAATTCTTCTCGAAATACAAGCTCAATTATAGGCACTTGTCGAATTCATACCTGTTTTGAAGTTCAATGTATAATATATTTTATTCCATATTTACCTTTATAAAATCACACATTTTAACATGGGAAATATATTTTCATTCATTTAATTTTTTATGAAACAAAACATTCCTTTGTGCTTTAAAATTCTATAATATTTTTTTAAACCACACTAATATTTTTTATTTCTAAAGATTATTTAAAAACTAGGTTTAATTGATTTCACATAAATGATAATTTATTGAAGACTAAAATATAATTTCAATGAAATTATATTTTATTTTATGGGATTTACTTTTTTACAATATGATTTCCTGATAAATAAAAAAGATTGTCCAAAAGAACTCTTTCGTCCAATGTAAAAATGATTTCTATCATCTCACATTAACTTTATTGAGATATATGCCTTATCACCAATTATTTATTTCTTGTTGTGTATTTAATTATATTTGGTATATCATATTAAGTTCTCCCTTATTCTTAGGATATTCTATGGGATTATGATTTTAATTTTTCAAGGAGTTATAGGAAACTTTTGAATGTTTAAGTATTATTTCCTCCAGGATTTTTCAACAGTACCATTTAAAAGTATCTTCATCTATGTCAAAATATTTTATTGAATATTGTACTTCATTGAAATTAATCATATATGATATCATCTACCATATTTCATCCCAAATTAAAATTTTTATTAAGACAAAGGCATTTTAAGGGAAATGGTAAACCACTTTTCTTCAACAACAAAACCACTACGTACTGAAAGAACTAAGAAACTAATTAAACACCAGGCTAAGATTACTGGATTCAGAAACTCTATTAAGCTCCCAGTGCAGCATGCTAACCTGGTTTTCTGGATCCTTTCTGATAAGATCTTTAAGGAGAGTGATCATCCTTTCCATTTTCTAAATGAACTCCTCTATGTTGATTTTGCTCTGATTGAATCCCTGAGCCAGTATGTGATCTTTTTTGTCTAGCCACACTTCTTGCTCCTTGTTAGCATCAACTTGCAACTGACATTCATAAATTATTTGGATATATTCATCCGAGACATTGGGCTAGAGACTTGTTTCTAACATTCTTACCTTGGAGTGTAGATAAGTTTCAAGCGCTCCCCAACATCCTCTTACCATTCTCTTGAATTCCTTCTTGATTATCACTTTCCCTTTTCCAGACATCACTACCTTCCTTTTTCCCACCCTTCTTAGCTGATCAAGTCTCCATTTGTTTTGGAAATTAATAATAGTCCTTGAATGCCTTTTACTTTTTCCCTTGTACCATAATACATTTCTCCGAGTCATGCATTCCTTTTTCACCTTCTTTCTTCTAGGGTTATGGGGTCCTTTCCCTTTAATCTGATCCATGCTATCCACTGAAGGTTGACTGTAACTTCCATCATCTGAAGACTCCTGCTCATGTAGTAAAGGGGGGTTTTGGACCTCCACACCATCAAAGCGGTTCCCCAACTCTATTTCTGCTACATCCGTGTGCGCAATCTGCATACTCAACTTCTTACCTGTTTTCTTCCCAGATCCTAAATCATTTCCCCCATCCCCAGCCTTCCTCAATACCTCGTAATGGGTTTCGATGGTGTTGGGATCTAAGGAACCCAATACATCCCTATACTTCAACCATTCCTGTACACTTTGAGAACCTGTTGCTGTAAGAAGGAAGTATTTACCCAGCATCAAATCCATTCCTATGGGTTGTTCATATCTCTCCCCATGTATTGAGGTTGCATGTTTACATCCTCCCAGCCCCTCCCTTGAAAGAAAAAAGGCCATCTTCCCTCATTCTCGGCCAAACTAACACATAAGGTACCATTTTTAGCTAACTCCTGAATTCCAAAGTCTTGCTTTAAATGATGAAACACCTCCACAACCCACTGCTCAGCCACCTTAGGATTCAACCCCTTTACTTCCACCGGAGGTCCCATGGAGGGCCACTACTGCTGATCCTTTGAACTGACCTTCTCACCTATGATGGATAGAGAAAACACCTCTTGATAAGCCTTATGAAACTCCCCTTGCACAACAAAACCATCGCACTCTCGCACCTTCTGACATAAAATAGGGCCAGACTGCACCGCATTCCCCCTAGCACCACTGAGCAAAGCCTGCCTACCCTTGAACCCACGATGACAGACATGTATCAAATGACCGAAACAGAGGCACCCCAGGCAGAATGCTGGCCACAATTTATATAGAATCCTTTGTTTCCAGCAGAACTCTTGTCCAATCGAAAGCCACAGTCACTCTATGGGATCCTTAGAGAAATCATCGTCAACACAAACTTGAGGGGAGATCGAATGACAAACCCCCAATGTCCATCTACCCGAACACATATATCTATCGACCATATTTCCTAACATACATAAAATTGAGGGATTCTGGAAAGAGAGAGGTAGTTCTGGGAAGCTTACCCAAACTGCAGTTGAGGGAACATCGTGATTTAAGTTGAAATCAAAATACCAAAAAAGTAATGTATATGTTTTTTAATGGAATATTTTTTTATTTATTCAACATTCCTAATGTATATGTTATGATATCATTTTCTATATTGATTACCCTTACTGAGAATTTGAGCTCCCTCATTTTTTATGTTTCATTTTATCAGTAAATTAATAATTTTTTTTATGTTTGACATATAAGGATAATAATAAAATGATATATGTTCCCAATAAAACATATATGTTTTATTTTCAAGTTTTAATGTTGAACTTATGTATGTATCTGGTTTTCAAAAACAGCTAAACTACTCAGTCCTTCTAGATTTGATTCCTTATAATCATGCTAATGTTTTAAAAAAATGCACTGGATTTGGTTTTTGGGGGTTGGGGAATTACAGCTGGTATGAAAGGAAGTTTAGTAGAAATCTTGGAAACTAGATATAAAAAAGTAGATTAGTGAACGAAACCCTAACATAGCCTTTATGGATAGGAATACAAGGAAGTCCTAGAATTTTGGTAAGGAATGTATTATGTGGTTTATTATGAAAATATATCCATGTATGGTACAAACATGTAGAGGTGGTTTGGGAACAGATGTATCTAGGGGTAAAACATGAAAACACTACATTGAGCTAGACTCAAATGGGAACTAGTGCACAAAAATGGGCCTTGAATCACTCTTAGTTTGACACTCTTGGGGAATATGATTTTGTAAATTAATAATCTTATTAGAAACACATATGAAGGATTTATTCCCCCAAAGTAACCAAAGTATATGGTTCTAGGATTTATGATGCATAAATTTATGTTATGTGTTATCCCATTTTAGAGATATAGTGAGTTCAAAATTAATGAGCTAATATATAATATGGAATTGATTATAAATGGAACCTAGTAGAAGTAATGTGAACTTCACCAATTCATGATATGAGAAGAGTAATAATAATTGTATCTCTTATGGTCTTAAGCCATCATTCCAAAGGAAAAATTTCTCCCAAGTATCCTCATTATATGAGGAAATAGTATCATGTGTTGACAATTTATGTAAAGTATTCTCTATTTCCTACTTATTTGAAAGGAAAAAATAATAATAATTGGATGGTAGGGAAAAATGGATAAATAAAATATGGGAATTATTTGTTTTCCCACATGTGATAATTTTGGAAGGAATCACCTTGGTATAAGCTTTAGAGTAAAATGAGTTTGCTTCATGTGTAGAGAAAGAGGCCACAATGATCATAATTCCAAGATAGGAAAATAATTTTCTTATATTCAATGATTCAACTGCATAGAGATGAGACCCAATGTGAATCAATGTCTCCATCATCAAATAAATATACCCCAAATGATGATTTTGGAGAATGATCCTATTATGATGCAACTGCAGATGAAGTAAAATGACTAATATTCCTAGTCAAGAATCATGCCATTTGAATATATTGTCAGTAATGTATTCGTTGTATGAATTATGAGATATATAAGGATTATACTACAATACTCTTTCATTAAGGATTTTTGGTTTTATGATGAATGATACAAAAGAAAAAGTGATTCAGAAGAAATTTTAACTTTTTATAAAAAATATATGATTGAGGGAAATAAAACCATTAATATATATATATATATATATGATTTTGGCATAATGATGATGAAATGATTGGTTAGGAAAAATACTAACTACCTTGGAACTAATTATTGACTTGTCAAGAAGTTGTCTATGTTATCATCGATGGAGTTTAAAAAACTTTTCGATTTAAGGAATATATACAATAGCATGTTTCTTAC
Source organism: Viscum album (assembly GCA_963277665.1). Taxonomy (NCBI): domain Eukaryota; kingdom Viridiplantae; phylum Streptophyta; class Magnoliopsida; order Santalales; family Viscaceae; genus Viscum; species Viscum album. The sequence continues at coordinate 192,431,369 of OY728166.1, forward strand.
TTAAGGAATATAGAATAATTCCTGTTCCCATTAAGGGTTTTTGGGTAATTCGAGTTATTACCATATTTTATGAGGATACATGATGAGTTTATTCACATGTTTGGAATGTGAATTTTTGTGATGCTTCTTGTTGATTAAGGTTTAATTATATGTTCATCATGGAAATTTAGATTCCTTCAATATAATGTGTTTAATCATTATATTTTGGAATCTTAAGCATTTATGGAATGGTTTAAGTTGATCATTGTATGGGGTTTTAGAGTTTAATGTCACTATATGATGGTTTGAATATTTTCTCTTGAACTATTGTCCAATTAGAAAGAATTTTTTTGTAGTAACCAATGCATTTCCCTTTCCTCTTATTGACATTATAATTTAACCATAATTTTGATGTGGGTTTTCCATAAATGAATTTTCAAGTATCAACCATTAATATTCGAAGTTCAATTTCAAATTTCAAGGAAGAAATTTTTGTAAGGAGGGGATAACGTAACACCCCAAGAATTTGAAAATAGATTTAATATAGAATTAATGAAACATTGAGTCTATAAAAAACGCCACCTTTTATGACCTATCCAAGTAAACATAATTTTTTCACCTCTGTGCTTTGAATTTTGAAAAACTGACATACACGGTTGTGTTCAGTAAGATATTTATTGTCTGATAAGAAAAACATATTTTTTTGTGAATAGTAACATAACCTTATGAATATTAACATACCATTATGATTATTAATGAATATTAAATCATCCAAAAAATAAAAACTTCACCCATTAATGTATAAAAACAATTTAGACATCTTAAAAGTGAAAAAAAGATCATAGTATAAGTATTGGTATTTTTGTTTTTTGCAAATATTTTAATTAAAATTTTATGATTAAATTAAAAATTAAAAATGGATAAGTATTTTTATAAAATGTAATACTAAAATTTTATTCTATTGTCTTATGTTTATAAGATAATTTTATGGGACCTTTATTAATTTCTCAAGGTGTTATAAAACGAGATATAGATTTAACGTTTTTTTCTTGGAATAAATTATGGTTTTATTTAAAATTTAAATTAAAAATATTTAAAAAATGATTTTCAAAAAATGGATTTCATTTTTTAATTCTACACATCCAAAAATGATTAGGGTGAATTTTTGGGATTTTTCTAAAATACTCGAATTTTTGATGAATAGTGAAATATTGTAAAATATCGTATAAAGCAATTATCAGTTAAATACAATATATATGACATAATTAGTGATTTAAGTCCACTAGGTTCTAACTAAAAGGAAATTATCACTATTAGGGGTCAAATTAAACATCACTATTGGTTTTCTAGATGGAAATATTAAAATATTACAAATTCACTCTTCTCCTCCACTATAACCCCCCCCCCCCACTTCCTCTTTTCTTCACTCCTCACAAGCCTTGTTACTTTTCTATGATATTACCAAATAACCTAACTTAGTCAGTATGCACGTCTAAGAGCTAATATATTTTACAAAATACCAAAACCACTCCCCTAAAGAGGCTCTCAAGGAAGATTACTTCAATAGGTAAACACCTCTTTTCATTTCGTTCTATTCAGGTTCTCTTTTATGTGATATGTATTTCAACTTTTCATACCATATTATTATTTACATATTATTAGGGGCCTATAATATTTTTTGAGCCTTTTTTAATGTTTTTCTCATGTCCCCTCTCTTTTTATTATTTTTTAAAACCATGTTGCATAGGTGTTATGTTGTAGAATTTTTGTCTCAAAATATCTCTCTTTTCGAGGGATCTTATTATGTAATTGATTGATCATTTAAATTGTATTATGTTGTTATATGTCATTATATACCCCATTACTTTTCATATTATGTAATAATGATGATATACCCCTCTCATCAAAATATTTTATGAAATTCTAAGCAACGTTGTTAGGCTGCTAAATGTTCGTAAGGGATTTCTCAACTTTTCATTTATTTCGAATTAATTTATTTTCTTTTTCTTTCCTCACCTAAATTAATAAAAATTTTGTGTTGATTACATTATATTACATATTCTATAATTTTTTCATGATAAAGGAATAATTCTTCATCATCACTCATTTTCTATTCTTTTATACAAAAAATGAAAACACCATCCGAGATGTGCCAATTTACTAGATACAAGGATGATGGGATTTCAATTTCTATCACCATATTCAATTCTGGTAATGAAACCATTTTTATGGTTGAACCTAAATATAATATATGTATTATATATCATCTTTGTTTTTGGAATATTTTTTTACCCACAGTTTGGGTTTGTAATGAAAAATGAGTTTACGGTGTTCAAAAACCACCAATTAACCCAAACGTTTATCATTAAATAATTTATATAATGATTCATCATCACTCTAAGTAACAAAATTAAGTTTACAACCATGTAACATTCTTAATTATCACTAATAAAATATATCCTATATTTTGGAAATAAAGCATCATTTTACATGATTCTCTATTCATGTGAATATGAATACCGATCAGAAAACAAACATACCCGAACAATGAAATTGAATGTAACATCCCAGCTAAATAATGAATATGAAATTTTCATATTAATTTGTATTTGGGAATTAATTATTAATTTTATTTTTAAAGGGTATTCTATGTTCTATGGCGTGCCCGATACGAAACAACATGTTTCTTTGAAATCATACGTTGCACACAATGTTTAGTTATACAGAAAAAGAATAATATTTTTTTTAAATGGTAGTTAATGACTAGCTGTTGTAATGGATGGAATGAAAATAACTGACTAAAATATTATTATACATTCTTTTTAAAGGTTTTTACATTTATTAAATTAATTTTAGTGACTTAAAATAAGAAATAATCCACTCTAAAGCATACATACTCTAATATTCTTTAAAGGGTCGATTTACCTCATTTTGATGGAGAACGCTTTTTAAATATAGTTTTTTTTTAACTTTTATATGTTCTATTTTACAAAATAATAATCTTATTCAGAATCAGGATATCAAAAATTACTTTTGGTAAAAAAAATTATTTTTTCAGATAATGTCATTTTTTTAATGAATAGTGGAAAATACTGCATTTTAATTCAAAACTACCTTTTAATATAATTTATTTATATGTCTAGATTATATTTTTATTGGATTTAAAGTGTAATTTGATTATAATATTACAATTTAATCCGATTTTAGATATTGGAAGATGTTTCACTTTGAAATCGGAAATAAACAATTGTCAATATTTTGATAGTTATTATTTCTTAAAAACATGCTTTTCTTATTACAGTGAGAATTAATTTTAAATTAACTTCTGAAACTTATGTGTTTTGAATTTGAAAAAATGGATTCCATATTTGGAATCTGGAGGTTCATATTTTTTAAATAGGTAACATTTATTTTTAGACATTATGAATATTTAATTTAGTTAATATTTTATTTACCTTGGTTAAAGGGTAAATCTAGTAAATAAGGGTCAAAATAATATTATAAAAATGTTTAATTACTCATAAACATGTACTAACCCTATTGGATGAGATATTTCTGACTATGGTCATATGTGGGTTGATTTTGGGACCCCAATGGAGCCACATAAAAGTGATAATGACACATTATATTAATTTATATAAAGTAAAGACAAAAATGACTTTAACGTATATATTTTAGTAAATAATTTTTTTACCCGAGTTTATATAATTTATATCTTTGACTATAAATATTAATTTCAAAGATAAAAATATTCCCTACATCAAGGTATTTTATTTATAATTTTTTGATATCAAATAAATAAAATTATTTATGACACAATGACGATGACATGATTTCCTTAGTAATAAATGATTTAAATATATGAGATTATAATATTTAAAATTCTATATAAAACCTTTCAAATTATTATTGGATGATTTTATTTCGAACAAGAGTAATTTTATCATCAAATTAAATATGTTTTGGACCTTTATAAAACGAAAATGAATATATAAAACAAATATTTTCAAACTTTCCTAAAGAACCCCTCATCCCCCTTATAAAAATCCATGACCTATAAATAATTAGTAAAACCTCTCAAGACACATTGGATCGTCCAAAATCTTCCCAATTAAGCTTTAAAGATCCATATTTTCCTCCTAGAAGCTTTAAATTATGCATAAATCACTTCATTAAAGCCTTTTGGTTCAAACAAATGGGAGTTACCCTATTTAAAGGCAACGTCTTCCCTCAAGTTCTCTTCTTTAATTTTACTTCTACACTCCCTATGATCTTATAATTCATTGTTTACATAACAAAACTAGTATCCTCAATATACTAGGTTTTTTATGATAAAATATTCAAACAAAACTTACACACACCTCTATCTAATGGATATTAACATATTGTTTCTATGTACGAAGAACTTCTACCTCACGAAACGATGATTGTTCGATTATATCATCCTTCATATCTTGGCGGCCATTATGATGGAACTATATTTATATGTGATATATATTATATTTATATTGTCTATATGCTTCTGTGTTTTTCATTTATATAATACCTTTATGGTTTCCAAAATGGGTAAATACGATAATTTCATTTGAGTAAAAGCGGACTACCACCCCCTCAAAGTGATATGACTCATTCATGCAATACACAGAATGTATAAAGGATTGAGTTAATGTAATTATATATTATATTATACTGGAATTATATTATACCTATGTGTCATTATGTTTTCAATTCATTATATAATAAATATTAATGAAAGTATCATTCAAGTGTATGTACAGCTTACCGTCTCCATAAACGGTGCATTTCATTTTATATCTCCAAATGTTATATAATATTATAAATACATATATATAATAGATATATATGATATATATGATATCTAAATCTTGAATATCATTCTAGAGATAATGGAGTTTTTACCACATGAGCAACTTTTAATTAGAAGATGTTCAATTTTGACTCAAGTACCAAATATTGACAAAATGACCGTTATTAACTTAAATAATTATGTAATATTTGTAACATTGTAATAAGTAATATAAAATGAATTATAAAGTTGAAAAAGGTTCTCAATAATGTATAAATTAACATTAGTTTATTATTCAGGAGATTAAAGATTGAACGAGTGAATTCGGACATGAGGTAAGGGACTTCGTCTCAATCTCATTTCATTGAGGCATATTTTGATTTATACACAACATTATTTTATACAAAGAATAAGTCCCTTTGACATTTCATTTCATTCAAAAGGAATCATTTTATACAAACTGTTTTATTAATATTCAAAAAGGAATGTTTCTTTTTAACGTACGCAGTGACAATGACCCTTCCACCGCCATGAGTATTATTTGATCTTTGGCTTCCTTACCAAGCTGTAGTGTTTTTTTAAATGAAAATAAATACTATGTACCCTTTTTATGTATTTTGGTATTAAAAATGGTTTTTAGAAAACATTTATTATTTCAATATCTTTAAATGATATATTGTTAATGAAATGTGGAAATGTTATATTTCCTTAATTCTTGTTATATGTGTTATGAATATGATATGGTTCTTGGGTATTGTTTACGTATACGGGTGGTTTAGTGATAAACCTTGGGCAGGTGATCCTGAGATAGATCTCTGAGGCATTGTGTAACATGATAGAGGATAACATTAATGTTTCTTTTAAGAGATTTAAGGAATATATTGTGATGGGTATTCCAAAGTAACTCCCAATGTAGCTATGATAGCTACAATGTATGTATGATATGGATGCCACAAGTTACCTTTATGATTTATGATTTCAATATGCTATTCATAAATTTTATTATTTAATGAGGCTTATTAAAGATCTTATACTTGGTATTTATTGAAGGACAAATGTTTTATTTCTTTATTTTATAATCCTTACTTAGATTTTTATGCTCATACCATGTTTTGAATTTTTTTTCACAAGACATAAAGATGAATAGGGTTAAGGATGGGATCATTGAAAATTCATGATGTCTAAAATGTCGAACTAGACATGAATATTTTTTTTCACGAGTTTTTATTTTATTAAAAAAATCAATGCTGAGTAGAAGTGAGTACTTTGTACAATTTGATATGTAATGTAATAGTTATGGCCTAGTTCTATAAAATTGTAATCTTGAAAAGATCTTCAATGTGAATTATTAACTTAATTCAAGATTATGTAATATTTTAAGGCTGGGGCATTATAGTTGGTATCAGAGGACAGTTTAGATAACATTATAAGATAGAATATTGTAATATTAATAACCATAAATTAATTTATTGTATGAATTAAATTTTATAGAATTTTTAGATTACCATGTTACTTTGCTTAAGATATTTCTATGTTCAGAATTGTTTTTCATAGAGGAAATAGTGAAGATATGCTGGGAAGGTATATTGAGGTAAATAACCTTCAAAATCCACATCCTGAGATGGTCCGAATTAGAATTGAATAGTTTTTTTAGTCATGGTTCATTTTACTCACCTGATAAATGGTGGTTTAGTTTATTGATAACATTTTTTTGTATATTATAAAAGTAAATAGGAGCATGAAATCCATTTAAGGGTTGTCTTGCAAACCTTAAACAAAAAAATAAATTGTTTGGGAAATTCAGAAAGTGTGAGTTTTGGTTACAAAAAATTTCTTTCCGTGGTATCATTGTTTCAAAAAATTTTATAACTGTTGATCTTGCTAAAACAACTATTTTTTGAAGAATGGCGAAGACCTACCAATATCATAGAGATCCATTGTTTTCTTGTTTTTCTATATTATTACCAGAGGTTTTTTGAAAACTTTTTGTAGTTATCTAGCCAACAGACTAAATTAACTCGAAAAGGTGTTATGTTTATCTTGAAAAAATAATGTAATTATTGTTTTATGTAATTGGAATAAAGATTGGTGAATGCTCTAGTTTTGGAACTACCTTCCAAAAATGTTGATTTTGTTATCTAAAGTGATTTTTCATTGAAATGACATGGTTGTGTCCTTATAGAGAATGAACTGCTAATTGCTTATTCTTCTCTTCAGTTGAAACCTCATGATTTAAATTACCCTAAACATGATTTGGAATTAGTTGTTGTTGTTTTCGTTTTAAAAATGTAGAGGAATCATTGGTATGGAGTAAAATTTGAAATATATATTGAACACAAAAGTTTAAAGTATATATTTACTCAAATATAATTAAACAAGAGATAGAGGAGATGTTTGGAATTAATCAAGGATTATGATTGCAAGATACATTACCATATAGGAAATGAAAATTAAGTGGTTGATGCTTTGAGTAGACAATGTATTGCTACATTATCCTTGTTACATTTGGAACAAGATCCTTTGATTAAAGATTCGATGATCATTGACATATAAGTTATTGGTGCATGAAATTTCTCTGTTTTTTTTCAGGTGTTAGTGAAATCATCTCTATCAGATAGAATTAAGAAAGAATAGAATAAAGACAATGAGTTGATGAAAAAGGAATACTTAGTTCAGAAGGGTATGTTGCCTGATTTTAACATTGATAATGATTGTATTTTGTGATTTGAAAAGTGATTATGTGTCCCATATGATTCACAGTTGATGAATGAGTAGTTATGTGAAACTCATAGTTCTCTATTTTGAGTTCATCCTTGAAGTAATATATTGTACCGAGATATCTGAGAGTATTACTAGAGGGATGGAATGAAAAGAGATATTCATGACTTTATTATGAAGTGTTTGACTTGTCAATAGGTTAAATTAGAGTGATAGTTACCCAAAGGTATGATTTAGTATTTACCAGTGCCAGAGTAGAAATGAGGAAATATATCCATGGACTTTGTGGTGGTATTATTGAAGACATCTCTAGGTAACAATGAAATCTAGGTTATTGTCGATCGATTGACTACATTTTCTCATTTCCTTCATATTCGAGATACTTTTTTCTCTAGATTAACTTTCTTGGTTGTTTGTTAATGAGACAGTCAGGTTTCCTTGAGTTCCCCTATCTATTGTATCTGATCATGATCTCAGGTTTACTTCTAAATTTTGGAAGGGCCTTCAGAAGCTGTTGGGTAATGAATTAAATTTTAGTGCAGATTTTCATCCTAAATTAGATGGGATGTTGGAACGAACAATTCAGACCTCGGAGGATATTCTAAGTGCTCTTTAACTAGATTTTTATGGAATTTGGGACCGACATCATTCTTTGGTTGAGTTTTTATATAATAATATTTTTCATTATAGTATATAGATGGCTCCATTTGAGGCATTATATGAGAAGCATTGTCAAACTCCAACTTTTTGGGACGAAGTCGGTGAATGAAAGTTTATGGGAACAAAATTGGTAGAAAAGATGACCAAAAAACTTATGTTGATTCTGAAGCACATGAGTATAGCTTAGAGCTGGCAGAAAAGTTAAACAGATAACGAGAGGAAGGATCCTTCATTCGAGGTAGGTGATCATGTCTTTCTCAAAGTTTCTCCATGAAAATGCGGGACGCATTTTGGTTAGAAGGGAATGATGAGTTCGAGGTTCATTGGACCCTTTGAAATCTTGGAGAAAATTGGATCAATTGCATATAGGGCGGATTTACCACCTTGTTTATCCTAGGTACACAATTGTTTTCATGTTTCAATATTGAGAATGTATTTGCAGGATCCATCTAATGTTTTGAGCGTAGAGGTAGTTTAGTTGGAAGAGAATCTCTCTAATGAGGAAGAACTAGTCTTGATTATTGACTGAAGAGAGAAAGTGTTTTGGAAAAAGGTAATCTATCAGGTAAAATTTTTCTGGAAAAACCATATGGTTGAATAGGTAATGTGATAATCAAAGAATGATGTGAGGGATAAATACCCCCATTTATTTTATATGTGAATAAAATTGGGAGGACACAATTTCCAAAAGGGGGAAGAATGTAACATCCCAAGTAAATAAAAAATATGAAAATTTCATTTTTATTAATATTTTTGAATTAATTATTAATTTTAATTTAAAGGGGATGATATGTTTGATAGCATACCTGATACGCAACAACAGGTTTCTTTAAAATCTTAAGTTGCACACAACATTTAGTTACACTGAAAAATAATAATATAATATTATTAATTTAAATGGTAGTTAATGCCTAGCCATTTTAATGGAGGGAATGAATATAACTAACTAAAAAAATTATATTACATGTTTTTTAAATGTTTTTACTTTTATCCAATAAATTTTAGTGGCTTAAAATTAGAAAAAAATCCAACTTTAAGCATAAATACTCTAATATTTCATAAAGGGTCGATTTAACACATTTTGATAGATAAAACTTTTTAAATCTAGTTCTTACCACTTTCATATTTTTTATTTGATAAAATAATATTCTTCTTTAGAATTGAGACATCAAAATTGACTTTTCGTAAAATTTTGATATTTTTCTGATAATGTTCATTTTTAATGAATAACGGAAATATTACATTTGAATTCAAAAGTAGCTTTTAATCTAATTTATTTATGTGGTAATATTATCTTTTTAATTTGTTTTAAAGTTTAATTAGATTATTGTTTAAACATTTAATCCAATTTGGTTCATTGGAAGAAATTTCATTTGAAATCAGACATAAACAATTTCCAATATTTTGATAGTGATTATTTCTTAAAAACACGTTTTTTTGTTATGACAATGAGAATTAATTTTAAATTAATTTCCTCAAATTTTGTGTTTTTAATTTTTAAAAATGGATTCAATATTTGGAATCATAAGATACAAGTTATATAAATAGGTAAATTTTATTTATAGACATTATGAATATTTACTTCAGTAAATATTTTATTTACCTTGGTTAAAGGGTAAATCTGGTAAATAAGGGTAAAAAATAATATTATAATAATATTAAATTACCCTTACACTTATCTTAACCCTATTGTATTAGATATTTCCTACTAAGGTCATCATTGGGTCAATTTTCGGACCCCATAAAGCCACATGGGAGTGATAATGACACTTTATATTAATTAATTTAAAGTAAAGAAAAAAATGACTTAAACATATATCTTTTAGTAAATAAAATTTTACATGTGGTTATATAAGTAATATCTTCAACTATAAATATTAATTTTAATGATAAAAATATTTACTACATCATGGTATTTTATTTGTAGTTTATAGAAATCAAACAAATTAAATTATTTATGAAACAATGATGATGCAATGATTTCCTTATTAATAAATGATTTAAATAAATGAGATTATAAAATTTAAAAAACTATATAAAACCTATCCAATTCTTATTGGATGATTTTATTTCGAACAATATTTATCTTTTCTTCGAATTAAATAAGGTTTAGACCTTTAGAAACTGAAAATAATTACATAATAAAATAATATTTTAAAACTATTCTAAAGAGCCCCTCCTCCCCTTATAAAAATCCATCACATATAACCAATTAATAAAACCTCTCAAGCCCCCTTTGCTTGTCCAATATATGCTCAAATAAGCTCTCAATATCCCTCTCTATCTCATAGAAGCTTTTCCTTAGGTAGAAAGCACTTCAATGAAGCCTTTTGGTTCAAACTGAATGGTGTTACCAGATTTAAAGGTAATGTCTACCCTCATGTTCTCTTCTTTTATTTTACTTCTTCACTCCCTGTGCTCTTCTTATTCTTTGATTACATAACAACACCAGTATCATCAATATACTAGGTTGTTTTTATGATATGTGTTCAAACTACACATACACACATCTCCATCTAATGGATATGAACATACTATTTCTATGTACGGAGAACTACTCCCCCACGAAACGATGATTGTTCAATTATCTCCAAATGCCTCTCATGGTGGCCATTATGATGGAACTGAATTTATATGTGATATATACTATACTTATATTGTCTATATTCTTCTGTATTTTTTATTTATATCAAACCTTTATGGTTTCCATAATGGATAAATATGCTATTTTCATTTGAGGAAGTGCGGACTACCTCCCTATAAAAGTGATATGACTCGTTCATACAATACATGGAATGTATAAAGGATGAAGATAATGAAATTATATATGATATTATAATGGAATTATAATATACCTATGTATCATTATGTTTTCATTCCATTAAATATTAAATAGAATCTAAAGTAGCGTTCATGTATACATACGACTTATCGTCTCCATGAACGTTGCATTTAATTTCTTATCTCCAAATGTTATGTACTATTATAGATACATATATATACTGGATATATATAATATATATTATTTCTAAATAGTGAATATCATTCTAAATATAATGGGATTTTTACAACATGTAAAACTATTAATTGTATGAAATTCATTTTTGACTGAAGTACCAAATATCAACAAAACGACCATTATTAAATTAAATGATTATGTTATATTTATAACGTGCTAATAAGTAATATAAAAGTAATAATAATATTGAAATATGTTCTCAAGAAATTATAAATTAACTTTACTTTATTATTCATGTGATAACGAACAAATGAGTCATGTCAGACATGATATAAGAGACTTCGTCTTAATCTCCTTTCATTGAGTCTTATTTTGATTTATTCACAACTTTCATTTATATGATTTATAAAACCATTGAATTTTCATTTCATTCATAGGGAATCTTTCAAAAAATATCATTTTACTAAACGAAAAAAATTAATATTTCCTTTTAACATACACGGTGACAATGATCATTCCACCGTCGTGAGTTTTAATTGTTCTTTGGCTTACTTAACCATCCCTAGTGTTTTTTAAGTAAAAATAAATACTATATACCCTTTTTATGTATTTTGGTACTGAAAATGGTTTTGAGAAATCATTTATTATTTCAATATATTTAAATGACATTTTTTTGAAATGTGTAAATGTTATTTTTTATTTTTAGTTATTATATGTGTTATGAATATGTTACAGTTATTTGGAATTGTTTACATATATAGGTGGTTCTGTTATAAACCTAGGGTGGGTGAGCCCATGATAGCTCTCTAATGGATTGGGTAACGTGACAGAAGTAAATGTTAATGTTTCTCCTAAGAGATTTAGGTAATATACTGTGATGGGTATTCCAACGTAACTCCCTATGTAGTTGTGATAGCTACAATGTGTGTATGATATGGATGCCATAAGTTAACTTTATGATTTATGATTTTTATATATTATTAATAAATATTATGATTTCATGAGGTATGTTATAGATCTTATGTGTGGTCTGTATTTAAGGAAAAATATTTTCTTCCTTTATTTTAAAATCCTTACTAAGATTTTTATTCTCATCCCATGTTTTGAAATGTTTTTCACTGTACTTAAGGAAGAATAGGGTCAAGGATGGGATCAAGGAAATTTCATGTTGTCTAAAATGTGGAAATAGACGTGATTGTTTTTTCCCAATATTTTTTATTTTATGAAAAAATGGATACTAAGTAGAAGTGACTATTTTGTAATATTTGAGATGTAATGTAATAGTTATGGCCTAATTCTCTAAATATCTAAAGCTGAAAATATCCTCAATGTGAATAACTAACATAATTCAAGATTATGTAATGTTTTAAAAATGGGGCCATATATTGAACCTCTTAACCCATCAAAAAGGATATGAATGAACTTAATAATGTTATAATAAATCAATTAACTATAGAAGAGGTTATGGAAATCATAATTAGATAATTTATTTTTTTTATCCATAACATTAATACCAAGTGAATATCAACATCGTACTTAAGGTAATGGTTTCTTCATATCACTTCTATTATTGTGAGATTTTCCATATTCACTACTAGTACATGTGTATGGTGTATGTATACTGACCATTGATGTTTCATATCATAAATCTATTTATTTCATTATATTCAATATATCATTTTTTTATTATGAATTTTTTGTCATATGATTCAATTTATTACGAAGTTTTGTGTATTTTCCACCCGAAACACCATTTTCATACATGTTAACTTTATTATCTATGTAGCTAAATTAGATTTTTATTTATTTATACGTAATGCTCATATATTCTATGATAATTTTCAATATATTTTTACAAACCAAAAATTTTACTTTCACTTATGGGTATTTATATGTTTTAAATGGATCTTTCACAAATTCTTTCCTGAATACAAGCTCAATAAAAGGAACATATCTAATTCATACCTCTTTTCAAGTTATCTATATAATCTATTTTTTTCAATATTTTTATTTATTAAATGACATATTTTATCATGATAATTATATTTTGGTTTTTTGATAGTTTTATGAATGCAAACATGCCTTTTCTTTTTAAAATTCATTAATATTTTACTTAAACTACACTAAAATGTTTTATTTCTAAAGCTTCCTTGAAAAATATTTTTAAATGATTTTACCTCAATAAGAAATTATTTTAGACTCAAATATAATTTAAATGAAATTAAATTTTATTTTATACTATGTACATTTTTATAATCTGATTTCATGATTGACAAAAATGATTTTCCATAATAACTCTTCTTTCCAACTAAAAATGATTTTTCTTATCTCACTTTAACATTATAGAGATATATGACTTGTTAGACACTTATTTATTTCTGGTGGTGTATGTAATACCCATTGGTATATCATATAAAGAGTCTCCTCACTCTTATGATATTATAATGGGTTATGAATTGAATGTTTCTAGGTGGTATGGGACAGTTTTGAATGTTTAAGGATTATTTCCCCAATTATTTTTTCAATAGTCCCAGTTTAAATTGTCTTCATATATGTCAACATCCTTTGTTTAATCTTGTACTTCATTGAGGTTAATCTTATATGATATCATCTACCATATTTAATTTAATTGTTTATGATTATTTTTTTACTATGGATGTTCTATCATAAAACCATTCACCAACTTACTATGAATGGTTAGTGTTAATGTTTAATGTTCGGGGAAATTTTTTTACATTTCATATGATGGTTTCAATATGAATGTGTATGATGTTTATGATTACCCATGTTCATATGTGGAACTCATTTGAATCAGTGTGTGTCAGGTGGGGACCTCTATATGTCATTGGTCCATCGGTAGGTCTCAGGAGACAAACTACGGTCTTGGCACAAGGCCTTGACAAGATGATTATTTATTTTCTTGGGACGAGTCTCGAACGTTATGGTTATGATGGCATGAATTATGAATTCCCTTGTTATGAAAGTTGTATTAATGCTTCATGTGTTTATTCTACTAGTATAATACCATTGATTATGGAATTATTTATTTATCTCTTATTCCTTTCATAATGTGTTCATGTTTTTGTTAAAGGCATATGTTTTTATTTATTCAACATGACTAATGTATATTTTATGATATCTTCCATTGTATTGGTTACTCTTACTGAGAATTTGAGAACACCCCATTCTAATGTTTCATTTTCTCTTGAAATTACGATGTTTTTTATGTTTGACTTACAAGTATAATCCTAGAGTGATGGATGTTCCCTATAAAACATATACGTTCTATTTTCAAGTTGTAATGTTGAACTTATATTTATATCCACTTTTCCAAAAATACGAAACTAATCAGTCCTTTAGGATTTTATTTCTTGTAACCCTACCAATGTATTAAAATAATGCACCAGCTTTGTGTTTCTGGGGTCGGGGCATTACATGGGGTTCTCTCTTAACAGTTGGAAAACTATTTCATTATTAAATGAAATAGTTGATGAACAGAAAATTCACCATTCAATGGAAGGATTATCTATTTCTGAAATTCAACCTAATATTACTACTTATGGGATGCTCCCAGATCATTTGAAATTAGAGGTGGATAGATATGAGTACATTGATATGGATACTCTGATATGGAAGCCTCTTCTTGATGGTGATTTTAGCAGAAAGGACTATTGTCGATATATGTGTAATGGGTCTCTTATGGATCCATCCTATCTGTTAACCTACAAAAATACATTTATTTTGATAGCTTAATTTTTTCATCAATGGAAAATATAGAGGCAAAGGCTTCCCCTGCATTGGCTGTTACGACGTGCAGGTATTGGCTTGGCCTCTGTCTTCTATGCCCGCCTTTCAATGGAAAAATATCTTGATAATATGTTTCTTTCTTCCTTTTTTCATATAGATTATGGGATTATATATAGAAAAAATTTGGTTAATGAATGACTCTCAATCGTTCATATACGTCAATGGTCTCCATTCATTCTGTAAGTTGCAACGATCTTGTGCAAGCCCTCCTCTTATTTGTTGTATCCTAGATCGTTTCTTTTATATAGAGATCTCGAAATACTCTTTCCTTTGAGAACAGAATTCTCACAAGACAAGTTGAGAACATGGACATTTATCATGGTGTTCTTCATTTAATGAAAATACATAATTATGCCTTAAAAATTTATTTTTATAAAAATTTGATCTTAATATCCCTTGGAATTTTGGGTAGGTGCAAAAGGACACTAATGTCTAAGTTCATAAGATGGATACCAATAATTTTTTAGTTTCTGAAAATCAACATTGATGGGGAAGGATTAGGTACACCCATATCCTCAGGTTGTAATAAAATATTCTGCACTCCTAGTGGCTTTGTTAAGAGATGATTCAAAATATTTTTTAGGAATTTATATTCGATTGAAGCTGAGTTATAGGCTATGGTGAAGAAATTTAGGTATTAAATGTATGATGGATATAGGAATATATTAATTGAATCTTATTCAAATATGTCTATTAAAATTCTCTGGAGCTACTCCAGAGATGTTGCATGGAAGATACTGACAACATATTTAGATTTTATTAGGATTGTGGGTCATCTTTTTATTATTGTGACACAAATCTAAAGAAAATAAAATCTGGTTTTTTGTTATCTTACAAATAGAGTTATTGAGGAGTCTAGCTTGATGTGATACTTTGTGACACATTCAATTTTTAGTGAGTTGGTTGAGTCGGATGAACATGGTGATGTGTATACTCATCTTTGTAAAACTCTCATTTAACACTTCTTTTTTTACTATAATTTTAATAAAATCTTTTAGGACCAGGCTTGCCTATATTTTATCCCATTACATTATTTTTGATTTATTTTATGAACTATTTGTTTTAAAATTTTATTTTCGTGATGAAAGTTATATTTTCCTCAATAATGTTTTTAATGTTTTTTATGGTATTTAAATTAATTAATGAAAACAACCATTTTCTATTTTTAATCCACATGAAATATGTTTTATTGATACCATAATTATTTTTTATAAGGATGGTGTATGATCATTTTATGAAGGAAAGTATTTACATTCACTTCCATGATTAATTTTTTGTATTCAATAACTTTCTATTGAAATATAAACATTCAAATGAGCATTGGACATTAAATTTCCCCAAAATGTTCATATTATTTATCATAAATTTATTTAATTTTTTAAAAATACATCAGTTCAATATAGTGTGTTCTCTATTTAAAATTATTTGTTTACCTAGGGAAATATTGATAAATACCAAATCATTACACAATATAGAAATTTGATGATAAGGCACATTATTGAAGAATTGTATTGATTTTTCGATATATAAAGAATACTTTGGAGATGATTTGATATGTGGGGACCATAATTATTTATCCCCTTGATGAATCAGTAGTCTCATGAGGTGAATCATTAAGCTTCAATTTAATGTGTTTTTACCCTTGGTTTTACTCTATGTTGTGAAATGGAAAAACAATAGGGGTATCATGAATCCTGAAATCAGGATATCCAATAATTAAAAATTTTATTTATTAAGAATTATTTTATTACTATCCATGATAATTTCAGAATGATATAAACTATGTATGAATTTAATTCTCAGTTATTAATTAAATGGAATGTATTTTCTGTTATTTACCATACCACTTTAATTATGCCTTGTCAATTCTTCATAGTGAAATTACATAAATGGAATGTGTGTTCAGTTATTTACTTTTCCATATTGATTATTTCTTATCTATTCATGATCGTCATATTATTTAAATTGATTGTGTGTTCTGTTATTAACCATTCCAAATTGATTATTCCTTATCTAATTAAGATACTAATGTTATCGATGGAATGACTTTTTTAGATATTTAAATTTTCATATTGATTATTCCATATTGATTATTATTCCATTTCTCATGATAGATATTTAAAAATGTAAGTCATACAAATCTTTTGATCGCAAACATATTTTTTTTCTTTTCCTTGGAATATAGGAAGTGTAATATGAATGATTTGAAATTATTTTCTAGAGGGAATAAAGATATTCTTAAAAAACAATTACTTTGTAATATTTGTATTCAACTATATTATTGAAATAATATATGTATATAGTTACAAATACTATTAAACTCTAAGGTTATTCATTATGAAATTTCTTATACCTTATAGAAATATTATAAAGGAAACATCGACTCCATGTTACGGTGGTCAGGGCTGTTACACGAGATGAAAGATTCCTAGAATTGGAATCCAGACAAAGAACCTTCAAAAAAATATAATTCGAGGAAACACATGATATAATATCAGAATAAAATGTAACCAAATCTTTGAAGTGGTTAGTTTTATCACTCATCGATCATTAACTCTATAAGAGACTAATGAGATATACGATCTTATTTCCCTTGAACTCCATGGGAAGGAACAACTGAATGAATTTGGCCTTAAATAACTCCCACATAATTTTCATTTCCAATTGGTATAGAACCATTATCTTCCTGTGATCTAGAATTTGGTCCTCAAGAAATCCTAAAATGACAATATCCCTCACAACATTAGGAGTTCCATGAGATTTAAACATCTCCTCAACCTTATTAAGCCACGCCATTACCTTAAAAGGACCTTTATCACCCCATAGGTTAGAAAACCACTAAGAAGAAACCAGATCCCCCACTCTATCATGATTCTAGGTAGTGTCTCCCACCACAATGTCCACAATCAAACTCCTATGAACTATAAATGGTTTTTAGGATTCAAACTCTAAAAAAATAAAATGAAAAAACCCTTAAATAAAAATTCAAACACAAGTCATACTTATCCAAAAATAAATCTCAACTTAATAAATATAACTCAAAAGATCAATCAAGTTCACTAAAAACATTTATTTTATTCTTTTTTGATCCATTTGAAAAATTAATTCTTTAGTATTAAAATCTTAATACTATATTTAAAACTTACCTCAAACACCAACTTTTAATTCAAAACAATAAATCCTACATGATATCATTTTTAAACCACACAATTCATTTATTTAATATATATATAGATCATCTACCGTAATATATTTCAATTTTATTTTATATAACTCTATTTTAAAATTTTCAAATCAACCTTCACCCTTTGAAAACGAATATTATTTTAAAAAACCTTTTTAAAATAAACCCACTAATAAAAAATATACAATGAAAATAATCTAAAAATAATATCCCATAAAATCTAAATAGAATCCAAGGAAATTTTGATTGAATATATCTCAAAATAAATTTCAAATGGATGTCATTGGATATTCATGGTTTGGTCACACAAATTTGAAGAGTGTGAAACAACTATACAACTTCATTAGAAAGGAAATAGAACCATCCAAAATAGATGAACATACTTTTTCATACCACCTGAGCTAACTGTGTGTTAAATTTTATCCCTTCATTTTCTCCCAAAAAGCATAGTAAACCTCTAAACCCCCTATAAAACATCAATAAAATCCTAAATTCTACCAATCCAGATTGAACAAACATCATGAATAAATAAGAAAAAAATAAAATTTTAGGACACAAAACGAAATTTCCTATAGAAACCCAAGGATTATCATGATAAATACATAGCTAGACTATCACTTCCCCTACATATCATGTTATGGATGTCCTAACTAAAATTTCTCAAAAAAATAAAAATAAAAAATGGAAATCAGTTACCATTTTTTCTGGAACTATTTTAGGCCACCACTAAATGATATGCCTAATCTAGTATGTGATAAATCATTAGGGTAATTTCTAATCCCCAAATGCTGGAGAAAATTTATATAGGAATATAATAAACATAGTGGGAAAATTATTACCAAAGTAAACATGAAGAAATATGGAACCTCTAACGAGTAGATTCAATTTACATGTTGTTGTTCTAGAATAACTCTTGGTTGATCCAAAACTCATTATTTTTTCATAAAAAACAATATATTATCATACAATATAAAAATAAATAAAATAATAATAAACATTAATTGGAATAATTAAATAACTTATTTGTATATTAATCTTACAATATCCCCTTTTATTATCTCAAATCATGGAAAGACAATTTTCAATTTAATACAAAAAATACAAAAAATATTATAATTCTTATTTTCTATTAAATTCATGATATTTTGTTTCCATTAATGTTATGTAACTTCTAAAACATTTTATAGATCTTTATTCTATACATTTTTTATTAAAAAAGATTATAAAAGGATTATAGATAAAAATTAATATATTTGAAATAATTGTTGGAATATTTATATATCAATATTCATTATGCAATATCAGAGATAAGGAAGAAATAATAAAACTTAATACATTCAATATAGAAACTTAGAATATTTATATTTATAAATATTAGTATAACATATCAATATAAAAAGCCCTATTATTCACATTAATAATATTTTTAATGGGCCTCCATTATGGATTTATGATTTATAGGTTCTTTGAATTTTTATTTAGAAAGATAGGTATTAGTTTTGGTAAGGGAGGTATAAGGTTAACTAATTACAATTTTATGAGATATTTTCATGAGATGTGGTACTACATGAGAAGGAATATAGCCAAATGATAAAGTAGTAGTAGGTATAATAATGGGCGAAGGCATCACCAATGCACTTTGAAAACAATATAAATAGAGATCAATTAACAAGATGAACTCCATCAATGCATCTGAACCATGTTCCATAAGGTTTAAGAACCACTACATTACTTATATGAAAGTATCAAACATATATGACATCAATTTCAGTTGATTTTTCCAATTATTTTATCTAAAACATTATCAAAAAATTGATTGGTACCTACTCTTGTTAAGACTTTATTGATCTTAAATAAGGTTACTCAATCCGTTTTTAGATATTAATTTGACCTAATAAGTATCCATTAAATAAAATTTGGTGCATCTGAGATGGAAGGCATGTCATGCATAGGTGGACTACCTCTTTTTTCATCATCATCATCATCATAAGAATATTGGTAGTAAATAAATATGAAAATATATTGGAATTATCTCTATTATAATATGGTGTAGCAACAATAAATTCCCCCTCCCCCTCCTTATGCATTGTAGGTAAATCATTCTCACATCCATCTACTAAGGGAATGAAATCTTCCTCCAACTAAAATATATCATACTCAAACTCCAATTTATAATCATTCACTCTAAATGTATTATTTATAGAATGATCAATATATTTAACATCATAAAAAAATCTTATTAATTATATGGTAGATACACAAGGGTGTCAAATGGTCTATAAGATACCCCTATCTAATTAATACTTTGAGAAATTATTATCTTAGGAGAGAAAATCAATTCTTCCTTAGGTATTCTTACTTGTTCTACATTGGGAGAACCCATTTATTCCTTGAAAACTCTAACAGCTTCAACACTACAAACATATATTACTTCCTTAGAATAATAATCCACTATTTCATTAAGTTCAATTCTTGGATCAAAAAAGTCTTTAGGCCTCTAAGGATTTTTCAATGGATTAAAATTCTCAAAAGCATATCACTATATGCTTCTAGTATCTTTCTTCATGGGTTCAAGATCACTCTAAATATATTATATATGTTTTGGTTCAAGAATATTTCATTTTATGATATAGACCTTTCCTCCCCCAGAAGAACAGGACCCTTTGACACATTGAAGGATGTAATGAACATTGGGTATGAAATAGAGTTGAATTTAGAGGATGGATTATATAATTCCTCAATATGACTTTTTTGAATCCTAGGAAAACTGATTTTTAATCCTTTCACCATCAGATATAAAAATAAAAATTATTTATGCCTTAATATACTAAAATCCACTTTCATATGGAATATTATTTGTTTTATAAACCTAATAACGAACCTAAATTTTCTATAAAACACCATTGTATTCAGCCTCTTATAATATTTATTTCATGTTAGCCCCTTAATATATTTATCAATTTTTATGTTCACATGACCAATTGGATAATAGCTCTGATAGTCCACAAACTCTCTTTTGTGATGAACATTTAAAATTTTTCAGATTTCATTGAGGAGAAAACCAATTCTTATTAATTAATTGAAGTTAGAATATATTATTTAATTTAACTATCTTCATAAATAGAGTTCAAATAAAATCTTTCACCATCCTAAAATAGAGTGGCCTTTATTTCTCACTAAACTAGTATGCCCATCCCTGATACTGTATAGGTTTCCATAAAAATGAAATTATTAACATTCACCACTCATCCTAATTTTTTTATAATGCATAACAATTAAATTATAGATAAGTAGGTTGATATGATTTTATAATCCAGTTGTGCATGAATTTGAATAATTCATAAGAGTTAGCACATCAATGAATGGGAAATCTAATAAATATTTCATTCTCACCATATTTGGAATTTTTTTTAAAAGAATAAGGGATGGGTTCAGATTCATGGGAGTGTCAAGATAGGTTCATGGGTTATGTGGTTTTATGTGTTTCATGTGAAATTTTTTTAATTTTGATTAAATAATAAAAAATCATTTATGTTAAAAAACTATAAAAGAGAAGAAAAAAATTATTATTTTAGAGTAAAATAATTATCTATATACACGATAGGTATATTAAAAATTTGATTCATCTCATGAAAACTTAAGAGAATAATGGTAGTATTACTGACCACATTACCTACTGGTGGTAGATAAGATAGTTAGGGTATCTTGACGTTCCACAGGACTGATATCATGGATGCTTGAGCCATGCAGTCACATGTGAGCATTCGAGCTATATTAATATCGTATTCAAGATTAAATAATTTAATGATAAAATATAAATATAAATATTAATAAAAAATCCTAATAACCAAGTAAAACATGTAGAGAAAATTCAACATTACATATATAAAATTAATATAATACATAAAATAAAAAAATTCTTAAGGAACATAAAAGGGATTGATTTTAGAGATAGTTAAACATTCCTAACTCATGTTTGATAAAATGTAATACATATAAATTCAAATTATATGTGAAGATATAATAAATTTTGTTTTCAATTCCATTGAATTTCATAGTTATATCAACTTTTCAAAATGACCTCCTTAAAATCGATGTCTTATATCAATTTTTTTTTGGGATGTAAAATATGATACAGATAAATATTTATAGAACTTTTATTGTCATGGTTTATAGTAAGCTACATGAATTAATATCCATAGTCTTATAGAGTGTGTTTCATCGAAAAAATATGTGAAAAAAAAATTTCGTATAGGTATATACCTAGCTTCAATGGTAGAAAATGAAAATAAATTTTAATTTTTACTACATCGTGACACTAGAGAGTTTCCAAGAAATTAAATGTTTAGTATGTTTTTTTTTTCAAATTACAGCCACCCAAATCCACATTATTATAACTTATAAATTCAAATAAATGTACTCTAGAGGAATTCAAGCCAAAACTAATTATTTTCTTGAGATATTTAAATATTATTTTATTATAATTTCAATTATATTCTCTTTTGTTTTCATGAAAAGGAGCACAAACACACAAACTATACATAATATCTGATCAACTATTATTTATATACTATAAACTAAAAATCATAACACTATAGGCATTAAGGTTATCTAGTTTTCTAGTTTCATCAAAATCTAATTTAGAGGGGTACTAAAGGAAGTATCACATACTTTAGGGATATTCATACAAAAATATTTTAGAATATATATTTTTTATTTTATTAATTTAAAATAATTCCATATTTTTAATAATCTAAAATCCAATAATGAACAATAACTCACCCATTGAACAAATTTCAAATTCACTTTTCATCAGATTATAAAAAATTAATACATAAAGGGTTTTTAAATGAAATGAAAATCATATCATCAATAGAGATTTTCAGAAATAAAACATATTTTAAAATTATTTTTATAAATAAGTTAGGTTCATCTATACCTTTTGAAAAAAAAAATTGAAGTCATAAAATAAATGATATTGTGATACCAAAATCTAAGACAATTTTATAAACCATAAAAACATTTAATTGTATAAAAAAATTATTTGGAAAATGATTATTTGATAAAATATGGGATTTCTCCAAAAAAACATCCTTAATAATATAACAATTAAAAAAATCACTGATGAAAATCTTTTTATATAGTTTAAAAATATGATTATCTGTTTATGATATAATTATTCTAATTGATTCAAGTGTGGTTATAAGTGAAAGTCTCTCTTCATAATCAATTCTGTCTTCTACACTATTAAATTATTCCACCAATCAAGATTTTGTTTTAACTATAGTTCCTAATTGATCAATCCTATTTTGAAATAGCCACATTATTCCAATAGTAATGAATTCTTTGGTTCTATAAAATATTTATTATACTTTTTTCTTTCAAACTTAATTAATTATTCTTGTGTATAAACTACCCAATGATTATCACTAATTTATTCAGTAATTTTCTTCATCTCTGACCGAGAGAGGTATTCTTTATATTCAATAAATTTTCTAATAGATTCTTCTATTTGAGTACCTTTTAATTATCACCTATAACTCTATCCAAATATGGTCTTCGAGGGTCTTCATGGTTCTAGGAATTGATGTGTTTGGTTCTTCTAAGTCATCATCTAGTATAAGGTAGTATGTTTGGTCATTTAAAGGAGATTTAACATGCAAATTAGAAAAATGCTAAGAGGTCAAATATGCAGTTTTGATTTTAATATTTTTCATATCATCCTCAAGGTATTCAAAAGATGTTATATATTTTTTGGACATATCTCATAAAATTTGACATTAAATGATTCTTCCACATTATTAATTATTTTATTGAAGACTAGATAATATTTTAAAGAGGTATAATAACCTTGTAAAATTAATTCATGACTTTTAGGTCCAATTTTTTTTATATTATCTCTTGTAATATAAAATAGACATTATATCCAACAAATGAAATTAATTTAACTTTGGTTTTATATCGTTATAGAATTCCTAGGTAGTCTTCTTTAAAATAATTATTGTTAAAACCATATGGAATATATAACAGGTTGTATAAACAAATTCTACCAAAAAATAAATATGTAAACCATAATCACTAAGCATTGTCCATAAAATTTTATATATACGTTTTTCTCCTTTAAATAACACCATTTAATTGAGGTTTTTCACTTGTAGGTAAATTTCATCTATAGTAATATTGTTAACAACAGTCTAAAAATATTTTTTCTTAAATTCATGGCCACAATAACTTCTCATGTTTATAATGGTATGTCTACTATTGTTCTCTACAGTTTTTTCGTACTTTAAAAAAATTGAAGAAGACTCACTTTTATTAGTTAATAAAAACACCTCATTTAATATTGAAAATTAATCAATAATGACATAAGCATAATAATTTAAACATAGAATAAAAACTCTAAAAGGTCCAAAAAATATCATGTGAACTAGTAATATGGGTCTATTTTTATAAAACAATTTTTTATTTTTATTTTTAAAAAATATGATTCTCTGCCATTTTTATAGGTATTTCACAATTTGTCTTTTTTGAGATTCATGTTTTTTAGATCCTTGTAAAATACTTTTCTAGTTATAATCCTAAGTAAGTTCACATTTCAGTTACATAGACTTATATAACAAAATAAATATTATTTAGGAAATTCATTTATCTAAGAAAAATTTTGAGAAATAATTAATTTAAATCTATATTATTGTTGACGCTCCTTCCGTCACAGAATCTAAAGATCAGAAAAGGGGAATATCTGAGCTCAAAGTGATTCAACCTTTGAAGAAAACATCAAAAATCGACAAAGGCATGAACAAAGGATAAAAAGCAACTGCACCGCGCAAGTTATATCACTGTCGCGCAAGTCCACTTGCGCGACGCCCTTATGGTCGCGCAAGTGACTTGCGCGAACTAAGTGATAACCACCCGGTAACCGCCCAGGGCCTGCTTTTGCCTATAAATAGACCCTGTGGGCCCCCCATTCGAGAGGATCTTTTTCCAAAAACTCGGATTGAAACTCCCGACGCCCAAGCCTCTTCTCAAAGCTTCTGGAACACTTCTAAGGTAATTTCTTACCTAGAACGGAAGATCTAAAGAGAGGGAGGAAAGCCTAAGTGTTGAAACGCATCAACACTTGCACGCCTGAGTGGCCAGCCCTTAAGGGAAGTGGTCACACTTGCGCGCCGCCTTATTCCTTCGATAGAAGTTGTGCATCCCTTTTCTGGGAGAACCTCAAGAGGATTCTAAAGGCTTTAATAATGAGTCGCTCAAGTATTTTAATGCTGGTTGAAAATCGCGCAAGTACCCCACATGCCACGCAGGTATATCTGCGCGACCAATACTTGCGCGCTGCCGCAATACCTGCGCGCCTTCCAAGACTTGTGCACCCCTTCCTTTTTGGGTGCCTTTTCTGCCCATTTCACCCCTCTTAAGCCATTTCACCTTTCCTATTCAAGATTCAGTCTTCAAGATACTCTTCAAAGCCATTTATGGCATGATTTCTTGATTTGACTTCCTTATCTGAAAGGAATTCGGTGAAATATCTCTCAAAACCTAGTGATTTACACATCTTTATGTCACCAAAGATTGAGAGTTTATTCATTCAACCTCATCCTTTAAGATGAGATAATCCTTAACCTGGGTCTCCTTTTCAGGAATAATCCCCAGTTATAAGTCCTTTAATCTAGGCATCTTCCTCAAGAGTAAGTCCCAAATTCTTAAAGTTCCCAAATCTGGGCATCCTCCTCAGGAGTAAGCCCCAAACCATAATTCCTTAACTCGGGCATCCTCCTCAGGAGTAAGCCCCAATCATAATACTTTAATATGGGCATCCTTCTTAGGAGTAAGCCCCAAGTCCTCTAATTTTGGGCATCCTTCTCAGTAGTAATCCCCAATCTCAAATATGGGCATCCTTCTTAGGAGTAAGCCCCGAGTCCCTTAATTTGGGAATCCTTCTTAGGAATAATCCCCAATCTCAAATATGGGCATCCCCCTCAGGAGTAAGCCCCAAACCTTAATCCCTAACCCGGGTCTCCTTTTCAGGAATTAGTCCCAGTCATAATTATGGGCATCCTTTTCAGGAGTAAGCCCCAAGTCCCTTAATTTCTATTTAACTAGTCCTAATTTTCATTTGATCTGGGATTCCTTCTCAGTAGTAAAACCCAGTTATCAATCCTCTCCTAATTTGGGTTTCCTTTTCAGGAATATGTCCCAAGTTAGAGTATTCAAATCTCCATAAAGCATATATACCTTTATGGACCCTGTTCCTAGATTTTCTCCCTAAAAGTAAATCCTAAACCTTCATCTATCTGGGCAGTCATATATACATAAGCCCCAAACCATTTATTATGATTTCATCTTTCATGGCACAATTGTCTCATTTTTACCAATACCTCTTGTTTCTCACACCGATTATGACTCACGTGAGCTTAGAGTGTAAAAGTAATTATGACATCCTTATTTGAGCCATCAATCATAAACGTCATACTCCCTTACTCGAACTACGTGGGTTCTGATTCCTTTTCCAAAACAAAGGATATGTAGGTAGCCCATTTATGGGTTCGATCCCAACTCTAAAATAATCTATGTCCTTCTGAATGACGATAAACTTCAAGTGCCCCACTATGTGGCTTTAAAACCAGCCTGGTCATGATAATGACCAAGAGACTTTTATATAAATGGTTTTAAGGATACCATTGACCAAGAATCTCTAAATAGATATAAATGATTCTCTATTGATGAAGAACCTCGAATACATATAAAAGATTCTCTATAATTCTTACATATTTAATCATTGATTGTTAATACTAAAGGAAAGCTCATTTTATACTTGGTAATGTAATAAGGATTCACGAACATAACTTAAATCTATAAAGAGAGTCCCGGAGTAGAAAATAATTCCCCTCAAAAAGGTGTGATGATTTCGACCTCCCATCCTCTCGACCAATGAAAATTCCTAAGCCTCATCAGTCCACAAGATAATGAGCGCCTACCTTTGGAAAGTAGGTCCAAACGGATGTGGAATCATTGGATGTTTCTGGTTCTACTAACAAACCTGCTAGAAACCGATCGGAACATTTGAATCTCCCGTCCAGGAGGTCATCCCCGAATTCCGTGCGAAACAAAAATGGTGAACCCGATGTGAATCCTTAACCAAGTTAAAATGATGTTTTAACTATTTGTTAAGCCCCTATTTAAAACTCAATAAGAGGGATAAAAAAAACAATCATTGACATATATGCTCATCCAAAGGATGAAGAGGCTGAATTTTATCTTAATTACGTCTGTTATATCAAACATGCACTCTTTTCCAAGATCTTATGTATTTCCATAATGGCTGCTCTCAAATTCACATCTGTGAATACTGCTGCTGCAAATACCACTGCTGCTATTCCTACTGGATCGTCATCCGCTCTGAGGATGACATCACCTACTCAGCGTCTTCAACGCTGGGTATCAAATGCGCTGGATAAGGAGTACCGTCAACACGGTACCATCCCAACTCTGGAGGCTGCCCGACAGGCCCTCCAAGTGAACAACTCACACAGGTCCTCCGGACAACAACGACCAGTGATCAAGAGGCAGGCGGTGCTGACTACCGTCTCCAACCGTTTCGGGTCGTTATCCCCGGAACACAATTTCCATTCACTCCCTTACTTTGAGGAAGTGAATGAGCAGGTCCCTCAGGGCCTTAATTCAAAAAGACAGGAGTCCTTCCCGAGGGCTCCCATCAACAATCGCCGCCAGACTCGTGTGGTAGTGCGCCCTCAACATGATGAGGGTACCGACTCCAGGCATTCAGCTCAGGTTCCTCGAACCCGAGCAGGCAAGATGAACCGCCAGAGATGGAATCCAGTTAACAATGGGCAGGTTATCATCCCTGCCATCTCTGGAGAAGTCCACCAACCTAACTTGGTGGAGAACAACGAGCAAGAACACACACCTGCCCATTTTAATTCCGCTGTCCAGCAGACTCATCTGGTAGCATCAAGCCAATCCCGCCAGGCAATTCCGGCGGAGTACTATAAGCAGGAACATACACCTGCTTATACATCATCAGTTAGTCAGCAGGCTCGTCTGACTACATATGATGGATCTCGTCAACCACGTTTAGCGAAGTGTAATCAGCAGGCATATACACCTGCTAATACTAATCAAACCTACCAACAGTCTCGCTTGGTAGCGCACGGAGAAGTTAGTCAGAAAGCCCCGACGACAAACAGGAGGCAGACTCAACTCTCTGCCTCCACACATGAGTACTGTCAGGATTCACTGACAGGAAAAGGAGGACAGGAGTAGGCACATACACCTACTCCAAACCCGGAATGGACGTATATTCCCGTTCCGGCGGCTGAAGTCACCAAACATATTTTGTCAATGGTGAAAGGGTAGAAGAAAATTCCTGCTCATATTCTGGATGCTTGTCAGGATATCATAACAGCTTCAACATCATCTCAGGGACAGACACATAAATCTATCCCTAGCAGTGGAGTGACACATCAACTATTCACTCTGGAACAGACACACACATCTGTTCCAGTCCAAGAGGGTTATGGGGCATACTCCCCATATCATACAGACAACCAAGTCAGGAACATACACCTGATTTGAGTGGAGATCGTCAGCCTAACCTGACCATATTTCCTGATCAGGCACATACACCTGCTCAGAGTAACCACATTCTTCAACAAGTGGTTTCCAAAACGAGTAAGAAGGCATCTAAGAAAAAGATCCGCCCAACACAGTCAGGAGATCAAAGGACAATATGTATCAAGGCCTTGCTCGATGCTGGAGTTCTTGAAGCCCTCAGACATTTATCTGTTGGAATTCAAGGTTATACTCCCTCAGTTCCCAATAACGGGAACATTAATTCCGAAAGTCTTCAACAGACACTTCCTCATGAAGGCTTGCTTCATGAAACTTCGGTCAATCTTGAAGTTTCTTCTTCAGATGAGAGCCACAAGAACCCTCTGTGTGGTCAGAAGACCAAGGAGAAAGAGATATCATCTTTTGTTGTAACCCATTATGGTGGTCCTCCCCATGATGATGAATTTTGCTGCGAAAGTCCTCTCCACAGTAGTGATTCACATTGCCTGGAAAATACTCCAGTGGACAATGTAGGGCCGAGAAAGCCCTCTTATCTTGAGGAACTTGCAAATGCGAAACCAGTCATGTCTGATGCTTTATCGCTAGAAAGTGAAATACTTTCTCAATTAGAAGATAGTCCAGGGTGTAGGTCATTCTCCAAACCACACCTATGTCATGCATCTTCTAGTTTGATCAATGATCTCTCTACCAATCTTGTTGA
This sequence comes from Viscum album, assembly GCA_963277665.1. Lineage (NCBI taxonomy): Eukaryota > Viridiplantae > Streptophyta > Magnoliopsida > Santalales > Viscaceae > Viscum > Viscum album. The sequence goes on from OY728166.1 coordinate 192,460,776, forward strand.
ATCCGATGAAGTAACAATGAAACACCAACTCTGGTCAAAACAGGTAGAATAATCTTCATTTAATGATAAAGAGGAAATGCTGAACATGAGAAAAAAACTGGAAAATAGTGAGGTACCAGTCATGTTTTGGCCTTTGGCTGACTCCCAGTACGACATTCAAAGATGTTGACGGATGATGGAATCCATGATATTCATCTAAACATATGGAAAACTCTTTGTCAATTGAAGAAGAAGGTATTATCTTATGATGAATATGAACATCATCTTAAGATAATAGAAGGGCTACAACGTCAGATTGATTTGGCATCTCTATCAGTCTCTTGGTATCCGAAGGCTGAAAAGCAGCAGAGAACCCTTCAACGTTCATGCCTTGGCGCACTAAGAAAATTGCGTCAGTTAACTGCCAATGCCCCATCTGGTGTTCATATCAGAGGATGGGGTGTTCACAGAGCACTACATTTCACACTGCTTTCCAGTCAACAAAGCCCGCCAAAAATGGTCTCATGCAATGTTATTGCCCATGGCCGGCCACAGTCAATGGGCTTTGTTCATAATCAAAAGCTTGCTCAAGAACAGGTTTCAACTAGTTCCTCTCAAAATCAAGCATATAGAGAACAAGTTATTGAATTTCTCCTACATCAAGCCGGAGAGAATATTTCACAAGCCTCTCGTATGGAGAAAACACGTCATCAAATGACAGAAGTTTCAGAAATCATCCAACGGTCTGTTGAACCAGGTGATAAAAGTGGATACAGGATAATGCATCCAGCTAATTTCCGAACTAAGATTCGCATGATCAAGAGATTTTTTAAGAGTATCTCAGACGTAGCATGTCAAGAGCCACCCCAGCTTGTCAGACTGAGGACTTCTTTAAACCAACCCTCATAGTCAACAAATGGGATTCGAGGAGTTGAGCGGAATCAGCAGGAACATCCCCAGTTCACAAGACTGGGGACTCTTTCAAATCATCAATCCCCTCCTCAAAGAATATCGGTCTTTTCTCAATTGGGGAAGAAGCCCCAAGAGGAATGAAGAGCCAAATTATGAGGATATTCCCTCCAAGTTATAGCTCGTCATGAAGTTCCTAAAATATTGAATCAACAAAAGGCAATGTCTCATCAAAGACATGAAAGAAGACAATATCACAGAAATGTTGATAGAAGAGATGTGATGCATTATGCATCAATCAATGTCATCAATGCCGTTGTTGCTAATCCACCAGAGGAGGTTCACTCAGGGGACTCAGATGAAGAGCGTCCTGCTCAAGAAAATGTATGCACCGATACAAATGAAGAAGGTGTGCGTACACGAAGTCAAAAGATTACTCAGAACCTAGGTAATCCACTTCCTTCTTTCCAAAAAGTATCCATCAATGGGAAGGGAAAGAATCAGGTTACATATCCTTCCTCTGGAGAAGGTCAATCGCTCTCATTAGAGCAAACGTTTTCACAACAGGAGGAAGAAATGAAAGAATTAAGAAGGTTGAATGCAGAACTACTTCAGAGTAGTCTTCTTCTTAAGAATGCTGAAGTCTGACAGCTGAAGGAATTTGTTGTAACTACTGAGATGGATCAGGAATATCCTCCTTTATCAGTACACCCTCAGAAGTCTAATCCTATGGGTCAAGTGCGACAATGGTTGGCAACACTACCATCAGTTGAATCACCAACCACCACGTCTGTCCAAGCTCCATTCATTACACCTACCCAAAAACAAGTTCAACCGCATATTTCTCAAAAGTTGATAACTACTATTGAGTCATTAACAACTCAGTTAGAAACTATGGAAGGGAAACGGGCGCAAGTTCAAACTGAAAAGAATGTTTACCCTAAATGGGTAGATTCAATTTCTCCTCCATCCAGTTTTGGAAACCCTGTTTTCCCTACTTTCAATGGATCAGGTGACACTGAACAACATTTGACACATTACATGTCTTGTTGTGATCCTATGATGGGAACTCCAGAACAGCAAGAAGCAGTGAAACTCAGATGCTTCGTGCGAACCTTGCAAGAACCAGCTTTTGTCTGGTATACAAGCTTGAAATCCTGGTCAATCATAGGATGGGAGGATCTTCGGCAAAAAATTCCTTCTTCAGTTCAGCTCAACTTTGCCAAAAACGACAGTTTTCGATCTTACAAACAGCAAGAAAAGGGAGAATGAAAGAGTCTCTGATTTCATTGCTCGCTAGAAGGGATTAACATATTCCCTGAGTTTAGCACTTCCTCAGGAGGAACTATTGCCAATCTGTGTGAAAAATTTGCGTGACGAATTATGCACACCATTGATCCCTGTGAAATACACAGGAGGGTTTCGAGACCTTACTTCAATCTCTCAGCAGATTGAAGATTCCCTTATACAGGCTAAGGTTAAATCTCGTGTAATTCCATCAGCTCCAGGAAGGAGAATGGGTAAAGCAGAAACTGCTACAGTTATGCTTAAAAAAGAACCTGTACCTATTTCTACTTCAAAACCTTCATCTTCTCGAAGGGCTCCACCTCCTTAACGCCAAAAACAAAGGCCATTTCGTTCAAATGATCAAAGAGATCAACGACGAAAACAATTTGATGATTTGAAGAGTAAAACATACTCTTTCCGAAGTGATCAAGTTCCTGGTTACTTCATTTCAGCTCTGGAAAATAATTTGGTTCAATTACCAGTGCCCAAGAGGCCAAACAAGGAAGGAGATGAAGACCGTCCCAATTATTGTCCCTTTCATCAAATGTTGGGGCATCCCATCCAGGAGTGTTTTGTCTTTAAAGACCTCCTGCAAAAGATGGTCGACTTGGGACAAGTCAAGTTGAAAGGTTCTTCGACTCAGATAGCATGTGTTAATGCTACAGTTCCAGAGGAGGAAGGTGAATGGAAAGAAGTCAAAAGAAGAAATGCATAGAAATATGATGATTGGATGGTCAGAAAGACAATCAATCGGACTCATGCCATTTTGCGAACACAATTAAAGAAACCAATTGTGTCTTCTACTATGAATATTGCGGTAAAACCCTCTTCATCAGAGGGAAAATCCTCAAAGAAACGGCTAGATTCAAAGAAGAAAAAAGAATCAGAAGGTGATGAGTATGTGTCAAAGCCTAAATTGTCTTTGACTCTGGAAGACTTTATTCCATCTACTTCAAATCCATGGGCACCGCCCCACCAAACGGCACAGCCTAAACAGGCTAATTAGGCAGAGTCTTTATCAGACGAAGAGTTAATCTTTGGTTCTGTTAATATGATTCAATTAACAGATCCATATCCCAGTCTTGATGAGCCTAAATTCCCTGTATCAAATAAGGGAATCCAAGGAAGTTCTAGAGGTTCAGGATACAGGGGAAGACATGGATCTTTCCAAAGCCACTACTCCAATTCTACCCCTGCTAGCACTGTGTATGCAGAAGAAACTCGTGGTAGATCCCTTCAGCGAGCTCAAAATGAACAAGCAAGTTCTTCTGCCAATGGCCAACTCAGTTTTGGCACAGTTATTTTGGAAGACCAATTAAAGATTCCATATTCTTTATCTCAGCAAGTAAATGGATCTAATCGGTCTAATCTTCCAAAACCAAGGATATTTCCCACTTCTATCCCAATACAAGATGCATCAGCTTCCAAAGCATCTGTTTCCAAGGTACCTTCTAAACTGCATATTCCTGTTGGGAAACGTAGACCTTTAGATCAAAAGTATGATATATTGAAACACTTGGCCCAATTACCAGCCAAGTTATCAATTTTGAATGCTTTGAATCTGTCAAAAGATCTTCGGGAAGCACTCATCGAAGCTTTGTCAAGTCCTCAGAAGTTTGAAGCTGAAATTGCTGCAGCTGAAGTCTATCACATAGAGAATAATCCTCCAGAATGCCATGCAGTGATATGTTTTACTGATAAAGATGAAGATGATGTTGTGTATGGGCACATAAAACCTTTGTACTTATCTGGCAAAGTCAATGGTGTAGATATCCGAAGAGCTTTCATTGACAATGGTTCAGGAGTCAACCTCATGCCCATTCGTACACTTCGTCGATTGGGCCTCACACAATCTGATTTATCTCTTTCTACCATGATGTTACAAGGATATGATAAAAATGAACAAGAACCACTGGGCGATGTTACACTCAGAACTCAGTTTGGAGATCTTGTATCCAATTCGGATTTCATGATTGTTGATCAAGACTCAGCTTTCAACGTCTTGCTTGGAAGACCTTGGCTACATCAGCATACAACTATTCCTTCATTATACCATCAATGTCTAAAATACTATTTCAATGGTCAAGTTGGAACATTGTATGGTGATAAAACCCCATTCAAGACATGTGAGTCTCAATACATTGAGGCAGAATTTTATCACATGAAGGGAAGAGAAAAATCTACAATGAAGGAAATTACCAAAGTTAATGCTCCATATGGTTTGGAGAAGATTCCAATAAATCCATTTACACATGAGAGTACAGATTATGTGTTACCTATCAGTCAAATTGAAAAAATAGGCCCAAATCAAAATACTCTTATGGAAAGATCCATAATGTCAATTACGGCAATCGAGCCAGACAACATGGGAGAAATTGGTAACCTACCAAACAGTGATGAAAGCCTAAGTGGTGACGTTTTCATTTCATCTACTGATGTCCAACAATTCTATACTTCGCCAATCAGGCCAGAAGAAGTTATAGCAACATCAGAGGTGAATAATGATGTCGATTCTCAATCCATCATCTCCTCTTTATTTCCCAAAGAAGACCCTTTATTATCAATAGGGTCGGAAATGGAAGCTTCTTCTTCAAAATGTGAAAATTTTGGCATCTCTTATGATCATGAGAATTTTGTTTTGTCATCTACTATGCAAGTAGAAACGGAAGAAATAGCACGTGATGAAGAGGAAGAGGAAGATCTTAGAGATGCTCCTCCAGCATTTGAAGATGGTATCTCTACCACTATGGATGAACTCAGAGAAGTAAATATGGGTACAGAGAAAGATCCACACCCCACTTTAATTAGTGCGGCCATGACCCTTGAAGAGAAAGAGATGTATATTTACTTTCTAAATCAAAATAAAGATATTTTTTCTTGGAATTATACAGAAATTCCTGGGCTTGATCCTGATGTTTCTACTCATCATTTGGGTTTACCAAAATAAAATCGAGGATTTAAGCAAGCCACGAGAATAACACACCCAACTTATGCTTCCAAAATTGAAGCTGATGTGGATAAGATGATCAAAGATAACTTTGTCAGAGAATTTTTGTATCCCAAGTGGTTGGCTAATATTGTCCCTGTAAAGAATAAGAACAGACAAATTAGGGTTTGCATCGATTTCAGAGATCTTAATCGGTATTGTCCTAAAGATGATTTCTCAGTTCCGATTACAAATCTCTTAATTGATGCGACAACTGGCTATGAAGGAATTACTTTCATGGATGTATATTCCGGATATAATCAGATCTGAATGGCCCCAGAAGATGAGTAATCTACATCCTTCAGAGCCCCTCAAGGTGTGTTTTGTTACCGGGTGATGCCCTTTGGTTTAAAGAATGCAGGTGAAACATATCAACGCGCCATGCATCGTATCTTCAAACCTTTCTTAGGGAAGTTTGTTGAATGCTATGTAGAAGATTTGGTGGTTAAATCCAAACAAAGTTCTAATCACTTGGCTGATTTGGAAGTCATATTCCACAAGCTTCGACAACATAATTTGAAGATGAACCCCTTAAAATGTGCTTTTGGGGTAACCTCAGGAAAATTTCTCGGCTTTTTTGTATTCCATCGTGGTATTAAAGTCGATCCTGAGAGGAAAAAATCAATCCTTGGTATGTCACCTCCTCAGAATTTGAAAGAATTAGGAGGACTTCAAGGACACTTAGCCTATATTCGGCGTTTCATCGCCAATTTGGCAGGAAAAAGTTTACCCTTTACCAAATTATTGAAGAAAGGAGTCACTTACCAGTGGACTGAAGAATGTCAAGAATCATTTGATGTTCTCAAGAAATACCTCTTGATTCCACCAGTACTCATGCCACCTGTTGAAGGTAGACCACTTATCCTCTATGTGACAGCTCTAGAGTGATCATTGGGTACCTTTCTCGCTCAAAAGAATGATGCTGGGAATGAAAATAGCCTCTACTATCTCAGTAGAACTATGCTTCAAGCAGAAACCCGGTATTCAAGTATTGAGAAGTGCTTCCTGGCATTAATCTTTTCAGTTTAGAAACTGAGACAGTACCTGCAACATCACGAGGTCCAATTGGTGTCTCACAATAATCCACTCAAAGTCATACTTAGTCGTCCAATGCTTACAGGACGCCTAGCAAGGTGGGTAGTTATTTTGCATCAGTTCTACATTCAGTATGTATTTCAAAAGGCAATAAAGGGCCAAGCTCTGGCTAATTTCATGGCTGCACATCCTTCAGTGGAAGACACATCTTCAAATATTGAACTCCCAGATGAGGAAGTTTTCTCTATTTAAGAGAATCCTCAAACATGGGAAATGTATTTTGATGGTGCTTCCAGAAGTCCAACAGGGAAGAAAATGGAAAATCCTAAATTCAACAAAGTTGGTTTAGGAATTGTACTCATATCTCCAGATAAGGCATTTTTACCTTATTTATTTTTATTGTGGGAAGGTGGTACCAATAATGAAGCCGAATACCAAGCTCTCATTACAGGCTTGGAGTTAGCGCTCCAAGCACAAGTGAATCACTTAAAGGTGAAAGGTGATTCAGACCTGGTAATCAAACAAGTCAATAGGGATTATGCCATCAGAAAAGAAGAATTAATCTCTTTGTATGATTACGTCAGAGAGTTAATGGTGGAATTCCCTTCAGAACCGACATTTTATTATGTCCCAAGATCACAAAATGCTCAAGCTGATGCACTAGCTAATATAGCCACAGCTCTAGCAGATCCAAATCGGGATGAGACAACCATCAGTATTGCCCACCGTCGTGCAATTTCACCTTATGTTTAAGCCCGAACAGAGGAAATTAATGAAATTAGTCCCATTCATGAACCGTATGGTCATACTATAGGATGGATGTTACCTATCAGGGAATACCTTCAAAATGGCACACTTACACCTGATAGAGCCGAGAAAGAACAAATCCGGCGACGTGTGGTCAATTTTACTCTTTATGATGGCCCAAACCACTTAGAGAAAATTCTCTACAAACGTGGTTTTGATGGAGTTCTCTTCAGATGCATTGATGGTGAAGAGACAATGGCTGTCATAAAAGAAGTGCATGCAGGAGTCTGTGGTACCCACCAGTCTGAACATAGACATTCTGATCAAATTCGAAGGCTTGGATACTTCTGGCCTTCAATGATACAAGATTGTGTTAATTTCACAAAGAAGTGTCATTCATGCCAAGTATATGCCAACTTCATTCATCAACCTTCAGAGTTGCTTCATACAGCTAAATACTCGTGGCCATTTGCCACATGGGGAATGGATGTGGTGGGACCTTACCCTTCAGCTACGACCAAGCAGTTTAAGTACATTCTTACTACTACTGATTTCATTTCCAAATGGGCAGAGGTAGTACCTCTCAATGAATTCAGTTCTAAATGCATTGTTAGCTTCATCAAGTCTAACATCATTACTAGATTTCGTGTCCCTCATACCATATTGACGGACAACGGCACCAACTTCTGTTCTTCTGAGGTGAAGAAATTGTATCAAGAATACCACATTAAATCCAACCATTCATCTCGGTATCATGCGGCGGCCAATGGCCAAATAGAATCCTTTAACAAGACTCTTTCAAATATACTGCAAAAGATGGTTGATAAAGATAAGTGGTCATGGCCTGATAAACTCTTTCATGCTTTATGGGATTATCGGACTACCACCTGCAATGCAACGCGGTCAACTCCATATTCGTTGGTATATGGAACAGAAGCAGTCTTGCCAATTAAAGTTCAATTTCCCTCACTCAGAGTAGCCATTTGTGATCAGTTATCTATAGATGAGAAATCCCAAAAGCGATTGAATGAATTGGAACGGTTAGATGAGAAAAGATTGTGCACTTTTCACCACATGGGAATCTATCAGAATCGAATAGCACGAGCTTTTAACAAAAAAGTTCGTATTCGTTCATTCAATCAGGGAGAATTGGTATTTTCTCAGAACTCCAATGATACCAGGAAAGAAACCTCCCAAGATTGAGCCAAAATGGGAAGGACCTTATTCAATACATAAGATCTACTCCAATGGATCTTATTCATTAATCTCAATGGATGGAGAACTCATCACGACTCCAACCAATGCCATATTTCTGAAGAAATATTTTGTATAAACACAAAATATGGTCCCCAGAACCAAGATTCTTACAATTGGTTCATACAGTAATGGTTCAGTATGACCTTAAACTGCAACTACGTCCAACATGACGTTAAACTGTAGGAAAGTCCCTTATGTCCGGAAAGATGTTAAACTATATAAGAACTTAAAAGTCGAGTATGAATTTAAACTGCATCATCCATGGTCTATGCATATGACCTTAAACTATTTTCACTTTCGTCTAACATGATGTTAAACTGTAGAAAAGAACTTGTTCCCGCAACATGACACTAAACTGTGCATCACCATTTCGTCCTTGCTATATGACATTAAACTATACAGCAATGGTCCGGTATGACCTTAAACTGCAACTTCATCCCACATGACGTTAAACTGTGAAAAAGTTCCCTAAACCGTCCAGCATGACCTTAAACTGCATCATCCCTAGTCCATGCATATGACCATAAACTATTTGCAAGTCCCTTATGTCCAGCAAGACGTTAAACTGTGACGTCCTAACTACATGACGCTAAACTGTATAAAAGTCCCTTACATCCGGAAAGACGTTAAACTATATAATCATCAAAGGTCCAGCATGACATTAAACTGAACCATCCACAGTCCATGCATATGACCTTAAACTATTTGCATTTTCATCCAACATGACGTTAAACTGTAGAAAAGAACTTGTCCCCGCAACATGACACTAAACTGTGCAGCACCAGTTCGTCCTTTCTATATGACATTAAACTATACAGCAATGGTCCAATATGACCTTAAACTGCAACTTCATCCCACACGATGTTAAACTATGAAAAAGTTCCCTAAACCGTCCAGCATGACCTTAAACTGCATCATCCCTGGTCCATGCATATGACCATAAACTATTTTGCAAGTCCCTTATGTCTAGAAAGATGTTAAACTGTGACGTCCTAACTACATGACGCTAAACTGTATAAAAGTCCCTTACATCCGGAAAGACGTTAAACTATATAATCATCAAAGGTCCAGCATGACATTAAACTACACCATCCACGGTCGATGCATATGACCTTAAACTATTCTCACTTTCATCCAACATGACATTAAAATGTGAAAAAAATCCCCAATGCATCCAACATGACGTAAATGGTGTGTTATTTTGTCCTTACTGCATGACATTAAACTGCACAGTCCCCCTTTCGTCCAATATGACGTTAAACTGTATTGTCCCCATCATCCTAACTACATGTCGCTAAACTGTAAAGAAAGTCCTTGATATATCCTACATGACATTAAACTATTATTTTGTCCCTGCTACATGACACTAAACTGTGCAGCACCAATAGTCCTAACTTCAAGACTTTAAACTGCATAGTCCCTTCATATGTCCTACATGACATTAAACTATGCATCATTAAGGTTGTTGTTACCTCTTGTTTCTCACACCGAGTATGACTCACGTGGGCTTAGAGCAAACATCAACCATACCACTCTCTTTGGGCCGCTAACCATGTGTAAGTCCCAACAACATTTTTATTAGATCGTTGTCCCCAAGAACAACTTGATCATTAATTCATTCTTTAATTGAACTACACAGACTTTGATCCTTGCCCTCCAGGCTGGGTATGTAGGCAACCTCCTAGGGTTCAATCCCAAAAACAATCTCTTCATATCGGTTCACCACCATTTCATATGATGTTGATTCGTGAAACCGCCCCTGGAATCAATATCTTTACATTGATTCACTTTCGTCCTTGTTATATGATGTTAAACTATGCAACAATTTTGTCTGGTACGACAATAAACTACAATAATCTTTGATTTCCTCATTTGAGAGAAAACTAATATTGACATTGATTTTTCAATCATGTTTTATTTCAAAAGACTACGTGCATACATGGCAATGCCTAAACTTTTTATCTTGGGTTAAACCATCATTGTACTAAAGTCCCCTTTCACCCTTCACATGTACGAACCAAATTTGTACAAAGGGTAGTTCAAGAACTACGTGGACTTGATTCCCATCCTTATGGGATACGTAGGAACATTCGAGTGTCCCTCGAATCCAGTCCCAAATCTTTTGGGCCTAACCCCAAATTTCACTTTCAGTCCCTTAGCTGAAAAGTCCTCATGGAAACACACACTATGTATTCATTATTATGGTCTGAAATCTATGACCCTAAACTAAGATCTCTCATATTTTCGTCCTGCACGACGTTAAACTGCATTTCAAGAACTACGTATGGCTTAATTCTCATTCTTATGAGATACGTAGTGAAGTCCAAAATTTCAATTCAGGACCCAGCCACAACATGATTATGGTTATCATTGACCTATGTATCTCTATATACATTTCACAATACCCATATTTATGTGTTATAATCCTAAATTTTAATATTTTCAGATCTTCATAACCCTTTTCATGACTTCTAGTAACAAAAATGTCAAACTTCTGAGAATTATTTTGCTTGACTATGCAGCACGTGCCCATAGGTGGCCTTGCATAAACAGTCCACATAACAGACTTGTCATCCGAAAGATGCTATTTATTTGACCATGCAGCCAATGCCCTTAGGTGGCCCTGCATATTTCAACCCCCTAACGGGTTTGTTAAATAATGGTAACTTCATTCTTGGGAAGAATGCCTCTTTTGTCCTTATTTTTCGTAAACAACAGTATGTAGGGATCCGCAAAAAAAATAGCCATCCTTAACATATTTGTCTCATATCCTTTTTCATGATCTGAAAGTATTCAAGTCTATGGTTTATTCTTCTTCCCAACGTTTGGGTAAGACCTTCGTAGGAGTGATATTCATCCAGTTCTTCGATAATCTTGTCTGAAAACATCTTCTCCATATTCAAGTACCTCTTTCCATACAACAAACTCTATACTTTAGAAAATTTGAATCTCCATAAACTTTCACTGGCTTTTATCACTAGGAAAGTAAATTTCTAAGAGTTCTTTTGCCTGACTATGCAGCACGTTCCCATAGGTGTCCTTGCATAAACAGTCCACATAAAAGACTCATCAGCCGAAAGATGCTATTTATTTAACCATGCAGCCAATTCCCTTAGGTGGCCCTGCATATTTCAACCCCCTAATGGGTTTTGTTAAATAATAGTAACTTCATTCTTGGAAACTACTTCTTCTAATGCCTTTTAGCTCTTTTTCATATCATTCCTCAGATTCAAATATTCTTAAGCCATAGTTTACATTTTTTCCCTCATACTTGAGTACTGTAGTATGTTTTCAGATAAATTTTCAAGTAATTGAATCAATTTTAATCCATTTTGGTCAAATCTATTTCGACCTTAAACATTAGCCCCTTTATGTCCGGCATGCATTAATTTAAACTTCCCACAAAAGACAAAGGAACTCTGAATTAAGTCAAGTTGCAGCTCACTAAATATACATTTTTTGTATGATTTAGGTAATATGGAGAAATTAAAAGGTTCAAAGTTTGTAGGGTTATTTGTAATAATCATATTAAAAATCAAACTATGCTTACTAATCCCATTGTCTTAAGTAAATTTGAAGTAGGTAGTGAAAGAATGCAGGTACAAATGATTGAAGATGAAAGTGTTTTTCATTGATGCACAAGAGTTAGAAGGACATCCACAGACTGAAGTCTCTTCTCTTTTTTCAAGAATTACAAGAGACTTTCAACATAACACTTCATTTGATTTACGACATCCCGAACTTCATTAGCAACCACCTGGAATTCATTCATTCAAATGGATACAATAAGAGATGTAGTGATACTAGCTCTTCTTGGAACAATTGTAAAAGGATGTTCTTGAGTGTGGTTTGAGAAAATTTTCTGCTGATCAAACATTGACTCTGTTTCTGTCCAAGAGACTTGGAAGATGGATACATGGATTTAAGAATGGAACATTGGAAGTATAGAGCCATTTGGAGAGAGTACTCTTTTCAGATATTTCTCTAATACCATGTTTGTCTTCTCTCCACCAACCGGCAGTGGAAAACATTTCAGCCCATGGGTTTTCCATTTTCATATCTGCAAGGAAATGACATAGAGGAAGAACTTGAAAGTTAAAACCATTGCTGTTGCTCTTAATGCACAGCATAACCGAAATAGAGGAGTAGCAGTGCAACTGCTTCTCAGGTATATAATTGTTTGCATTTGGAACATTGACTCCTTGCAGATGACCATGACCATACAGAGGTAGATGGATGCTTTGTGGAAAGTTAGGATGATATTTCTTCAAGTACTAAGCCAAATCTAGGAGAGTGATGTTGCAGATATTATAGTAATCATGGCCAATGATGTTCATCATGTCATCAATCCGCTTGCTAGCTAGTTCATCAGCCGTTCCAATTCCCTTGGGAACCACTGAATCTGCACAAAAGATGAATAAAATAACTCTTAAATAGGTTTATTTTTCATAAAATTTGTGAAAGATTTCGAAACAATGGCTAAGGCATTAAGGCGCGCAAGTCTAAAAAATGGCGCGCAAGTATTCGTGTGCCGCGCTAGTTTTTGACGCGCAAGTATAAACCGCGCAAGTACAAATACCTTTACAGTAGAGCGACATCAAGGAAAATACTGGAAAACAGAACAACCTGCACGGCTAAGGTGAACTGCGCGACGAGAGCTCGAAGGTATGAAGTCCGGAAATCCGGATGCTTGTACGGAAGTGAGGCCCTCTATTTATAGACGTGGCCGGGACCCTGCGCGCCGTACCCAATGCACTCAAGGCCTGCGCGATGCGCACTTGCGCGCCGCCCTCTGTGCCCTGAAGACTTGCGCGCCCCCTTTTCCTTTGGATGTATTCAATTTCCTCAGAGTCAAATCCTCATTTCTCTACGGATCCAATTCTGAGGGGGGAATTTTGTTGACGCTCCTTCCGTCACAGAATCTAAAGATCAGAAAAGGGGAATATCTGAGCTCAAAGTGATTCAACCTTTGAAGAAAACATCAAAAATCGACAAAGGCATGAACAAAGGATAAAAAGCAACTGCACCGCGCAAGTTATATCACTGTCGCGCAAGTCCACTTGTGCGACGCCCTTATGGTCGCACAAGTGACTTGCGCGAACTAAGTGATAACCGCCCGGTAACCTCCCAGGGCCTTCTTTTGCCTATAAATAGATCCTGTGGGCCCCCCATTCGAGGGGATCTTTTTCCAAAAACTCGGATTGAAGCTCCCGACGCCCAAGTATCTTCTCAAAGCTTCAGGAACACTTCTAAGGTAATTTCTTACCTAGAACGGAATATCTAAAGAGAGGGAGGAAGGCCTAAGTGTTGAAACTCATCAACACTTGTGTGCCTGAGTGGCCAGACCTTAAGGGAAGTGGTCACACTTGCGCGCCGCCTTATTCCTTCGATAGAAATTGCGTGTCCCTTTTCTGGGAGAACCTCAAGAGGATTCTAAAGGCTTTAATAAAGAGTCGCTCAAGTATTTTAATGCTTGTTGAAAATCGCGCAAGTACCCCACATGCCGTGCAGGTATACCTGCGCGACCAATACTTGCGCGCCGCCGCAATACCTGCACGCCTTCCAAGACTTGCGCGCCCCTTCCTTTTTGGGTGCCTTTTCTGCCCATTTCACTCCTCTTAATCCATTTCACCTTTCCTATTCAAGATTCAGTCTTCACGATACTCTTCAAATCCATTTATGGCATGATTTCTTGATTTGACTTCCTTATCTGAAAGGAATTCGGTGGAATATCTCTCAAAACCTAGTGATTTACACATCTTTATGTCACCAAAGATTGATAGTTCATTAATTCAACCTCATCCTTTAAGATGAGAGAATCCTTAACCTGGGTCTCCTTTTCAGGAATAATCCCCAGTTATAAGTCCTTTAATCTAGACATCTTCCTCAGGAGTAAGTCCGAAATTCTTAAAGTTCCCAAATCTGGGCATCCTCCTCAGGAGTAAGCCCGAAACCTTAATTCCTTAACTCGTGCATCCTCCTCAAGAGTAAGCCCCAATCATAATCCTTTAATATGGGCATCCTTCTTAGGAGTAGGCCCCAAGTCCTCTAATTTTGGGAATCCTTCTCAGGAGTAAGCACCAATCTCAAATATGGGCATCCTTCTTAGGAGTAAGCCCCGAGTCCCTTAATTTGGGCATCCTTCTTAGGAATAAGCCCCAATCTCAAATATGGGCATCCCCTTCAAGAGTAATCCCCAAACCTTAATCCCTAAACTGGGTCTCCTTTTCAAGAATAAGTCCCAGTCATAATTATGGGCATCCTTTTTAGGAGTAAGCCCCAAGTCCCTTAATTTCTCTTTCACCAGTCCTAATTTTCATTTGATCTGGGATTCCTTCTCAGGAGTAAAACCCAGTTATCAATCCTCTCCTAATTTGGGTTTCCTTTTCAGGAATAAGTCCCAAGTTAGAGTATTCAAATCTCCATAGAGAACATATACCTTTATGGACCCTGTTCCTGGATTTTCTCCCTAAAAGTAAATCCTAAACCTTCATCTATCTGGGCAGTCATATATACATAAGCCCCAAACCATTTCTTATGATTGCATCTTTCATGGAACAATTGTCTCATTTTTACCAATACCTCTTGTTTCTCACACCGAGCATGACTCACGTGAGCTTAGAGTGTAAAGGTAATTATGACATCCTTCTTTGAGCCATCAATCATAAACATCATACTCCCTTACTCGAACTACGTGGGTTCTGATTCCTTTTCCAAAACAAAGGATACGTAGGTAGCCCATTTATGGGTTCGATCCCAACTCTGAAATAATCTATGTCCTTATGAATGACGATAAACTTCAAGTGCCCCACTGAGTGGCTTTAAAACCATCCTAGTCATCATAATGACCAAGATACTTTTATATAAATGTTTTGAAGGATACCATTGACCAAGAATCTCTAAATAGATACATATGATTCTCTATTGATGAAGAACCTATAATACATATAAAAGATTCTCTAAATTTCTTACATATTTAATCATTGATTTTTAAAACTAAAGGAAAGCTCATTTTATACTTGGTAATGTAATAAGGATTCATGAACATAACTTAAATCTATAAAGAGAGTCCCGGAGTAGACAATAATTCCCCACAAAAAGGTGTGATGAGTCCGACCTCCCATCCTCTCGACCAATGCAAATTCCTAAGCCTCATCAGTCCACAAGCTAATGAGCTCCTACCTTTGAAAAGTAGGTCCAAATGGATGTGGAATCATTGGATGTTTCCGGTTCTACGAACAAACCCGCAAGAAACCGATCGGAACGTTTGAATCTCCCGTCCGGGAGGTCATCCCCGAATTCCGTGCGAAACAATTATAACAATTAACATTCATAAAATTAGTGAAAATAAAATCATTCTTAAAATCATAAATATTACCAGAATTATTTTAAAATTTAACATGCTAACCATCACAAAAAATGGAAATACTAATAAGATTATATTTTAATCCATAAACATATAAAACATTATAAATTAAAATATTTTTATTGTTTTATGTGTTTTTAAGACCAAATATTTTTTCTATAACATTTTTCACTAAATGTGATGTGTTCACCATCAATGTTTACGAAATATTTGAAGCTTAAGAGGTCTCTAGTCATATTTCTAAAGCATAAACTATTTTGATACCAAAATATTTTAATTGAACTCTTCAACCATTTTTATTAACCATTTAACCAAGAAATTAGTTTAGTCCCACACTTCCCTAGGTTTAAAAAACGTTTTTAAATAATTCTTTGGGTATCAAAATTTGTTTTATAATATTATTAGTTATAGAATAATTTTTTAAAAAAAATGTTCTTCATAGTTTTAAAATGATTAGAATTGTTTCCATCTCTATAATACCCATACATAGTCCAAATTATAGTATTATTTTTAAAACTATGAACAAAATAATTTTTTTCAAACATAATTTTCTATCCAAACTGATATCCTAAACCATATCTAGATATATGTAGTTTTTGATTATCCAAAATCAAGTACACTGTATCAATTCCATGTTTAAGCTTATTAATATAATTTATAAGTTGTTCATTATCCAATATTTTGTAATTTTTATCCTTTAATATTGTTAAATTACTTTATTTTTTACACTAAATATTAGTTTTATCAGTAACAAATAATGAATGAAACTCCTTGAGATTTTTATATTTATACTAAATTTCATTCATGAGAATATAGTTGCGTTATTATAACTCTTTAATAATCATTTTAAATTCACCTAGAAAATCATTATTAATATTATATTTAATATGTACCTCAGATAATGTGGTCATGGAATGTATATTATATTTTTAACTTGCATCATATTTGGAATAGTTTGAATCACCAGAACTGTATTCATAATCACTCTAAGTGGTTTCCATTTCCTTATTTATTATTTTTCCTTTATTGTAAAACTTATTTTTATACTTTATCTTATGAAAGTTATCTTTAATGTGAACATTTCTTCCCATTCATGACAAGTTACTTCTCGAAATTTGTTTTCTTTCATCTAATTTCTTGTCTTGTTATATTTTCATCTATAATTTGATATTTTAAAAACATTTTCATTAGTTAACAATTTTTAAATCTTTTTACTAAGTTATCCATCTCTTCATCAATTTTTTATTCTAGTTCACTTCCAAATGTACTTTTATACATGATCACATCCTTTGATTTAATGTTATATATCTAAAATAATAAATATCTCTTCATTATTATAGTCTTCTTTATGTTCTTCTCAATACATTATCGTTTTCCCAAATAGTTCCTCTACTTATAGTATATAATTGTCACATGATTTTCTAATGGAAATTTCTATGCTTCTCCACCTATCAAGTAGACTACAGCGAAATATTAAAACTTTTTTTTTCATACATTGGTTGTCCAAGTGAAATAGATATATTTATGATCTTATTGAACCTATTGTACATTTTTGAAATAATTTCATCAGGTTTCATTCTAAAGGAATCATACTTATTACTATAGGTATTCATGCATATTTCGTTAACAAATAAATTTTCCTCATGATATAAAGAAAGGTTATACAAGATTTTAAATGTAGAATCACATATAAAAACTTTATTAAATTATTCTTCACCTATAAAACAAAATAAGGAATTCCTAACATTATAATTATAGTTATATTTAGCCTTATTTTTATTATTTTGGTCTTTCCTAAGAGATTTTGGTTTCTCATATTTATCCTCCATGTTTCCCCAAATATCAATGCTCACTCTCTGAAGATAAATATTAGTTTTATTTTTTGATTCTGAATAATTTTGGTTTTAAAAATAGGAAGGATAATTTTTAGAATATCCCTCAAGTATATAATGATCCATAACCAAAATATGTCAAAGAAGTCATATTAAATTAACAGAAATTGAGATATTTTCCTTAGAATATTATCAATGTCTCACACCAAAAAGATAATAAACATTTAAGGATAGTGATACTAGAATAATAGTTCTCCAATACAAAAATTATAGTCCTTATAGGATTATCAATAGGGGTTAATTAATATTCAAAAATAATAATTTCTAATTTGAAAATTATTTAAAAATCCCATAAATTTAAAATTAAATCAGTTTAGAAATATCATTGGTTTATATAATTTACCTATTTAAAATAATTTCTCAAAGGAAGTGATCAATAGATAGTTAAAACATATGAAATTATTTTAAATTTTGAAATTATTCTACTCATTTAAGAAATAAAATATATCACTAATAAATTCTAACTTGTATATTTCTCATTTCAAAACACAGTTTATAAAACACTCGATGAAAAATAGATTAGTGGATGAAACAAATAAAATTACAAAAAATATTTAAAAAAAGTGGTTCAAACTTAAATTGGAACCTATTACTCTACACTTGATAGTAAACCCATTTACAAGAAGGTTTATTAAAAATAATCTTATGCAGAACCTAGATTAGGTTAATTTATCCACAACCCTGATTGGGTATACCCACAAACAACTGTTCATATGAAATCTAGGCTTATAACCAAGTTAATTACATCATTATTTTTAGGGGATAAATGTGAATTAATGAAAATTAAGTTTATTTTAACACTCTTCTTTATAGTTCATGAGTATTTCTATGCTAATTTGTAGAAAAATATAAGAACAACTAAATTGTAAAGAAAAATAGTGAGAGAATGGTATAAAAAAATGTAATGAAACTCAATATCCAATAAAATTTTTCTTATCATCATGTTTTTCTTATCATTATGTGATCATCCAATAATTTTTATTTCAAATTAATTGATCATTTATGTTTTTTCTCAAATTTTCTAGTGATTTGTAGAATAATAAAGTGTTATACAGATTAGAAAGGTAATTTTATCGGAAATATTCTATCATTTTTCATGTACAATACATCCTACTATTCATATAATACTATTCTCTATGTATCCATTGAGAAATAATCCTAAATAATTCATCATACATAAAATACTAAACTACTCTGGAACATTTCTTAAATGATCTAAAAAATAGTTATTATAAACATAACCAAGGAAGGTTAGTACTCATGGTCTATCCTAGTTGGTGACATAAAATTGTGGTAGGATTCAATAATTTTGTGGGTAATCATTATAACAATAAGTCATCCGTTCATATGGAAGATGTGTACATAAATTCTATAAATACATACTTCTTTAAATAGAATAATTTTGTAGACATTTTCATTTATTATATGGTATGTTGTAATCAACATGTGGTCGATCAGTGAAATTGAAATATTTTTAGTTTATGTTAATAGAATGACAAAATTTATTGATCGTATTTTTTCGGTGAATTGTTTTCTTTGTGAGGTTGACTTATTACATAAAATAATTTTTAATCTATTTGTTTTAGTAAATTTTTTGTAATGTGTGGTCTATTGGGTTGTTATTATAATGCACTAAACTGGGATCCACTGTAACTAGTACCCTATACTAGTATGTTATATGAGTTTAGGCACACCTTCTCAAATGTCAACGGTTGTCGCCTATCAACAAGGTTCTAACAAGGCATGTAGATAGAATATACCATATTTATTAGAGTAATACATATTAGGTAAAATAAGTAATAAGGGAAATAATAATAACAATAAACATGAATTATAATTCAATTTCCCAAAACATTGTACTTTTCCAAAACCAAAATTAAAAGTACCAGGACATTCCATATAGTGCCAAGTGTAAAAAATTCCCAAAATAAATACAAGATGAAGAATACCAAAATTGTATATCAACACCATGTATTTTTCCCTCATACACACACATCACAGAGCCCAAAATCAACTATCTATCTTAGGTCATTATCCCTTGTCCTAGCTTGCAACCATGAATTATACTCATGTACCAAATGGTGGCATGAGTAGGGTGTGAGTACAACTCATTAGGGAATGACCAAAGGTGTATAATAAATATCAAGTCTAAAAAGTTGGGTATGAATATTTATATTATAAAAATATAAATAAAGGGAAAAGTCATGGTATAATCACTAATAGGTGTACATTATACTTTTTTATCATTAGTTCAATAAGTTACCACATTCATCAAATTATCTTCTTCCATGCCTGTCATATAGTTAGGCATAAGGGGAGTCATGTCCCCCACATTGCAATAACATTAATTTAACATAATAATATACATCAACATACCCTACAGCCTCAGTCCATGTGCATCAACTTACCTAACATCCTCAGTCCAGGTAATCATACCACTTTCATTCATTTGGGGCCTAGAGCCTCCATCTAAAACACTAATCCAAGAAATATTGTGGTTGGGACTATATCATCAGTATATCCTATATCATGGGAGAAAAATTATAAAATAATCCATTCAACCACTTACCCATTTTCACATGCCTCTCCAACCATTTTTCCCATTTACTGTTTAAATTTCATAAAACTTTTAACTCGTGCAAGTTAAACCATACAACCTCTTATCCTATGCTAAAAACCTAAACACATTTTTTATTAGTTTTGTTTTAATAACCCATCCATTATATCATGATAATCATAATTATCTTATTTTCTATCTCATAAACCCTTCAATTTAATATTTAAAAACAAATTTCCATGTTTATGGATGAGGTACTTCGTAAGGGTGTCCTTTATCCCGACCTAAATAACCTCAATGAATCCCAAGAGAACCCTGATATTTTCAATTCATAATTTAAACAACCAATTTCTCATTTAATTCCAAGGAAACAAAATGTAAAACAAGAGGATACCACAACAAAAACATATATACTTAAATTAGTGAATTAAAACTGTGGCCTAAACTTGTAGATCACATACATCATGTTCATAGACAAATAATTACTTAAAAATATCCCTTAAATTGAACTCAAAAAACCTAAAAATACCTGAATTATAAATGTTCTAGAAAAGATATGTTTATGGATTCAAAAGTAGAATGAAAACTACACAATTCCTCTAATGATAAAATAGAAGGAAGGGTAGTTTTAGACTCACCCAGACCATCGACCAGTAACCAATGAGACTCCAAAAAGTATAGAATCATGAGATAATAGTATCTTGGCCATTTGGAAGGTTTTGGTACAACACTATTTCTATTATTGAACAAAATAGGGGAAAATTAAGGTGAGTTTTCTTAAATCTCCAGCAGGAAAATGGTAAAAAGAAAATTTTTAAAGGTCTGCATGGTTTGTTCACATAGTTGGACAAACCATGCACTAACCATGTGGATTCGTCTGTCTAAGAGGACCATGTGTCGCACCATCTCCTGAAAAGCCTACATGGTTTGAAAACCCATGAAGTGTCCAATGAGGATGGCTCTATCCAAGCCTTCACGGTTTGTTCCCCTTCCATTCACAGTTTTAACAACCATACACCACCACACTATAGGGCACACTGTTCTAGCACATTGTTAGAAGTAATCATTCATCAGCCATGAAACGTATATAAGATGTCCTCATTTCCTCCTATTTTGTATCCCAATCCCCCAAGACACCAATGAGTATAATCATATTTTTGAGAAACATTTCATTAACCATTAAAATGGGAGTTAAACCAAAACATGAAGAAGAACACACTACATTAGAAGTTCAGGATCTCATAGTCATTATGTCAATTTAATATACATGTGGTCAATCGAATGGACATACATCCAATTAAATGTACATGCATTAATTCTTGCATAACTTATGTTCGATCCAATTATGAGTAATTATTTATCAAATATACTTTGATATCATACAACACATAGATCAATTATTAATATTAAATATGATTTGGGATCACTAAAAAATTAATTTATAGACTAATTTAACAAGTTATAGGAGAACAACAAACCAAATAGAAAAGAACTATAATACAAATCAATAAACACAAAAAAATAAAATATTAAAAATTGTAATTAAAAGAGAAACATCTAGATTACTAAATTCCAAATTGAATAATACATCTACCCAAAAAAATAAAACTAGAATATCTTTTACAATATTCATGTTACCATAAAGGTCATCCTCATTTCTAACTCACTCCATGAGAAATCAAGAGTCAGCGTAGGACCTGCTTAAAAAATAATGTCTACCAACATCAAGTGGAACAAGTGCAGTGTGAATGTAAAATAGATGAGAGGTTAAACACCATAGATTCCATTAATTTCTTTTCCAAAAGAAACCCATAAATTCTAGTTTGGAAATAAAGGTTGAACATTAGTGTGTATCTTTGAAATTAAAACAACAATAATATTTTTTAGAAACAAGCCCTTTAAACCCCAAATATATTTTAATGAAATAGATAAAATGTTTCTTTTAAATTTAAAATATCACCTTTCAAAATCCTACATTAAATACCCTTCATAATTACATAAGAAGAAACTCACAAGAAACTATAATATAAAACATAAACTAGTAATGCAAATTGAACTAATAAGGGAGAAATAAAATGTAAAATTGGCCAATGTTAGGATAATAATGACATAATAACACATTCCATTAAAGAGAATATATAAAATAAGCTCAATATAAAATAAGTATTAAAAATAGGTAATCATGGGAAGTTCATAAAATTATTTTTAGGCTATATTAGGCAATCTCAAGTTATAACTATCTTCCAACTTATTGATGCATTCAAAATATCATGACTAACTTTCTACTCAAACACTCCATCCCCAGTAGAATCGCACCAAATTCTAGGTACATTCCATATCAAGGGGGAACTAATCAATCTAATATGTAATATATTGAATCTATCTCTCATCCCTAAATAAGATTACTAAGATACCGATTATGATAGTAATGGGAGGTGAGGTATCCTTCACAAAAATATAACTTTTCGGAATCAACATAAACCAAACTGATCTACTATTCTGGCCTCCATACACTCATCTATGAAAAGACCCTCTTCAAAAATTAATAAATAACATCTCAACATAATTGAAAATTGGGGATTCTATAGAGAGTTACACATTTTAAAAAATTCATTTTAAAATACCAATTTGTCCTTCACATTTGAAAATAGAAAAAAATTTGAAAGAAATACATCCTTATTTAAATGAAATTTAAAAACTCAATGTTAGTGTTAGAAAATTTTATCATGGTTTCAAACAATCCTCTAAGTCATGTTTTAGAAAACCCACATTTGAAACTTATAGTATCTTGGAACACCCTAAGAGTGGAAGGGTGAATCAGCGTGAAAAATTCATATTTGAATGTGTTGGATATTTTTCTCACATTGGTAAGAACTTGTTATACCTATCTTATGAAAACATGAAATTATCGAACTCCCATATATAACAATAGAAACACAATATATCATTTTTACTTGGCTCATCACTAATGGGTAGTCCAAGTAACATATAACCACAGTGTTTCGGTCCTACTATAATCTTCTATGATTCACTGGATATTATATATTATAATTAAATATATATATATGGTCACATCATTATAGACACAATATGTTTAGATCAGTTTTAGGTATAGTATCCTGATTCCCTCATATCACATCTATCGACTCCCCCTTGATCACTACATTGGGTGAAGACTTTCAAATATTATCAACATGAAGGCCACATTAGTAGATTAGACATATATGAATGTTTTTATTAATATCACAGGACTTTTCATGAACCATATTCTATAATTAATTCCATTAAATGTGTTGTTCAACCAAAATAGATGTTCAAAAATTACTTTTTGCAACTCATTATCCTTTGTTTAATTAATTAGTTTTTCACCCAACTTTTTCACTCTCGTATAACCCCTCTATTGTTTAGAAAACCTCTATTTTTTCATTAAACTCATAATTTCATGTAAACTAGATTATTCATGAATATCACTTGGTCTTGAGAGACCAAAATTATTTTCTTCACAAAATTCTACTTCACACACTCTAGATTGCGTAGTCATAATTTATGCATCGCTTTCAAGAATTAGTGGATTCATATCTTCACTAATCATTAGTGATTCAGAATAGAGGTACCCAACAATATATATATATAAAATGACTCTTTATTCAACTACCCTTCACAATAAATTATTGATTCACTAAACATCATCGATTTGACATCTCCTTTGGCTCACAAATCCATCTATATATCGTGGGATCATGCAATATTGATTATCATCTAACTTCAATACCTCTATGAAAAAAATTTCATTAGCCTTATTTCAATGAGGGAACTCCACAAACATATTTTCAGACAACTATAGAATACTCATTCGACCTTTCACTCTACACTTATTTTTACGTGACAATCTTTCATTTTCCAAAACCAAATTTCTCCATCATAAAAGTTTTGGGCCCCAAAAATTTGGAAGACACTAGAAAACCACACCACCTACAACAATAGAGCCCCATGTGTGTATCAAATCAACTGTATTAATAATCCTAGTTTGGACTGATAATAAACAAAAAATAAAATCTATTTCAAAATATGAAAATCCATTATTCCAACAATCTCACCATTTTGGTTATTAATAATCTGTAGAAAAATTTAATAAAGCAACAACATCAATCAAAGGACTGATAGGAATGAAATAAAATATTCATAACTCTATGTCTATGTGATCAAAGACAGATGTATAAAAATGATGTTTCAAGGAATGATTCCATTCCTTGAGAGACCATTGACCTCAAGATACCACAGAACATCGACCTATCCTACAAACATATCGTGAAATATATTAATACATTAAATTTTACACATTATGCCCCTATGGAAATAAACTAAAAGAAACTATATTTGTACCTTAGTGGTCAAAAAAACCCGGGATCATATCTCTCTTATATACATGCATCAAATTCAAAAATACATTACAAAATTTAACACAAATTGGGAGAGGGGTTATATCATAACATCCTCATACAATGAGGTAGATAAACACTAAGCCTCAACTAATGTTTCTCAAACATGATTTCTACCAATGTATTAGTCAAGATATCATCCAATTAATCATTAGTTTCAAAATGATAAATTTTTATTACGCCTTGTTCAAAATTTTCTTGGATGAAGTGATATCTGATCTCAATATGTTTGGTACAAGAGTGTTGAATCAAATCTTTCATGATATTGATCCTAATATTGTTGTCTCAGAGTTTCATCATTGGTTATTTTACCACATCCCCAATGTTATTAATGTAACACCCCAGGTAAATAAAGAGTATGACATTTTTATATTTATCCATATTTGTGAATAAAATATTAATATTACCTTAAATGGGATGCTATGCTCGATGGTGTACCCAATATGAAACAACGAGTTTCTTGGGAATCTTACGTTGAACTCTAATAATAAAATAATATTATCCTAAATGGTAGTTAACGCATATCCGTTGTAATGGAGGGAATGTAAAAAACTAACTACAAAATGATTATATATGTTTCTCAAATATTTTTACTTTTTACAATAATTTTTAGAGGATTAAAAATGTGAATGAATCCAATTTTTAGGCATAAACATTCTAATATTCTTTAAAAGGTCGATTAACCACCTTTTGATGGCGAACCTCTTTTAAATCCACTTTTTGACAATTTTCTGGGTTATATTTGACAAAATAAAATTCTTCTTTAGAATCGGGACATCAAAATTTACATTATGTAATTTTTTTGTATTTTTCCGATAAAGTTCATTTTTAATGAATAGTGAAAAATGTTGTATTTTAATTCAAAAACTCTTTTTAATCTAATTTATTTATATGATTAGATTATCTTTTGAATTGGTTTTAAAGTTCAATTAGAATATATTTTTACCATTTAATCTAATAGTGGTCGTTGGAATTAATTTCATCTTGAAATTAGACTTAAGCTAGAGTCAATCTTTTGATACTTATTGTTTCTAAAAAACACGCTATTTGTTTTGACAGCGGGAATTAATTATTAAATTAATTAATGCAGCTTATATGTTTTGAATTTTTTAAAATAGACTTCATTTTTTAATTCTTAATATCAAATATAGCTTACGGTTATTTTTTGGTATTTTCCTGAAAAACTTCAATTTTTGATGAATAGTGAAACCATTAAGTGGTAGTTAAAGAAACTGATTTTTTTCATTTAAATGAAACTTTTCCACCTCTGTATTTTGAATTTCAAAAATCCGACATACATGGTTGTCATTAAGAAGTAAAATGCGGTTCAATGGGATTAAAACAATTTTTTGGTGAATAGTAACTTTTATGTTCTTAATCGCGATTAGAGGTAATTAGTGTAATTTAAGGTAAAAATAATGTTTTAATAATATGAAATGACCTTGAAACATGTCCTACCCTCATTAGATGTGTCATGTCAGACCAAGACAATCCATGGGTCAACTTGGGGGACCCCATGGAGCCACTTTGGTTGGAAAATGACATAAATACCTTTTTATTTAATGTCAAAGTAAAAATGACACAAACATGAAATGTTTTACTAAAACAATTTTTACATGGGGTTATACGAGTCATATTTTTGACTATAAATATTAATTGGAAATATAAAAAGATTTCCTACATCATAGTAGTTTTCTATTATTTTTATACATTAAATAAATTAAATTATTTATGACATCATGATGATGCAGCGATGACCTCATTATTTAACGATTTAAATAAAATGGAAAGATAATGTAAAATCTAAGACCTACACATGTCCAAAACCTATTTTATGGGTGGATTTAGAACCCTTATCACCTTATCCTAGAAACACATCAATTTGGGACCTTTAAAATCCGAAACTCATTCTAAAATAAAGTAACATTTCTTTACTTTCCAAGAGTGCCCCTCCTCTCCTCTTATAAAAGGCCCCCACCTCTACCTCCTTACCCACACTTCCAAAGCCTTTGGCTCGGCCAAACCCTGACAATTTTGTCTCTCCAAATCCCTCTATAACTCCTTAAGGCCTCACTTGGGGCATAATTCCTCCCAAGGAATCCTTTGAGCTCAAACCAAAGGGAGTTACCCGATTTTAAGGTAATGTCTTCACTTGTGTCCTTTTGTTTTATTTTGCTCCTCCAACCCCCTAAACTCTTTTTATTCATTTCTTTTGTAACAACTCCAGTATATTAAATATACTAGGATGTTGTTATAAGAATAATTCTAGCTACACTTACACACACCTACATCAAATGGTTAAAGAACATATTGTTTCTGTGGATGGCGAATTTCTGCCTCACGAAACGATGATTGTTCAACACTCATATAACACCTTAAAAGGTGGCCATTAAGATGTAACTATATTTATATATGATATATAATATGTTTATGTTTTACATAATCTTATGTATTTTTATTTTTTGGCATACCTTTATGGTTTCCATTGTGGGTAAACACGATAATTTCATTTTATGAAGTGCGGACTACCGCCCCCTGAAAGTGATTTGATTCGTTAATGCCATATGTGGGATGTATGAAGATTGTATTTAAAGTTATTATATATGATTTATGTTACATATAAATTATGAATATAATTCTGGAATTAAAATATAAATACCTCTCATTTAGTTTTAATTCCATTAATATGACATAGAAATGAAAGTAGCGTTAATGTGTACATACCGCTTACCGTCTCCATGAACGGTGCATCTCATTTCTTACCTCTAAATGATTATGTAATATTATAAATACATGTATATTCTGGATATATATGATATATATGATATCCAAATCATGAATATCATTCTGGATATAATGAACGTTTGACTGCATGAACAACATGTAATTGTAAGAAGTCCACTTTCGACTTAAGACCCAAATATCGACAAAACAAACATTATTAACATAAATGATTACATAATGTTTATAACATGGAAATAAGTGATATAAAAGGAATAATTAACTTTAAAAAGTTTCTTAAGAAAGTAGAAATTATCTCAAGTGTATTATTCAGGACGTTAAAGAATGATCGAGTCAAGTCGGACCCGAGGTAAGGGATCCTACTCCTCTATTTCTTTTTAAGTACACTTTTTTATGTCATTCCTTTTAAGATCATATTTCTTGTGATTTGGATGTTCTTTTATATTAATATTACTGTAATTTTTATGTTCATATGATGAGAGACCCTATTCTCTCTCATCAATCCATTTTGGATGTTTTGAGTGGCGCCGTTAGGCTGCCGAATTTTCATAAGAGATCTAACCTCTCTCTTTCTTTTTCAGTACTCTACTTTATGTCACTTATTTTAAGCTCATATTTGTTATGATGGGGGATTTTATTTTATATTACTCTTTATATTTTATTGTAATATTATTAGAGACCTTATTTGATCTCATCAATCCATTTTTGGAAGTTTTAAGTGGCGCTGTTAGGCTGCCAAGTTTTCGTAAGGGATTTTTCATCTCACTTTTATTCCCATGAGATTTATGCTACATTTTCCACAATTTCCTTTTAGTGGTGTATGTACTGACCATTATTTTACTCATTGTGTAATATACTTTCATTTATGAGTATTTACATCAATGTTTTATTGTCCTTCTTTCACGAGGTGTATGTTTCGAAAGTTACCCATGTCGGTAAGGGAACCTTTCACACTCCTCTTTTTAAAAGAATTATTTTGTTATGTCTTTTAATTCACATAAAATTATGTTGGGATATGTTATTATATATCATTACTGATTTAAATTTTATGTCCAAGTGATGAGATACCCTTTTTATCTCTCATCAAATCATTTACTGAATTTTGTAGTGATGTCGTTAGGCTGTCAAATGTTTGCAAGGGAACTTCTTAACCCAATTTTGATTCTTTGGGATAAGCTTTTACTCTTTGAATATATCGTTCTATGAATATGTGTTAATAAACTCTCATTGTTTTAGACTTAATATCCACTTATATTTGGTGTATTAGTTTGTCACACATAATTATGTAATTGATTTATCCTAAATCCAAGGATACCGTCTTTGTATGGGACTTTGTCTCAATATCCTTTCATTGAGGCATATTTTGTTTTATACAAAACCTTCTTTTATACGGTGTATAAACCCCTTTGAATTTTACGTTTATCCGAAAGGAATATTTTTTATACAAAGCGTTTTACTAAACGACAAAAGGGAATGTTTTTGTCGTGCGTATGCGGCGACAACGACTTCTCCACCGCCGTGACCATTATTTGAGTTTCGGCTTCCTCTACAAGCCATACCTTTTTTTAAAAGAAAAATAAATACCATGTTTTACTTTTCATTTATTTT
The DNA here is from genome assembly GCA_963277665.1 of Viscum album. Taxonomy (NCBI): domain Eukaryota; kingdom Viridiplantae; phylum Streptophyta; class Magnoliopsida; order Santalales; family Viscaceae; genus Viscum; species Viscum album. Next base: position 192,489,580 of record OY728166.1, read on the forward strand.
GGTATTGAAAATGGTTTTCATAATGTTTTTATATCAATGTGTTGTATTGATATCTTGTGATTAAAAAGTGGAAATGTTAGGATTCCTTTATGCATATTTTATGTGATACGATTATGTTATGGTTATTGGGAATTATTATGAAGACGGGTGGTTCCGTGATAAGCTAAGGGTGGGTGAGACCGATATAGTTCTCCAATTCATAGGGTAATGCGAATGAGTGAAACGTTAAGGTTTCTTCGAAGAGATTTAGGGAATATACTATGGTGGGTATTCCAAACGTAACCAAGAGGGTTACTCCCTAAGTAAGAATGTTATGAATTACTCAAGTTACCTTTATGTCTTATGATTTATATGATTTATTCATGATTTTATGGGGTATGTGAAAGTGCTTATGTTTTATGAGTAAAGTATGATTTCATTGATTCTTATGTGTACATGTACTCATGTTTCCTTTCCATATATTTTTATATCCCTTACTGAGCTTTTTATGCTCATCCCAAGTTTTTGAAATGTTTTTCACAGGTCAAGGGAAAGGTACATGATATGATTATAGTGTCAAAAAAGTGTCAATAAAGAATCCATGTTTTATTTTGAATATGTTTCCGTTGATAGGAAAAAATTGAATACTATATTTTATGTAACCACTTTTTTTAAATGTGGAATATAATGCAAGTTTTATGATCTAATTCTCTAAAACTCTAAACCTGAAAAGATCCTCAATGTGTAATCTTGTATTAACTCAAGATTAAGTAAGCTTTAAGGCTAGGGCCTTATAGTTGGCATCAAAGGTCGGTTTAGATAACTATAGAGGTTAGGGTATTCTCTAAGCATAAGTGACATTACCATAATGGTTAGGATTTCAGAAAGAGTCCTAGTTTTAGATAAAGTGAATGAGTATGTATATCTTAGTGTTTATCTTCCTCATTAGTACATGATGATTTTTTTGATATACGCACACTGACATTTCTGTTTTTAGTAAATGGATAGATCAAGCAGGCATCAAAGTGACAATGGGTTTGATGGAAACTGCGGTGGATCTCTGATTAAGAGACTGGATGAAATGGGGGATTCAATGAGGAATCTCGTGGTTGTGCTAATCCAACTATCAAGGATTCATGATCAACCACTTGAACCTTGGTGAGTTCTCTAATGCATCATGTACGAGATGAACAACTCGATGCGGAAGTTCAGGTAATAATTATAAAGGTAACCATTATGGTTTATATGATCCTTAATTTTTAGGTAATTATGGTTTACTCTATGATATGATGGAAAATGAAAGGCATGAGATAAACTTGAGGTTAAAATATGTTATGATCATTTTTTGAAGATTTTATCTCGTTTTAAGAATTATATAGTTTTGGAAAAAGGAAAACACACAGGCCATGTGACAACTCGTCGCGTTGGACAAAGCTACGGGAATCGAACCCACAACCAAAGTGCGACTGGTATATATCGCCTACCATTGGACTACGTGAAGTCCCTGGTTAGTTTGACTGATTCTTTTTAGTTATATGATTTTATGAATTAAGAGTAAGTTGATTTTGGGTTATCTATGGAAATTTATTAACCTATCATGGAGGATATGTGATTAGGTTAATTACTTTTCATCATGAGACATTAAGAGAAACTGATGTTGTTTGGAGATAAATGTTACGATTTAACTTGGAAGACTATGTGACTAAATCCTTCAAATATTTGGGTTTCAATATTAGTTTGGTTTACATTGATGAATTTTATGGACAAATTGTTTATCAAATGGTCCTCGTTGAACTTTGGGTTTTGTTGGAAAAATTTTGGAGATTAAGAATAGATTTTCTTTTTATAAAGGGTTATCCCTTTCTGGATTATCTGATCTTGTACTAACCTTTCTGGTTTTGGTTTTGGTTAAAGTATAAAGACATGGGAAGTATATAGTTCTCTTCTGTGGATTAGGTGATTCTCTAGAAGTTGATTATAGTACTCTTAATGTGAACAAGTCTTCCTAAATACTCGTCTTTTGGAGAAAATATGAGTTTGTGTAAGGAATCTAATAAAAGTTGAAAGTCAACATGATAAGTGATTATGTTTCCTTATGAATAAATTCTTCAATAAAACGTAACTTAAAACAAAAATGTTGTCTATTAACTTTTCCTACTGGGGAATCGAATACCGTTTAACCCATCACAAGTTTGTGATTTTGTTGTGGTTAACTTTCTCCTAAACATGTTTTCTATCACTCTCCATCAGAACATGACCCTATGATTTCTCCTCCATGTCCATGTTTTCCTAAATGGAATCCTAGTATGGGTTAACTTGGGCGACCTCTGTACTTATCTTCCTTTATTTTAAAGTGACTGTTTTACCGACTCTTGTTCTGATGTGAGACTTTCAAGGATGTTTCCAAGCTCAATTTTAAAATAGCGAGGACACAATTCCCAAAAGGGGGGAAGGATGTAACACCCCAGGTAAATAAAGAGTATTCCATTTTTATATTTATCCATATTTTTTAATAAAATATTAATATTACTTTAAAGGGGATTCTATGCTCGATGGTGTACCCAATACGCAACAACGAGTTTCTTGGGAATCTTACGTTGCACTCTAATAATAAAATAATATTATCTTAAATGGTAGTTAACTCCTAGCCGTTGTAATGGACGGAATGAACAGAACTAACTACAAAATGATTATATATGTTTGTCAAATATTTTTACTTTTTACAATAAATGTTAGAGGATTAAAAATGTGAATGAATCCAATTTTTAAGCATAAACATTCTAATATTCTTTAAAAGGTAGATTAATCGCCTTTTGAGGGAGAACCTCTTTTAAATACACTTTTTGACAATTTTATGTGTTATATTTGACAAAATAAAATTCTTCTTTATAATCGGGACATCAAAATTTACATTGTGTAAATTTTTGGTATTTTTCCGATAAAGTTCATTTTTTAATGAATAGTGAAAAATGTTGTATTTTAATTCAAAACCTATTTTTAATCTAATTTATTTATATGATTAGATTATCTTTTGAATTGGTTTTAAAGTTCAATTAGAATATATTTTTACCATATAATCCAATAGTGGTCTTTGGAATTAATTTCATCTTGAAATTGGACTTAAACTAGAGTCAATCTTTTGATACTTATTGTTTCTTAAAAACACGCTATTTGTTTTGACAGCGAGAATTAATTATTAAATTAATCAATGAAACTTATATGTTTTGAATTTTGCAAAATAGACTTAATTTTTTAATTCGTAATATCAAATATAGCTTAGGGTGAATTTTTGGTATTTTTATGAAAAACTTCAATTTTTGATGAATAGTGAAACCACTAAGTGGTAGTTAAAGAAACTGATTTTTTTTCGTTTAAACGAAACATTTCCACCTCTGTGTTTTGAATTTCAAAAATCCTACATACATGGTTTTCATTAGGATGTAAAATGTGGTTCATTGGGATTAAAATAATTTTTTGGTGAATAGTAACTTTTATGTTCTTAATCGCGATTAGAGGTAATTAGTGTAATTTAATGTAAAAATAATGTTTTAATAATGTGAAATGGCCTAGAGACATGTCCTACTCTCATTGGATGTGTCATGACCGACCAAAAGAATCCATGGGTCAACTTGGGGGACCCCATGGATCCACTTTGGATGGAAAATGACATAAATACCTTTTTATTTAATGTTAAAGTAAAAATGACACAAACATGAAGATGTTTTTCTAATAAAAATTTACATGGGGTTATACAAGTCATATTTTTTACTATAAATAGTCATTTAAAAGATAAAAATATTTCCTACATCATAGTAGTTTTTTTATATTTTTTAGACATTAAATAAATTAAATTATTTATGACATCATGATGATGCAGCGATGACCTCATTATTTAACGTTTTAAATAAAATGGAAAGATAATGTAAAATCTAAGACCTACACGTGCCCAAAACATATCGGATGGGTGAATTTCTAACCCTTATCACCTTATCCTCGAAACAAATCAATGTGGGACCATTAAAATCTTAAACTCATTCTAAAATAAAGTAACATTTCTTTACTTTCCAAGAGTGCCCCTCCTCTCCTCTTATAAATGGCCCCAACTCTACCTCTTTACCCACACTTACAAAGCCTTTGGCTCAGCCAAACCCTGCCCATTTTGTCTCTCCACATCCCTATATAAATCCTTGAAGCCTCACTTTGTGCATAAGTCTTCCCAAGGAAGCCTTTGAGCTCAAACCAAAGGGAGTTACCCGATTTTAAGGTAATGTCTTCACTTGTGTCCTTTTGTTTTATTTTGCTACTCCAAACCCCTAAACTCTTTTTATTCATTTCTTTTGTAACAAATACAGTATATTAAATATACTAGGATGTTTTTATAAGAATCATTAGAGCTACACTTACACACACCTACATCAAATGGTTAAAGAACATACTGTTTCTGTGGATGGCGAATTTCGGCCTCACGAAACGATGATTGTTCAACACTCATATAACACCTTAAATGGTGGCCATTAAGATGTCACTATATTTATATATGATATATAATATGTTTATGTTTTACTTAATCTTTTGTATTTTTCTTTTTTGGCATACCTTTATGGTTTCCATTGTGGGTAAACACAATAATTTCATTTTAGGAAGTGCGGACTACCGCCCCCTCAAAGTGATTTGATTCGTTAATGCCATATGTGGGATGTATAAAGGATGTATTTAAAGTTATTATATATTATGTATGTTACATATAAATTATTAATATAATTATGTAATTAAAATATACATAACTCTCATTTAGTTTTAATTCCATTAATATGACATAGAAATGAAAGTAGCATTCATACGTACGTACAACTTACCGTCTCCATGAACGGTGCATTTCATTTATTACCTCTAAATGATTATTTAATATTATAAATACATGTATATTCTGGATATATATGATATATATGATATCAAAATCATGAATATCGTTCTGGATATAATGAACCTTTGACCACACGAACAACATGTAATTGTAAGAAGTCCACTTTCGACTTAAGAACCAAATATCGACAAAACAAACATTATTAACTTAAATGATTACATAATGATTATAACATGGAAATAAGTGATATAAAAGGAATAATGAACTTGAAAAATGTTCTTAAGCAAGTATAAATTAACTCAAGTTTATTATTTAGGACGTTAAAGTACGATCAAGTCAAGTCGGACCCGAGGTAAGCGATCCTACTCCTCTCTTTCTTTTTAAGTACACTCTTTTATGTCATTCCTTTTAAGCTCATCTTTCTTATGATTGGGATTTTCTTTTATATTAATATTACTGTAATTTGTATGTTCATATGATGAGAGATCCTATTCTATCTCATCAATCCATTTTGGAAGTCTTGAGTGGCGCCGTTAGGCTGCCGAATTTTCGTAAGAGATCTAACCTCTCTCTTTCTTTTTAAGTACTCTACTTTATGTCACTTCTTTTAAGCTCCTATTTATTATGATGGAAGATTTTATTTTATATTCATATTGATATTTTATTGTAATATTATGAGATAACCTATTTGATCTCATCAATCCATTTTTGGAAGTTTTAAGTGGCGTCGTTAGGCTGCCGAGTTTTCGTAAGGGATTTTTCATCTCGCTTTTATTCCCGTGAGATTTATGTTACATTTTACACAATTTCCTTTGAGTGGTGTATGTAATGACCATTATTTTACTCATTTTGTAATATAATTTCATTTATGAGTATTTGCATTAATGTTGTATTTTCCTTCTTTCACGGGGTGTATGTTTCGGAAGTTACCCATGTCGGTAAGGGAATCTTTCACCCTCCTCTTTTTAAAAGAATTATTATGTTATGTATTTTAATTCACATAAAATTATGTTGGGATATGTTCTTCTATATCCTTAGTGATTTAAATTTTATTTCCAAGTGATGATATACCCTTTTTATCTCTCATCAACTCATTTTCTTAATTTTGTAGTGACACCGTTAGGCTGTCAAATTTTTGCAAGTGAACTTATTAACCCAATTTTGATTCTTTGGGATAAGCTTGTACTCCTTGAATATGTCGTTCTATGAATATGTGTGAATAACCTCTGATTGTTTTACACTTAATATCCACTTATATTTGGTGTATTAGTTTGTCACACATAATTATGAAATTGATTTATCCTAAATCCAAGGATATCGTCTTTGTATGGGACATCATCTCATTCTACTTTCATTGAGGCATATTTTGTTTTATACACAACCTTCTTTTATACGGTGTATAAGCCCCTTTGACTTTTACGTTTATCCGAAAAGAATCTTTTTTATACAAATCATTTTACTAAACGACAAAAGGGAATGTTTTTGTCGTACGTATGCGACGAAAACGACTTCTCCGCCGATGTGACCATTATTTGAGTTTCGGCTTCCTCTACAAGCCATAACTTTTTTTTAGAAGAAAAATAAATTCCATGTTTTACTTTTCTTTTATTTTGATATTGAAAATGGTTTTCATAATGTTTTTATAACAATGTGTTGTATTGATATCTTGTGATAGAAAAGTGGAAATGTTATGTTTCCTTTATGCATGTTTTATGTGATACGATTATGTTATGGTTATTGGGAATTATTATGAAGACGGGTGGTTGAGTGATAAACTAAGGGTGGGTGATCCCGATATAGCTCTCCAATGCATTGGGTAACACAAAGGAGTGAAATGTTAAGATGATTTATTCATGATTTGATGAGGTATGTTAAAGTGATTATGTTTTATGAGTAAAGTATGATTTCATTGATTCTTATGTGTACATGTACTCATGTTTCCTTTCCATATATTTTTATATCCCTTACTGAGCTTTTTATGCTCATCCCAAGTTTTTGAAATGATTTTCACAGGTTAAGGGAAAGGTACATGATATGATGATAGTGTCAAAGAATTGTCAAGAAAGAATCCATGTTTTATTTTTAATATGTTTCCATTGATGGGAAGAAAATGAATATTATCTTTTATATAACCACTTTGTTTAAATGTGGAATGTAATGCAAGTTTTATTATCTAATTCTCTAAAACTCTAAACCTGAAAAGATCCTCAATGTGTAATCTTGTATTAACTCAAGATTAAGTAAGCTTTAAGGCTGGGGCCTTATAATTAAGTTGTTTCTTCATCTACAATAGTTGATTTCATGCCTTTTCACAAAGATATACTCTACTTCAGAACTATAAAGAGAAGTTATTTCTTGTTTATTTATCAACTAGTACACACACATGTTTCACATGAATAATGCACACCCTCTTCTTAACATTAGACCCACAAAATATCTTTCCCATTCAGTATCATAAAATGTCAATAATTCATTATCCATTCCTAATAAAATATATGAGTTGAATTTTAGAGTAACTTGTATATACCATGTGCCTTTTTTAGCTACTAAAAAATGTTCTTCCTTTAGATTAATTTGGAAATCAACCACTAAACACTCTATAAATATTTCATCTTGCATTGTTTTTGTCAAATATAATAATCTTTCAATAATCCCCCTATACAATGTGAGATTCATGTATTTCCCATTCTCTTGTTATTAATGTTTTTCCCGAACCGCAATCGGAGTTGAAATTGTTTTGGAGTCATTCATTTTTTACATCATTAAAATCACTATTGCATAATTTTATTGAGAAGTGATTGTGTATTCATTCCTTTGAATCACTATATACCCTCAAAATTATTTGAGTTCACCAATCATTGACATTTCATATTTGGATTTCATGCATTTATAAAATTCATCTTTTGATCCCTACCTGCTTCCACTAAATTTAATATCAACCACATACACAAGCATAAAAAATAGATCTGCCTAAGAAATAATTATATATATAATATGTTTGAATCCTTCTATTTTAAATTATATCTTATTATAAACAAGTATCCAGTTATGAATAGAATGTTTATGGTGCCAGCATTAGACTATAATGATCCTTCGTTAATCTAAAAACCATTGTATCATTATTTCAAATCAGAAGTAAAACAATTTTATCTTTGTAGAATTATTTCTCATGAAACCCATTTAATAATTTTATATTGAAATAAATATCATAAAATTTGTACACTATTTGAATGTTCATGGATAGAAAGATCCTACATGTCTCTAGTAAAGATACTGTTGAGAATATTTCTTCAGCATCAATGCCTTAAATATTTGCATATCCTTTACACAATACGTGTGCCTTGTTTCCGGTCACATCTACTACATCATTGAATTTATTTTTTAAGATCAACATTGTTCCAATAAAATTGTGAATTTATAATATCTTAACAAGATCATGATTCTAGTTTTTTTCAATCTGATCCAGATCTAAATTCATGGACATAACTCATGATTGTCCCATTACTAATTCTTAAAACAATATTGTTCCGAATTTTTTTAGGAGAGATGAATATGATAAATTCCTAAATATATTTTTCTATATAGCTTAGGTATAATCCCTAATGATATTTAATTGATCAACTTTTTCTCATCTATTTTTTTATGAGGTTCCGATAGAGTTTATTTAGAAATGGTTTCCTCTTCTGATTATACTTCTGAAACTTCATCATTTAAAGAACACTGGATGTTGGGAAATCCTTCCATAATTTTTTATTTGAATCGGTCCCTTTTCTACTTTCTTATTCATCTTCAGACATATCAGAATCATAATTTATTCATAGTTTTATACTCAATGATCCAGATATCATTTCTCACTGAAATATTTTTAAAATGATTATTGTATCATTTATAGGATTCACACTTCATTGAGTATCCAAGGAATATTCCCTCATTTGCAGCATCACCATACATTCCTTTCCACCCTTATTTATTTACAGTAACATTTACTTCTATAATAATGAATATAATTTAGTGAGGTCTTCCTTCCATTACATATCTCATATGGTGTCTTGTACTCTCCTAGACTCTGTCCTGTTTGATTTTGAGTGTCCACCACAACATGAATATCCTCTTTAAAATAATGTTTAGAAACATAACTCTCAACAATATAGTTTCTTCCACATTATTCAACTATCAATTTTTGTATTCAATTAATCCATTTTGTTGAGGTATTATTGTAGATGAAACCAAATGCTTGATCCCATGTTTAATGAGGTAATATTAAAATTCAATGGATGTGTATCTATTCTGTTTTTGGATAATTATATATTGATTATGTGTCTAGTTTCATTATAAAATATTTAAAGATATCTATTTATGTAGTCAATAACTTCTCATTTACACTATAGAAACACCAAAAATTTCATTCTACTATAATTATTAATAAAATTAATGAAGTGCATCTCTCCACATGTTACATCCACATTCATTGGACCACACACATTTCTATATACTAAATCATGAACATATGATACCCACTTATTCCATAGTTGATAATATTTTTAGAATATATTTCCTCACATAGAAGTATCAAATTTATTTTCTTGATCACACTTCACATTGGTAATGTCTACAATATCCTTTCTCTTGGATAATTTTTCCATGCTATGTTCATTAATGTGACCCAACCTCTGGTGTCACAACTTTTTTCCTCTTCAATAATATGGAATCTATTATATATTTCCAACATTCATGATTAAATTATATTCATATTATTCTTAAAAATTAGAATACTTATTTTCAAGGTTAATTCTTCTTGGTTGACCAATATTGGCTTGTCTCAGAGTTCTATAGTAATAGTTTCTACCTTTCCTCTACCTACATTGAAAACATTATAACCAAAGGTAGAGTAGTTATGGAAATATCCATAGAAATTATTTTTCAATATGATGAATGATATTAAATAATTCTTAATTATTGACTTCTAGGTTATTCACAATTTAGATAGATGGATTTCTATTAATATAAATACATTTTATGACCCAAATATCCCCAAAATTGAAATTTCATACAAGTAAATATCTTCTCATATTTTTATTCAACATCATGGCCACTAATTTTATATGGGTGTTTTATCTGTGATCATCTCATTATAATTAAGGGTTTTTTAATTTGTCTTCTCCATTGGGTTTTAAACAATCTCTATTAAAAAATTAGTAACCTTTGTGCTATCACCAATATTCTGCTTCCCTTTATTTTGGATCATCTTGTTTGTTCCCTTAAATATTTCTATATCACAAGAAAATACACCTTTTCCCATAAATTTATATCTTTGATCATTAAAGGGTTTATCTACTCTTTAAGGTCCATGATTAACTATTTCCGAAATATAAAAACCTAAAAACCATTAGAACTAAAATATATTCTTTATTTCCATTAATTTTGATTCATTTTCTAATTTCATATTTAATAAAAACAACTTCTTAAAGTAACTCAATTATCTTATTATTTTCCTTCCATCTAGATTTAATGTTGTTGATAACATATTACAACTATTTAATCGTTATTTTAAACCCCAAACCCCCTTATGATCTTTTAAGAGTTATAAAATTTTCTTCTAACACTCCTTGTAGTTGATCAATCTCTATTTCAAGATGATCTACATTATCTGATGAATCTTTCTCCAAATACCCAATCGTTATATTTTTCATAATTTTAATATCAATTTAATAAAGTAAACCATAATGTTAGACCTTCAGATTGAAACCATAATTTTATTAGTTTTTATCGTCCTTCATATGTTATACCTTTCTAACATTTTACCTAAAAAATCATCAACATTTCATTTAAAATGTAATTCTACATCCATCAAAAATTCATTATCATCTTATTTCTCTTTGAAAATAAATATCTTCCTCTATAATTTTTTTCTTGATTTAATGTCTCCGTTTTTTGGCAACCTCTTATGAGGCCCCTAAATGAATTTTTGCATCACATTCTAAATCATAAAATATCCTTGATAACTGATCAGGAATATTCCATTCATTACCATAGTGAAAATAATCCAAATGAAGCTTGCATTCAAATATTACCTTTCCTCCCTTGAATTTTATATAAAAAGGGAAAAAGATAACATCCACATGATCTCCATCATTAAAAAATTTATATATTTCGTATTTTCTATGGATTTTAATGTAATTGAGTTTCTTAATTAAAAATTTGTATCTTCTAGTTTGAATCTAATTTCATAAGGTCAAAGACTTTTTAGTAAATCATTAAGAGGAATCTTAGGCATATCGTTCCCTTTAAGGTATAACACTTTAGTATTGTACATCGGTGGAATCCTTCTTCTGATTTTATTCGAAATTTTAATGTCCAAATTTATTCCCCAATTCAAATAATTGATCTAACAACATCAGTAATTTTATTAAAGAATCTATCTATATTTTTATCTGGATTCTTTTTTAGATCATCACACTAATTATAAAAAACATGAATCTTGTCCTCCTCCACATTATTATCTCATTAATAACTATTTTCCTACTTCTCCAATATGGACTTGGTTATAATTAAATTAAACACCATAAAATTGATTTTTTAGATAGTTTTTTAGTGGGATCATTTTGATCTTTTGAATCAACATCAAGCATTTTATTTTTTGTTTGAGTCATAGAAAAAACTATAACATCACTGAATTAGACCCTTTGAACTGGGGAATAAAGAACTTCTATACTAATATATCATAGATGATATCTCATTGTATTCTTACAAATATATAATTGGATTCCCTCAAAAAGGTTAAATCCTCTAACATTCATGAAATTTTCCATAAAAACAAAATAGAGGGAAAATTTAACACCTATAACTTGGCACTTATACAACATCATATACCCTGGAACACCCTTAGAGAAGAGGTATTAATCAAGGTGGTATATTATTTTTTAGAGAAGATGGATATTTCCCCCATGTTTATATGAATCTATTGAACATATCTTCTTGGATCATGTAATTATCAAATGCCCATATTTGGAAATAGAAACACTAAATAACAGTTTTACTTGGTTCACCACTAAGGGATTGTCCAAGGAGCATACACCAAAATTATATCTGTCATACCTGAATCTATTAAGATTAAATATATATTATTGAATAAAATTTATTTGATGTGGTTACTTTATTCTAGGAACACATCCGTTATAAGAATTTTAGTGGTTTCACACAACCTCCATTGGATCCCATTTGTCAAATACCCCTTCGTCACTATTTTGTGTGTTGTCTTTCAATATTTATTTTCATAAATATCATGTTTGTAAATTGGAAACCTAATTATTTGTCACCGAATATCATGATACTCTTTTTTCCCATAGTGTATAATCAATTCCCTTGAATGACCTGTTAAATCAAAATAGATGTTCAAAAACATCAATTCATGAAACTCCTTCACTTTCATGCAACTAGTCAGTTTTTTATAGAACTTTTACACTCTCATGAAACATCCTATATTTTTTAAAACATATTTTTTTTGTACAACTAAAAATCTCATGAAAACTAAATTTTTCATGAATATAATTTATTCATGATAGAAACATGCTATTTTCTTCAAACAACTCTACATCGTGAAACTCTTTTATGAGGCAGTGTCTCTAGATATTTATTGAGATTTAGGGATATAGAATGTAGGTGCCCTCCTATTTATAGATTTTGTTTACCCTTAACACAATATCCTTTCACACAATTAAACTAGTGTGAAACATTCAATGTTCATTGAACATCAATTATTTGAACTCGCATTTAGCCCAAAACTCCAAATTTATTTCATGGGTTTGCGCAATATTGATTTTCACACAATATCATGAATTTAGTCAAAAAAATTCCTTATCCATATTAAGATAATGTACCCTCAAAAAATCATTTGTGTTAAACTCTAGAAAATTCCTTTATCCTTTCATGAAAATACGTTTTTCACTGAAAGTATTTCCTTTTCCAAATACTTCTTCTTCCACACTCTAAATTTTAGACCCCAAAAATTTGGAAAAAATTTGAAAATTTTTATACCATTAATGCATAATCCACCTTCATGGATAAGATCAATTGTATTGATTAAAAAAAATTTGATTAAGAAAAAACAAAAAACAAAATCTATTTCCAACTAATAAAACCCTTATATCCAATAAAACCACTTTTAGAAAATTATTTTGGAAACTAAGAGGCAATTTTAGAACTAAAACTTTATTGAGACATCCTATTAATTTCTTCCTATATGTACAGTACACATATGATAATGGTTTTTAAAAAACACATTTGAAATATTTTCAATAAAATAATGTTTTTATTGAAGTGGTTGCAATAGTTATTTGGGCCTTGGTTTTGGGTATAATGGTTGGGTATGATCAAGTGTATTCGAGAATAATAATGGTAAGAATTCTACCCCATAATTAGTGGGATGGATAAGGGTCAAGAATTAACCATGTCAAAATGGTTCATTAACTGATATCTTAGTTATAGGATGACTCACCACTATTGAGTAAATGGAGGTCAGATATTTCAGGCATGGTTGGATGAGTGGATATGTGTAATGGATTGCTTATACCAAAATGGGACTTGTTAAATGTTTTAAAAGCACTGTTTGATTGTTTCCCTGAAAAAATGACTTTTATTGAAATTATTTTTGATATTATAATTGTTTCATATTTTTATATAAACTATATTAATGCCTTTTATATAATTTTTTATGTAAATCTAAAAACATGTACTATCCTAATGGCGTGAGTAGGGAATTCATTTGGAAAAAACAAAGTGAGTTTCATTATTCACCCCAGATTTTCCACATTGCTTCTTTTGAAAATATTTTTCTTCAAGATATAGGTAAAGGTAAATAATCCTACTTATTTAGTGCTGCATCATGATATTTGGGCATTATTATTGAGTTAGATCCTGTAGAATGCTTGGATCCTTGATGTTTAGTCTTTAGAGTCTTTGGATTGTGTTGGTTTTATCTTCTTATGTGTACTCTAATATTTGTAATATTCATCTATAACACTTTTTTATGGTTTAATTTTCATACCAACGGTAGAACAATAAGTTATTATAAATTGTTATCATACATCATGTAGTTGTTTTTTATGACTTGTTTTGTTGGACTATTGAATTTTTAAATTGGGAAATTTTCTCCAATATTTTAATTAATCCCTTAGAATTTATTTCTTGCCTTGGAATGTTGGGGATATTTCATAAGGAAAATAAATTTTCATCCACCTTCTCAAGCTAATTAGAAGGGGAAGGATGTTACTAGTATTTTGATTATATTTTGGTTTTATGGATGGATCATACATGTATGTCATTCATAATCTAGATGTTTCTCTTTCCACTATATATTTTGTTTATTTTGTTTAGGTTCATCATGGATATATATTTTATCTAGGTTTTATTGGAATGATTTTATGTTTTAATTTTTTATTTGTTTTTCATGAATCTATAATTCCTCGATTGGTAATTATAGACTTATGGGTGTAGTTTTTTTGTTCCTTCTAGTTTATTTAAAATAAATAATTCTCACTAACTGTATTATGATACCCTAGAACGTTTCTACTACTTGTGTGGATCAGTAACCCCCTCATGATTTTTTACATGCCATATCAAGTTAATTGTTGAATGGCATCCTGAACTAGTTAATGAAAAAATAGTACCATAATTCCCTTTTTTATATTTTTGTGTCTATTATATTAGATTTATGATTTTCAAAAATGTAGATGCTAGTTAAAAGAAGAGTCTAGGTAGCTTTTTTTCATCTATAGACTTATGTGTCCTTGGGTTGTTAGGTTTTTCATCTTGAAATATGAGATTTCCTTATTTATTCATGGTGTAATTTGATATTTATTAGTTGTATTTTTTCATTTATTAATGATATATGGGTTATATGGAGGTATCCTATGATTTTTGGTGAAAAGTAAGGGAGAACCTAAGGTTTAAAAGTATTTTACATGGTCTGGAAAACCATGTAAATCCCTTGAATATAGTAATGTTTCCCTACAATAGCTGTCTCATAGTTGATATATGATCTACCAAACTGTGAAGCCAAACTATGCATATCAACTAGCCTCCCTCTATAATTTTAGTTGAGCTACCTTTAATGAAAATATAAATGGGTTGTTTATGGTGTTATTTGGGATTATTTAATTAATATTTTCTAGGTATATTAGTGGTTTGTGAGTGGATTCCAATATTTTTTTAATTAAAAATAGTTTTAAAAGGGTTAAAGTTGATTTCAAATTTGAAAAGGGCATTTCCCGAAATGAAATAAAAAGAGTTTATGTTTTTTGAATTTTTTATATTTTAAATAATATAAATTTTTAAAAAAAAAAAATTAAAGTGGGAATTAATGTTTTGAATTAAAATGTGGAGTTATAGGTTAACATTAAATAGCGTCTTAATATTTTGAAACTGAATCATGATGTTTTCAATTTTTTTAAAAATAGTATTCCTTAAATATTTGTAGTGATATTGATTAATTCATTTGGTTTAATGTGTTGAGTTGATATTTATTTCTAGATGGGTATGATTTTTGATTTTTTTTATTGATTATGTAATTTTTTTCCTTATGATTTGGACCATGCCTCTCAGAATAGTTCTAAGGGTTTATAGGGGTTTTAGTGTGTACCTTTGATTCGGTAACTATTCCAAAAATAATTATAGAGTGCATAAGTTAGTTTCGTCACAATTATTTCCTATCTTATAGGGTAATCGATGTTCTCTTGAGTTTGGGGATTATCTAGAGAAGTTTGATGATATTTTCAAATATCTAGGAACTACTAAAATAATGTGGGTGAGAGTTATTTTGGGTTTTGTTGAAGGCAACATGAGATATCATTGTAATATCATTATTCCATATGGGTGGGAAACTGAAATTATGTTGGAGTTCATTATATCCCATTCATTTAGTGGTTCCTTCCATAGGAGTTTAAGGAAAGGATGGTGGGAGAGATCATAACTCTCCAGTAGGGATTAACAATCCATGAGCGTGTATGTTAACCACTTTAAATATTTATTTACATTATATTCTGAGAATATATCTATTTATTACATGAAATATGATTTTTTTATGAAGGGTATTTATTTTTGTTATAGTTATAAGGTAGTTTAAAATAGCCAGACCTTGTTTAAGGATTTGATGGATAAATATTTCATAGTGGAGTTGGTTTTCGAATGTTTATCCATAGTGGGTGGAATATTTATCTCCTTAATAGATATAAAGAGTTCCCTATCTAATAGGGAGTGTAATCATAAGGAACCTTTTGTGATATTTTTTTGTTCTTCTACTACTATTTCCTATAAAAGGAAGGAATACATCATGTATTTCTATTATTCTTGTTTTTGGAATTATAAGTCTTCCCACTTGAATGTTCCAATGGATTTTTTCCATTATAGAATACTTCAGAAATTTTATAATTGGAATAATTACACAGGGAATATATCCTTATGGACTTAAAAATGTTTATGGTGGTACCACCTAGAATATCTTGTATTTTTCTAATTTTATCCTTCCTGTTCTTATTCATTTTCCTCTTTGTTGTTAGCAGTTTTGATCTCCATATTATAATTTGGGATGTTCGGTTCCTTATTCCCATTCAGAGAATAAATTTTCATATTTATAGATTTTTTTATATTCCTTCACGAAGGTCTTAATACATTCTATTGTGTAATTATTGTATAGATTCATTGTGTTATTGTGTTCTAAAATTGTGTAAAGGCCCACTATGGGTCTCTGGTTTATGTATCTCTCTCTACAGAGGTTGGATATGAGTTATATATTGTAGATATATTTTTTATTATAATATTAGACATATTATTTGAAATATGGATATTGAGTTATAGGTGTTTTTTACCTTTTGGTTAGAATTTTGATTTATTTTTCTCTCTTAAGAGATAAGTGACTTTATAGGGGAAGAAAGTGTTATAGTGAAGAGAAATGTCACACCCTAAACATTTAATTCATTATTAATTTATTAATTTATTTATTTAGGATAATTACCTTGTGTTCTATGTTTTAGAGTTTAAATTTTTTATGAAATTTTTCTATATGCATGGTTCGATTTCAAGGCTATCACAAGGTTTAGAAAGTGAAGCCATGTAACTAAGGATTTGTGATGAAAATGCAGAACAACACATAAACACAAAATAAATTGAGTTAAATATCAAATAACCAACCTTATATTTCCCCTTACCATCAAAAAAGGAAAATCTAACCATGATTGGAATGCACTGCCTTTGATTTATCTACATTAGATTAGATCTATGAAACCAAGAGAGAGGGAGAAGTTAAAAACTAAAAAAAAATCAATTTCCAGGGGAATTCAGATTCAATTCACTATGAAATGCCTTTGGATCAGCTATGGATTAATGGGTAAAGCTTCATCATCCATTGGGATGGATAAATATCAAGTTTGGTCCATTTTGGGAAAAAAAGAGGCGTTAAAGGCTAATGAAAATCTTCATCCAAATTGTGGATCTAGTTATTAAATCATGTACAGTTAGTCACATAGTTTGGAAAACCATGCACTAATCGTGCTCCATCCATTATCTCAAGAGAAACCCCACATAGTTGGTTCAAATTGTTTGAAAAACTATGTTATAACCATGGAAAATATAGTTGTATCACTTTCTATAGTTTCTCCTTGGCGGCCTCAGAGTTTGGACAAATCATGCATCAAACCATGCACCTTGCCCTTAGCCTTTTTCTCATTGTGCATAGTTTTTTATATGATTTTAAAAAATTTCACTTATAATTAACCAACTATTCACCTTTAGAAAATCTCTAAAAACATTCCAAAATATCTTCAAACCCTACCAAACATCTCCCATATACATTATATACATAAAAATTCTAAACAAATGGTTACTTATTTGAAACAGGGGGTGCTACATTCTCCCCAATATTGTCATTTCCATCCCCATAAAGTAGAAACCCACTGGTGTCCCAAAAGAGTTTGGGCCATTCATTGTCCATTTCATTCTCATGTTCCCAACCCTCTTCCTAAATCTGATCATGTTTCCACAAATCCCGCACAAGATCAATGATTTTTCCACACATTACTTTCTCTTTCCTATCCAAAACCCACACTGGAATGTGCACCAATGAAGCATCCCTATCAAGGTCAATGTGATCTAATCACATAACATGGCCAGGATCAGTCTAAATTAATTTTCAACTGATATACATGGAACACATTATGACCATACTGATCCTTGGTGGAAATACCAACCTATATGCCACATCTCTAACCAATTACAGTATCTCAAAATGGCCTATGAATCAAGGATATAATTTTACCTTCTTCTAAAAATGAAAATTCCCAATATTTAGAGAGATTATAATGAACACATGACAACTTACGATGAATGACAATAGATTTCAATGATGATCCACATGAAATTTATGAGGACTCTGTTTTGTCACAATCAGAACAATGCTTTCAATGCTTATACATCTTCTGTTTTTCAGGATGAAAAACCCAACTCAAATGGTGGTAAGATTAAATAAGTTGTTCCTGATAATCCATATGTACGACCATCCATTTTCAAAACCAAAAAACTGAACTCACATCTAGTCCCCATCCCTCAATGGTCTCCCCACTATTGTTTTTTACCTCATACCAACACATTCTGAATCATACATATATACCTCTTTAACCATCTCCACCAAATTAAAAAAAACAAAACTAGAAATAAAAATGAAAAATCACCTCAATATTCACATTCCATGTTCATGTTTTCTAGGATGGACATCAACTGCCACTCATCTAAAGATTCTTTTTTCCAAATGAGCATATGGATTTCCACATAATGCATCTACCACCAAATTGCCTTTACTCAGTGTATACATCAATTCAAAGTCAAACACTTGGAGACACTCTATCCATATTCCCTATGTCATGTTCACACACTACAAAAACTAGTACATTATAGGGTGTTATTTAGAGGGGGTTTGAATAACCCCCTATATATTAATCTTTCATATAATTAGAGGGGGTTCTGTATGACACCCTTTAATCATCAAATTTAGAGGGTGTTATAAACCACCTATAAATTTATTTTCTATAAAAATATGAGGGACGTTATGTACAACCCTCTCTAATCATCATATTTAGAGGGGTTTACGGACTCCCTCTAATATCTCAAATAAGAAGGGGTTTTGAACGCCTTCAAAATTTTATAACATTATATTTTAATACCATGTTGGGTTTTAGAGGGGGTTCAAAACCCTACTCTAACATCTTAAATTAGTGGGGGGGGGGTGAAAACTCTCTATAATGTCTTAAATTATAGGGGGTTTAACCCCCCCCCACACAAAATATAATTTCTTAACTTATAGGGGGTTCAACCCCCCAAACCCTAATTTCATAAATTAGAAGGGGTTGTGACCCCCCCAGTATTTTTTAAAAAGGAAACTTCCATAATATATATATATATATATGTAATTAATATATATATATATAAATGTATTTAAATACATTATTTGAACATATTATATATAATATTTATACTTGTATTTAATTTTATTTATATGCATACATAAATATAATTGTATAATATTGTGTATTTTAATATATATTTTCTTGAATAAATTGTATTTCATATAATATTAATTATTTATAATATAAAAGAATAAACATATTATATAATCATATTTATAAATGTAATTTATTTTAAAATATATATCATATAAAAACCCAAAATTGTGGTCTTTATACTTTATATTATAATAATAACAAATATATTTTAGAATAAATTTTTTATACTTTAATATTATATATAATTAAAATTATATGAAATATAATTTATAAAAATAAATATATATTAAATTACACAATATTATAAAATTTTATTTATTGAAATACAAATATATTAATGTTTATATAACAATAAATAAATAAATTCAAATACATTATATAAATGTTTTTATAATTTTTTTCATTTAATATTAACTATAAATTTGTTTAAATTGTACTTCATATAATATTGATTACATATAATAACCATATTAATTATGTAGAATATAAAATTTTATTTCACATAACATTATATTATCATTTTTATAAATCATATTGCATGTAATACTAAATATATATAATATAATTCTTTGTATAAATGGTATTTCATATAATAGTATTTATATATTAATTATATATAATGTTATATTGTTTATAAAAATAAATATATATATTAATCTAAATAATAATAAATATATTTATTGAAATACAATATATAGATATATTTTCAACGAAGTTCACTATAAATATGTTAATTAAATACATATATATATATATATTCTTTAAATAAACATGTATGTAAATATATAATTGTGTATTTAAGTGTATAAATAATTTACATAAATATATAATGTAAATATATATAATATAATATATGTATGATATAAATCATGAAATAAATTTATTGTATTTATAAAACTAACATTTAATTTTTATAATCTCAAAAATAGTTGTAAGAACCATAATAATTATTAATAATATTTTTTTTATCATACACCCAAATATATGTATAAAAAATGATAATATATACATATATTATAATTATTCTATATCTAAAAATTTCATATAAATACAGAAATAGAGACACATAAATATAAATATATAAAATTTATATATGGTTGTATAAATACTATATGTTTTTTAAATTCATTTATGTTATGATTTATAGTATATGTATATTATATTAAATATATTTGTACTGTATATTTTTGTATAATTACATTTATATTATATTATGTATCTAAATATATAAAATATAAAAAAATTAAAAAAAATTAACGATATATATATATATATATTATAATTATATATCAAATATATATAAATATCAGTATATGTATAGATATATTTATATATGTAAAATATATTTTTATAGGTCAAATATATCTAAATATAAAGGTACATAAAATTTATTCTATATAGAAATATTATATTATATATATAATAATTAAATTAAACATATATTACATTCATTGTATGAATATTAAATATAATATAATATAAATCTATTAATGTGTATACATATACTAATATATAATAAATATATACATATAAATGTATTTATAAACTTTATAATACATATTTTTAAGCATATAAATATAGTAAATATATAATATATATAAATATAGTGTATAGATAAATAATATACAGACTAATATAATAAGTAATATATATATATATATATATTACGTATTTAAATATATTATTCAAATAATATTCTATAGTATAAAAATTACCATATATATATATATTATCATGTGTATAATAAAAAATTTAAATTGAAAGGTCACAGTGGT
This sequence comes from Viscum album, assembly GCA_963277665.1. Lineage (NCBI taxonomy): Eukaryota > Viridiplantae > Streptophyta > Magnoliopsida > Santalales > Viscaceae > Viscum > Viscum album. Next base: position 192,510,744 of record OY728166.1, read on the forward strand.
TAGCAGATGAGGTAGTGGACGTTGGGATTTAATGTGGTTTGGGGTTAGAAATCTATGGGATTGAATTTTATATGTGTGGGGTGATATTTATGAGGTCCGATCAAAGTGTTCAACAATGGAGTGTACATGTGGCTCTGAGTGGGGTGCGACAAGAGGAGGGGGAGGGATCAGATGGGTCTAAGGAGGGAAGGACTAGAGGGGGGAGCGAGGGGTCTGGGGGTCTAAGCGGGGAGGAACTGGATGGGGGAGTTGGGTCAGTGGGGTTCTAAGCGGGGTAGGACGGGAGGGGGAGCGAGGTTTATGGGGCTCTGAGCATGATGGGGGAACGTGGCCTTAGGGGGAACTTGAGGGTTAGGGGTGGGGTCTGAGCTGAAAATAAACTATTTAAAAACCATTAGGGGGGGGGGGTTATTAAAAACCTCCCCTAAAGATTCATCATAGATAAAAATTAGGGGTGGTTTAAACCACCCCTAAAGATTATATTTTAATTATAGTAGGTTTAAACCCCCTCTAAAACTTTATGAAGAATTAGCTCAACATTAGAGGTGGTTTAAACCCCCTCTACTGTAATTGCCTCTAAATCTCACCATGTCATACTAGGGATTTATAATTACCACCCCTAACAACATATGAAATCCAATTTAGTGGTGATTATCCATAACCACCTCAAAAGTCATTATATGGGGTTATAACACCCTCTATATGAAACAATATCCCCCTATAATCTCCTTATTTTTTTAGTGAAATCCCTTTGTGAAAAATAAGTTTCAAACTCTTATATTGTTTAAATACAGTAAATTTATCACCAAATAGGTAATGAAACCATGTATTCAAAGCATGGACTATAGAAGCTAACTCAAAATCATATATTGGGAAGTTCTTCTCATGAAACCTTTACTTTTCTAATCCATATGCAACAATATGATCCACTTGTTTGAGAACACATCCAAAAAACAAGTCCTAAAGCATCAAAATACACCACATACCCTTGTCCTAATTTCAGGAATATCAAGACTGGTTTATATGTAAGGAGAAGTGTAATTTCTTGAAAATTATTCTAACATTCCCCATTACATTAGAATGAAATACTATTCCTTATAAAATGTTTCATAGGTAAATAATTTCTTGAAAAATCTCAAACAAATCCTCGGTAATAACGAGTTATACGAAAGAAATTATGTATCTAAAATACATTCGTTGGTAGTTTATGTGATATTACAGATTCAATCTATTTTTGGATCCATAAAAACATATCCTTCAAAAATTACATGACCAAGAAAGTGAACCACTTATAATCCAAAGCCACACTTTGGTAAATTGGAATAAAACTGATTATCTCTCAAGATTCCAAATGTTGTCCCCATGTACTGCTCATGCTCTGCCTTTGTCTATGTATACACCAATATGTCAGCCATAAACCCAAACATAAATGAATCTAGATACCTCTAATATATATAATTAACCAATTTTACGAAGACTACTAGTGAATTCATAAGATGATAATGCATAACCAAATAATCATAATTGTCATATCTAATTATAAACGATGTATTTGGAATATCCTCCTTCTGAACTTATAATTGGTGATATCCTGAATGAAATTAAATCTTAGAGAACCACTGATATCCCATAAATTGATCAAGAAAATTATTAATGTGTGGATGTGGTTTCCAATTCTTTATCGTAACTTGGTTAATATTATGATAATCCACACACATATGATGAGTAATATCTTCATTTTGGACAAGCAAGAGCGGTTCTTCCCACATATAAATTTTATTCCAAAAGAACCCTTTATTTTCCAAATCATTCCACTTCACTTTTAGATCTATTAATTCAATTGGATCCATCTGATAAGATTTAAGGTAAATAACACTGGTTTCCAAGAGGATATCAATCATAAACTCTACTTCTCTCTTATGTTGAATCCCAGAGAAATTATCATAAAAAAATTATTCAAACTGATCAAACACCATTATAAAACTCTAATTCATGATATATTCCATCAATGAAAAAGACAACACCTCTAACTGGTACGAGATCATTCCAACGACTAGTTTCCAAAATCCTTCTTCTCATAAATTTACAATATTCTCTACTCTAAATAGATGCTTGATGTCTTCCTCAGTCATAAAACTGACACTTCAAGCATAATATTCGATGTGATCCTTGAACATCATTAACCAATCCATACCCAGGATTATTTTGTACACATTCATTTCCATCATAGATCAGTCTCATGTCAACTCATCTTTATCAAAAATTATAGAAATTGATCTACACATAAAGGCTCAACATTCTCTTTGTCCCTGATGGGTTTGATGTTTTAACACAAGTAGGAAACATCTCGAAATTTAAATCCCTAAAATCTATATCATGAGAAAGAAATGGAGGAATGAGAAGCAACCATATCATAAAAATATTTCATAAGGCTAGAATTAAAAATAATTATGCCTCTCACTATCAATGGTCTATATTGATCATCCACAATAACATTCCTAGCTCTATATAATTGAAATATCACAACACTTTGTTACTTATTTCCCTATTGAAATTTCCCTTGATGAGTAGTCTTGGTATTCTTATAATCACTATTTCTAGTTTTGTTATGCCGATGAGACTGTTTTTGTTTCCCTAGACTAGTAGAATCGTACAATTCATGTGACACAAGACTAATGTCCCGAACACTAGATATTATATCATTATGATAAAATCATTGGATATTCCCCATTTTCTTGAAGTTTTGGAATGATTTAAGTGGTTCTATAAATTATCACTTTATGCGGCCGAAAGAAATACATTGAAAACATCCAGGATGACTCTTCGGTTTTGGAGGAATATTCACTGATCTAATAGTTTGATTTTGATCCGTACTCCCACCTTGGAAATAGGTGTTCCTCATTCTCTCACTCCAAAAAATAGAGTTCCCACCATTTCCCATGGGTATAGACATGATTCCTCTACCATGGAAACTGATATTTCTCTTTCTACCACTATTTTAACCATATCTGCATAATCTGAAATACATATTACATCAACATTTGAGATAATATCCTTCGTCATCCCCAATTCAATGATTTGTTCCATTAAGGACACAATATCATCCACTTTAGGTGGAAAGCAGCCTAAAATCATGAATTTAGATTCATACTCTATCACTATGTAATTTAGTCTGAAGAACTATACCATTCTATATATTCTGAACATGTTAGGATAGATGATTTTGTTAAAAAATTATTCAAAATCCACCCATACAAGTACTTGGTCTAATTTAGTCTAAACTACAAAATCCCACCACTATCGTGCAAGATCTTACAATATATATGTCGCTAATTTGACATTAATCTCCACTTATGTTCTTAGAAAAAAAATATTTTATTTATTATATTATGATAAACCTCAACCTTCTCTGGATCTGAATAAACCTGATATATGGGTGGATTCTGTTTCTGGAACACGACGGAGTGATCTTCATGCCTTGGTTCATCCTTTCAGTTTCTGATATCTACATCCTAAAAGTCTTGGATGATACACTAAACTAACTATTGGTTAACATGTGACTCATGTGCAACCAAATTCTCAACATATTCCCCTGGTTGGTTTCTAGGATGCTTACCAAGTTCTATTTTCTTTTGACACAACAACGTCATAAGTCTCACTCTATAGAAATTGAAGGATTAACAATTTCAAATTCGACCACATCATCTATCACAATAAGGCTTTCCAAAATTCATCATTTTACATGTTCAACAATTTTTTAAAATTTTAATATGATTATGAAAATCAAACTATTATTAAAATTCTAAAATAATACTTTTTTCAAAATCACACTTTTGAAAAAAAATCAACATTTTTGAAAAATCAACACATTTGTATCTAATTAAAAAACTTTACTAAAAATGAGTTATGAAATACAATTATAATTCGTTTCTAAAATGCATGTCATTCTCTTCTCATTGTATAAACCCATGAAAATGAGTTTTTAAATCCTATAAGTGTCTCCAAAACACTAATGTACCCTACTCCTTGAAAACATGATGTTCATCATAAACAGTTTACCTATTTATTTTTAATTCTCTAAATTTAATGTCTCAAAAATCATACTCTGATATACCATCCCAACTTAAGGATTTAACCATAATGAATTTCAACTCCAAGACTAACCGAACTGAAGAACACATTTTATTAAAGGACTGAACAAGCTAATACAAGTTTTTTCACAAAGGTATTTGGAAGGACCAAGATTTATACCACAAGTTACATAATACCCCTCTCAATGGATCCAGAAGGAAGAAAGATATTACATAGCATTAAGTTACATCTATATGTTTCCAAATATAGGAAATAAATTCCAAGAGCTTCATTAATAGATGGGGGAAATTTTTAATTTAAAAAATAGACCAACCAAACCAAAAAATCTATAACCAAAAACCACTACATGATCCATGATAAGAATGTAAACTAACTAAGAGTACTTCCATTGATCTCAAAAGTCAAACTATAAAAAATTACCATATAGGGAGGATAAAAATATCAAAGTACACTGTGGAAGAAAAAAACAACACAACCCAAAGACTCAAATGAAAAACTCCAAAGCTCCCATCTTTCTCTCTTCTTCAAATCTACAATACAACACAAGTATGATAATGCACCACTAAAGAAGTGTGATACATTACCATTTCTTGTATCTCAATGAACAATATCAACAAAATCACCAAATTTCCTAAGTATGGGTGGGTAATGAAACATAAAAGGTTTTCCTGTAAATGACTTCCCTACTCATGCCACTAGAATAGAACATGTAAGAAAATTTATATATAATAATTATATAAAACACTTTAAAAGGTTTATACAAAAAAATAAAATAATATCCATAAGAAATATTTTTATAACAAATTACTTTTTTCTAATGAAATAACAAAAAATTCTTTTAGACCATTTCAAAAGTACCATTTTATAATAACCATTAGGTTCCACATATCTGCACATCTAACCATGCATGAAAACATAGACATCCAGTTACTCGTGATTGGTGAGTCATCCTTTTATGAATCCATCACTTATTGGAACATTTTGGTGGGGTAAAGTCCTAACCCTTATACATCCCATTAATTATGGGGGAGACTTATTACCCTTATCCATCACGAATTCATACAAACACAAACAACCATTATTCCAAAATCCAGCAACAAAATAACCATTTCATCCATTTCAATAAAATCATTATTTTATTGAAAACCATTCAAAAAATCCATTTGAACTATTTCAATTAAAATAAAATTTTATTGAAAAAACATTTCCAAGAATCAAAACAAAAATATTATTTTATAACCAATATTTCAAAATTAATTTTCTAATTCCACTTTCTACAAAACTACAAATTTCCATAATGCTATAAACCTTCACCAAAAGGGTTTCTAACATGATATTCACAAAATATTTCACATCCAATTTCAATCAATGCAAATTAATTTATGATAAAAACGAATAATGAAAATTGAACGCCATTGAGCCCGAGTTGAATATCAAAAAACCCACCTTAGATCTCCCCCCAAAAAATCAAAAAATCAAAATCTAACTATGATTGGTATAAAACTCCTTAGATCTATCCAAAAATGGCTATATATAAGAAACCGAGAGAGTGGGAGAGGAAGATCTATGAAAAACCACTAAAATATACCACATAAGAGACTTACCAAGGGAATATAACGTCAACACACCATGAAAAAACTTCATATTAGCTCGAGTACAATTGGGAAAGCATCCATAGCCTTTGGGAGAGATAAATATCATTTTAGGTCCGTTTCAGAGAAAATATGAGAGGTTAATGGAAAATTTAGACATGGATCAACTTTTTTATGAATTGAGTTTTTCAGTCGCGCATGGTTAGTCACGTAGTTTGGAAAAACATGCACTGACCATGGGTCCTCCTCTATCTAAATAAGAACCCTGTATGGTTTTCCCACATTTATATACAAATCATGCGCAAACCATACAAAATCCCACTATCTCTCATTTCGAGGGTTCTCCTTGGTGGCCATAAAATTTGTGTGTGCCAACCCATGTACCGTACCCTTATTCTCTATATTATTGTGAATATTTTCCTATAGTAGATTCATAGTTTTCACTAACCATACACTAACCATGAACCATTAAAAAAGCTCCAAAAACATTCCAAAATTCCTCTAAATCCTCCAATGATTCACCCATATCCATTACATACATATAATTCATAATTAAAGGGTTTATTTCTTAATGTTGGGGGTGCTACAATAACCCCCCCAACATGATCTCAATGTGACCATCAAGTACACCATCCATCCTTAATTACAACTTGCTCCAAAGGCGATCAAGAATCAGATATGGAATTGAAAAATAAATTAGTTATACCAAAACTGAGTGGCATAAGTAGGATGTGATTATTTAAAAATCAGTATTTATGAACCATAGATTCTATTCATTTCCTTTTTGAAATAAACCTATAATTTCTAATTTAAAAAATAGTTAGAAAATATGTTTTTATCATTAAAAGAGAACTAACTATAACCATTTTCATAATGTAGTCTCTAAAAATTTAAAAAGAAAATTAATATAAAATCTCACAATTGAAAATTTACATTCAAATACCGTTAATAACTATGTGATAAATAAATATGAAAGAACCAAGAGGGAAAAATCACCTAGATAAATTAATTAAACTAATAAGGTAGTAATGAAAGAAAAAATAGGTGAAAGCTAGGATAATAATAAAACGATAAGAAATACCATGAAAGAGAAAAATTAAAATAATTTTAGTATATAATAAATAGTAAATGATAGGTAATCATTGGAAATTTCTAAAAATATTGTGATTGAACCCTAGATGTAGCCAATTTGGATTCATATATAAGCATATTGATGGATTACTATGTCCTTAACCAACAAGCCACTCTGACCTTGACTAACTAGCCACACACATCCAAAAACATGGTCTATTTCATACTAAGGTGGATCCATTTCATATAATATAATCCTTATAATATATGTATCTCATCCCTCTCTAACATTGCAAGGATTCGCATGAAGATAGTAATGGGAGGTGAGGTAGTCTTTTTATAAACATATCAATTTGTAATCGACATAAATAAAATGAGTTTACTCCTACCACATCCCTACACTCATCCATAAAGAAAACCTCTTCAATAGAATGAATTAACATCTCAATATAACTTAAAGAAAAGGATGTCATTGAAGATTCTTCCTATTTATAAAAAATAATTTTAAAGAACAAATCAAGTCATACCATTTGAAACTTGTCATCATTTTCATATAAAAACATTTTTTATTAAAGATAATTTTAAAACCCAAACAGAGAATCAAATAATTTATTTATGGTGTCAAACATACCTCTATGTAATTTTGAATAAAACACACATTGGACACCCCTTTTAGAAATAAATTTTTGATACCAAGAGAAAATTTATGAACCCAGGTTTTATATAGACATACTATGAATATATATATATATATATATGAATATACACACACATATATATAAATTAACACATGAATATATATATATACATATCTATATGAATATATATATATATATGGAAATTTATAGGAAACACCAAAAGAGAAAAAAATGAGAATAAATTTAAGTCACTCATCAAAATATAGGAACTTACTATTAAAACCTCTAAAGTCTAAAAATCGTTACATCCCAAATGGACCACAATTCAAAATTAATAAACAACTCACATATAACATTTTAGTCAAATTATCATTTAAAACATAAAGATTATTTGAAAATATGACCTCTTAGGAATTTAACGAACACATGGAATACATATACATTCTATATATCGACATAACCATTAAATACCTTGAAAAATACAATCTTTAACCAAACCTTTAGCTCCAAATTATTTCAAAATAAATTTATGGATTTTAAAATGTCAACTTTTTAAATAAAAAATTTAAAATATTTCATTAATTTGGTTATCTTAGTATTACATTCAAAAATATTTAATCATTTTAGATTAATATTCAAGACATATTACAATAATACATGCTCCAAAACCCTAAAGGTTTATTTTATTTGGAGAATAGATTCATATTCAACTTATTTTAGGAAATAAATTCACTATAACCCACATATTTCTTCTCCCATAGTACCCTTATTAAACAAATCCTCCTTAAAACCATTCATCATAACCTGGGGATAATGGGAATAAAAGAAAGGGTGAGCTCAGATTATTATTAAGGTTAAACATGGGTGGAACCAATCAAATATCATAAGTGAGAATAAGATAATAAAAATAGAATTAGAGGAGAATGATAACTCAAAAAATTCATAATCAATAATTCATAGATCATATATCTCGATTCCTTACAAAGAAACATTATTAAAATAATAGACCTGATTCATAAGAGTGTGGAATCATCAATAATCAATAATTATCCATAAAAGTATATAATAACCATAAAAACATGTCATAAGAACATGTGTAAAAATCATAATCATAGAAAATAATTTTATTAATTTTGGATCACTACCATTACTATTATTACAAAGTGAACAAAGTCTCACAATGTATTGGGTTGACTCCCTAACGACATTTTTCATTATTAGAATAGGTTCAAACCCTATTATATTTTATATTATCTTATATGATATAAGTAATTAACCAATATTTTGGAGGGATATATAATTATTAGATCATCCATCACATAATGAAAACAATATATATGTGTTCTACAAGATCATAAAACATTCGTAAATTTATTGTATCAAAAAATGTGTAAAATAAATGGGTTTCATAAATATTTAACCATAACATAACCATAATACATAAAGATAAAAAAATTGATGGAATCATAAGAAAATATCCCAAATCAATAATAAAAAGAATCAAGGATTTTGACATAGATGAAAATTACCATTAAAATAGAAGTTGAACATTTGAAATCAATGAACTTATCCTTTTATTTCTGTTTCATTAAATTTTAAAAATTCATAGAGTATTATAAAAAATATTTTATTATAAAATAAACACAGAGACATTTAAATTAATCTTTAATGAATAGAATAATCACAATGTAATGAAAATATTTTCATGTGGTAAAAATTAAAACAATGATATCATTCACATTGGTTTAATAAAAATTTATAAAAATAGTTTGGAAAAATATTAAAAAATAATTTTTAAAATATTGAAAAATCATAAAATATCGTTTAAGATAACATTAAAAATCATTTTATAAATTGAAATATCATTCTTGAAATAATTTTTAAATACATTAACATTAAGGAAAAATATTCCGAACCAATTGGAGAATAAGGGGAAATTTTCTTAAAACAAATTTATCAATAATTTTAATTTATAAAGAGAATAAAATTAAATGAGAACATGATAACACAAGAAATAAATATATAAGAATAAAATATATGGGTATTAAGATATAATTGGGATATAATTTTTCCCTAATGTAAATTTAACAAACACAATCAAAAAAAGAAATGAAAATGTAACATAATCCCGTACCCTATGTTGTGACTTTCTTCGTACATGCTCATAATATCTTGAATATTAAATTTACATTTATTATACATATGAACCATAACTATATTCATACATATCAAATAATATATAATTTACTTATAATTTATGTTTACCTATTTATTCATCATTCATTACAATCATATTCAAGATGTTAAGTATTTTGTTCCACATACTGGTTTTTGTTTAATGGTTTTGTTCATTGTGATTTCTCCATGGTTTAATAATATATATATAAGAACCCTTCTCTTTATTACACACCTAAACATGATTTATTACATTGAATTACTTTTAAGGAAACTTTGAAGATTGAGAGGTATAGTGACTTGGGAAATTAGGAACATTACATAACAACATAGAACATAAAAATACATCATATTTATTGAAAACTTCCTTTACAAGACCACAACATTCCCTCATACTTAGCATTGCATGGGATTACCTGAGGACATACATGTGAAAAGGGTGAGCTATAAAGCCTAGTAAGGGAGTGAATAAGGTATAAAATTAAGAATAAAATTCATGTTAGGCAATAGGCATATCAATGGAGAATAAGAGAAACATGAACATAAATTCATGATATAAAATGATTATCATAACATGGAAATGTGTCAACAACACTTAAGATGATATTAGCATGAGCCAAGGCTCATTGCACATGTAAAATGTGTAAACCATCATTGAAATTGAATTATCATGATTAAACCCTGATTTCACTTGAATTATCATGAGTCAAAACTAATTATACTTAACCTATCATGATACTAATATTTACCCAATTCATTGGAGTGGTATCAGGGCACACCCTTTATAAACATTTCAATTCATGCATAAGTGTGCCACATGGATTTATTAAACATCACAACTTATTCCAAGAATAAGAGATGTGGAATACAAAAAATTTATGTCCAAAATCAACAAGTACATGTTCATAAAGGTGAATTCCATTGATAGATAAATAGGTATGGTATTCACTTATACAATGATTTTGGCGTGGGAAATTTTGGTGTAACTTCTGCAGCTTAACGTCGTCAAATAGAAATCATAAAATGGGTTGAAGAGAGATAATAGGGTCGTTCATCATTTATAAATTAAATGGATAGTAATGGGGTCACATAACATAATATCCCAGCATGATTAATGGAATTTATATTTCTAATATAAAATAATTGCTTTAATTTAAATTAGAAGAGAGAAATTCTTTACGAAATTTCGTCTTTGTAATGGGTGTAAATGGGAAAAATTAATGAGAGATAAAGAGAAATATCATCATTAAAACAAAAGGAGTGTGGTATGGGAGTGTTTTGAAATCATACCGCAACATATTTAATTGAAAATAAAATAGTTTAATAACATAAAGAAATTTGGACAAAATAAAAAAGGAAGAAATCCCTTACTTGGATGTGTGATCACAAAGGCATTAGAGAGGACTGAGAGAGGCTTATTGGGAGAATGGAGAATCTTGTGAGGATTCTAGATAGAGTAGGGAAGGGTTTGGTCGAGTTACTAATGGTTATAGTTAAGATTAATGGGTGGTTGAAGGGGTTTATATAAGAAATGAGAGGGAATTATTTTTTATTTAGGTTTTGGACACTACACATTAAGCTAATCAAAACCAAAAAACCAACCCATGGATTTTTCCCATGGTTTTTTTCCAAAGGGGAATAAAAAATACTATTTTATTAGGACAATGGAAAAACGTATTAAAATAGTTTTCTTTCTTATATGGAGGTGAGTTGAAATCTTAAGGAAATCATTTTAAAATTATAAAATGTTTTAAAAGTCTAGGAGGGTGCACTAAGGATTTTTAAAATAAATAAAACAAATCTAAAATCAAATTATTTTAAAAGTAAAATATATATTTTAATAAAATCACTTTTATAGTATTTTAGTACATTACTTTTGGGTCATTATGATGTCATAAAACAAATTATATATTTAAATAGTATTTAATTTTTACCCAAAAATTCAAGTGTCTCATAAAATTATGAAAACTTTACCATTGGATAATTTTGATGTCCTGATTCAAAAAATAACATTCATTTTATCTAAATAATTTTTAAAATATGTTAATTTTTACTTTTAAAATAAAGACTGACATTTATCAGAAATTTATGGGTTTTGACAAAAATAACATTCAAACCTTAATAAAAATAAAAATTGTATTCATAAAAATTATACAAACATTTATATTTAATAAAAATTAATTGAATAGTAATATTTTATGAAAATATTATTTAATTAAAATTCCATTAATTCATCAAAATATATTTCTTAATTTAATATTAAGTAAAAATATTATTTGTGATTTAAAAATAATTTACAAAGTAACAATAATAAAATAAATGTATATTCTTTAATCTATAAAAAACTAAGAACATAATAATATTTCTAGGGTCTTGTTACATGTCCCCTTATAAAACTTGTATAATACCTATGGGTAAGGAGTGTGATGGTGACAGACTCTTGGGGTGGCTCGGATAACATCGCTTGAGTGGTAATCTCTATTAACATCCACTTCTTTCGTGGGCGGCTTCGTTCAAGCTTAACATATTAAATCTCAGCTTGGGCTTGGTCAAGAAAGAATACCAGTGATGATACCACCGTTATGAACTCTGACAAATGATCTTCATATGGAGAAATTCTACTAGATGAGGTCATCACTTTCTTTGTTTGGGTAAATAGGATTTGTTAAATCCCTATATGTATACTAATAAAGCGATTACTGTTCCGAAACTATATTACCAATGGTAACAATTCTCAACGGTATTTTAAATTCAAAAAACAAAAAACCAAAGAAGTGAATATGTTTTATTTAACCATTTTACATAATATGACATTTAATTATATCTTGATGAATTTGCAATAATAAAAGTTTGGGTTATTAAAATCTCCCCCCTTTAAGAAATTTCACCCTCGAAATGTCCTTTTACCACACTAAAACAAATGCTGGTAAATCTGCTTCATCACTTCCTCTGATTCCCACGTTGCCTCTTCAATCTTTTGGTTTCTCCACAACACCTTGATGAGGGGAATTGTATTAATTTTTAGCAATTTTTCCCAACATTATAAGATCTTCACTGGCCTCTCTACATAGAAAAGGTCATTCTAATGGTACCACATTTTGATTGGGTACATGAAATGGGTTAGGTGTTTAGTTCTTCAAGATTGATACATGGAACACATAATGCATTTTAGATCGATTTAGTGGGAGTGCTATTCCATAGTCCAGTGCTCCAATGTGATCAAAGATCCCAAAAGGGCCAATGTACATTGGACTATGCTTTCCATTCTTCCCAAATATCATAACTCTATTCCATAGAGATATGTAGAGGAATACTATGTCTCCAAAATAAAACTCTAGGTCTCATAGACGATTAACAACATAATTATTTTGTCGAATCTAAGCAGCTTTAATGTGATGATGGATGGTCTTAAACTTCTCCAGCATTTCTTAGAGAATTTATGTACCAAGGAGTTTTCGCTCCCTAACATCATCCCGACATGTCGGTGTTCTTCACCTCTTCCCATAAAGGGCTTCATAAGGATCCATTTCGATGATTGAGTGGAAACTGTTATTGTAAGAATACTCAATTAGAGGAATATGTAGACTCCATCCTCCTTTGAAGTCCATTGAGCAAGATCTCAACATGTCCTCAAGTGTTTAGACAGTCCGCCCAGATTGTCCATCAGTTTGAGGATTGTATGCCATACTAAGGTTCAACTTATTATTCAGATCATGTTGAAGACTCTTCTAGATCATAGAGGTAAATCGTGGATCTCGATCGAATACAATAGATAGTGGTACTCCATGCATCCTTACAACTTCTCTGATATATATCAGTTCCAGTTTATCCAATGAGATATCCTCTCTTATTGAAATTAAGTGTACAGTCTCTAAAAGATGATCTACAACAACCCGGATACCATTGTTTAATTTTTATGTCTTCAAAAGTCTATTGAAAAAGTCCATGACGATGTTCTCCCATTTCCATGCTAGTATGGGTAATGAGTTCATCATCCCCTTAGACTTCTACCTCTCAGCCTTCACTTACTGACATACCAGGAACTTTGTTGTATACTCATCAATCTCCATCTTCATGTTATCCCACAAATAATTCTCTCAGATATCTTCATACATATTTGTGTTTCTGAATATAATTAAGAAATTTAAACTATGTGCACCATCCTAAAGTTCATTCTTTAATTACAGATTTTATAGAGCACATAGTCTTGTACCAAATCTCACAATTCCTTCTTCATTAACATTGAACTTCAAGGATTTACCTTTTCTAATATTTTCCACTTTTTTTTGAATTCCCACGACATCATTTTGATCATCTTTTAACCATTACAAAAGAAACGGTTGAGAAATAATTTGTTAAAGGATTAATGTTGTTCCCTTACTTATGATTCCCATGTCCATTTTCATCAAATCTATGATGATTGGATCCTTTTATTTCTCATTAATGATAGGATTCTTGGGTCTTTCTTACATAGAGCATATTACACCTTGTTATGTTTCCTAGGGATGTAATAGATTGATCATTTTTGGTATTTTATCATCTATAACCATCTTTGTAGGTTCTTGTTCATATCCTTATTTGTGAATAAATACTTTAGGATTTTTTGATCCATATATATTTCACACTTCTCCACAAATAGGTAATGTCACAAAATTTTAAAAGCAAAGATTACTACATCGAACTCCAGATCATGTTTTGGATATTTTTTCCTCAGGAACATTCAATTTCATTGAAGCATAGGAATTGGAATTATCATTTTTCTTAAACACACAGTCCAGAACCTTCTTTGAAGCATCACTGAATACCAAAAAAGTTCACCACCTGTGGGTAGTGTGAGAACTGGACTAATGATAAGACTTATTTAAACTACTTAAAGCTATATTCACATTCATCACTCTAAGAAAACATGACTCCCTTCTGAGTTAGCTTATTTTTAGTGTAAAACTGTCATGAGAAATTTCTCTCAAATTGGTGATAAAATCCAGCAAACCACTAGAAGTTACGGATATCTGTCACCAATGATGGCCTTGGACATCCCTAAATTGCATCAATCTTGAATGGATCTATATATATCCCATTCATTGTGATGATATAACCCATGAATGATACTTTTTCTAACCAGATATCACACTTTTTGTACGTTGCATAGAGCTTCTATTTCACAAGGTCTCTAGTATAGTGCTTAGATGCTGCTCATGTTCCTCCTTGGTTTTGGAGTATATAATAATATCGTCTATAAATATTACCAAAAATTTGTATAGGTAATATATAAGGACTCTATTCATCAATTCCATGAATATTTCTAGAGAATTATTGAGTCCAAATGGAGTTACTATGAATTCATAGTTCATGTACCTAGTACGAAAAGCAGACTTGGGGATATCCTCCTTCATCACCATTACATGGTAATATCCCAACAAAAGATCCACCATGGAGAAGTATTGTGCTCAATGTAGCTGATCAAATAGGTCATCGGTTTGTGGAAGAGGATACTTATTCATTATTATGACTTCGTTGAGCTCACGATATTCAATGAAAAGGAACATTGACCTGTGTTTCTTTATGATGAATAGGACTGGTGTACCCCATGGTGAAGCACAAGGGTGTGTAAACCCTTTATCTAGATTCTCATGTAGTTTTTATTTATCTCTTAAAGATCCAAAACAACCATTCTATATAGAGACTTGGATATAAGAAAAGACCCAAGTATAAGATCAATATAAAATTATACATCTTTTCTAGGAGGAAGACTAGGTAATTCCTCAGGAAATACTTCAGCGAATTCCCTCATAACAGGAACGTGTTCTTGATTGGTTTCTTCCTTAGAATCAATAAAATGAGAAAGGTATGTCTGCTCATTGGGTAGTAATATCCATTCTTGAGATGATGGTGCTAAAAAAGATTCATCTTCCACCTTGTACTTGTATATAATCAGTGGTTTATTCTTTATATGAAGAGTGATTTTCCTATCACAACAATTTATGTTGGATCAATATAGGGAAAGCTAATCCATGCCAAGAATTGCATAAAATTGGACTAGAGTTAGTATGAAGAGGTTCTACGAGATGTTCAATCCAAAAATTATGATAGGGGATGAGTTATATTAATGGGATGCAATGGTTTCCCTATTTGTTTTACTCCCGAAAATCTCTACATCAATTATTTGTGGTGGTTTTGGTATTGTTCTACTAAACATTTGAGATTTAAAATAATTCATAGAACTAGAATCAAAATGTATGTTCTCTATTCGTTAATGAATAACTAGCATACCTGTCACTACTTGGTTGTCGAGGACCTCATTGGTTGTAGTGAGGGAAAAAGATCTCCCTTGCTACCTTGGATGTTATTGGCTGCCTTTGAAAACCCTTGGCTTAGGTAACTAGTTTGAAAAGTGTCATAGTTATTTTTAGATGAAATCATGAACAATGTGTTGATGGTAAAATGAATCATTACTCTCCTATGTTGCAATAATGGGTTTTTCTTGTCAGTAGTTAATGGATAGTTTATCTTCCCTTCAACACCTAAATCATTTCCTCGTCCCCTTCAGGATATTTTTGGGGTGCTTCTTTTTCGAAACTTTGGCTAGTGGGGTACTGTAATTTCTTAGCACCAATGGATTTATCCATCAGAAAACTAGAATTAAATTCCAACTTCTACTTCTTATCCCCATGATAACCATAAGATTTTTCGATCTCCGTTTCGACTTTAAGTGTGCATTAGAAAATATCATCACAGTTATCGAAGTCATGGATTTCTAGGGATTTCCATAGGCTATGTTTTAGAACACCAAAGAAGAAGTCAACCTTGCATTCACGGGTAACAACAAAGACCAAGGCATATCATGAAATCCTTGTGAAGTTTACCTCATATGATCAGATGGATTTTTCATCTTTTTACTTGAGGGTAAGGAAGTCCTTTTCCATCTTAAGTTAGAGGGTAAATAGAAAATATTTATCGAAAAACATTTTCCACAAATTCTTCTATTTAAATGCCTCGATCTATTCCTTGGGATTCATATTTTTTTTCAATGTCCACCATTGATCATCTTCAACCTCCATACGATATGTTTCCAGAATAACCTTCTCTTGTTCGAAACATTGAAGGATGGAAAATATATTTTTAATGGAGTGGATCCATTGTTGAGTGATTGAGGGATTGGATGATCCATTAAAAGTTGGAGGCCTTTGTCTCATGAAGCTCTTGATTGCGGCTTGTTCTTTCTTATGGGGGGTTGGACATTCCTCTTGAACCATGTTTCTATTCAAAACATGAGTTTACTGAGAGTGTATTATGAAAAATTTTATGATTCCCACTCCCATTGGACTGGGCATCTCATTAGAACAGTCATTGCATTGATCTTCACATTGGTTGTTAGCCCGAGTCCTCCTATTACTAGCCATTGGCTGGAATAAATGGAACGTTAGGAGAAATAAATAATGGGAAATTTAGATACAAAGAAGGATAACTTATAAAATACATTTATTTCCTTAACTTATGAATTTATAGGCTTCAATATATGTTAACCATGATCTACTTCCCAAAAAAATTTCTTAGGGGAGTTTTTTTAATTCCATTAATAATGGTTCAAACAAAGCTTATTAATTTACCCAAGAATATCTCCTAAGAGTGTCATAACCAAGAGTGCAGAAAGGCCCATTTTTGTGCACTAGTTCCCATTCGAGTCTATATCAAAGTAGTGGTTTCCAGTTTTATCCCATGATATGTCTGTTCCAGAGCTTCCTCTACCTGCTCGTATCCAAACCGAGATGAATTTTCTGGATAAACCACTTACTCAATACTTACAAAAATTTTGGGATATTTTAATTATACTTCGTCTTATCCCATAGGCTTTCAGAAAGGTTTTTAAAATCCATATCCTAAAAATAACTAAACATATTCTCTGATACCAACTATAACAACCCTTATCTTTATTACAAAAATAAACATGATTTATTACATAAACATTCAATTTGAAAAACTATAAGGATCGATAGGTCTAGTGTATTGGGAAATTAGGAACATTACATAACAACTTATAAAATAAAAATACAAAATCTTTATTGAATACTTCCTTTACATGACCATAACAATCCCTTGTACTTAGCATTTCATGGGATAACATGAGGACATACATGTGAAAAGTGTAAAATATAAATCCCATTAAGTGATTGAAAATGGAATGACATGAAGAATAAAATACATATTTGGAAATAGTCATATCAATGGATCATAAGAGAAACAAGAACATAAATGCATGATATAGAATTATTATCATAGCATGGAAATGTGGAATTAACACTTACCATGATATAAGCATGTGCTAAGGCTCATTGCTCATGGAGCATGATTAAATCCTCAACGAATGTGAATTAGCATCAGTAAACCCTCATTACACTTGAATTATCATGATCAAACCCCAATTTCACTTCACGTATCTTGATACTAATATTTAAAATGTGCATTGGAGCTCAATTAGGGAGCACCCTTTATAAACATTTCATTTCATACATAGGTGTGCCACATGGATCATCAAACATGGATTCATTAAACATAATAGTTTATTCCATGAATAAGATATGTTGAAAAAAAATGTAATTCCTCAATAAAAAACTAGATGTTCAGAATGGTGGATACCCTTGATAGATAAATGGTTATGGTATTCACATACATGATGATTTTGGCATGGGAAATTTTGGTGCAACTTCGGCTGCATAATGATGTCAAACCAAAATTGTAAAATGGGTTGATGAGAGAGAAAAGAGTATATAATATTTTATACATGAAATGGACATTAATGGGTTCATGGAAGATAATATCCCAACATTTTTATTGTAATTTAGAAGTATAATATAAAATAATTACTTGAATGTAAATGAGAATAGATAAATTCTGTACAGAATTTCAGCATGGTAAGAGTTGTGCATTGGAGGAATTAATGAGAGGGAAAGAGGTATAAAATCATTAAAACATAAGTATGGAAGTATTGGGGAGGTAAAAAATCATACCCCAACATTGTAAACTGAAAATAAAAGGATTTATAAATATAAATAAATTTGGACAAAAATAAGAAATGAAGAAATCCTTTACATGGATGTGTGATCCCAAACGCTTGGGAGAGGCTTGAGAGAGTCTTATTCGGTGCTTGGGAAACCTTGGTAGTACTAAAGATATAGGATTTTAGGGGTTGGACAAGATCCGAATCGTTTGGGTGAAGAGGAATGGGAGGTTGAGTGGGTTCATATAGGAAAGTAGAGGGAATTATTTACAATTTATGTTTTGGACACCACACATTAAACTAATCAAAACCAAAAATCATCCTATGGTTTTATCCCATGGTTTTTTCAAAAGGGAAGTAAAAAAAATTATATTATATGAACAATGGCCGAACGTAATAAAATATTAGGCTTTCTTATGTGGAGGTGAGTCACACTCTCAAGGAAATCATTTTAAAATGTTAAAATGTTTTACAAGCCATGGTGGGTCCACTAATGCCTTGTAAAATAAATCAAACAAATATAAAATCACATTATTTTAAAGGTAAAACATATATTGTCTTGAAAATCCTTTCATACTATTTTATTGCATCACTATTTGGTCATTATGATGTTATAAAACACATTATATATTTAAACAGTTTTTAATTTTTACCCAAAAAATTGACTGTCTCAGAAAATTATGAAAAAACCACCATTGGTTAATTAGGGCATTCTAATTTCAAAAATAATATTAATTTTATCTAAATAATTTTATAAATATGAGAATTTGTATTTTTAAAACAATGATCGACATTTATCGAAAATTAACGGGTTTTGACAAAAAAAACTTTCAAACATTAATAAAAATTACAATTCTATTCATAAAAATTATACGACCATTTATATTTAATAACATCTAATTTAGTAATAATATTTTATTAAAATATTATTTAATTCAAAAATACATTAATTCATCAAAATAGATTTATTAATT
Organism: Viscum album; assembly: GCA_963277665.1. Lineage (NCBI taxonomy): Eukaryota > Viridiplantae > Streptophyta > Magnoliopsida > Santalales > Viscaceae > Viscum > Viscum album. The sequence continues at coordinate 192,530,281 of OY728166.1, forward strand.
GAATATTAACTAAAAATACCTTTTCTGCTTTAAAAACCATTTGCAAAGTAACAACAATAAAATGAATATACATTCTTTATTATATACAAAAAATAATGCACATAATCATAGTTCTAGGATCCTGTTACATAACCCCTTATAACACTCACATAAAACCTAAGGGTAAGGTGCTTGATGGTTGCAGACCCATGGGGCTTCTAAGAAAACATTGCTCGAGTGGTAATATCTATTAAAATCAACTTCTTCTATAGGGGGTTCCTTTCAATATTAACGTATTGAAGATCATCTTGGGCTTGGACATGAGTAAAGCCTGATGAAGCTACCTGTGTTCAGAGATCTGATAAATGGGATTCTTATGGAGAAATTTTACATGATGAGGCCATAACTTCCTTTATCATAGTAAATTGGATTTGTTAAAGCCCTATATTTATAATAATCATGTGATCAATGTTCAACGACAATATTAGCAATGGTAACAATTCTCAAAGGTATTTTAAAATCCAAAAAACATAATACCATGGAATTGAATATGTTTTATATAACTATTTTACATAATAAGACATTTAATTAGATCAAGAGGAAGTTTCATTAATAAATTTTTGGGTTGTTACACTATATAACAATAAATATATTATAAATTTCATATTTATTCAGTATATAAACTTTTATAATCATTCATATAAGGTGGTTTTAAAAAATTATTGGCATCCCTTCATATGGATGATGGTCCATATGTAACCACGATGGATGTTTTCATTTTGCAATGAATCAAATGAAGAAAGTTAAATAATAATATATATTTCTACAATAATAATTTCATAATTAATATTATATATTCATTAAATATATCATTATTACTATTTATGTTATGTGGTGTTGAAAAATGGATCACATCACTGCGTGTAGGTGGTAGTCCACATGTATGAATGAGAGACATTAACTTCCTCCAACATATTAGAGGGTATGAAGTAAAATAATATTTTATCTTATTAAATTGAAATTATTTTCTAAATATATTATATATCAATCTACATAAGCATCCATGTGAGATGGTGATGGAAAATAAAATACACCGCTTCATGAAGATGTTTTCCATAAGTACGCATTAGCAATGTTTTTATTTTCCATTAGATATAAAGGAGATATAAAATGGTTGTACCATTAACATAAATACATTACATTATAGTAAATATACTAATTCCATCTGGTTAATTTGTCTACAGAATATTTGGATGTGTTTATGGGAGAAAGAAACTCAAAATATATCAGTAAACACAAGGACCTATTTTTTGGAAAACTTTCTTTGGATTATACCTTAATCCTTATTGGTTTGATCTTTGGGGTATGAAAAAGACTCTTACATACAGGAAAAGAAGTTAGGAATGTACTTGGGTTGGGATTTTCTGAGCTATAACACTCCATGTTTTTGAATGAGGTAATATAGGATATGCCGTATTATATGTGAGGGGGTGTAAAACTGTTAAATACTAGAATCTTTACTATTTAATATATGTCTCAATCTAGTGAAATTTTCACAAAATTAATCCAATTTCAAATATAAGGTGACAAGGGACTAAAAACCATCATCCAATTAGATTTATGATGAAATTCTGTTTCATTATAGTATAGTTTAACCTTAATTAACAAGATTTACCTATTACCATGTTAAAAAAAACCTTTTACCATGGTCATTATTAATAATGACCAAAAACAAAATTTACCATATTACTAAATTATGAAATTTTTATTCTAAATATGGACAAAAATTTTCCATATATGATTTTTATAATATTAATATATTTATTTTGAAAAAATAATAAAATATGGAATGAAAAATATTTCAAGAAGAAATTCATTTTTTATGCATAGAACTAGATATATTATCATTACATACCTAGTAAACACTATTAAATTAATGGTAAAATATTTTAATTAATATATTATCTATGAATTACATTATAATAATTCATCAATTTTGATTAATTTAATTTATTAAGATAATAAAACATTGTGCACATAAAAATGGGTTTTAAAACAAATATATTTATTTTACATTCAAATGTTTTTATTTTCATTTCTAACCAATAGATTTACAATGAATAAATTTTATTTAAGTGTAAGAAAACCTTTAATAAGTTTAATACTCTTAATTAGTATAAAAATAAAAAATATGTGTTAAAAACACTAATCATAAACAAAATATTTCAAAACAATTATTTTGGATCAATAGTATATCATAAGTGAATTAGTAATTATTTTTAATAATTATAATTTCATTTAAATAGCATATAATGTGATTCATTTTATAATGTATAAAAAATAGTCAAATAATTTTGGGGTTTTATTATTCAAAATCTATTGAAAACATTTAATTTTTAAATATAATATATAGTAAAATCTTTGAGTTTTATAAAGAATCTCATGGTGCACTATGGAAATGAAAGGAATGCAAACACCTACATCAAAAATTTGTCGATGAAGCATATATCAACATTATAGATGTAAAAAATCCCAATGAACTAATCACACACCATAAAATCAATAAAAACAATAGGTTCTATTCAAGACCCTGCCCAAGAGTTTGGCTAACATGAAACTCATGCAAGCCGAGATAGAAAATAAGACGTAAAGGAAGAGGATAGGATGAATTAGACATAACATAAAAGGAAATGAACAGAAATTGATTAAGGGAGGGTTATAATCCTTGGAAAGAGGTAGAGGAGGATGTGTTATTGGACTCTTTGTAAGGTATCAATCATGTGGAGAGTTGAGCGGTTTATTAGGGTATAATTAGGGGAATGTTTGAATAGTAAAATCTAGTTTCAATGTAAGTTGTTAATTCACACACTTTGGCTGCATGGTTTACCGAACTATGTTCTTATAATTGGATAAACTGAACTCTATAATATGTTTTAGTGACAATTTTTTTAACTATACATCAACCAAGAAAAAAATATTTACTAAAAATCCAAACACTGTAGATTTTCAACAATGTTTATACTAAATTTGAGGAAGTTGTGAACTTGGAAATACATATATAAAGTTAAGAAACCTGGAATTCTCCAAAAAATGTGATACACATTCATATTAACCATTTACATACAAAAATGAACTAAAAAACATTACATAAGTTTGTTTTCACGATTTACACAAAACCATGTGCACTAAACCGTGTGCTAGAGGGAATCTACGTATGATTCATCAGTATGGTCGGACAAAAAGCCCCATAACTATGTAATTTAATTATGTGTAAAACAATATTTAATTATAAATTTATAAACATTATCCCAAAACTAATTTGAAACCCCCATTATTAATAAATGAATAATATAATGAGAAAATAAATGGTCAGGGTGTGATAGTTTGTGTGATGGGATCAAACAAGTTCCCAATCAGATATTGAGGATAGTTTATTTGTTTATTTTATATGTTATTTTTGGTTTAAAAATTTTAATATCTCATATAAATTTTATTCCATACTGATTTTGTTATTTATCCAACTATGGTATTTTATAGGTGGGTTTCGCAGGTCTATCCTGATCTTATTGTAAATTTTAGAGGAGTCCTAAAGAAATCGGGATATGACATAGTGTTTATTAATGGGACAACATTTTAGAGACTCACATAAAACTAATTATAAATGATTTATTTATTTTAAATACATTTTTAAAAACTCACTATATAATTCATTGATTTACTGATTAATTTTAACAGATTCTTCCATCTCTCAATAATAATTTTCACTATGTTCATAACGTATGTATTTAGTATCAATTTGATTATAATTTTTGTGATATTACATTATGTTATGATTTATTAAATCAATAAATAACACATATATAAACTTATACTATTTCAAAGTGTTATAATATTCACCTCTATGGAATTCCTAATCACAAATACTATAGAGTTATAGTTAGGACAAACTATCATTGATCTAACAAAATAAAATAATGAGGTCATTAAGAAATATCATGTCTAGTAAATATGGAATGAGTGGTAGGGATAATTTGAGTATGATTATTAATTAAATATTAATTTATTCTGATCTATTTAAAATTTATATTCCTTTATCACAAAAAAAATATGAACAAAATTGTATTTAATTTTATATATTGTTATACAAACGTTTCAAAAATAATTTATTTTTTTATTCTAATTTACTTACATTTTTTAATATATCTCGTCATATTTTTCACGTTCATATCAAATAAACAATTGAATCACCAATCAATTGCTCATTATCTATATTCATTTTTTCATCATATATTTTCCCACAAGCCAAAACCTCCTTAAATATAAATTCAATGACTAAGAGAACCCTAGTTCCAAAGAGGTATAACAATGATGGAATCCGAATTATCTATGGTTACACCCTATTACTTGACTGCCGAAAAGCCTTCAAATATTTCCATGTTTATAATAAAATCCAAGATCATGTAATTGAAATATCTAAAAATCAGCTTGAATTTTTTTATGAAATTCATTTACCCTTCTTTAAAAACTTGTGCAGAGGTCTTTACCCCTGAAAAAAATAGGAAATTTTTTATTTAAAAAAATATATTTTTAAATATTTATATTTCACTAATCATATAAAAATATTCGTTATTTTTATAATTATTTAATAATTTGTACATACTTTAATCTAATACAAATTTTTATTTTCATTTCAAAAATATTGATTCAATAATTAAAAATTAATATATTTATTATATATATTTGATAATAATAATATTTTCATGAATTTAATAGGATAAATATTTTTTCTTTACATATAAAAAAATAATCCTTTATATATACATGTTTTTTAATTTATTTTTACAAATTTTATTACGAAAAAACTTCCAGAAGGATAATTTTTTCAATTGAAAATATCAATGGAAAGTGACACTATAAAATACCTATTGATATCTTCACTTGATAATTTAAGTGGAAAATGTAATTAATATTTTATAATGGATAATTTTTTTAAAATATTATACAATAATGTTATAGTGAAAATCTTCAAAAGGGAATATTTAGTAAAAATTTTCAATTTAAATTTCCATGAGGAAATTTTTATAAAAATATTGAATAAAATATTTAATGAATTCTTATAGTAAGAAAATACTATTGAAAATGAAAATTTAATGTTTAACTATAAAATTAAGATACATTTCTATAATGGATCAATCGAGTAGATTATAATTCTACTAAATTTTTTACATGAATACATTGGTTGTAGGAAGAAAAAACACTAAATGTTTTTTGAATAAAACCATAGAGCCCGAATGAATTATACTTTTGAATAATTTTATTTATAGACTCTTGTTTCTAGCACATTATAAGTGGATGTATCACTCAAGTATTTGACAATTATTTTTGGAGTATAAGATAAAAATTCTCAATTATCCATATTTGGAGATACTAATTATATAGTATTTATTAAAATGATTTATATTTTATTTTGAGATCCTTATTATATATAAACATATATCAGTATGATTGAAACCAATTAAATTCCATATAAGATGCCAAATGAGGATCAAATTCAGTAAAAAGATGTGATTTTTATTCAAATTGAGGTGTCCAATGGGTTATGAAGTCACACCGAGTTAGTGGTGAATTAGGTGTGACTTGTTTTATAGAATTCTTTTACCTTTTAATTCAAACCACTATCACCTGTTAAGATGAGTGGATCATGTATTCAATATATAAATTAAATGAATCACATAAAAACATTTTTACAGTGTTTCATACTTTGATATTTTCCTTTCTATGTTGGTTATACCCCTCACATGGATTCGTCGTTATAATATTGTAATCAATTAAAATGGTTTAAGAGGAAACTAGTTATACACTATAGTATTTGATCCTCCAGTTGATCCTACTTATACCCACCAGCATTCCAACTATTATTCCTTTATTTGTTAGAACTGAGAACCATTCGACTGGTTAGACCTCCTAGTCTCTCAACACTATTAAGAAACTAGTTAGACCCCAATCACAAACTCATTATTCTTATATAAAAGATAAAATCTATTGATATGATGGTCTCCTAATCTTACTCCACAAGATTGATAGATCACACTGGCTCATATTCAATTCAAGAAACTTTTCACAGATATTATTCTTGTTCAAATTTGTATGTTCACATTTATATGGTTAGTTTCCTCATTGAGACATTGCTTGGGAAAAATATTTTATTCTACTGAAGGATTGGCCACGCTGAACAATAATCAAGTATGAATTCATTCTATTGAAATTCATTCCTGCTTCAATATCAACACACTACACACTAAACAATAAAAAAATATTTTATGTAAATTTATACAACCCTCATGCATGGACACAAATGCATCAATGACTCACTCTTCATTCATTTGTAATCAATTTATGGAATTCTTCCTTACAAAATATTGTGCATTAATTTTTTTTTTGAAAGATTCATGGATTACATGCATACTTTATTACATGTTCATGAATATTTTTAGATGTACTTATTTTACTGAAGATCTCATACTACCTTCTTGCATTAATATCAATCTCCAATTCTTTACTATTTCTTCACATATCTTAGTATAGATTAAAACTCACATAGAAAAAACTCAACTTCATTCACACAAGTAAATCATGTAGGAAAATACTTCATTATCCAACTTAAAATTCTTCATGCATGTATGATATCTCAAAAATTAATCCATTCATGAAACTCTATAAATTATTTTTTTACTGTATTCAGTTAGTTTTGATAATTTCTATCTCATTAAGAATCTCAGATGCTCTTAAATGTATTGTTTCTTTGTGTAATAGAATTTGTGATTTCTTCTTTATCTTTCATGTTACATTGAATGCCAAATCCTATTTTTTATATCTTATTTATGTAAAAGTGTAGATGTGTTCTATTATTCATGAATATTTCATTCTCATGGAAAATATTTTCTAGTTGTTCATGTAACATAGTATATAACTATACTGCTCCAGAAAATAACAGACCATCTTTATGCGACCACAAAGGTACAAAGAAAAAAAGAATACATGGAACCATTATACAAAATTTGACCACTTCCTCATCTCTTTTATCTCTTGAGAATCTCTCTTGAATATGAAATTAGATCGCTGGAACAAAGGATATCCTTGAGTGTAATTTATAGATAAATCTCCACTGACATAGTTTGTGTGAATAGCCTCATTTTTATGCACAAACTGCCTCAATAGCTTATGAAATTACGAGAATCACCATCACTGTAACTATCATATTTTGTTCACCTAGTGTATCTTAGGTATGATCCTTGTTAATTCGTGAGAATAGTGATGCATGATTATTTTATCATATGATAATCTTTAGAATGATCAAATGATGCTTTAAGGATTCAGATCAATCCAATATATGTGATGAATGAAGGAAAACATGATGAAGAGAAGCATTATTATGACTCAAGGAAGAAGACACCCTACTAATGATGATCAGATGAACATGATATAATATATCATAAGTCCATGATTATTTGTGTATATTTTTTAGTGGGTGAATAGTGATGCACTGAATGAATCCCACATTTATTCTTTCTTTAAAATATTGCTTCCTTTTATAACAACAAACCTCCTCGTCCATCCAAAATTGATCAATTGGGTACGCTTCTGAATCCCATAGGCACCGCCCTATCCTAGAAACATCTACTGTTATTACACCCTACATAGCATATCATATATGCTCCCATGTGCCTCAGTTGGATGTGCTATGTGAACACAACCCTTTTTAATCATAATGACTAGAAAGGGGTTTGAATTCCCACATAATCTTTTAATACATTCCTAATTGAAAGGATAGTCAATTTGGGACCAATTTTTTTATCAAAGGCTAAAAAAATTAATATTCAAATATACCAATGCCAAGATACTCAAATATTTCTGATACAAAATAATAACTTTTTCTATTGTAATCCTCTTTTTCAAAACATTTATGTAAAACCTATTTCAATTAACCAATGATATATGAATTTCGAACTACTGATCAGTTCCATAATCATAAAAATAAGAACACATTAAATTTTCATCTTCTCAAATTATTGAAAAACATTAACATAAAAACTACTTTGTTTCTTTAATTCCACCATTTATATTTTCTCAATAACCAATTTATTTTAAAATTAAATGATATATTATCCCCCTTATGGGAAATAAAACCAAAGATATAGGTATGTGAAGTAATTATCATTTCAATCATTAAAATATTTTGAACATATTATCCTCATCTAAGACATATATTGTTACTCACTTCAGATAAGGATAGAATAACCACTACCTTTGAAATTAGATACAATTTATAAACTAAAGTATACATGAGAAATAATTTTTGAATAGAACAAGAGGGATCATGTTTATTATTAATGATGAAAATAAATGTCCAACATGTGATATTGATATTGAAACCTTATATTAGGGGTTGTCAAAATATTTTCTACCAATATATTGTATACATCTTATAAAATTAAATTAAAATCATTCCAAAAAAAATTGTACTTCCCCTTTTCGTGTTACTCTTCCTTTTTTCATCAATTAATAAATCACTCCATTTTAGAATTTATTTTTCATCTTGAAAATTGAATAATGTATAAGGTCTCAGCCTTAAAAATTAAATAATCATTCTATTTCAACTATATTACACTTATTTACATTACAAAATATATTTTATGTCATTATTTTTATAATTTTATAACATAAATCATAAATATAAACCCACAAGAGTACAATGTGGGTACCATTGAAATTGTATCCATTTCTTACAAAAACATTAACCCAAAATAACAACATGATTTCCTTGAAAAATGTCCTTAACATTTATCTTAACTTCCTTATTTCTCTTACACATCCATATAATATATGAAAAAAATATTTAAACATAGGATGATCATAAAAATCTCATCAAGGGATATAAAAATAAGGAGAAAAACCATTAGGTCATGAATACTTATAAACATATGATATCATTTTCACAAATACATACTGATCACCCATATATACATAAATTGAAAAACATGATATTTCCATATAAAATTAGAGAACATATATATAAAAATAAATTTAACTTGGGTAATTACTTACTGATATTTAAACCCTCATGGCTACCTTATGATTTTTAACCCTCATGTCTACCTTAAAATGTAACCCCTACAGCTACCTTATGGTGCAACCATCACAGTTACACTTGGAGTAACCATACAAACAACCTTCAACCTACCCATACCCATTGCATTGGAGAGAGATATAGGTCCTACCTATAAAAAAATAATTTCCATGAACCATAACATAATCCTAAAACATGAACACTTACATAAAACCATTCCTTTCAAATTTTTTAAAAAATAGAAATTTAGAAGATGATTTTTAAAGAGGAGTCCCTTACAAATACCATATCACTGAATCAAGAATTAATAAAATGGGATGAATATGTATACTTGATATAAATACACATAATACAACATAATATAATATTAATTAATTTACTAAGTAATATTATAATGAAAAAAACAATGAAGTAGAAGGATAACCCTAAGAATGAAAATTGGGTAATGAAATCACGTAACTTGAGTCCATCTTATATTAAATATTTTTTAAACTCATGTATAAATATTAAAAGAGTGATAATATTTTATAGAAACATATTAATGTTTATTTCACCTTATATGATCATTTTATAACATCATTCTATCAATTTATTAATAATATTTTGTTATTTCCATTGTTTTGGGTGAGTTCATTACATTATATCTATGGTCGGTCCCTAAATTATTTTCTTGTTGAATATAAGTGAAACACCAGAAGTGGAAAGAAATGGAATTAATATGTTTCCAAAATATCAAATTATATCATAAATAATTTTGTTATCACATATGATTATTTATAATCAGATAAAACATTAATGATATTCTTTTTTACCATTTTTTCAGTTCATCGATAATCATGAACTAATTTAATTATATATAATTTTATAACATGTATATAAGTTAATTAAAGAACATTAAACAGGTTATATAATTAACTTTATAGTATTTTTATACCATTAAAATGGATTTATAACCATATTTAATCATGTAAATGAAACTGAAAAAACATCATCTGTGATTTTGGTAAATTGACACATCACGTACGGTGTTTTTATTTTTTGAATAAGAGGAAGTGGATAGGAATAATGATGATAAAGTTTTCCTTAAAAATGATAAAAATAATGAATATAAATTATAATATATCTTTAATTCCACTAGGATAATGGGAGGTTAAGATATTATAATAAAAGAAAATAATTGAAATAAAAACACCATAAAATGTTTGAGAATTTTTACCTCTTTATCTCTTCTCCTTGATATCCTTCTTAAGGCCTTTGGAATTGGCCTTTTGGTGAGACCAGTAGGTATTGTATGTGAGTAAGATATTTTTGAATGGGTTTAAACATAATTTAAACAATTCTAAAAGATTGAGAGGTGTGGTAGGAAGAGGTGGTGAGGATGGTATTTACAGTCGAGGAGAGGAGGAGTTTTCCATTATTTTACGCATGAGTTTAATATTTTTCTCAAGACTGTGAATAATATTCATTAATTAGACCAAAAAATATTAAAGAGATCTTTTGAGTTTCAAATAAGGGTGGTTACATCATCCATGATTCTATGAATAGTGTATTTAATATATAATGTATATATACAGTAAATTACAGTATTTCACAGTTCATAAAAAATTCATGTATTTCAGAAAAAAACGAAAAATTATCCCCAACTATTTCTCGACGTGTTGAATTCAAAAATAACTATATTTATCATAGTAATTTCCTAAATATGTTTAATTTAATTTTTAAATAGTATCATAATTTATTCAGAAAATAACAATTTTAAAACTATAACTCATTTAATAACACCATTAAAAATTAATCAAGGTCTTATAAAATTATATTATAATAATAAGACAATATAATAATAATTTTTTATTACATTTTATTTAAAAATTTTCATTTAAAAGTATTTTTTAATCATAATAATGAAATTAAATATTAATGACATATAAAAATACCAACACTTATATAATGATCTTATTGTTACTTATAAGATTTCTTTTTGTTATAAATTCATTGGGGAGGTTACTATTAATTTTTCCATTTTACTATTCATAAGGGTCATGTCATTATTCATAAGGGTAACATTACTATTCATAAGGGTAGGGTATTATTCCCCAAAAATTATTTTTTCCCAATTAGATTTCAAATAACTTATTGATCGCAACTGTGAATCTCCATTTCTGAAAATTCAAATCATAAAAGTGTAATAATTATATTTAATGGATAATTTATAACTATATCTTTAAAAAAAGTGTCATTATGTAGAGACTCAATGCTTTTATGTATTTCAATTTATTTTTAAAACATTGGGGGGGGTTGAATTCTCCCCACCTTTGCGAAACTGTGTTCTCGTAATTTTATATACATATTACATAAGTGAGGGTATGTTTCCCTCATAACATTTTCAGATTCCCATGTTACTTCTTCAATAATGTGGTTTATCCACAAAACCTTTACCTAGTGGATTACCTTATTCTGAAATACTTGTTCTATTTGATCAAGAATCTAAATGGGTTTCTCTTCATAAGAATGTTTCACTTCAACCAAACCACTTCTAAGCTCAAAACATGATATGAATCTGGAACATATATTCTCAACATCAAAATATGAAAATAATTTTGTACCTACGATAAACTCAGAGGAAAACTGAATCGGTTGGATACTGGTTCAACTTTCTGTAGGACTACATAAGGTTTAATAAACCATGGAACCATATTTCCTTTCTTACTAAACTAGTAACACTTTTCCATGGTGATATTCTATGGAAATCTTGATCACCTACTATGAAAGAAAAGTATTTCCTCCTATTATCTGCATAAATTTTCTTTCTTCTTGGAGCTTCCTCATGTGTCACCATGTCGTCTTCACTTTCTCAGCCACTTCCTCTATTAATTCCGGTCCCTTAAAATTCATTTCCCCAACTTTATCCATACAAATTTGGCATTCCACACTACCTCAAATATAATTCCTCAAAAGGTGTTATATTATACTTGATTGATAACTATTATTATAAGAAAACTCAACTAAATAATGACATTTATCCCAACATTCCTATTAGTCTATCGAATAAGATCCAAGTATATCCTCTATCGTCTAAATTATTATCTAAGTCTTTCCATTATATTGAGGATGAAATGTAGTGATGAAATTTAATTCTATGCCCAACGACTTCTAAAGACCTTTTCAAAAGATATAAGTGAACATAGGATCATGAAGAGATACAATTTAAAGAGGAATTATATGTAACTTGACAATATCATTGAGTTTTAGTAAAGAAAAATGATCAAAAGACATAGTATCTCGAATTGGAAAGAAATGTGAAGATTTAGCCATCTAATAAATAATAACCCAAATTGTATTATTACCTCAAGAAGTATTTGGTAGTCCCAAAAGAAGGTCATCCATATATTTTTCTATTTCTCCTCTGGAATTGGAAAAATATGAATCATCCGCTATGGAATATTTTTCTCTTCTTTAACCTGGTGACATGTCAAACATTTCATTATAAATCTATAATATCTCTTTTCATTGCATTTAACTGGAAATATTCTTGAAGATCTTTCTATATATTAGTTCTTCCCAGATGAATTGAAAATAGAGGACTATGAGATTCACACAATAATTCTTTCTTCATCTAGGAAACCCAAGGCACACATAGTCTTTTTGAAAATATCAATACACAATCTTTATCAATGATAAATTCTAGAAACATACTCATTTTAACCAATTCAACCTTTTTTGTAACTCCCCACCTTCATTTTTCACTTTCTTAATTCTTTATAAAAAATATGACTGCACTGAAACCTGAAACAAAATAGAAGAATTTCCTATACAAACAACTTCCAAGCCAAAATTCATTAAATCATTAATCAAGGGGTAATTTTCAAAATTTATCATGGTTAATAAATCTTGATGTTTTCGAATCAGGGCATGTGACACTTTTATATTCAAGGACGGTAATTGATCATGTAATCATAATCCTTAATCAATTCAAGCCATTTTTCTACCTCATTTTTAATTTCTTATGAGTGAATATAAACATCCAACATTTATAGTCAGTATATATTTCAAATTTGGATTCGAATAATTGATGAATCCTAATTTTCAAAGAAAAAACCAATAGATGCTAATTCCAAATCATGTGTGGAATAATTTAACTCAAGAGGTTTTAGTTATCTTGAATCATAATAAATTACATGAAAATTAATCATTATTACACAACCATGTCTCTTCAAATAAGAATCATTGTAAATGAAAAACTCACCATTTCTTCATGGTAGGTCCAAAACTAGAGCATTCACCAATATCTTCTTCAGTTCATGAAAACAAACATCACATTCTTTTGCCCTAATAAATTTAACCCATTTCATGTTAACTTCTTTAGAGTGTTATATAACCATGCAATGTTTGTAACAAACCATTAATAAAAACATGCTAATCAAATAAAACTATGAATCTCTATAACATTTATAGGTATTTTCCATTTATCAACCTGTTTTGTTTTGGAAAGATCAACTATTATTACATCTTTATTTATAATGTGTCCAATAAAATAAATCTATTACAACCAAAAATCAGATTCTCTAAAGAAATCCATAAAAAAAATTTTATTCGATATTTTTGAAGACCATCCTTAAATTTTTTTCATGACCCTCATAAATTTCTAAAAAGTACAAAATATCATCAATAAAAGCAATAGTAAACTTATTCAAATATTCATTAAATATTCTATTCATAATATCCACGAATACAGTAGTGGAATTTTACAACCCAAAGGTTATAAAAAACTCATAATTCCAATAGATATTACAAAAAAAGAAGTTTTTGGGATGTCATCCTATTTCACCTTCAGCAAATCGTATATATATCTCAAGTAAATCTTGAAAAAATATTGATCTCCCTAGAGAGGTCAAACAAGTAATCAATATGAGGAAAAGAATACATATTCTTAATAGTAACGTTATTCAAATATCTATGATCAATACAAAGTCTAATGTAACCATCTTTATTTTTAACTAACAAAATAGGGTCACCCCATGGTTAAGTGCTAGGGTGAATTAATCCTTTATCAAGAAACTACTAAAAGAGATTTTTCAATTAGGGAAGTTCCATTTTATTCATTCAAATAGGGGCTTTTTAAAATTTATTTTCATGAGGAACAAAGTATATTGTGAATTTAACTTCTCAATCGGGTATAACACTAAGTTACTCATCCGGAAAAACCATAAGGGGTTCATTAACCATTGTAACATGAGTAATCTTTGCAGTTCCCTTATTTTAAACAATATGCACAACATAAGTTTAATTTACATATTTTAAAAGTTCCCTAGCTTCCTGGTATGTTATCAATTTTATGGGTTTATTATCTTTTACAAATAGAAACCCATTTTGAAAAAACATCATTAGCTCTAAAATCAATATGACCATGATAAAAAGAAAGGCAATGTATACATAGAATGACATCAAACTATACTAAGGGAAAGAAAAAAGGTTTGCAGGTAATGTCTTCCCATTGATAGAATAGTAAGATTTTTAAAATTCCTTTTTTCATAACATTTCCACTAGGGTTTTAACAATAAGTTCTGGTCTCATTTTTTGAGGAGATATTTACAATTTACCATAAAAGTTCTTAGAAATACAAAAATATGTAGACCATTTATCAAAAAATACTTAAGAAAAATATTTGTAAACAAAAAAAGTACCTGATACCACTACATTTGATAGCCCGTCATCTACTGATGTAGTCACAAAAGATCTCACAACACTATTCTACTTATATTTTGGATTTATTGTGTTCTTCGTATCTTTCTTTTCGTAGGTATTTTCATAATGACCAATCTCACCACATTTAAAACACTTTATAGTTTACTTATTAGGATTATCCTTATGTTCATTTTCATTACAATCTTAGGCCATATGTCTAAACTTACCACATCAAACACACATTCCAGTTTTGGTAAGGCATTCCTCAAGGTTCCTCTTACCACACATTTTACAAACTAGAAACTAAAAATTCTTACAATCAGGTTTCTCTAATATATTCTTACCCATATCTTGTGATCTATACCTCTTCTTCTATTTGTCGTCAAAGTACATGTGATCATTAAAAAAAATAAATTTCTAACCTCTTATCACATCAAACAATTTTTTCATAAATTTTGAACTCATGAGAATCTAATTCCATTCGATATCTTGGATTCAATCCTCATTAAAAATGGTTGGTTTTTATATCAAGATCAAGAATAATATTTGGAGGATACCTCACCAGTTTTATAATGTTTTCTTCATACACTGCCACTGAATATTCTTCATTTTTCTTCAATTCAAGGAATTTTCTCTCCATACTAAGTCTAACAACTTTTGGAAAATATTTTTCAAGGAAAATAATTTTAAATTCATCCCACTCCATGGCCTCAACTTCCTCTCTATCAACAATATTCTTAACCATTTACCACCACTAATCAGCTTCAATTTCAAAATGATAAATGGAAATACTAAGCTTTTGATTATCTGAACATCCCATAACATCGAATATATTTTCAAGGGATTTAATCCTACCATCAACCACTACTGGGCTAGTAGAACCAATGAAATAAGGAGGGTGTTGCCTCATAAAATTGTCCAATATAATCATGTTTCTTTTTGGTAGCTTTCGTTGTTCTCATGCATGGATTACACTTCCATTTATTACCTATGTCAGATAAGATATTACTATCATAAACTACTCGGTTCCAATTCCCACAATTCTTGATTATGGATTCAGAATGATATCAGCCTCCCAGTTCCTTCTAACTTCAGCTTCCCTATTTTATCTCTAGAAAACTATTCTGAAGAGACATATCTTAGATGAAGCCACAATGTAATTTTTAAATGTTATACCATATAAAAATTAGGTAAAAATAATTTAAGTTATTTTATTAACTTCATACTAACTCTTAATGTTATCTAAACAACTCTCTAATACCAACTATAAGGTCTCGGCCATAAACATTACATAATCTAGCGATTTCAAATGGATTTAACTTCTTTACATTCCAAAATATCGTTTTTTATAGTTTTATAAAGATATGACATAAATTATATATATCTATCCACAAACATATAAAATGGGTACCGTTAAAACTGTATCCATTTCATCCAAATTATAAACTGCTTAACACAAAACAACAACACATTATCTTTGAAAAATCTTAATAACAATTAACATGACTTCCTTATTTCTCTTACACATCCATAAAACCTATGTAATTTTTTTAAAACATGTGATGATCTTAAAAATCTCAATAATGGATATAAAAATGAAATAAAATAAACCATTAGTCCATGAATACTCATAAGCATATGAAATCATTTTCAATAAGACATACTTCGCACCCATATATACATACTTTCTAAAACCTGAGATTTCCATAAAAATTTATAAAATATATATAAAAACCTAAAGATGAAATAGGTAATTACTTAATTATATTTTTAACCCTTGAAGATACATTATTATTTGTAACCCTCGTGATTACCATACAATGTAACCATCATGACTACCTTATGGTATAACCATCAGAGTTACACATGGAGTAACCATACCAATGACCTCCAACATTCACATACCCATTACATTATAGGGAAATATAATCACCACCATTAATCATACAAAATTCCCATGAACCATTACATTTTCATAAAACATGATCATTTTTATAGAAACATTCCTTTCAAATTTTGAAAAAATAGAAATTTAATAGAGGATTTTTAACAAAGAGTCCCTTACATATACCATATCATTGAATCAAGATTTAATAAAATGATATGAATATGTATACTCACTGTAAATCTCCATAATACAACATGATATAATGTCATATCTTCTCACATATAATCTTATCATGGAATAATCAATGAAGTAAAAGGATAACCCAACGAATAGAAATTGGGTTACGAATTCCCTTACATCGGGTCCATCTTACTTAAAACATGTTAATAACTACTCTATCATGTTAAAAATTGTGTTAATGTTTTAAAGAAACATATTAATGGTTATAAAACTTTATATTATCCTTTTATAACATCACTCAACACATTTATTAATAATATTTTGTCATTTCCATTCCTTCGGTTGCGTTTTTTACAGGATTTCGATGGTTAGTTCGTAAATGATTTTCTTATCGATTGGAAGAGAAACTATAGAAGTGGAATGAAATGGTATTAATATGTTTACATAATATCAAATGATACCATAAATCATTTTTTATAACATATGATGATGAATAATTAGATAAAACAATAATGATATTCGTATAGATCATTTTGGCGGTACATAGATAATCACAACCTAATTTGATTATATATAATTTAATATCATGTATATAAGTTAATTTAAAATTATTAAAAAGGTTATATAATACATTTTACAGTCTATTTAAACCATTAAAATAGTTTTATAACCATATTTTAATGAAATAGTGGAAATTGAAAACACATCATCCATGATTTTGGTAAATCGACACATCACGGACGGTATTTTTATTTTTTGAATAAGAGGTAGAGGAGAGGAATAAAGATGATTAATTTTTCCATAAATATGATAAAAATCTATAATTTAAATAATATTAGAGCTTACATGACTCTTGGATAAATGTAGTTGAAGGAATTATTAGAAAACAAAATAATTGAAAACAAAACACAAGAAAATGAAAAAGGATTTTTACCTCTTTATCTCTTCTCCTTGAGACCCTCCTTAAAGAATTTGGTATTGTCCTTTTGATAAAACTATTAGGTCTTGGAAGTGGGTAAGAGTACTCGTAATGGGTGTGGTCCAAATTTATATTATTATCAAATCTTTAGAGGTGTGAGAGGAAGAGGGGGTGAGGGTGGTATTTATAGTGAAGGAGAGGAGGGGTTTCTATTTTTCTAATCATTTGTTAAATATTTTCTCTCAAGACTTTGAATATTATTGATCAATGAGACCCAAAAGAGTAAAAACTACATGTAAGTTTTAACCAAGGTTTTTTACAACATCCATGATGCTAGTAATAGTGTATTTAACAAATAATGTATATATACGGTAAATTATCGTAGTTTAATATTAAAAAATGCAAGTATTTTAGAAAAATAAAAAAAAAATTCACCCCAACCATTTTTCAACATTTAGAATTAAAAAATGAACTCCATTTTATCAAAATAATTTTCTAAATATGTTTGATTTAATTTAAAAATAAAATCATAATTTATTCAAAAAATGGATATTTTAAAACACTAACTCATTTCATTGCACATTAAAAAATTAATCTAGGACTCCTAAAATATGCATATAACCACAAGATAGAAAAATAATAATTTATGATTAGATTTTTTGAAAAATAAATAATTTAAATAATTTAATTAATTATAAAATTGTAATTAAATATTTATGACTTAAAAAACACAAACACTTATATAATGATCCTATTGTTAGTTGTAAGATGCCTTTTTATTATAAATTCATTGGTGAGGTTCATATTCTTCGTTCCATTTTACTATTCATATGGGTCATATTATTATTTATAAGGGTAAAATTAAAATTCATATAGTTATTTAATATTCCCCAGAAGCTATGTTATTTCTATCAAACTTCAAATAACATACTGATCATAACCGTGTATGACCGTTTTTTGAAATTCAAATCATAGAAGTGGTAAAACTATAATTAAAGACTACTTTATAACTATCTCCTTAAAAAAGTGTCATTATATAGAGACTTAGTGTTTCATTTATTTCAATTTATTTTTAAATCCTTGGGCTGTTACGGAATGTAACTAACATAACTGAATTATGACAAGCTTCAATTTCCAGACATTTAGCATTTAGAATTATCACATGCATTCCTCAAAATAACTTCTAATATTCCTAAGATATCAATTGGCAGGATATATCTTGTGGTTGTTGATATATTCTCGACCTTAAGAGATGCACTCAAATACATCATCATCAGGATTTTCTTCCACCATGAATAAACTCCTAGCTTATTCTGATATTATTTTAGATGTTTCAAAAAGAAAACATGATGCCAATATTATTCTATAATTAAAACTTTCTAGGTGTAATATGTTCATAAAAATTATAAATTTCAAGTCTCCTAATGAATTCATTCTTCACCTTCAATTCCCTGCATAAAAACAAACAAAATATGTATATGTGAATACTGAGGTTCTTTAATGAAACTCAGTTAGAGAAACAGGTCTGAGAGTTTCTTAACAACCTAGGAATATTCTTAGATGAAAAGGGATTCTTAAAATTTTCTTGCAAAGTAGATTAATTATTATCTTCCATTTCTATCCTCCATGCCTCTTCCAACTATTCTGGCCATACCATCAAACATCTTTTACAAACATTCTCACACTTAACTTTGTGTGTAGAATACATTTTCCTAGAACTAGTAACCACAAGTGATTTCCCTTTATTCTTTAATAATTTTTATTGTTTAGGTAACCAATTCAACCATTTTTCCCTAGATTTCCATATATATTAAACCTTTCACAAACAACTTTATCATTCATCAAGTTAACCTTTTATGGAAAATATTAATTTTTTTTATCAAATATGACTTTCACCAAATCACTTGGATGTTTCTCAAATATATTTTTTCATTCTTAGAATCCATCTTGATTACTTTAGTAATAATTTTCATGGACAATTCGAAAAGTTCTATGATGTGACCTTTCATACCACAATACTAAAATCATTTCTTTGGTCTATGACTCTTTACATCATTATTCAAAAACTTATTGGGAGTTGTTTGTTTAACAACCTCCTTCTTTTCTTCACATCCCATGGATGACCTATCATTATAATTTCTTACCCACATCACTTTTTTTATAGAAATAAATTCTAATCAATATATGATTTTTGCATGATTTGAACATACCGACACTCATCATAACAATAACCATTTCAATTGTAATAATCACAAAATTATTCAAAGTAATCAAATATTTTACTGATAGAGTAATACCGTTTCTATGAGTTATACTTATGTGGTATAGGTTTCCACTTATCTTTATATTTTCACTCCTAAATTAAAGAATTTCATAATATTCATACAATGACTTGTTATTCAAATGATTTTTTAATTGATTTCCAAATGTCCTACAACACCAACAGTGGCTAGAAAATCATCATATCTTCTTTTGTGACACATTTTAACTATCTTTAACATTTTTTGTACTACTAGTTAGCACATTGGTTATTTTATGTGTAGAGACCCGAAGCTTGATGTACATTGACATTACATTACATTTTCGGAATACTTAGTACATAACAAAAACACACACACAAGGATCGTAATAGTTTAGTGTCTTTGGAAACTCGGAATATAATCTTCTAATCCTGGTGAAAGATCTTCAACATCTCCCATAAAGATCTTCTTTTTTTATACCTAAAACCTTTATTTATATCCTGGGGAAAAGAAAACATAAAAGGGTGAGCTCAAATGCTCAGTAAGGGTAAACAAAAGAAATATCAATCACATCATGTACATAAGCACATAACTTTTGGAAATCCTAACCTGCAAAAGAGATCATAATAACATGGGATAAATCATGGAAGTGAAATATAATCACAATAATCATAAATTAAAACATGAAACTTTGTGGCATACACACATAATCATAGAGAATCATTTCTTGTTAGTCAAGAATCATTTCCAAGACTATCTTAGTGGACAAAGTCCATTTCTGAACTGAGTCACCCTCGTTTCAATCCTGTTTCACTGAACCGGTATAACCTACCGTTCCAGCCATGTCTATCTCATGAGATATAAAATCTTTACCCAATGCATTGGAGGGAGATATAGGTCCCACCCATCTCATAATGATACCATTCTTATGTATGCCACAAAATCATAAATCATACATCATTGCATAACCCATGTAGAAAAAATGGGATTCTTAAACAACATGACATCATAAAACAGTAAATATAAGATAAAGGAATTCATAAAAATAAATCAATCACAACATAATCAAATCAATGTAATAATAGGGATAAAAACATAACCCTTTATTATCTTAGATGGAAAATAATTTTGATAAAACACTTGAACTCCATTCTTGAGGAAAATATCCTTTCTACTTCAAAAACACTTTTCCTTTCTTAACATGTCGTACAATTCTAAACTAAAAGTAGTTGATTAAAAATAAACATGAAAACTTGTAAAGGAATATTCTTGGAAATAATGTATTAAAAATCAATTCACGCCGTATAAGTTAAAAAAACATTCTTCTCGTACTTTTGTCGGAAAAGTCAAAAAAGTACCTCGTACGAAAAATGACAAAAGATTCCATTCATATCTATTACTAAAAACTCACCGAAGGGTAAAATAGGATTTAAACAATTGTAGGTGAATGGAAATAATATTACATATTGAGGAAACATGGATGTGGATGATAAAATACACCCCAGTAAATGCCAAAGTATAAACAATCTCGGATAAAAATGAGATTGTGATATTTCACTTACCTTAGGTTCGATTTTCTTCGTAAGTGTCCGAACCTCCTGTATAATGATTTGAATAATGTCATTGACTTATTACAGAATCATATTCATTGTTATTATATCATATATGGTTCACTTATGACTTTATATTACCCGTTCTTTTGTAAATTCATGTTAAAGTAGCGTTTTGGGTAAAATCGTCTAATTTGTCGTTGGTGTTTTAACTTGTAATTATTCATATGATTACTTAGATCATTATAACTTAATTATAGAATATAAAACATGATTTATATATAATATATATTCAGAATATACATATATATAATGGATCGATAAATGGAAAGAAATACACCGTTCATGGAGACGGTAGGTCGTACGTACGCACGAATGCTGTTTTCTTTTCTTTATTGAATTGAGTGGAATTAAGTAGAAGACATACATATATATACACATAAATCCAGTAGCATTATAATTTCATATATTTCATTATTATTGCTTATATATACTTTATAATCATTCTTAAATGGTTAACATGGAGAATGAATCTCATCGCGTCGTGGAGACGGTAGTCCGTACGTACGCACGAGCGATGATATGATTTCCATAATTATTGAATTGAATTGGAGTGTATGATACTATATATCAGAATCATTATGATGTTATAATAACTATGTATAGTTATTCTTTACACCATAATACCCATCCATGTAATGTGTTGGTGGAAAACATATTACACCACAGCGTGGAGACGGTATTCCGTACGTACACACGCGCGGTGATTTTGTTTTCTGTAGGATGGATAGATGGTGAAATAGGGATTTTTCATACTTATAATAACATATCAGTATATTAGTGATACTGATGTTATTACTTCATAATGAAACAACCTAAGAATAAGAAGTGGAAGAAAAAATAAAGTTGAAAGAATCGGTAATGGAAATTACCTCTTCTTTGAAGCGCCTCTTTGAGATCTTCTTTTAGGGCACTAAAATTGGTCTTTGAGGAAGACCAGAACCACTAGGATGTTTCTAGGGAAGTGGATAAGAGAATTTGGCAGGGGTTGGCCGAGCTTGAAGGCTCAAATTGTTGTGAGGAGGAGAGGGAGGATGTGTCCTTTTATAAGGGAGGAGATGGGCACCTTTGGAATAACAAAAACTATTATTTTATTATATAGTCAAGTTCGGTTTTAAATAGCTCCAAATTGATATATTTCTAAGATAAGGTGGGGATGGGTCGAAATCCTCTCATCCAATAGAATTTAGACAAGTTTAGGTTCCTATTTTAACCTTATCATGTATATTTAACATTAAGTTAAATAATTTTACTTTTACCGTGTCTTCTTGTGTTCTTACACTATAAGTTTAATAAACTTACTATAAGAAGCCAAACGAACCCCAAGTTGTTTATTATTAATATATATAACCTTATCTAAGTCATTTTTCCGAACCTTAGATTTTTAGGAATAAAATAACAATTAATAATATAATATTTGTTTTAAAAACTGTTTTATGTCAATTTTGACACTATTTAGTAATTGATTTTTGTGAAAATTATAACAGAATTATAAGTTCAGAAAAAGTTAATTATATCAATACTAACATGTCATAGTAACCTAGAAAATTATTGGAATTCATTAAAAGTCTCAAATTATATTTATTTGGGTATTTATAACATCATTTATGTCAATATTTCATTAATAAGATAATTACTGCATCATCCTTGTGTCATAAATAAATTAAATTATTTAATGTCTAAAAATTACAAATAAAATACCATTATCTAGGAAATCTTTTTAGCTTTCTAATTAATATTTATAGTCAAATTTATCTTATGTATAAACCCATATTAAAAATGTTTTAGTAAATAAACTTTGATTTTAACTCTTTTAACCCTTCTTTAAATAAATTAATAATAAATGTCCTAATATAATCCAAGTGGGCCTAAATGGTCATATGTTATTCCTAAGTTTGTTGTTGGTCGGATTAAACATGTCCAATATAATTAGTACATGTTTTAGGGTAATAATAATATCATTTCTACCCTTAATTACCCTATTTACTTTTAACCGTGGTAAAAAAAAAGTAAAAATTTTCTATTCACCAAAAAATTATTTTCATCTCATTGAACCACATTTTACTTACTGACATCAACCGAGTCTCTCGGATTTTTGAAATTCCACTCACAGAAGCGGTAAAATTATGTTTTATGAAAAATTCAGTTTTTTGTAACTACCACTTAGTGGTTTCACTGTTCATCAAAAATTGAACGTTTTCAGAAAAATACCAAAAATTAGGCCTAAGCTATATTTGATATTATGAACTCAAAAATGATTTCTATTTTACCAAATTCAAAACATATCAGTTTCATTAACTAATTTAAAAATTAATTCCCGTCATCAAAACAAATAGCGTGTTTTTAAGAGATAATAACTATCAAAAGATTGAAACTTGTTTATAACTGGTTTAAATGTGAAATTACATCCAATGACCATCATTGTATTAAATTGTAAAAATATATTCTAAATATTCTTTAAAACCACTAAAATTAATAATTTATCACTATTAGTTATTTCGATTGAAAAATTTGTTTTGAATTAAAATTTAGTAATTTCCACTATTCATCAAAATATGAAAGTTATCCGAAAATTACCAAAATTTCACCGTAAGATAATTTTGATATTCCGAATCCAAAAATGAAGTCTATTTTGAATAATAAAATTTACAAAATTTCAAAAAGTGGTTATTACTATTCATAACGGCTAGTTTTAATAATATTTTTATAGCATATCATTGTTTAGTGAAACTCGGTATTCCGTACTACACACGCTATCAAGGAAGGTCGCGATTGCGTGTAATGAAAGGTAAGTCAAGGATGCATGTTTTGCAAGCTCCTTTTGGTGTAGCGTACAACACAAGTCATTAATGAAATTAAAAAGAATATTTTTCATAAAATCTCGGGTTGTTACATTCTACCCCCCTTAAAATTAATTTCGCCCTCGAAATTCGTCGGGGTTATAATTGGATTACTATTAGAAAGTTTCTTTAATAGAAACCCACATCATAAAAAGGAATACCAAAACCAATCTTTAAAAACAAAAGTATGAAACTTAACGGTTACCCAAATAAACTAATCATTGGGTTTCCACATAGTGAAAATATGGATATGGAAGAGAAATATAACCATCATGTTCTGAGGGAGAGTGGTAGAGAACATGGCTATGGAAAAGCTAGCAATAACAAAGCCATAAATTTGTGACGATCTAAGGTACCATATGATTTATCAGATATAAAAGCACTAAGACAACATCTTAGGTTTTCAAGATCATTTCCCTAAAGTTGATGAATTTGGAATTAGAAGAAATACTTTCGTGATTTTGGTATAGTTTCACCGTTTTTCGTTCTTTGGACAATTTACAATTCATCTCTTAAAGAAATGAAGTTGAATTTGTCTTTCATGAAGTTTTAGCAGATCATATGATAGAATGATGGGTTATTTCGTCTCTTTCAAAAAAAAGGTTAGCAAAAGTTATAAGTCCATCTTATGGTTAATCGTATATGGTTCCAAAAATGAACTTATACTTCATATATCATACCGCTTGAAATAAAACTAGTTTCTACTAACCAGGGACTTCTTGTAGGCCAGTGGTAGGCGATAAAGGCCAGTCGCACTTCGGTTGTGGGTTCGATTCCCACATCCTTGTCCGACACGATGGGCTGTCACCTGTCCTGCAGGTTGTCCTTTTTCTAAAACTATATTACTATAACATCCCATCAATAATATCGAAAAAACTTCTATCCTTAAACAATACTAACTTATGTCCAACATAATCCATTCCAATCATTAGACTTATCTAAAATACTTCGGTCCAA
Organism: Viscum album; assembly: GCA_963277665.1. Classification (NCBI taxonomy): domain Eukaryota; kingdom Viridiplantae; phylum Streptophyta; class Magnoliopsida; order Santalales; family Viscaceae; genus Viscum; species Viscum album. The sequence goes on from OY728166.1 coordinate 192,555,703, forward strand.
GCTCATAGTATAAAGAAAATGATTACTTGAAATGTCATCAACCAACCATTATTTATCTGCCATTATCTTGTTGGTCACATTCCAATCATCTGAATACCGTAATCATGTATTCTATTGAAAAATGAAGACCCATTAAACCTTAGTGAAAACATAAATGCTATAAAAAGTTAACTCTTTCCACATACCAAAATCCAAAAATTCTATATAGTCAAACCATGATATAACCTTCTCCTTATATCAGTCATCAGCTCTTGAATACTATCAAACATTTAACTTTCTCCTTATCCCTTCATTATGCGCATATCATCTACTTTCCAAAAATACTGGTACCATTCATCACATAATTTCAAAACTTAAGGAAAGACAATAGTGTAACAATCCTTAGATTTCTCTTTATTCCATAGTACCATGAGATTACTTATACAACATTACACTTGATAAACATGTAATCATTCCACTACATTCTTAAACCATTGACCGAGCTTCAAAAATTCTTTCATCTCACATATCATTTGTAGTCTCATCATCATCATTAACATAAATACTACCCATATAACCATATTGATTCTCTTCATGAGACTTTCCCTTAGGGCATTGGTTTGCATAATGCCCGTACATTCCACATTTAAAACATTTAACAATTGTTGATGTCGTAGCAATACCATTATCCTCATCCCTGGTGTTAACTGAACCTTTTCCTTTGCACTTACTGGCTTTGTGTCCTTCTTTTCCACACCCAAAGCATCTTCCAGTTCCTTTGAAACATTCTCCTTGATGCCTCTTCCCACATGATTTACATAGGGGAAATTGAACTTTCTTTCCTCTGTGATCATCATGAAACTCCATCTTTCTCTTATTAGACGAGTCAGGAAACTTACCAAATTTTACTTTATTGATCATATTATGAGATTGTTGATTCGGCATAACAATGATGTTTGGTCTTCCAAATCCCATTTCATTTGGTTTCTCATGAAGAATATCATTCCATTGTTCATCATATCCTCCATTATTGTGAATCATCTTGTTTCCAGCCATTTTCTAAAACCCAAAAAGAATAGTGTGTGAGGAAAAAATCAAAAGAATGGGGGAGTAACTTCAATATCTAACATCTTTGGTTTAATCTAATATCGTTACCATAGTTCTAGGACTATATCCTATACGTATACTTATCCTTAGGGACATCCCTAGACATACCTTAGAAATATCTCTAGGGATCTCACTAACGTTTTCGCATCCTAGTTTCCAAAGGTTGACTAAACCTTTCCTCTGATACAAACTGTAGAGACCCGAAGCTTGACGTACATTGACATTACATTACATTTGCGGAATACTTAGTACATAACAAAAACACACACACAAGGATCATAATAGTTTAGTGTCTTTGGAAACTCGGAATATAATCTTCTAATCCTGGTGAAAGATCTTCAACATCTCCCATAAAGATCTTCTTTTTTTTATACCTAAAACCTTTCTTTATATCCTGGGGAAAAGAAAACATAAAAGGGTGAGCTCAAATGCTCAGTAAGGGTAAAAAAAATAAATATCAATCACATCATGTACATAAGCACATAACTTTTGGAAATCTTAACCTGCAAAAGAGATCATAATAACATGGGATAAATCATGTCAGTGAAATGTAATCACAATAATCATAACTTAAAACATGAAACTTTGTGGCATACACAAATAATCATAGAGAATAATTTCTTGTTAGTAAAGACTCATTGCCAAGACTATCTTAGTGGACAAAGTCCATTTCTGAACCGAGTCACCCTCGTTTCAGTCCTGTTTCACTGAACCGGTATAACCTACCATTCCAGCCATGTCTATCTCATGAGATATAAAATCTTTACCCAATTCATTTGAGGGAGATATAGGTACCACCCATCTCATAATGATACCATTCTTATGTGCGCCACAAAATCATAAATCATACATCATTGCATAAACCATGTAGTAAAAATTGGATTCTTAAAGAACATGACATCATAAAACAGTAAATATAAGATAAAGGAATTCATAAAAATTAATCCATCACAACATAATAAAATCAATTTAATAATAGGGATAAAAACAGAACCCTTTATTATCTTATATGGAAAATAATTTTGATAAAACCCTTGAACTCCATTCTTGAGGAAAATATCCTTTCTACTTCAAAAAAACTTTTCCTTTCTTAACATGTCATAAAATTCTAAAATAAAAGTAGTTGATTAAAAATAAACATGAAAACTTGTAAAGTAATCTTCTTGGAAATAATGTTTTAAAAATCCATTCATGCCGTATAAGTTAAAAAAAAAATTCTTCTCGTACTTTTGTCGGAAAAGTAAAAAAAGTACCTCGTACAAAGAATGACAAAAGATTCCTTTCATATCTTTTACTAAAAACTAACCAAAGGGTAAAATAGGATTTAAAAAATTGTAGGTGAATAGAAATAATATTACATATTTAGGAAACATGGATGTGGATTATAAAATACACCCCATTAAATGCCAAATTATAAACAATATCGGATAAAAATGAGATTGTGATATTTTCCATACCTTAGGTCTGATTTGCTTCGGAAGTGTCCGAACCTCCTGTATAATGATTTAAATAATGTCATTTACTTTTTACAGAATCATATTCATTGTTATTATATCATATATGGTTCTCTTATGACTTTATATTACCCGTTCTTTTGTAAATTCATGTTAATGTAGCGTTTTGAGTAAAATCATCTCATTTGTCATTCGTGTTTTAACTTTTAATTATTCATATGATTACATAGATCATTATTAATTAATTATAGAATATAAAACATTATTTATATATAATATATATTCAGAATATACATATATATAATGGATCGATAAATGGAAAGAAATACACCGTTCATGGAGATGGTAGGCCGTACGTATGCATGAACACTGTTTTCGTTTCCTTATTGAATTGAGTGGAATTAAGTAGATGAAATACATATATATACACATAAATCCAGTAGCTTTACAATGTAATATATTTCATTATTATTTCTTATATATACTTCATAATCATTCTTAAATGGTTAACATGGAGAATGAATCTCATCGCGTCGTGGAGACGGTAGTCCGTACGTACGCACGAGCAATGATATCATTTCCATAATTATTGAATTGAATTGGAGTGGATGATACAATATATCAGAATCATTATGATGTCATAATAACTATGTATAGTTATTATTTACACCATAATACCCATCCATGTAAGGTGTTGGTGGAAAAACAGATTACACCACGGCGTGGAGACGGTATTCCGTACGTACGCACGCGCGGTGATTTTGTTTTCCGTAGGATGGATAGATGGAGAAATAGGGTTTTTTCATACTTATAATAACATATCATTATATTAGTGATACTGATGTTATTACATCATAATTAAACAACCTAAGAAGAAGAAGTGGAAGAAGAAATAAAGCTGAAAGAATCGGTAACGGAAATTACCTCTTCTTTGAAGCGCCTCTTTGAGATCTCCTTTTAGGGCACTAAAATTGGTATTTGAGGAATACCAGAACCTCTAGGATGTTTCTAGGTAAGCAGAGAAGAGAATTTGGCAGGGTTTGGATGATCTTGAAGGCTCAAATTGTTGTGAGGAGGTGAGGGAGGAGGTGTCCTTTTATAAGGGAGGAGAGGGGAACCTTTGGAATAACTAAAACTATTATTTTATTATAAAGTCAAGTTCAGTTTTAAATAGCTATGAATTGATATATTTCGAATATAAGGTGGGTATGGGTCAAAATCCTCTCATCAAATAGAATTTAGACAAGTTTAGGATCCTATTTTAACCTTATCATTTAGATTTAACATTAAGTTAAATAATTTTACTTTTACCGTGTCTTCTTGCGTTCTTACACTATAAGGTTAATAAACATACTATAAGAAGCCAAAAGAACCCCAAGTTGTTTACTATTAATATATATAACCTTATCTAAGTCATTTGGCCGATCTGTAGATTTTTAGGAATAAAATAACAATTAATAATATAATATATGTTTTAAAAACTATTTTATGTCAATTTTGTCACTATTTAGTAATTGATTTTTGTGAAAATCATAACAGATTGATAAGTTCAAAAAAGTTAATTAAATCAATTATAAAATGTCATATTAACCTATAAAATTAGTGTAATTCATTAAAAGTCTCAAATTATATTTAATTGGGTATTTATAACATCAATTATGTAAATATTTCATTAAAACGATAATTACTGCATCATCGTTGTGTCATAAATAAATGAAATTATTTAATGTCTAAAAATTACAAATAAAATACCATTATGTAGGAAATCGTATTATCTTTCTAATGAATATTTATAGTCTAATTTATCTTATGTATAACCCCATATTAAAAATGTTTTAGTAAATAAACATTGATTTTAACTCTTTTAACCCTTCTTTAAATAAATTAATAATAAATGTCCTAATATAATACAAGTGGGCCTAAATGGTCATATTTTATTCCTAAGTTTGTTTTTGGTCGAATTACACTTGTGCAATAGAATTAGGACATGTTTTAGGGTAATAATAATATCATTTCTACCCTTAATTACCCTATTTACTTTTAACCGTGGTAAAAAAAGTAAAAAGTTAATATTCACCAAAAAATTATTTTCTTCTAATTGAACCACATTTTACTTACTGAAATCAACCGTGTATCTCGGATTTTTTAAATTCCACTCACAGAAGCGGTAAAATTAAGTTTTATGAAAAATTCAGTTTTTTTTACTACCACTTAGTGGTTTCACTATTCATCAAAAATCGAATGTTTTAAGAAAAATACCAAAAATTAGGCCTAAGCTATATTTGATATTATGAACTCAAAAATGATGTCTATTTTACCAAATTCAAAACATATCAGTTGCATTAACTAATTTAAAAATTAATTCCCATCGTCAAAACAAATAACGTGGTTTTAAGAGATAATAACTATCAAAAGATTGAAACTTGTTTATAACTGGTTTAAATGTGAAATTACATCCAATGACCATCACTGTATTAAATTGTAAAAATATATTCTAAATATACTTTAAAACCACTAAAATTAATAAATTATCACTATTAGTTATTTCGATTGAAAAAGTTTTTAATTAAAATTTAGTAATTTCCACTATTCATCAAAATATGAAAGTTTTCCGAAAATTACCAAAATTACACCCTAAGATAATTTCGATATTCTGAATCAAAAAATGAAGTCCATTTTGAATAATAAAATTTACAAAATTTCAAAAAGTGGTTATTACTATTCATAACAGCTAGTTTTAATAATATTTTAATAGCATATCGTTGTTTAGTGAAACTCGGTATTGCGTACTACACACGCTATCAAGGAAGGTCGCGATTGCGTGTAATGAAAGGCAAGTCAAGGATGCATGTTTTGCAAGCTCCTTTTAGTGTAGCGTACAACACAAGTCATTAATGAAATTAAAAAGAATATTTTTCATAAAATCTCAGGGTGTTACATTCTACCCCCCTTAAAATTAATTTCTCCCTCAAAATTCGTCGGGGTTATAAATGGTTTACTATTAGTAAGTTTCTTTAATAGAAACCCACATCATAAAACGGAATACCAAAACCAATCTTTAAAAACAAAAGTATAAAACGTAACGGTTACCCAAATAAACTAATCCTTGGGTTTCCACATAGGTGAAAATATGGATATGGAAGAGAAATATAACCATCATGTTCTGAGGGAGAGTGGTAGAGAACATGGCTATGGAAAAGCTAGCAATCACAAAGCCATAAATTTGTGACGATCTAAGGTACCATATGATTCATCAGATATAAGAGCACTAAGACAACATTTTTGGTTTTCAAGATCATTTCCCTAAAGTTGATGAATTTGGAATTAGAAGAAATACTTTCGTGATTTTGGTATAGTTTCACCGTTTGTCGTTCTTTGGAAAATTTCCACTTCATCTCTTAAAGAAATGAAGTCTAATTTTTCATTCATGAAGTGTTAGCAGATCATGTGATAGAATGATGGGTCATTCCATCTCTTTCAAAAAAAAAGGTTAGCAAAAGTTATAAGTCCATCTTATGGTTAATCGTATATAGTTCCAAAAATGAACTTATACTTCATATATCATACCGCTTAAAATAAAACTAGTTTCTACTAACCAGGGACTTCTTGTAGGCCAGTGGTAGGCGATAAAGGCCAGTCGCACTTCGGTTGTGGGTTCGATTCCCACAGCCTTGTCTGATGCGATGGGCTGTTGCCCGTCCTGTAGGTTGTCCTTTTTCTAAAACTATATTACTATAACATCCCATCAATAATATCGAAAAAACTTCTATCCATAAACAATACTAACTTATGTCCAACATAATCCATTCCAATCATTAGGCTTATCTAAAATACTTCGGTCCAAGCTCATAGTATAAAGAAAATGATTAATTGAAATGTCATCAACCAACCATCATTTATCTGCCATTATCTTGTTGGTCACATTCCAATCATGTGAATACCGTAATCATGTATTCTCTTGAAAAATGAATACCCATTAAACCTTAGTGAAAACATAAATTCTGTCAAAAGTTAACTCTTTCCACATACCAAAATTCAAAAATTCTATATAGTCAAACCATGATATAAACTTCTCCTTATATCAGTCATGAGCTCTTGAATACTATCAAACATTTAATTTTCTCCTTATCCCTTCATTATGCGCATATCATCTACTTTCCAAAAATACTGGTACCATTCATCACATACTTTCAAAACTTAAGGAAAGACAACAGTGTAACAATCCTTAGATGTCTCTTTATTCCATAGTACCATGAGATTACTTATACAACATTACACTTGATAAACATGTTATCATTCCACTACATTCTTAAACCATTGACCGAGCATCAACAATTCTTTCATCTCACATATCATTTGTAGTCTCATCATCATCATCAACATAAATACTACCCATACAACCATACTGATTCTCTTCATGAGACTTTCCCTTAGGGCATTGGTTTGCATAATGCCCGTACATTCCACATTTAAAACATTTAACAATTATTGATGTCGTAGAAATACCATTATCCTCATCCCTGGTGTTAACTGAACCTTTTCCTTTGCACTTACTGGCTTTGTGTCCTTCTTTTCCACACCCAAAGCATCTTCCAGTTCCTTTGAAACATTCTCCTTGATGCCTCTTCCCACATGATTTACATAGGGGAAATTGAACTTTCTTTCCTCTATGATCATCATGAAACTCCATCTTTCTCTTATTAGCCGATTCAGGAAACGTACCAAATTTTACGTTATTGATCATATTATGAGATTTTTTATTTGGCATAACAATGATGTTTGGACTTCCAAATCCCATTTCATTTGGTTTCTCATGAAGAATATCATTACATTGTTCATCATATCCTCCATTATTGTGAATCATCTTGTTTCCAGCCATTTTCTAAAACCCAAAAAGAATAGTGTGAGAGGCAAAAATCATAATAATGGGGGAGTAACTTCAATATCTAACATCTTTGGTTTAATCTAATATCGTTACCATAGTTCTAGGACTATATCCTATACGTATACTTATCCTTAGGGACATCCCTAGACATACCTTAGAAATATCTCTAGGGATCTCACTAACGTTTTCGCATCCTAGTTTCCAAAGGTTGACTAAACCATTCCTCTGATACCAACTGTAGATACCCCAAGCTTGACGTACATTGACATTACATTACATTTGCGGAATACTTAGTATATAACAAAAACACACACACAAGGATCGTAATAGTTTAGTGTCTTTGGAAACTCGGAATATAATCTTCTAATCCTGGTGAAAGATCTTCAACATCTCCCATAAAGATCTTCTTTTTTTATACCTAAAACCATTCTTTATATCCTTGGGAAAATAAAACATAAAAGGGTGAGCTCAAATTCTCAATAAGGGTAAACAAAATAAATATCAATCACATCATGTACATAAGCACATAACTTTTGGAAATCTTAACCTACAAAAGAGATCATAATAACATGGGATAAATCATGTCAGTGAAATGTAATCACAATAATCATAACTTAAAACATGAAACTTTTTGGCATACACAAATAATCATAGAGAATCATTTATTGTTAGTCAAGACTCATTTCCAAGACTATCTTAGTGGACAAAGTCCATTTCTGAACCGAGTCACCCTCGTTTCAGTCCTGTTTCACTGAACCGGTATAACCTACCGTTCCATCCATGTCTATCTCATGAGATATAAAATCTTTACCCAATGCATTGGAGGGAGATATAGGTCTCACCCATCTCATAATGATACCATTCTTATGTGCGCCACAAAATCATAAATCATACATCATTGCATAACCCATGTAGTAAAAATGGGATTCTTAAAGAACATGACATCATAAAACAGTAAATATAAGATAAAGGAATTCATAAAAATTAATCCCTCACAACATAATCAAATCAATGTAATAATAGGGATAAAAACAGAACCCTTTATTATCTTAGATGGAAAATAATTTTGATAAAACCGTTGAACTCCATTCTTGAGAAAAATATCCTTTCTACTTCAAAAAAGATTTTCCTTTCTTAACATGTCGTACAATTCTAAACTAAAAGTAGTTGATTAAAAATAAACTTGAAAACTTGTAAAGGAATCTTCTTGGAAATAATGTTTTAAAAATACATTCATTCCGTATAAGTTAAAAAAAACATTCTTCTCATACTTTTGTCGGAAAAGTCAAAAAAGTACCTCGTACAAAAAATGACAAAATATTCCTTTCATATCTTTTACTAAAAACTCACCGAAGGGTAAAATAGGATTTAAAAAATTGTAGGTGAATGGAAATAATATTACATATTTAGGAAACATGGATGTGGATGATAAAATACACCCCATTAAATGCCAAAGTATAAACAATCTCGGATAAAAATGAGATTGTGATATTTCACTTACCTTAGGTCCGATTTGCTTCGTAAGTGTCCGAACCTCCTGTATAATGATTTAAATAATGTCATTTACTTATTACATAATAATATTCATTGTTATTATATCATATATGGTTCGATTATGATTTTATATTACCCGTTCTTTTGTAAATTCATGTTAATGTAGCGTTTTGGGTAAAATCATCTCATTTGTCGTTCGTGTTTTAACTTGTAATTATTCATATGATTACATAGATCATTATTACTTAATTATAGAATATAAAACATGATTTATATATAATATATATTCAGAATATACATATATATAATGTATCGATAAATGGAAAGAAATACACCGTTCATGGAGATGGTAGGCCGTACGTACGCATGAACACTGTTTTCGTTTCCTTATTGAATTGAGTGGAATTAAGTAGATGACATACATATATATACACATAAATCCAGTAGCTTTATAATGTCATATATTTCATTATTATTGCTTATATATACTTCATAATCATTCTTAAATGGTTAACATGGAGAATGAATCTCATCGCGTCGTGGAGACGGTAGTCCGTACGTACGCACGAGTGATGATATCATTTCCATAATTATTGAATTTAATTGGAGTGGATGATACAATATATCAGAATCATTATGATGTCATAATAACTATGTATAGTTATTCTTTACACCATAATACCCATCCATGTAAGGTGTTGGTGGAAAAACAGATTACACCACGGCGTGGAGACGGTATTTCGTACGTACGCACGCGCGGTGATTTTGTTTTCCGTAGGATGGATAGATGGTGAAATAGGGTTGTTTCATACATATAATAACATATCAGTATATTAGTGATACTGATTTTATTACTTCATAATGAAACAACCTAAGAAGAAGAAGTGGAAGAAGAAATAAAGCTGAAAGAATCGGTAACGGAAATTACCTCTTCTTTGAAGCGCCTCTTTGAGATCTCCTTTTAGGGCACTAAAATTGTTCTTTGAGGAAGACCAGAACCTCAAGGATGTTTCTAGGGAAGTGGAGAAGAGAATTTTACAGGGGTTTGCCGAGCTTGAAGGCTCAAATTGTTGTGAGGAGGTGAGGGAGGAGGTGTCCTTTTATAAGGGAGGAGAGGGGAACCTTTGGAATAACTAAAACTATTACTTTATTATAAAGTCAAGTTCAGTTTTAAATAGCTCTGAATTGATATTTTTCGAAGATAAGGTGGGTATGGGTCAAAATCCTCTCATCCAATAGAATTTAGACAAGTTTAGGTTCCTATTTTAACCTTATCATTTAGATTTAACATTAAGTTAAATAATTTTACTTTTACCGTGTCTTCTTGTGTTCTTACAATATAAGATTAATAAACTTACTATAAGAAGCCAAACGAACCCCTAGTTATTTTTTAATAATATATATAACCTTATATAAGTCATTTTGCCGAACCATAGATTTTTTGGAATAAAATAACAATTAATAATATAATATTTGTTTTAAAAACTATTTTATGTCAATTTGGTCACTATTTAGTAATTGATTTTTGTGAAAATCATAACAGAATGATAAGTTCAAAAAACGTTAATTAAATCAATACTAACATGTCATATTAACCTATAAAATTAGCGGAATTCATTAAAAGTCTCAAATTATATTTATTTGGGTATTTATAACATCAATTATGTAAAAATTTCATTAAAAAGATAATTAATGTATCATCGTTGTGTCATAAATAAATTAAATTATTTAATGTCTAAAAATTACAAATAAAATACCATTATGTAGGAAATAATTTTATCTTTATAATGAATATTTATAGTCGAATTTATCTTATGTATAACCCCATATTAAAAATGTTTTATTAAATAAACTTTGATTTTAACTCTTTTAACCCTTCTTTAAATAAATTAATAATAAATGTCCTAATATAATCCAAGTGGGCCTAAATGGTCATATTTTATTCCTAAGTTTGTTTTTGGTCGAATTACACTTGTCCGATAGAATTAGGACATGTGTTAGGGTAATAATAATATCATTTCTACCCTTAATTACCCTATTTACTTTTAATCGTGGTTAAAAAAAGTAAAAAGTTACTATTCACAGAAAAATTATTTTCATCTCATTGAACCACATTTTACTTACTGACATCAACCGTGTCTCACGGATTTTTGAAATTCTACTCACAGAAGCGGTAAAATTAAGTTTTATGAAAAATTCAGTTTTTTTTAACTACCACTTAGTGGTTTCACTATTCATCAAAAATTGAAAGTTTTCAGAAAAATACCAAAAATTAGGCCTAAGCTATATTTGATATTATGAACTCAAAAATGATTTCTATTTTACCAAATTAAAACCATATCAGTTTCATTAACTAATTTAAAAATTAATTCCCATCGTCAAAACAAATAGCGTGTTTTTAAGAGATAATAACTATCAAAATATTGAAACTTGTTTATAACTGGTTTAAATGTGAAATTACATCCAATGACCATCATTTTAATAAATTGTAAAAATATATTCTAAATATACTTTAAAAGCACTAAAAATAATAATTTATCACTATTAATTATTTCGATTGAAAAAGTTGTTTTTAATTAAAATTTAGTAATTTCCACTATTCATCAAAATATGAAAGTTATCCGAAAATTACCAAAATTTCACCTTAAACTAATTTCGATATTCCGAATCCAAAAATGAAGTCCATTTTGAAAAATAAAATTTAAAAAATTTCAAAAAGTGGTTATTACTATTCATAATGGCTAGTTTTAATAATATTTTAATAGCATATCGTTGTTTAGTGAAACTCGGTATTGCGTACTACACACGCTGTCAAGGAAGGTCGCAATTGTGTGTAATGAAAGGCAAGTCAAAGATGCGTGTTGTGAAAGCTCCTTTTGGTGTAGCGTACAACACAAGAAATTAATGAAATTAAAAAGAATATTTTTCATAAAATCTCGGGGTGTTACATTATGCTTTTTTTGGGGAAAATAAATTCAGCACTTCCTTACACCCATATTTGGAAATTTAATGGATTCTTGATAATCTTACTTCAACAAGTTTTGTCAAGATTTTAAAGATAAAAATTTAATAGTAATAAAAAATGAATTAGTACACACAACCTTGTTATAAAAAGGATCTAAATCTTTAATGAGCCCCTAGTATATTTAACATTAGTTAACCATAAGCTCTTATTACCACTCGTTTGATTCTTTTTAGAAATATGGATCTTATCGAATGAATACATCACAATAATTATTCCCACAAAAAAATTTAATGTCTCAACCTGTATCTCTCCCGTATTCCTTAGTTTCAATTATAAGTCAAAAAATTTTATGTTAACATTAATATATTCATTTCAACTGATTTCTTGCATTAATTCCACTATATCACCATATTTTAATTCTCATCTTCTTGTTTCTGATTTTCATTTAGAAAAAAACTACTGACCTTTTTGATAAATTATCATTTAACATCCATATAAGCATCTTTAACTTATATATATATATATATATATTTATCAGGTTTTATAGTGCATGGATAACTTCTATATATAACATTTCAGAAACATATTCCTCATGAACATAACATTTGTATTTTTCAATAGGTCTAGTATATATATTTTTTCTTCCTTTTATTTCTCATGTTTTCAGAGATTATTGGATATTCAAACCTTTTTAATAAATGCTTCTTATATAGAATCATCCTCTTCATAGTATTGTACATTTTCATCCTGAAGTTCCATAAAAATTATGATCATACACATGAACACTTCTTTCGGAACCTTCTTCAGATTCTCTTTAATTTCAATATTTATCATATCTTCATCACATATAGAACATGATTACACATAATTATAGTCAAATAATTTCCCTAAAAAATTACTACTTAGAGTGGCTTTAGCTATCAATTGATCTTCATTTATCTTTGTATTTTTATTCAGCTTATTTTAAACTCTTTGCTTCTTGTTTTTCTATATCTTGACTAAAAATTCAACATTTAAAACATCATTTGTAAAGATAGGATTTTTCATCTTAAGATCTTCTAAATTGTCTTCAAAATCAAATCTAAACATCATATACTTCTGATATGAACCACCATAAAGGTAAAGTAGAATCAACTAGAGGTGGGCTTTCATTTAATATCAATTGAAGTGTCCAATGGATCATGAATTCATACAAAGAGGGGGTGAATCGGTTGTGACTTTATTACTAAATTCATTTTCACTTTTTAATTAAATCCTTTATCACTAGTTAATATGATTGGATCCTAAATGAAATTAAAATAGTAAATGAAACATAGTACATAATATTTTTACATATTTCAGTACTATGACCTACTGTTTTATTTTTTGTTTTACCCCCCCCCCCCCACATGGATTCTTAACTATAAACTCTTGTTCAATTATAAGGCTCATAAATCAATTGGTAATACACCCCAGTAGTCAATCCACTAGTTGATCCTAGTTATAACCCATAATGATCCAACTCTTCTACCCCTACTTGATATACCCCCTAAATGTTTGACTAGTTAGACCCCCCATTCTCTCAATCCTCTGCAAAAACTACTTTGTACCCATAGTAATAAGCTTCTTTATTACATAGAATATCCAATCCACTAATAGGATGATCTATTGATATTCCTCCATGAGCTTCCTAGATCAATATATCTCATGTACGATTCAATAACCATTACATATATGACATTATTTCTCAAATATATTTGATCACCTAAATATGGTTAGCTTCCTCAATGAAACACTTCTTGAGAAATATACATTCTCCTCCTAAATACCAACATCACAAAACACTAAAAATTCAGATATGAATTCCTTATAAAGAATTGATCTAAATACTTTTTCATCTTCAATATCAACTCACTGCATAGTGATCAACTAGTGTATTTTACATGTAAATTTACTCATCCCTCATGAATGTAAAAATTCATAGTTGTCTCACTCTTCTTGCATGGGGAAACAATTCATGAAAATATTTCACATAATAATGTATGTTAATAAAAAAGCACAACCTTCACAGATTTTTTGAATTCAGTAATACATGATCCTGAAAACTACCACATGTACTTATTTGACCAAATATCTTTTACTTACTCCAAGAACGTATATCACTATCTTCCTCTTAAATGTTCCTTCAAATATCATAGTTCATCTTGAAAATAAATTAGAAAAAAACTTATCTTTATTCCCACATGTAAATCGTGTGTTCCATTTTTTTTCTCACAACACAACTTTTTTCATGCATGAATCATATCTCTTTCATGAATTCATTAGAGAAACATTGAACAATATATATTAACTATATCTAGTTAGTCTATGTAAACTCATTATTATTTAAAATCATTGAAGCTAACAGACTCTCTATTTCTTTACCTAAAAAAATACGCAAATTATTCTCTCTCTTTAGTGTACCTATGTAGGCCAAATACTCTTCTATATATATTCATTATGTAATAGTATTCATGGATTCTATTCTTCAGGAATATTTGAAGATCAAAAAGAATAGTCACTATATCATCTCGTAACACAGTGGATAACTACACTGCTTTGTAGAATCATAGATATCCTTTATGTGATCATGAAGGAAGAAACTCAATATGAATTCAAAGAACCATCATGTGAAATCAGAGAACTTCCTCATCTATGTATCTCTCTCAATATTCACTCTGGAATATTCAATTATCTCATTGAAAAAAATTATCTCCTTGTTTGGTGTTAATATAAAAACCCATATTGACATAGTCCATGTCCATCTCCACATTTTTATACATACACTACCTTAATAACTTACATGATTACGATAATCACCATCATCGTGACTATCATATATTCTTCACACAGTGTATCCTTAGTTTGATCATTGTTAATTCATCATAACAACATTTCATGATGATTAGATGATATTAGAATCATTATAATGATCAAATCATTATTGAAGGATTCAGCTTGATCCAAAAAAGTTACGACATGCAGAAAGACCAGACGAACATATGCTCTCTGACTGCTCAAGAAAAAAGATAACTCGCAGATGAAGATTAGATCACATTGATATAATAGAACAATTTTATTGGATTATTTATATATATTTTTATCATATTAATAGTAATGTGTTTAAAAAATCCTATATCAATTCATCATTCATATTCCCACTTCCTTTTATAATAACTCACCTCCTCAACCGACAAGAAGCGATCACTGGGTTACACTTCCAACTCCTACTGGAACCACCCCATTCTATTACCCTTCATCATCATTCTTCATTGTATGGTGTCTCCCTTATGCTACTATGTACCTTTTTTGGGCATTCTATGTGCAATAACCCTTTATTTCTCATGTTGAATGGCTAGGGGTTTAACTGTCCACCTACGTAGTGGTTGTAGTCCTCTTTGGATGGCTAGTATATATGGGCCCAAATATTTTATTAATGGAAAAAATAATATTCAAATATTATATTTCCATGATACTTATATATTACTCATAAAAAATAATGAACATTTTTTAGGTTTTTCCCTTCTAACAATCGTTGATGTAAACATTGTGTCTGTTAACCAATTACACATATATTTTGAACTAATCCTCATCTCCACAATAATCATAATAAGAACACATTGAATTTTCATCTTCTCAAATTATTAAAAGCAATTTAAACTTTAAAAATCACTTGGGATCTTCACAAATAATAAATCTTTTTAGTTCCTTGTACCATTTCAATTTTGGACTGAACTCATACAACTAATCCCAAATTAATCAATTTAATTTAATTTTTATTTAATTTTTATATTATATTATATTTTCCTTTTTATGTATATATATAATATAAAAACGTTTTACTAATATATATATATATATAATTATATAAATTAAAATTTTATTATATTAAATATATTTTTTTTATTAAAATAATTATTCCCAAAACTATATTTTTAAGGGTGAATCCTGGGAAACTTTAATTTGAATATTCAATATGGAATACTCATACTCCTCATACCTCTATTAATTAATTAAAAATTAACTCTCCGTAACATAATTAAAATCATTATACATAA
Organism: Viscum album; assembly: GCA_963277665.1. NCBI lineage: Eukaryota > Viridiplantae > Streptophyta > Magnoliopsida > Santalales > Viscaceae > Viscum > Viscum album. Next base: position 192,571,663 of record OY728166.1, read on the forward strand.
TAATGTTATCTTATAATTGAATCCATTACTTGGTATCAATATCTCAAAGTATTATCATAATTATAAATTATCAAAACATTGAAAAATTTAATCATTATCATAATTTTTGGATGTCATATTATAGTAATTTATTCAAATAGTATATCACTTTTTTTTGGACTTTTATGGTATGTGATTATATATTTTACATTAACTATTAGTGGAATGAACTCAATAAATTTTCTAAGATGGAATACTACATATATATTCACATAGGTGAATATTACAGTGTCATTACATTATTAGAACACATAACTCATTGATTACTAATATTCTTTAATAGTTTAAAACTTCACCTATATTTATATTTGATGATAACATCTCCATGTAGTTGAGCCTATTATAGTCAATATAAATAATCATTTATGTAACTTGTTTTTACCCATTAAATGTAATTGTTATGTTTTATTTTGAGAATCACTTTTCATGTACTTAGAATTTAACAGCAGTTTTTATTTTATTAAATTTTATGATGTCCTTATTTATTAAATGATGATTTTATATTTTAAAAAAAATCAATTTTTTAAAAGGAAATTTTTTTATTAAAGAGTAACAATTTAATTTCCACCTTAACAAAGAGTCAAATTGAGAAATAGACTTCATATTTGAGTCTTTAATTACATGATTTCTTTAGGAAATGATATTGAATATTTTATAAATCAATTAATTTTTTATGGTGGTGGTGATATTTTAATTAAATTATTATAATAAATTAATAATATTATCTTAATCTAAATATTCATATATATATATATTATAGAGTTAGGATAAAATACCTAAATATAATTATTTATTAGAAGGTGGGACCCACTAGGAGGATTGATTTCATTGGATTTGAGTAACTAACATGAATTGAGGTTTTGTTATTTTATTTGATGTTATTTTATGCAATCATCATTACAATTACTATCCAATATGGTGTTTTCTCTTCTATGAATTGGTTTTTGAGATGTAATTTAGGTATTAAAAAGATTAAACAATGATGGATATAGTAAAATTGAAATATCCTCAATCCATGTTAATAATTAAATTTATTACTAGAGTGATATTTGATATTTTAAAATAACTCTCTTAGATTTGAAATAAAAATATTAAAATTTATTAAAAATGAATTTTATAGTTTTTACTATGTCTAAATTTGATTCAAATGACATTAATTTTGTTAAAATTTTTGATTTATAATTTTTGAGATATCCTGTAGAGATTATTTGATGAGTTTTATAATAAATTAATAATAGTATAAATTTTAAAATAATTATATTACAAATTATATACCATAATAAATATTATGAGGAATGAATCTCAAGAGACCAAGAATGTGACAATATTATATATGTATTTAAATTTATCTAATAGAGAATTTTATTTTATTTTAAAATTATTTATAAAATTTTGTTGTTTATTTATTTTATTAGTGTACTGAGATACACATTTCCATAGTCATTATGATGAGGTGATGTTTTAGTAGAAAAATGGTTGTAAAATTTTGGTTTCCCACTTTAGAATTTTGGTTGTATGTAGTGTTCGATGGTGGGGTGTGTTGAACTTAGAAATGTGGCGAGATAGTGGTGGTGATGTAAGGGTATTCTATGATTTCATCAGATGGGGTGGGAATGAGCCACATTGCCTATCCATTTCATAGTAGATGTGGTTCATGCCACATGTTCCTTATTAAGCATAGTTTTCTTATCCATGTGATCGAATGTCCAAAGGGGATATGTATGATTACATAATTTGGTTGAGTCACAATTATTATGTCTTTCTAAACCATATATTTAATGGATCAAACAAATATGGTATACTTGGTACATGAGATGAAGATATGAGCTAAGTAGGGGTAGAGAGTGTGTGGGGGTTTCATGTGGAACCCTCAGATTGGTTATACATTATAGATTTTGGTGGGGTCTTATTTGTGGTTATTTTTTAATACCTAAAATTCCATTGGACTAGGTTGAAAATATCATATGTAATGAAATATCATTTGGATCATTTTGGATATGTTTGGTAAACTATTTTAGAAAATTTTCATTAATGACGAATTTTATGCTGATTTTTGATTTTATTTCACACCAAACTTCTAGAAATAATTTTATTTATGTTGTATAATTATTTTATACAGACTTTTTCACCATAATTATTAACATAAATATTTTGTAAATGTGTGATTAATTTTTAATGATATTTAAGTTAATTATTGTTACATTAAAAATAATTTTAATATTTAATATATTTTAATATCTATTGTAAAAGAACAACCCCAAGATATTTATTAAAGGAATAAAGTTTCATATTATAGTAATTAGGACTAATCAAATATAAAGTGAATTAATTATGATATGGATTATATGAAAAATATAGAATATATAAAATATATGTTATATATCAACTCAATTATCAAAAAAATATTATAATAAAGAAATGATAATATTTATTTAAATCTTATTAATTAATATCTCTATGAATATTTTTCTATGTAATAATATTCTTATGATGACATGGAATATGAATTTATTATATGAATTATTTACAAAATAGGTGGAAAATATTTATGATCCATGGATAACTTAAATTGATAAATTAGGGTAAATTCATTTGATATAACTTAATCATATATATATATATATATATTGTTTACATGAATGGTGATATGGAATTTAATGATAATGATGTGAGCCATATATAAAAATTAATATTTAATTCGTTTGATTTAAAGGAATATTATAATTATGATGAAGTATCATCAAGTAATTATATGAATAATTATAGATTATGTATGATTCATATAGAGGTGATGTGTTTGTTATTATTATTAATTTAGGTTGTAAATTATATTGATAATGTTATATATTAAATAAGATAATTATGAGTAAATTTTAGGAGGAATCGTTGGATCATTTGAGATGATGTGGATACAGTTTTTTGATGTAGATGTTGATATTAATATTACAGTGACTTGGTGAACTGAATAATCTAATAAATGAGGTTGAATTTTTGTTTTAATATAAAATCATAATGATATAGGATATCATGGATAATGATATAAAGACATTATGGAATCTTATATTGAAAGAAACATGTGATAGATAGAGGTTTCATTTATTTTGTGTTGTGATTTCATTATTTCCCCTTCATATTTTGGAATGTGATATCATCCATTGATTTTTAGATATTTATTGTGATAGTATTATACAATGATCACTTTCATAGTCACAAAACTACTTGTGTTAGAGTTATATTAAGGCTTATAAGAATGTACTCTCTTATATCCTACTACCTTGGGATAGAGGCTATAGATGACATATGCATGGTTGTTCTTAATCTCACTAATTATCCTTGGTTAAATATTTTCAATGATTCTCTTGATTGTATTCACTATTTCTATTCCATAGTTATCATATCAAGGTAGATGAAGATGCACTAAGTATTTAATTATTTATTACCCACATATCTTAGTTTGAGTCAGGCTAGACACAAATGCGTGATAGCAGTATGATATTAGCTATAGAGGTACTTCGCTAATATAGCATGAAACTGTATCCTAGGATATTAATTAGACAAAAAAATTATAATTGAAAGTTAGATTATATTTATTTTAAGTATTGTCATTTATTTTACACAACTACCATCCACAAAGGTGGTTTATGAGTTCAAAATTAAATATAGGGCGCTGTGTGCTTATTTTTTAAGTCACAAGACAATTATGATTATTAATTTTCTAAGAATAAACCATGTCCTATATTTAGAAATAGTGGGGACTATATTTTTGGTAGCATTACTCCTCTCTATGATCTAGAATATTGGATTTTAGTATATCAGGGAAAGGATTATGGGTTCTTAGTGGACTGTAATAGGACATCATATGTAGTGGTCCCCTTCTTGATTTGATATTATAAAAGCATAGTTATATTCTAATATATTAATACCTTGTTAGTTGGTGAGTGTGATTTTAGTGATATTTTGGAATCCCTAATATGAAATAAAAATAATTTAACTATTGGAAATATTTTTTGTGTTTTTTATTTTTTTAAGAATTATATATTAAGGTTATAGTTGAAAAATTATGGTTATGGGGTCAACTTTCTACTTGGAACTATAATACTGAGCATTATCGCTCACACATTCATTTTTAATAAGTCATCTTAAACTATTTCATTCATATCGACTGGTATTTTCAATTAGTGGATCCTATTGAAATCAAAAAATTGATAGGATATATGGTAGATGATGTCTTAGAGTATTTATTTGTATGATCATAATGGATCCAATCATTTTCCAAATAATATTTTCCTTATATCTATATAAGAGGTGTAACTTTTATATATAGATTCGTTATATTATTCATTTTTCTTATATTATCTTTATTATATATGTATGTTTTATATTGTAAATTGATTATTGATTTATAACATGGTGGATGATGAACAATTTTATATTTGATATGTTATATTTAGAGGTAATGAAACCCATTATTTTAAATAGATACCTCAATTTTGACCATTTAAATATATCCTATTAAAGGTGGCCTTTGGGAGTAAACTTACTCATATTTTGGTATATGAAAAATTAGTATTACATAATTAGGTTGGATTATGGAGTTAATTACATGGTACATTAAATTTTGATTCATTAGAATAAAGTCTACTAAGGAACTTTAGTTCATTGAGCTTTATTGGAGTTCACTTACAAGTATATAGAGACATGAAAAATTATTATTCATGGGAACCACATTTATTAATGAATCATGACTTTAAAAACTTATTATAAGAATCATAGGTATAAATGATTTCTAAATGAATCATATAGACTCAGGACATTACTCAATTATTATAGGTTTTCTTATTTTGATATCATTATTTAATATTTTTTGTTGACCATAGTGATTAAAGAATAATTAATATCCACTCATATCCAATGATCTAGAGATTGGGATATTTTCATGCAGATAATGGAAATTTATTTCTATAACTGGTATGTAACATTGTATATTAGTGGTTTTGATAGTGAGTCTAAGAAAAGGTATCATATGATAAATTTTGATACATATCTCTTAAGATTTTAGATATAGATATTTTAAGAATAACTCAATGAACTCTAATAGAATTCCTTTTTCATGGTGGTCCTAATACCTCATATATAGATGGATATTTTTTTAATATCTTTAAAATTTCAATCTTCATTACATAATGGGTTGATTGGGATTTATAATTTTTTACTTAAGTGGTATTTTGGAAATTTTATGGACATATCTGTGATGTTATGAGTTGGAACCAATGATTTTTTACGAATTAATAAGTTAAATGTTGTTAATTTTTGTATAAAATATTCTTTCGATATCCTGGTTGAGATACAATATCTGTTGTCATTCTAAATTAAATATTATTATTGAATATGTAACTACACACACTTGTGGGACACTGTATGAGTCTGATTTAATGATGTGTGATGAAATTTACCAAAATGAATTTTGGATGGATTATTTATTTATAAAAAACTATACCATTATAATAAATTCTATTCATAATAATATTATATTTTTATTAAGATATAAGATAAATATTTTTATGTAAAAGTAAAATTATGTATTTATTCTTAGTTTCTAAATAGTGGAAAACATATGAGGTGTTTTATGATGCTTCTCATTTGTAACTAGATTATCTTCTGAAATGAGATTATATAGATATTGATAATTTATCAAGATGATTGTTTTAATGTTTTTAAGAAAATGTGTGACTTTGTTAAATTATGGAATATCTATACTGATATTAATTTAAACAAATGGAACTAAATGATCACATTATATCATCATTTCTATTTTTCGATAAGACAACAGGAAATATAAAACATATCATATCATTAGATTATGTATTGACATAAAATTAAGGATTATATTGATATAGATGAGATATAAAATTCTATATTAATTCTTTAAAATTGACTCATACATAGGGGATCAAGGCAATATTTCTTAGATTATTTAGATATGAAGTTGGATCATTATTTTAGGGATCTATTGATTAAAGAATATATGAGGTTTACATATGTGATTATAGATTTTATATGGGGATGTAATTTTTATTATTTTGTTTTTACCTGACTAATTATGGTCATTTATAACTATTAAAAAAATTTAGCATCAGATGTGATGGTATGGGTCCTTAAGAAATTGGTAAACATTCTATGAAATGTGTAACATACCCAAACTTTCATGTAAATTAAAACATTCTTTCAAAACTTATTTAATTTTTTTAGTAATTTTTTTTATTCAAATATCTATTAGTTTAATTATGTATGGTATTGGAGGGTTTTAGTGTCTTTTAAGGGGGTGCATGGTTTGGGAAAATCATGTGGTTCTCCCCTGGAAACCATGTGTCTTCCTAGAGAGGGATAGTAGATGGCAGATAGTTGGTGAAAGATTTGATATAACAATGAGAAATTCTTCTAGAAAATATGTATCCTAAGATAGAGGAAAACCATGGTTGGTTAATGTCTTTCCAAACCATGTGGAAAAACTATTTGGGTTCCATGAATAAGTAGTAATCCTCAGACATTTTTCACAAAATTTAGTAAACCATGTGACCAAAAAATTCCTGACAACTTACTTTTTCAAAAAAATTGTATTTCAACACAAAAACTCTATAAAACCCTTATTTATTCCTCCTTTTATTATGTATCTCAAAAATAAGGACTTTAGTGGCTATTATGGGTGATTCTTCTCCATCTAAACTCTAATTTTGGGGGATCTAGATGATTTTATTCATGAGAAATAAAGTAAGAGGTAGTTATTCCCCCATTCCTCACATTAGATCTTGATTTTAACTATTATTATTGGAAGAAATTATAAATATGCGATTTCATAAAAAGATATATGAATTATTTTGTGAACTAATAATGTTCTATATTTTTATCAATGTATAGGCTATCGGATCTAGAATATTATCATCTTCCCATAATAGATTCTAAATATGTTTGTAGTAATGGTTATTATTGGGATATCCATTTCAAATTCAAGACCTTATCTGGTTATTCTTACTGAAAAATTATTATATAATTCCTTGTGATATGAATTAGGAATGCTTATAGGGAATTATTTATATGGGATTGATCCAGGTGGTGAAGCCTGACATTAGGTGTCAATACTCTTGAGGTGGGATGACCTTACAATTTTATGAACTTTTTGGTTAATGGTTTGTGGGTGGATTAGAGGATCAAGGGTTCAATGCATGGTACCCATTAGTTATAATTTTTCCTTAGTTAAATAGGTGATATCAATCCAAGATTCATATTTTGTGTGCTTAGTGATGTGGGAATAGTTGGTGGGGAATCACGTAGTTTCAAGATGGTCTTGAAATTTAGATGACATGAGTTATATTCATGGAAGAGTTCTAGTTGTTACTTCAATGAGAGAAGAATTGTTTAGGGACTCCCATTATTCATATTAAAAAATGCATCCTGGATCAAATTATATGTATTGTTATATCAGAATAAATTGGTGGTGACTAGGTATGAAGAGGGAAAATACTAGTTTTGTCTCCCATGGTCTTGCATATCATAGGATTAAGACAAATCATAAAAAACTTATTGGTTTTATTAAAAAACATTCCATGACCACGTGGAATTGGGATGATGTAACGATGGATTTTTTAAGGGATTTAATAGAACCCTATGAGGTTGTGATATTTTTTGGATTATTGTTGATTAAATAAAGAATTTTCCCACATATTTTTTATCTAAGAGAGGAATTATAGGTATTAGTTAAGAAAAAACTATGTATAAGAGATTATAATTCCACATGGGGTGCCTTTGAGAATTGTGTAAGATATAGATTTGTGTTTTATATTGATGTTTTGAGAAGACTTATAAATGGTTATGGGAATACAATTGAGGATGAGTAGTGTGTATCAATAATATACCGATGGTCAGTCAGAGATGATGGTCATGACTTTAATGTATATACTTTAGGAATACATCTTGGAATTTATTAAAGAATGGTATGAATATATATCTACTATATAGGTTGGGTTTTATAATAGTTAAAAAACATTGATTAAAATAGAACACTTTTAATAGATTTATTTTCATCCATTTTGTAAACTTCTATGTCGGAATGATGCAAGTTATGTAGGTTTTTTTAGGATGATAATGATGTCGGAGACCCCCGATCAGGTTTATTTGATATATAAGTGATTCATGGACACTCAAAACTAGCATTCCTCATATCCTTTCTAGAGGTGATGAACGTTGGAATTTTTTGTCAGTGATTGGATTTTCTTGTTGGTGTTGCCTCTATTATGACATCAAAATTCACGAAAACGAGGAAAGTTGTCATCATGGGTTATATGATAGTTTGAGATTTATGATATTATCAGAATAGTGGACTACCCGTTAGAACTCCATCTATGGTATCTAGGTTTGAAGATTTTTTTTCCTTGTGTCATTGATTAGGGGGTATGATACAAATATTATACATTTTATAGATAGTGAATATGTTGAGTTGGAACCAAATGGATTATATATGGAGTGACCGGTATAGATTATAGACATGAACGAGAAGGTTTTTTGGGGGAATGTGGTACAAATTATTCATGTTCTGTGACAATATGGATGAATATAATAGGATATATGAGATTAGTAAATTGATGTATGAGATTAATGGATTTATTTTTCTCATCAGTAACTCTGGAGACACTTCTCAAGAATGATAAGTCCTTTGAGGGAGATATTGTAACAACATGGATTTCTTAGATACATTACTAATTACATTAATCCCTTCATTGGGTGTTTTTAAGTTATAATTTTCTTGGGTTTAGTATCAATAAACCCCTAGATGCTTTTAGATAGTTCTAGGATCTTTTAAAGAGGTTAAAAATTTTAGAATTGTCAGGGAAAACCATGCGGTTCTCCCTAGGAAACATTGAGGTTATCCCTATAAAACCATGTATCTTATTGGAGTAGGAAAATATATAAGGAATATATAGAATAATATTAGATATAACCATGATACATTCTTTAAGAAACCATGTGACCCAAGAATGAGGAAAAAATTATGGTTTGTGCATGGTTTACCAAACTGTGTGGGTGACCTGAAGAGGCAATAAGCTACAGACGGTTTGAGTGCAGTTTAGACAATTGTTAAAACAAACCATGATTGGAAATTTAATTAATCAAAAAAATTTGTATTCTAATAAAAATCCTCCTAGTAACCATCAATATTCATCATACTCCTATGGATAATGAAAATAGAGACTATAGTGTCCATTATTGGTGATTCATATCCCCTAAAAATATAATTTCATGGAATCTAGAGGATTTAGATGCTCTTACATAATGGTTAGAGGTCATTATTTCTTTGTTCTCCAACCCTATTGTAAATATTGTCTCCACTTCAAGGAAGGAATCATTGATTTGGGATATCATGGATTGATCTATGAATTATTTTCTAACATAATAAGGTCTAATCATTTTATTGATGGATAAGTGTTCAGATCTATATAATTTTAATCTAATATTAATCAATTTTAGATACATTAGTGGTAGTGGTTCTCACATATAATCCAAATTTAATCCCGGACCTTATCATATTATTCATCTATAATTTTAATTCTAGAATTCATTTTGAGATGAATTGGTATTGGTTATAAATAATTTTATTTGTGGGGTTACTCTGGGTGGTGATTCCTGACCTTGGGTGTTAGTAATCATTTGATAAGAATTTATTCCCATTTTATGGAATTTAAATATTAGTTTTTAACTATGAAGTGTTTGTGGATGCATACATAGACGTGATACCCTTTGTTACAATGTTTCATATATGGATGATTTTTTATCCCTTGATACAATTACTTTATATGACATGATTATCACTTACTTATTTATATCTTGTTAAAACAATAATGTTTGGTTTCTCTATGATTGGTTTCAAGGTACCATATAGGCCATACTCATCTATTTGGACCCTTAGAATATGTATAACACTATTATGAATGGAAGGTTGAGATATCAGATTCAAAGATGACATGTGGAATTTGGATTTCCCCAACGATGGATATAGGGTCAACATGTGTGGATACAGATTTTCCCAAAGATGGATATTGGTTCAAAATGTTTGAATGCATCTTTCCCCAATAATTTGAATTGGGATGAAATGTGGACACCTCAACATTCCCTAAGAAGTGGTTGTGGAATTGTTCCTATAATGTGGAATGTGAATTTGGTCCAATTTTCCAAAATTTTAAATCCAAATTTAAGATCACATAGCATGATCTAAGTCATGAAATAGTTACTTTTATCCTTCCTTCTAGAATGTTGTTGAATTAGGTAGGTCTGACGTTTGTGGAATCTTAGTTAGAACACAATGAATTGAAACATGATTATTTATTTACTCTTTTATCTTCCTAACAAGGCATACATTTTTTTCATATATTTTTTCACTTATGTTAAGGATTATTTGGTGGTGTATTACTTGTTTTAGACTCACACTATACATGGGCATCTCAATTTGTCTGTAGAATTCATGGTTAGGGATCTGTCTAAGGGAAAGTACCTTGTGTTGGGGAGCTGAGCAAGTGTAGTTTGGAGGATGGAGGAAATGTTGAAATAAACTATTCACCATTCTTGTATTATTTTAGTTTCTTCCATTTGGTTATCATAAATCAGTTAACATACAATAGTGTTATATTTTTTATTTCCTCATGTATCATGTATGACATTTCTTAGGATATGAAGTTACCAATGTGTTGTTATAGAGTGTTTATTATTACATATTGATATACAATTGCATAGATATTTTTTCCAATGGTATAGTATCCCCATGAAATCAGTTGTACCCTCACTAATAATTTGTAGCCTCTTACATAAGTGGTGACACACATAATGTCATATCACAAATTGTATAGACTTGAAGGTTTGATCAAGGAATTTCACAATGGTTAATGGAGGATGGAGTATGGTAAAGTAATATAATGATTTTGGAAGGTAGTATCCATAGTAGATAAATGATCACTTTATCACAAAATATTCACGTTATTAAAGAAATATTAACATAAAGTAGTCATTAATATTTAATTTTCTATAGGTTTGTAACAGATAAACTTAAGGTGAAATTATTGGTTCTGGTATTTGTCACGAACAGAATCTGGTTGCCATCAAAACCAGAACCCAACCCATCCCGTGGAAAGGACTGAAGGGTGTTCCCGATCCCCATTGGATGAAACAAGTTCCTGGGTATCATATAAAGAAATCTGGGAATGATTTACCTGAGTTTATAAACATAAAACAACAATCAAATCCCCTAAAACAAATATGGATTTTTCAAACAAAACCATCATTTAATAAAATTTATAATTGAATTACATGATTTAAAACAATTATAATAGACTATAACAAATGATTAAACCCAAAATGAACATACCAAGAAACTCCTCATTTCAAGAGACACCTTCCTTAATCCATATTCACAACAGTGCATCATGAAGGACCGCTAATATCCCAAACCAAAGGCACTAAAAGCTTTACCCAAACCGACAACAAAATTACCATGTCTACTTACACCCAAAGGTGCAAGTAGAGTGTGAGACAAAGACCAGTAGGATGAAACCACTAAATGATTCCATTTGATAAACATTCAAAGACAAGAATCATTCATGTTTTCATAATCATGATATGCTATTAAGAATTTTAAAGAGATGCAACTTTAAATAGAAATGGTTTTCAATTGGGATACATTAATTAATCAACACTTCTAAAAATAATTCCAAAGATAATGTATTTTCCCGAAAACTATACCATATTCCTATAGTAAGCATAAAATATCTAATACCTACAAGAAATGGGAGATAACACCTAGGAACTAGCTTATTGTGGGTCCCAGGTACCTCGTATCTCAGTGAAAGTAACCAAACAAAAATATGTTCTCAGGAAAACGAGACACTAGTACGGATCATACCCATAAACTAGTGGTCCCCCAAAATCATCATCATCATAATAGTTTTGTTAGTGTTATAATTTTCAATCATTATATGTAAAACTCGGGCCAAACCCCACGGGATCACTAGAAAACCATTACACGTCTACCCACCTCGATACTCAGGTTTTTCCTCTAGTGCTCAAACTAGTTCCAAAAGCCATGAAAACCCATTTTCACATTTAAATATCATTTACACGTTAAATACACACCAAAAAACTCACACACATGTTATATAATCCCCTTTCTCATTCAAATTAATTTTGAAACCATAATCACACCAAAACTGCCTACAACATTTTTCATATCTCTTTCACAATTCGATAAATCCTTTAATAAATTTTATAAAACGTTTCAAAGATGGTAAACATCACATAAAATACCTTTCACAACCAAATGGATCATTTTAAAATCATAAACTCACCTAAATAGTACATACAATTCCTTTTCACACATTGTGTAACTTAATAACCCATTTAATATTTTCATAAACCACTTTCAAGAATCGTGGCATGGTTTTGAACCTAAAACACATTCACAATCCCAATTTTAAACCCAAAGGCACACCAAAACCCTACCAAAGTATAATTGGCATCCCAAACAAAATTTAATAAACCACTTCAATATTTTATACTATAATACTAAATATTACCACAAGAGTTCCACATTGAAAACACAAAATTTAAAGAAGAAATGAAACTATAAAATTAGTCACTTAACCAATACAATAAAAAATGGTTTTCACACCACACACAACATATGAAGAACATGAAAAATAATCAACACAAGCATGCTAACTCATCAATAAAAGATTAAACACTGAATCACCAACCTTTTGTGTCAAAACCCCAAATCTTGGTGTGAAACTTCAACTGCCTTACCGCCGCACCACAAGGAAAGAAAATGAACCCTAAACCAGAAGATTTCACAAAAACGACACCAAATAAAACCCTAGGTATGGAACCTAGCTTCTGGAAATGCTAGAACTCCATGAAAGAGGGAGGAAACCATAAGTTGAATGAAGGATATGAAGATAGAAACACTTACTTTAAGAAATCATGAATAAAACAACCCAAATACACTAACAACAGAATTTCAAAACATCGAAAAATAAAAGTGAGGTTTGAATAAGTCTTAGGAGATCATGTAGGAACTGGAATCAGGGGAAATAGTTAAAATTGAAAATTTTATTAAATAAACAATTTTTCTCTTCAAATCGGGGAGATTTTATAAATAAAAAAATCCCTAAATCCCCAATCAATATGAGATCCAAAGAGGGGGAGGAGAGCATGGGGTCGTGCGTTGGGTAAGTGGCCTCAGGTGATTGTTGTAATCACTGAAAAAACATAATAATTGAATGAGATATTAAAGAATTAAATTTATTAAAGTTTGAAATGGGATTTTGATCTGGCCCAACACATTAATAAAAAACCCTAATTCAACAATATTATGGATTCATATGGGGTCAAAATTTATATGGTGGTTTTAATATATAAGAGGATGAAAATTATGAATTTGAATTGGTGTAAAATTTTGAAAATGAAGGAGTTATAAAAGAAACAAAATTTATTTTCAAATATTTCAATGGGCTCATAGTTTGGCCCAAATTTTGAAAACCCACCATTTCCATCGAAATTCCTCGAAAACCCCCAAAAAATGAAAATTAAATGAAAAATACATTTAAAAAGAGTCATAGATTTAACAATTCGCCCCACCATAAAACATTCCTCCCTTGAAAAGCCACACCAAGGCCAAAGGCAAAAACCAAACCCAACTAAAAGGCCAAAATGGACTTGTTTTCCATGTTTCGCTGCCACGGAAAAAGAAAAGATATATATAGTTGATCAATCAAGGAATGAATACCCTCACAATCCAAAACATACACCACCTTTAAATAACTATCGAGCACATTCATAATTCATCCTAAAAGAAACACATCATACTCCATCGGATCAAGACTCATGTAGTCAACCAAAATGAACAACAACATTGAACAAGGTTATATTGACTATACATTAACTAAATCGTTGGGTTCTCCCTAATCAAAACATTTATCAAAGGAAGATTTTGGTAGTTAGATCACTCCAAACATGACTTCCTACCACCAAGCCAATACCAATGACAAAAACAAGTTAATGATATGAGGAGACACAAATCTTCTCCCCACCATAAGAGACAACTTAAAATTTCCCGAGATGGAATCGAGACACTAAGAGGGGAGGCCCAAATGGATGCCCTAGAATAATAGGTGGAAACTCATTATATTTTTCCAAAAAAAATTACATGATACCCATAGTGGGTTTCCTAACCATTAAAACCAAAAATCCTTACCGACTAGCACGGTTCGACACTAAAATACCCCAAAATTTAAAGAGTTGGCATGAACGCACAGTTAGTCCACACGGTTTGGGAAACCGTGCACTAACCATATCGATCATCCTTTTCAAAGGGGATACATATCATGGTTACATGGTCTAGGGATCACGTCCATGTGGAGACCGTGTGATAGCTACTGTCTCTTATCACACAGTTCCCTAGGTTAGCGCATAGTTTCTACTAACTGTGCCCAAATAATGCGCATTAATCTTCCTAGCCCAATTTTAAAACATTTCTCCAAAAAATTGAAGGAAACCAATAGGAGAAAGTATTATCTTGGGATAAAAAATTGAAATGAGGTCCTCCCATCTCTATGACCTAATGGGAACAACTGAAACAAGATGATGACACCAGAAGTTTAAACTATTCTTGTCTTTTATACTGAGGACAAGTATTAAACCAAATTTTTTAATGGCCCAGGGATTTCCCTGACTACGTGCGGACATCACTTTGGGACCTATGGATTGAGCTCAAATAATTGAAGAATCTTCGGCCTCACATTTAGGAATTTGAAAACCTCAAATGTAATTTCTTCTTCCAGTGCCAAAAACAACTACACCGAGATCCCTGATGGGTTTAACGAGACATACCACACTCCAACCACACTTTACCATCACCCAAAATTTTACTGAAGCAAGGGATTAGAATATGTACAAACACCAACCCTTTTTTCCTTGTATTATAAATGGAAAATAATAAAGGAAATGTAGAGAAACCTTACTCTAAATAGAGGATGTTGAGATCCTCTGAAGGGAGACCCACTTACAAAAAGAGGATACTCTCAGATGATTTCACAACCTTCCCCTTTCAGTCTAACGTGCTCATCAAATCACAAGACATCAATGAAAATGACCATTGTGATTGATAGAGACAATACAAGGGAAGGGTTCCTATGCCAAGTCCCCAACAACACACTATTCTGGAAAATGACAAAAATATCCTCTCTTCACCAGATTTTCCATACCGATGTCTTAACAACAGCCCTCACATTGAATAGACTAACGAAGAACCCAAATGCGCTTTTAAAGAACATCCAGCACTAACAACCCCAAACTACTGTCATCATTGAAGAATCAGGTTACATAAGGAACTATTGTATCTTTCAACCTCCCAAGAACACTCTCCCACTACAAGAGGATCCACAAAACTAAGAAAGGAAAATGGTGTAGAATCAATCTCCAAAGCTCAAGAAAAATATTCCTTATATTAATCAATTACAGAACCATTTGATGGGAAAACAACCTAGGTTTCACATTACTTGTTCTCAAACCCTTAAGGGGGGTGTTCCATATCCAACAAGAGAACCCAAGGACCCAACCAAGCTAGTCCATTGGTCATGAGATTCCACAAACCAGATTCAAATGAATGAAGGGAACCACCGTAAAGTCATCCTGAAACATTTCCCACAAGGATACCACTAACCTTCCCTTCAACCCAACTAACCGACCAAACCCAGAAAAAAATAATCGTTGATACAAGAGGGGTTCCTTGACACAAAATATATCCCAACAAAAACATTTCTGAATACACATAAGATGAACCATCCCAAACCAGTCATCACGAAATCATTTTTCCCTTAAAATCATCTCTTTGAAAATAAATGGTTTGGCAGTTAAAGAATCCACCAATGGTAACCCATGGGCCACACACATGCATGTTTCTGGGCCACACTGAGCACCCTCTTCATATCCATCATGGCACTCAAAAATCCATATCATTAACCATTCATCATCCTATATAACCCCATGCATGTGGTCACTCACATTAATACCAAAGATTAAAACAAAAATTCTTTCCACTTTTCAAAACCAAGATAGTCAACCAATACTTTCATTTTTTTCAAGAACACTAACCATGAAATAAAAATTCACAATTACATCTTTAAAAACTTTTTAGAAAGGAAAAATCATTCAACTAAGAACTCAATTTCAATTCATAAACCTTAATTTCAAAACATCTCATCCTATTTAAAAACACTCTCAGTTTTACGAAAACACTCTTTCATCAACCCCCATTCATTTGAAAACTAATCCCTTCTTATTTAAAACAAGGTATCAATGACTCGTAAAACATTCCAAAATATCACCAATCATTCAATAAAAACTCACTTTCCATTCATGTACTTCAATTTCGGAATAGTTATTCCTATTTCAAAACACATCTAATTTCATGACAAACTCCATTTCATAAATCCCTATTAAATTGGGAATTAGACTCTTTTCATTTTAAAACAAGATTCCAAAATTACATAAAACTTGTCAAATGATCTCTAGTCACCAAATAAAAATCCATTTCCAAACTCCACACATGACCCCAAAAACATTCTATCCCATTAAAAAACATTTTAGTAGTTTAGATAACTCTATTGGAAACACTTTTTGAAAATCAACATTAAGAAAGTTCCTGTTTTCAAAAAAGGTGAAAATACACCATTTTCCATTTCAAAACATTCTGAAAATTCAGTTCTACCATTTCAAAAATCAATAAACTTCTACATTACTAAAAAATCGTTTCATAAAAGTTCACATTTATTAAATCATGTCATTTTTAAAAAAGACCAAGTTCCATGATTCCAAAACAAAGAGACACGAGACAATGAGAGAGGAAAATAGTTTTGGTGGGTGACTGTGACATATGGTTGGAGGCCATACGCCAATCACTTCACTATCACAAAGGGTGATATACAGATATATCCTGTCCTCCACTTGGATTTCATAGCCCACCGAGCTCCTTAATACCATTAACCCAACTCACTTTTCATTTCCCCAAATCATCATTAAATCATGAAAACAAAAGGACTTAGATTAATCTTGTATTCCCTTGGAAAACTGTATCCTATCATGAGGTGTGCTATCCAGAAACACTACCCATAACCAGAAATTCAAGTCTAGACAATCCTAAATCTATATTATCCTGACTATTCCCCAAATATCAGGGCCTAAAGAGTGAACATAACCTTCCCTTTGAAACCATCTTTTCGCGAATTGAATTTGGTCGACATCAAAACCGACACCTAAATTGGCCCGTAGCAAGGCCCGAATGGCATTCCCAATCCCCACAGGATGGAACAAGTGCCTGGGTATCATATAAAGAAATGTGGGAATGATTTACCCATGTTTATAAACATAAAACAACAAGAAAATCCCATTAAAAATATAAATTTAAAAAACATCTTTTAAAAATTTCAAAATTTAATTACACAATTTAAAGAAATTATAAAAGACTATAACAAATAAAGAAACCCAAAATGGATAGCCCAAGAACCTCCTCATAAAATGAGGCACAACCCTTAATCCATATTCAGAAAACTTCGTCACAAAGGACTGCTAAAAACCTGAACCATTGGCACTAAAATCTTTACCCAAACCTACGAAAAAATAACCAAGTCTACTTACACCCAAATGTGTATGTAGGGTGTGAGACAAATCCCAGTAGGATTCCACCACTAAATTATATCATGTGATAAATATTCAAAGAAAAAAATCATTCCAGTTTTCATAAACATGAGATTCTATTAATTATTTTAAAGAGATGCAACTTTAAATAAATCGGTTTTCAAGTGGGCTACTTTAAAGAATCCACACTATTAAAAATAATTCCAAATATACTATATTATCCATAAAAATGTAACATATGCCAATGGTAAGTATAAAATATATAATGAGCACAATCAACAAGGAATTACCCCTAGGCACTAGCTCAATGTGGGTCCCAGGTTCCTCGTATCTCAGTGATAACAACCAAACAAATATGTGTTCTCATGAACACAAGCCACAAGAAGGGATCATACCCATAACCTAGTGGTCCTCCAACATCATATTCATCATAATAATATTTTTTTAGTTTTTTCATTGTTAATATTGTTATGTGAAACTAGGGCCAAACCCCACGGGATATCTAGAATACTAGTACACATCCACCCCCCAAGATACCCATGTTTACCTCTAGTGCTAAAATAAGTTCCACAAGCCATGAAATACCATTTTCAAATTAAAATATACTTTCTACATTCCAAAAACTCCAAACATCCAAAAAATATTTTACATAATCCCCTTTCTAATTCAAATTCATTTTGAAACCATACTCACCCCAAAATAGCCTGAAAAATGTTTCTTATCTCATTCACAATTCGATAAATATTTTAAGAAATTTTATAAATAATTTCCAAGATCGTAAACATAACATAACATCCCTTTAACAAAAAAATGTTTCATTTTAAAAACATATACATACCCAAATAGTATATAATATTCCTTTTACCACTTTCTGTAACACAAAAACCCATTTACAATTTTCATAAAACACACTCAAGAAGCATGACAAGGTTTTTCACCTAAAAACCATTCAAAACCCATATTTTAAACCCAAAAGAACACCAATAACCTACCAAATACAAATTGGATGTCCAAAAATTATATAATAAAGCAATTTCATATGATATATAATAAACCAAAATATTAGCACAAGAGTTACACATGGAAAACACTCGATTTAATGAAAAAATGGAACTATAAAATTAATTTCTTACCAAAATCCATCAGAAATGATTTTTTCACAAAACACAACATATGAGGAACATGAAAAATAATTAAATAAATCATGATAACTCATTATAAAATTCTTACACCTGGAATCACCTATATTTTGTGTCAAAACCCCCCAAATCTTGGTGTGAAACTTCAACCACACAACCGCCGCACCACAATGAAGAGGAAATGAACCCTAAACCACAAGATTTCACTAAAAAGACACAAAATAAAACCATAGGTATGAAACCTAACTTCTGGAAATTTTATAACTTCATAAAAGAGGGAGGAAACCCTAAGGATAAGTAAGGAAATGAAGAGAGAAACACTTACTTGACGAAATATTGAATAAAACTACCCAAATACACAACTAGCTGAATTTCCTAACAATAAAAATGAAAGTGAGGTTAGAATATGGCTGAGGAGGTCATTTAAGAACTGTAATGATGGAAAAGCATAAAATATGAAGGTTTTATGAAAGGAACAATTTACCTCCTCAAATCTTGGAGTATTTAGAAATCCAGATATGTTTCTCCAAAATTCATGATGATTATGAGATCCAAAGAGGGTGAGGAGAGCATGGGAGCACCTTGGGTAAGTGGGATCGAGTAAGAGTTGGAATTACCAAAAAAACATAAATATTTAATGAGATATTAAAGAATTAAGAAAATCCTAAAATGGGATTCTGGGCTGGCTCATCACCTTATTAAAAAAACCAAATTCATCATTATTATGGATACCAATGTGGTAAAAATTGATATAGTGATCTTATTAAACTAGGTGATACCAATTGGGAAGTCGAATGGGTGTAAAATGTTGAAAAATGAAGGAGTTATAAAATTAAATTATTTTTAAATATGTAAATGGGCTCACAGTTTGGCCAAAATTTTGAAAACCCACCATTTCCACCAAAATTCATGGGAACCCACCAAAACAAATTAACAATGGAAATTAAATGAGAAATAACTTTAAATTATGTTCTGGATATGACATTATTAATATAATAATTATTGTATAATCATTAGGTCTGTTTTATATTTATTAAGATATTTCTTATGTCGATGTGATAATATCATCTAGTGCATGGATAAATTTTAAAAATACGAAGAAGAGTATCATTCATAATTTAATATTAAGGTGTTAATGAAATAAATTTATTACAATATGATGATTATTTTTATTTTTGGATTTATGGAAACCCATATGTTATGGGGTAACATTTTTTGGTTTGGATACAACATGAAATTATGATCAAGGGTTGAAGGCATGTTATATTCAAACTTTATTAATAATACATTAAATGAGTGGTTATTTATTAAGAAGTATGTAATCAATGATAAGACGCTTGAAGAAATTATAAATGATTTTTAATTAATCTTCACCATCTTGAATTGAGATATTCTATAACATTTTATTATATAAATAATAGTAAAATGAAATCTTCTACCAAATTTACTATCTAGATCTGTTAATTTATTTCATTTCAAAGGTATAATATATCTTGTATATCTATATAGCACTAATCATTGAGATGGGACCTGCTATATAATATCTTGATTTTGAGTAAAACATAGAAATTAACTACATATGATGAAAAAAACTTGATTAAAACCCAATATAATTTCAATTAGTGATCAATTTATCAAATATAAGTAAGATTCATTTTATGATGATGAGAAATATTTCCATAAATGTCTTTTTATGGATTCTTTATTGAAATTTCATTATATTTGTTAAATATAAAGTAGTGTTGTGATCTATAGAGATGTTTTTTATGAGGTGATATATCATGACCATATATTTTTGGGAAAATCATAATATTCATTCATCTTAAATGTGGGGAGATTTATGTTCCTTACCATATATAAATGGATCAATTTGATAAACAATTCAAGGGAGTATTAATAAACTCTCTCAATTTCAGATATTAACATTATTAATATTGTGAATATGTAATTTTTATTCAGTGATTACACTGTTGTGTGTTTTGAAATATTTGATGTGTTGATGAATTAGTTATTTATTTCCCATTTCAATTATAAGGTAATATAGATAAGGAGATAATACAGGGCTCATATGTTAACCTCTGACGTCTTGTAGATATGATAGTAAAGTTATAGTGGTTATTATGTCCTTTACCTTTTGTGTGGGTGTGATTTGATCCTTTTAAATGACGATTGATGGTATTGATAATGTTAGTTATTTATATCATATATTTTGTTTGAAGTGGGATATATCTCATTTAAATTTAATTTGATTCTTGAAAAACACTCAATTTGTGGAAATGTATATCTATATCAAATTTTTATACTTTTCCACTTTCCTCATGAGATATGATTTTACGAGAAAGTAAGAGATTAATTAAACAAATATAATAATTTTTTATTGGAAATTAAATGAATATATGTTTCCAATAATAGTCCATTTTGTGGGAACTCAAAATTGGATGAGTCTTATATTAAGTATATATTATGTTATATTTATAAATATTCAGACTAAACTATTGTATTTTCAGTGACACATGGAAATTGATTTTAATATAGAGGGATACTTAATATTAACTATCTGTAATGGTTATGTATTATTTAATTTTTGAGAATAAGAATTTATAAAATAATATAAAATGTAATATTTTAGGTATCATATAAGAATGAATTTTTCTATAGTTGAAATTTTACTTATGTTTTGACTTTATTAAATTCAATGGTGTATTTATTTTTAAAATAGTTCTTTGTTGAAGTGAAGCATGTACTTCATGAAGTTTCTGAAGTAAAAATATTTTTTTTCATTATAATGGATAAAACAAAAATTTCCTTCTTAAAGAGTTATGAACTGAGAAATATACTTTATTATTGAATCTAGAATGGGGAGATTTATCTAAGACCATATTTTTAAAATTTTATAGCATCATTATTTGTGGTGATAGTTTGATTTTAATTAAATTATTATAGTATATTAAAATTATGTTCTTAACCTATAACTATATATATAAATATATTCATATATTAGTGGGAAACAATGTAAAACATAAACCTAGTGATTTTTTAGATGCAAGCATCCACCGAGATGAGAGTTTTAGCTAGAGTTTAGGAATCGATTTGAATGATGTTATGATATTTTGGTATGATGTTATTTTATGTGATCATCAATGAAATTATTATAAAATATGAGATTTCAAATTTTATAGATAAATTATTAATATTAAATACATTTATTCTAAAAATTAAATAATTATAAATGTAGTAAAACTTAAATGAAATCTATCTGAGTTGTGAATAGAGGTTATAATTAGAGGGAAGTTCGATAATTATAAACTTATATATAATATTTGATATAACAATATTAAAATTCACGATAAATGGAACATATAATTTTTTTCTAGGTCTCAATATAATTATAATGATATTATGTTTTTGAAATTTGGATTTTTTCTTTTATAGATTATTTTAGACAGTTATTTTTAACTTCTAATTTATAAAATTTATATTAACACAAATCTATTATGAGTAATATCTCAAATGATATGCCATTGTAAATTTCAAGAACAAACAAATCTAATGAGACCAAGACTATAGTGTTCTGATGTTTGCATTGATATTTACTAATTAGATATTTTTATGTAATTTTACATTAACACTCTTTTTATGGATTATTTATTTAATTGATTCCAAAAATCAATTTTTTTATCCACATAATGAGGTAAATATTATATAGATATTTGTTAAATAAAATAATGATTACCAATTTGGGTTTTAATTTAAGTGTGGTGGTAGATGGTGACAGAAATAGAAGATCTGGAAGTATTTTGATGCATTGATGGTGAAATAAGGGTCATTCAATAATTGGTCAGATAGTAGGGGTAATGGTCATGTGGATCATCAATTTCAAAGTAAACACATGTAATTTCATGTGTATCGTGTCAGGGAAACTCATCTGGTCTATATAATTGGATGGATATGGGGATATGTGGGGAATCTGAACTAGGTCAAGCCACAAGGATGTGGTTCATATGACATGTGGATCCCAAGAATTAAATTACTATGATGAAGGGTGCACGTGGGACAAGGAATGATTCCATGTGTGGGACTGAGAGTGTGTCTGGGGTGAAACATGTAACCTACTTATTATTTTTAAACTAGAGAGGTGTATAAGTATAGAAACCCTACCTTTTCTTACATTACTATTACATCATTATAAAGATTAAAAACATAATAGTATTACACCATGAGGATATATAAGATTGGTGCCTTGGTAAAACTAGAACTAAATATAACATTTACAACATCAATCATAATCATTTATTTAATTCCTTCTTCTCGGGCTTCTTTTTGGAACATGACCTCTTTTTAGTACATGTAGTAACCTGAGGATATACATAAAAAGGGGTGAGATAAAATCCTAGTAAGAAGATAGATAAAAACAATATTACATTGGGTGAGAATAATCATAACATCATATTCAAAATCATCAGAGAAAACATTAATAAAAGAATTGAAATGTGGCAATGTATAAAACTGAAACATGATGTCTTGGTGTTAATATACCAAAAATAGTTGTGATAAAATATGGAATCATGTTCCTACATAATTTCACTTTAACTCGTGAGATTCAATTCTTTACCCAATGCATTGGAGTTCTGTATAATTCAGGGCACACCCATCATATCATAACATTCATTTTGTGCTATATAATATTGGGTGCACCTGTCACATCATAACATTATAATTATCATACATTACACATATATAATATATTGAAAATGAATGTGAATAATCTATGTAAATGATTTTTTTTCATCTCATAAGAACACATTCATAAATATTGGATTCCCAAAATAAAGATGAAATAACATACTTTATACAAGAACCATCAATCTTGAGTGAGAATTAAAAGTTTTTTTCTTGAAATAATAGTTCTTTTGGAAACATTTTTTTGATATAAACTCATGTGGAAAGACATTATATCCTATAAGAGTTAGGATAATTATGAAAAAATGATTTTCAAAAAGTGACCATACCAAAAATGGAGTGAAAGAGGGAGAACCTGATGAAAGAAATTTGGGTTTGATAGTTTCCCCTTACCTAGTATGTGAAAGATTTATTCACTTTAAAATGATCTATAACCACCTTATATTCATTAAAAAAAATATTCAAGAACATTTTTTTACCTCAATATGGTTTATTATGGTTTTATTAAGTAATTTTATGGGCCTTTGGATGATATATAAAGATCGAATTCTTTGTTCGAGAATGTTCGTTCTTATGGATTTCTGGAGCGGTTCACTTGTATTCATAAATGGACGTTCGTGTAGAACATGGATAATAATCCAAAACTGATATTTCATGCTATTAATGAAATTATAGGATGTTAAATGATATTATAATTAATTATGTTTTATACCATGTGGTTGAATCATTAGTTAAGATTTGATGATGATAATTTTAGGTTAATTTGGGTTGTTTTTGGATCACAATGAAGATGTTTGGATTTATCATTTAGTAACATCTAAATAAGTGAGTTATAGAACATTTAATAAGATATAATACATAAAATTTAATCATGTTCAACCATAAAAATGTTTTCATGACCATATCAAAATTTGGTAGTGGAAAAAAACATGTTTCTCTTGAAGGTGATAAATTAACACCTCACGAACACCGTTTTATTTTCTAAAATAAAAAGAATAGTAGAAGGGGGGTTGGATGATATATTATCACATTATGATAATAAAATTATATTATATTTATGATACTAGATTTTCCATACCATTTGGATTATTATAGGTGGGTATAGATTAAGAAAAGAACTTGAAATTGAATGGAAATTAAAGGAAAAGATGGAGAGAAATTACATCTTGAATCCTCCTCTTGAGATCCTCCTTAAAAAAAGAGCATTGGACTTTTGATGATCCTAATGATCTTATAAGTGGGGGATGGACTAGATAATATTTTTGGGCAGAGTTTGGACAAGGATTTAACTTTTATAGGTGTGAGGAAATGATGGTGTGTAGGTTGGTATTTATAGCGGAGGGAGGATGGTTTTCCTTAATATTTAATTCATCAGTATATTAATTTCCCCCAATATAAGAAATAATGATGATTTAATGACCATGAATAGTAAATAGGTCATGTTATTTTGATATTTGGGTGATTACATCACTTATTATTTTTGGAATATTTGATTTAAATTATAATCTATTTACACGGTAAATTATTGTACTTTACTATACACCAAAAATTCAAGTATTTCAGAAAAATCCAAAAAATTCACCCAAAACATTTTTCGACATGTAGAATCCCAAAATAAACTATATTTTTCAAAAATAATTTTCAAAATATGATTAATTTAGTTTTTATTTAAAATGATAATTTACTTGAAAAATATAGGTTTTAAAAATTAAAACTGATTATATAATGTTTCCAAAAACTACATAAGGTATTATAAAGTTATCTTAAAATAGTAAGACATAGAAATGTTAATTTATGAATACTTTTATGAGAAAAAAAATTTATATTAAATTAAATAATTAATTATAAATATTTATTTATGATTTACAAAAATATCAATTCTTTCACAATGGTCAAACTGCCACTTATATGGTCCCTAATTTTTATTTAACCATTCATTGGTAAGGTTACTATTCTTTTAGAGGGAATAATATTCATAAGGGTCATATTAACATTAATAAGGGTTGGTTACTATTCAAAAGGGTAGGTTATTATTCTCCAAAAATTATGTTTATCCTATCGAACTCCAAACATCTTACTGATCGCAACTGTGCATGTCAGATTTTTGAAATTCGAAAAACAAAATCTGAAAATTTATGTTTAAAGGTAACATATTAGTTAATTTAAGAATCATGTGGAATTTTGTTTCCCAATTTGATTATACATTAAGGCAAGATTATAAGAATATAATACCATTGAGAAAACTTTGGGTCGTTACATTCATCCCCTCTTTTGAAATTTCACCCTCAAAATTTTGTATTACATAAACAAGTGAGGGTATGTCTCCTTCATCACCTCCTTTAGTTCCCAATTTGATTCTTCATACATATGGTTCCTCAAAAACACTTTGAAATGTTGGGTTGTATTGTTGTGTAGAAACTTATCTCTTCGGTCTAGAATCTTGAATGGCTGCTCCTCATAAGAGATATCATCTTCCAGCTATACCACCTCTGAGTTCAGTTCATGTGAGGGATATGGTATGTACTTCCTCAGTATAGATACGTGAAACATGTAATTAACTTGATCTATATTTGGTGGAAGTGAAATCTTATAGGCCACAACTCATATAAGGTGAAGGATCTCAAAGGGGCCAATGTACATTGGGATTATCTTCCCTTTTATTCCTAACCTTGTGACTCTATTCCATGGTGATATTTCAAGGATGTCTTTATCTCCAACATCGAACTCTATGTTCCTTATATGGTTTTTAGAATATCTAGTTTTCAAACTCTATGCAGCATTGATGTTTTTTGGATTACTTGAACTGTCTCTCTCATATCTTGCACAAGATCAGATCTAAGTATTTTTCCGTCTCCATCTTCATCCCAACATGATGGATTTCTACATCTCCTTCCATACAGAGCTTCATATGGAGCCATTTGAATAATCATGTGGATGATATTGTTTAATTAGAACTTAACCAATGGGATATGTGGGTCCTATCCACCATTTAATTCTAATGAGTGGGATTTTAGATTGTCTTCAAGCATCTGATTAGTCTTTTCATATTGGCCATCAGTTTGGGGCTGATAGGCAGTGCTGGAATTTAATTCAATACTAAAATCATGTTGGAGACATCTATAGAATATAGATATGATCCTTGTATCATGATCAGAGACAGTTGAGAGTGGAACACCATGTAGTCTAACCACTTCTTTCCCATATATCTCTTTCAAGTTTTTCAAGCGATATATCTTCCTGAATAGCAATAAAATGGGTAGTCTTTGTGAGTCAGTTAACCACAACCCATATCACATTATTTCCCTTGGACGTCTTCCAGAGACCCATGACCAAGTCCATTATTAAATTATCCCTTTTCCACATGGGTATAGTCAATGATTTCATCACCCCTTTGTACTTTTTTCACTTCTATTTAAATTTATGACATACCAAGCACCTTGATATATATTATAAAATATCTTTATTTTTTTCCCACCAAATGTGTTCTCAGAGATCTCAGTATATATTGGTGCTACCAGGATGTGTTGAGAATGTAGAGCTATGTGCATTTTCCAATAGATCTTTCTTTATCTTGGTTGATGAAGACACACAATGTCGCATTCCAAACCAAATCACACCATCATCATCGATATGGAACTCTTGTAGCATCCATTCCATTACATCATTCACCTTATTTTGTAACTACATATCATCTATTTGGGCCGCCTTAATCATATCTTGGATTTATGGTTTCACAGTAATTTGGTAAAGGTTATATGTATCTGCTTCCCTTATGGTTTTCAAATCCATCCTTTGCATATCCAAGAAGATAGGATTTTCTCAATCCATAACATGGATAGATTATCAAGTTATTTTATGCTTAGGGCATCATCTACCTTCCTCTGTTTCCTAGGATGATAGATAATAGAGCAATCATAGTCCTCAATTAGCTCTAACCATCTCCTTTGACACATGTTGAGATACTTCTGTGTGAATATATACTTTAAGCTCTTGTGGTCAGTGTATCTATCACACTTTTTACAATAAATGTAGTGAAGCCATAAATTTAAAGAAAAAATCAGGGATTCCAACTCTAGATCATGCGTTGGGTAGTTCGTCCCATGGATCTTCAATATCTGTTAGGCATAGGCTATCACATTATCATTTTCCAGGAGTACGCAACCCAAGCCTTTATTTGAAGCACCACTGTATATCACACAATGTCTCCACTTTTCAGTACTGTGAGTATAGGTGTAGTGGTTAGCCTTCTCTTTAGTTCCTTTTATCTTCACTCAAATTATTCTGTCCAGATATACATTACCCCTTTCCTTGTTAAATTAGTTAGCAGGCATGCAAATCATGAGAAATTTCTCACAAAATGTCGGCAATACCCGTCTAATCCAAGAAAACTATGTATTTCTGTGACACTTGATGGTCTAGTCTGTTTCTCAATTGCCTTTTTTTATGGGACCATAGAAATTCCCTCTCTTGTGATCACATTCCACAAAATTATGTGACTTGCTTCATCCAAAATTTACACTTGCGGAACTATGGGTACAATTTATGCTTTATCAATGTCACCAACACAAGTCTTATATGTTATTCATGTTCCTCCTTACTCGTGGAGTATATGATAATATAATCTACAAAAACTACCAAATGTTTTTGAGGTAATTTCTAAAGAAACTATTTATCCAATCTAGGAAGAAGGAAAGGTCATTGGTAAGTCTTAAAGGAATCACCAGAAACTCATAGTGCCCATACCTTTTAATCATGAGAAACATCTGAATATATTCTTTCTTCACCCTTAGCTAATGATATCCATAATTAAGATCCACCTTCGAAAAGTATTGATCTCTTCTTAATTGATCGAACAATTCATCAATCCTTTGAAGAGGGTACTTTTTCATTATGGTGATCTTGTTATGTTCTTGATTATAGATACACATCCTCATTTTTCTATCCTTCTTCTTTACAAAGAGCACTGGCGCACCCCAAGGTGATTCACTAGGGTGTATGAACCCTTTGTCAAAATTCTCTTACAGCTACTTCTTTGACTCCTCCAGTTCGATAGGAGCCATCCTATAGGGACACTTTGAGATAGTAGTAGCTCTGGTTAAGAGTTATATTGATAACTCTACCTCACGATATAGGGGAAGTCTGGGTAACTCTTCAGGAAATACATCCTCATATTCCCACATGATTGGTGTTTCTGCAAGGTTGTCACTTTCCATTTACTCAACCATTTGGGCGAGGTATGCTTATTCATAGGGAATCAAAACACACACCGTTGAAGGATTTTTCAAAGGGGATTCATGGTCTTACTTTCATATGTTGAGGATCATGGGATGGTTCAGAATATGAAAATATATCTCCTTTTCTTGATAGTTGATATGTTCTCTATATAATGAGAGCCAATCCATTCCCATTATAGCATCAGATTCCACCTTGAGAAGTATCATGAGATTCGCTGGAAGAATCATCCCTCATAAGCCAATAGGAGAAGAGTCAAACACTTGAGTTGCAATGATTTCACCACTTTTTTTAAACTTATATATCTACTTCAATGTTTTGGGGCTTCAATTCTATAGTTATAGAAAACTTTCAAGATATAAAGGAATGTATAGAACTAGAATCAAACAAGACTTTTTCCATTCCTAATTGAATATGAAGTTTACATTGTAGGAATTCATTATCTTACTTCACATTCGTAGTACTTATGGAATAATCCTTCACTTTTACCATTGTATTTTGTGGTTGCTGATGCTGATTACCCTTGAGGACTCGAGGTTTACTGCACTATCTTGCATAGTGCCCTTGCTCCCTATAGTTGTATCATTGGACCATGGGTGGTTCTCCTCTTTCT
The DNA here is from genome assembly GCA_963277665.1 of Viscum album. Lineage (NCBI taxonomy): Eukaryota > Viridiplantae > Streptophyta > Magnoliopsida > Santalales > Viscaceae > Viscum > Viscum album. The sequence continues at coordinate 192,601,096 of OY728166.1, forward strand.
TCCTTGAAATTATCCTTCCTTCTCATGTCTTTTCAACACTCTTGAGCATGGTGTCCTTGTTTCTCATACTTGATGCATTTCCCCTTCCCTTTGAGGAATTTCAATGATTCAACTTCCCAAATTTTTGGCATGTGGTTTGAGGCTTTTCTTTCCTCCTTTATCATTAGATCCTCGAGCTTGAAACTCCATCTTCCATTTCGTATCACCATATCCATGGGACCATTCAACAAACATCATCTCCACATTGAGATCACATCGGCAAACTTCTTCATAATTCCCAAAGTCTCGAATTATTAGAGACTTTCGAATGTGTGGTTTTAATCCACTAAATAATCTATCAATTTTCTTATCATTGTTGATAAAAAACCCAAATAATACCTTGCAAGCCTTGTAAATTTTGTTTCATAGGTTATGAAATATTCTCCTTCCTTTTTATTGATAACTGTAAATTATCTCTCCATCTTCGTACAAAGAGTCCATGGGAAATAATTGTTAAGATATATTATTTTAAAGTCTTCCCATTCCATCTCTTCAATTTCTTCACATGGCTTGGTGTTCTTAATCAAATCCCACCATTGATATGCCCTCTATATAGATGATAAAAGGAAAGTGTCACATTATCCTTCTTAGAATAGAGAATCATAGAAAATATATTCTCCATGGAGTTGAACCACTATTCCTCAACATGTGAATCATAAGATCTTCTAAACATCGATGGTAGATTCCGCATTAAACACTCGATAGCCAGTTTATCCCTCTTCATTGAAGAAGGACGTTCCCCATTATTCTAGTTATTTTTTATAACCCAAGATAGTTGGGTAAGCATCGCCATGATGTTTTGAACTCCACCTCCCAAAGGATTGGGGTTGTCATTTGGGAAATCATTGCATTATCCCTCGCACGGGTTGTTGGACTGGTTTCCCTTAATTCTCACCATTTTCTAAAATTGGAAAGGTTAGAACAAAACATAAGTAATTTTTTTTTGAATAGCCTATTCTTTTGTACGATTTAAACTAAAATCAAAATTTATGGGATCCCAATGTAAAGATTCTTGTTTGGATATTTGTACTTAGTCTCATGTAAGAGGTTTTCTCTAGGGTTCATTAATTCTAATTCCCAAATTAACTAAACCTTTCCTCTGATACCAACTAAAGTGAACCTTACTTCTCATACATTACAATTACATCATTATAAAGATAAAAAACATAATTTTATTACATCATGAGGATCTATAGGTTTATTGTCTTGGGAAAACTAGGACAAAACGTATCATTTACAACATCAAGCATAAATATTTATTTAATTCCTTCTTCTTTAGCTTCTTTTTGAAACTTGACCTATCCATAGTACATGTCATCACCAGAGGATATACATAAAAAAGGTCTAAGATAAAAGATTCTTAAGAGGCTAGATAAGAACAATATATAATTTGGTGAGGATAATCATAACATCATCATCAAATTCATGAGATGAAACATTAATAAAAGACATGAAATGTGGAAATGTATAAAAATGAAACATCATGTCTTGGTGTTCATCTACCAAACATAGTTGTGAACAAATATAGAATCATGTTCGCACATCATTTCACTTTAAATCAAGATATTCATCACTTTATCCAATGCATTGGAGTGCTATATAATTCGAAGTTCACCTATCACATCAAAACATTTATTTTGTGCTATATAATTCTGGGTGCACCTGTCATATCATAAAATTCCCATTATCATGCATGTCACATAGATCATATATCAAAATGAACTTATATAACACATGAAAAGGAATGGGTTTCATCTCATAAGAACATATTACTAAACATTGGGTTCCTAAAATAAATAATGAATAACATACACTATGCAAGAACCATCAACCTTGAGTGGGAAGTAAAAGGTGTGTTCTTGAGAGAAGAGTACTATTGGAAAACATTTGTTTGAAATAAACTATAGTGGAAAAAATGTATATCTTGGAAGAGGTTAGATAATGATGAAAAAATAATTTTTAATGACTAAACATAAAAAAAATGCAGTTAAAGAGGGAGAACCCGAAGAAATAATGTTGGGTTCGAGAATTTCCCCTTACCTTGTATCTGAACGCTTTCTTCACTTTAAAGACATATAGACCCACATTAGATTCCTTAATTAACAATAGAAGAACCTTTTTACACTAATATGGTTTATTATGGTAAGTTATTTTATGGTCCTTTGTATGAGTTATAAATCTCAAATTCATTGTTTTGGAATGTTCATTTTTATGGTTTTCTTGGCCAGTTCACTTGTATTCATGAATTGATGTCTGTGTAGAACGTTGATAATCATCCAAAACTAATAATTAAGGTTATTAATGAAATTAAATGAGGTTAAATAATATTATAATTAATTATGTTTTATACCATGTGGAGGAATAATTAGTTAAGATTTATTGATGATCGTTTTTTGTTAATTTGGATGGTTTTTGGATCACAACGAACATGTTTTGATTTATCATTTAATAATATGTACATAAGTTAGTTATAGAAATTTAAATAAGATATAATACATATAATGTAATATGGTTCAACAATTAAAATATTTCCATGACCAGATCTGAATGTGGTAAAGGAAAAAATAAAACATGTCCTTCTTGAAGGTGATAAATTAACACCTCACAAACAATGTTTTTTTTCCAAAATAAAAAGAATTGGAGAAGGGGGTTGGATGATATATTATACCATTAGTATCATAAAAAAAAGTATATGTAAGATAATAGATTTACCATCCCATGTGTATGAGGATATGTTGAGTGAGATTAGGTAAATAACTTGAAATTGAATGGACATTAAAGGAAAAGAGAGAGAAAGAAATTACCACTTGAATCCCCCTCTTGAGATCCTCCTTAAGGAACCTAGGATTGGTCCTTCAATGAGACCAGAAGATCATTTCCATTGGGGAGGGGCTAGAGAATATGTTTGGGAATAGTTCAGACATGTATTGAGGCTGAGAGGTGTAAGGAAATGATGGTGTGAAAGGTGGTATTTATAGTAAAGGTATAAAGGTTTTCCGTAATATTTAATTCCTTTTTTTTATTAATTTCATCCAAGGTAAGAAATAGTGATGATTACATGACCAAGAATAGTAAATACGGAATATTAGTTTTTGATTTGGGTTCTTATATCACATGGGAAGTCATGAATAGTTGATTTAAATTATAATGTATTTATATTGTAAATTAATGTATTTTACTATTCACCAAAAATTCAAGTATTTCAGAAAAATACCAAAAAATAATCCTAACCATTTTTAAATGTGTAGAATCCAAAAAATGAACACAATTTTTCAAAAATATTCTTCTAAATTTGATTAATTTAATTTTTATTTAAAATCACAATTTACATGAAAAATACAGTTTTTTAAAATTAAAACAGATTTTGTAATGTTTTCAAAAACTTCATATGGTCGTATAAAATTATCTTAAAATCGGAAGACATAGAATTGTTAATTTATTAAATCATTTTAGGAAAATAAATTTTATTTTAAATTAATTAATTAGTTATAATTAATTTTTTTATGACCTAAAAAATACCAATTCTTTTACAATGGTAAAACGGTCACTTATAAAATGCCTATGTTTTATTTAATCATTCACTGCAAAGGTTAGTATTATTTTGGATGATTTAATATTCATAAGGTTCATAATACACTTCATAAGCATAGGTTACTATTTATAAGGGTGGATAACTATTCACCAAAAATTAAGTTTGTCCTATCAGACTCTAAACATCTTACTGATCGCAACCGTGTAAGTCATATTTTTGAAATTCAAAACACAAAAGTGGAAAATATATGTTTAAAGGTCACATAGTAGTTCATTTAAGAATCATGTAGAATTTTGTTTCATAATTTGATTAACTTTAAGGAATGATTATTAGAATGGAATTCCATTGATAAAACTTTGGTTCATTACAATAAGGGTGTGTGTGGGGTCCAATTTTTATACATAAAATTATGTTGGACTCCTTGATATTTCTCATGCCTAATGAAACCAGTTTATATTATTTTCATGAATTTTAGTAAATCATTCTAGAATATTTTCATTTAAAATTAATTGTGTACTCATGTAAGATTTTTCTCATGTCATCCTTCAATAAATACTTCTATTGATGGGGTCGACATAATATAGTAATGAAATTGAAACCTTATTGTTGTAGAAGAAATATATTTCAAACATGTGATTATTTATTTTTGATAATTAAGTGAATTGTAAATAAAAATATAATTTTTATAATTTTTATTATGTTGGAATATATGATATAAAAGAATAATGAAAAGATATTGTGAATAATTGATGAAGGGACATGTATTATTATGATTATAATGATTAATAAAAGAGAACTTTAATTAATTAAGATAATAATTGTAAATAATGAAGAGAGTATTTAAAATTGTTATTAGAGATAATTTTTTTTTCAATAACTTATCATAATCAATGAATGATAATATTTATTTAACTAAAGTTACATAGATGCATTGGGACTAATTTTTTTGTGGTATCATTTTCCTATGATGGCATGAGATATGAATATAGGACATAGATTAATTAATTAAATGTTGTTAATTTTTAAAGAATACTTTATTACATAAATTGAGAGAGTTTGGAAAATTTCATGGATATATCTTATATATATATACACTATGTTTTAAGGAAAATTATTTAATTTTAATTGGATGAATAATGGTAACATGGTTTTGAATAATAATGAGGTGAACCATAAATTAAGAAAAATATTGAATTTAATTGTAATAAAAGATTAGGTTATTCATGAAGATGTTTTTCCTCGGAGATTCTATAAGTAATTAATAGATAACATATGATTATTATAAATATGATATGGTAATAAATGTTACTAATTGTGGGGATTTATTCATGTGAAATTATTACAATTAAAATATGATAATGATGATAGAATATTGTTTATGGAGAGTTGGATCACATTGTATGAAATGAATTTTATTTTTCATTGTGTATTTTTAAAAAAAATATGTTGTAGTGATTTAGTGAATTGAATAATCTAATAAATTAAATTTATCTATTATTGTATTTTGATATTCTATGAATATATTATATCCTATAGAATTATATGATGACATTTTGGTATATTATGAGGATATTTATACAAAACTAAAAGTGGTATCCTTGATTGAGTGGGGTGTATGATTTTTTACTCATCTTAATTTTATATCTTATTTAGTGCAATGAATGGTGGATATTGATGATTATGGTCTACTAATTTGATAACTTTTATAACCAAACACCAACTAGGTATATAGTTGGATGAACATATAAAAGTACTTTCTATCTACACATATATTAATATGTGTTATAGGGTTGGGATGAAATATTCATGTCAATTTTTAATCACACCCATTTCATTGGGTCTGAGATAGATAATGACTCACCCAAGATTCTACAAAGATCCTCTCCCAGAAATCTTGGATCAACATTGATGATGATTCATAGTGTACTTAATTTATTCTCACCCATAACTATGGGTTCAAGGAAAATAAGTCATATACATGTGTCTTTAATATAAAACTAGTTATAAAAGAACTTCTCCAGGATAGAATAATGGTTCATCTTAGACAATTTATCAGATTGGAAAACTATGAAGGGATATGAGATGATATTATTATGTTTTGATATATTTTTTATTCCACATGACAATAATCCACATGTGGGGTGAATGAGTTCCAAAAAACATCATGGTAGGACAGTGGTGATTATCTATATGGATAGAGAATTATAGTCATTACTCCTCTCAGGTTAAAATGGATTCTATATTTTATCATAGTGGGGAACATATTTTGGTAATTATTACTCCCCTCCATGACATCGTGGTCTAGATTAAAACACTGTGGGGTTAGGAGCCATGGTTTATATTGGCCTATAATAGTACATATTATATAGGCTGGCCATTTTTAATTTTATATTATAAAGAATGGGTATATTCTAATATATAAATGACTTGTTATTTAGTGAAAGTGATTATGGTAAGATTTGGAAAGCCTTTTTATAAAACAAAATCAATGTAATTATTATGGTGTATGTTGTGATTTTTAGATATATATAAATTTTCTATATTGAAGTTTCACTTTGAAACAAACAGTTATGGTTTCGTCTCATTACTTAGGAAAACCATAATAAGTTTTATTACTCACCCCGTCATAAACACTCAGTTTTTTCTGCTCCGGTGTTCTTACAGGTTAGCTATTGCAGTTGTTGGATGATCATAATGGTTGGAGAATAATAAGAGATATTTATGTTTTTTTATCAATGTATTTTTTTGGATGACCACAATGGTTTCATCCATTTCTATACTTATATTTTTCCTATATTTGATTGGGATGTGTTACTTGTATTTGGAGATCCTCTTTAGTATTATATATTTTATTATTGGCATGTTTTTTTCTTATACAATTTTATATTACATTATTGATTATTCATTTATTTCATGGGGGATGATTTCATATCTATCACATGAAAATATAAAATAAGAGTATTGTTGCACATTAATTTCTTAATACCCAATCACTAGTAATTAACCCCAACCCTATTAGAGTTGAGTTTGGTGAGTTCACCAACTGGTATAACATGATATATCATAAAACACTACTTGTGTGATCTACCTATATAAATTATTGGGTTTTCATGGTAACTGAATTATAATATTGGCTTTATGAACATATGTTTATTATTATCATATAAAATCTCTCATATGAGAGATTTTGTAAACATATTTGTTAGCTTCTTACTGGATTGTATATAAAAAATTGTTATCATACTATTTTGCAACAATTTCCTTAATGAATTTTATCACACAAGAAATTTTCTTGACATTCCATTGTACATGAAACTATAATTACATGACAATGTTTTTTTTAATATCATAATTTATAAAAATTGGAGGCATTAGAGTAGGATATAATTTAATGTCCAATTATAAAAATTTTAATTTATTCTAATTTATTTCCATATGTTTATAAGGTAATAAATTCCAAATTAGTGGTGAAATGTAAAATACATGTCTATTTAGTGTTCATAGAAGAAAGAACACAACCATAAAAAGTAAATAATCATAAATATCTAGATTTATTATCAATTTTATTAGTAATAAAACTTGAATTTTTTATCCTATTAACACAGACATATAATTTTTGAAAAATAAATTAAAAAATTTGGCTATCTCTCAATATCCAAATATTATACTTATATATTTCTAGTGATCAAACTTTTATTATTAGTATATGAACGAATTTTACATACATAAAAATCAATTTGTTGTTTAGTTCAATTCTTTTCATACATTAAAGATCCATTTAAACTCGTATATTCATGGTGTTCTGTGGGTCTACCCATACTAATAAATAGTTTGGAACTATATTCAAATTGGATATTTTTATCCATAAATCCATGAGGATCAAAGTTATTCAATATCATCTCAATATAGTGTGATTGGATTAAAGAATAGTCCTCAATATTTTTAATGATTTAATATCTAAAATAACATATAATATTCCATGACATTTTATTGTGTACATGTAGGATAAATAATAATTCCATTCAATAATATCAATAATATTGGATCTAAAATTTAACATGTCATTCCAATAAAGATGTGTAATCGCTCCATATTATTTTAAGAAATTTGAATTAATACACTCACCAACATTATTATAAAGAATCATTATATTAAATAAAATAATTAAACATATTATTCTATTGTATAGGATATTCACTACTAATGTTTGAGGTTATTAACACTATTTTTTCACATTTTTTAAAAATTAGTTATAGGTTAGTGAATATTTTCTGTTATGGTGACAAATGAGGACTTCAACTGACCTCACGAAGGCATTATAAAAAACATTCAAAACTCATTTGAATATTTAAGTTTCGAAGCTATAAATACATGTTAATTTAATAACCCATAATTATGATTTTAATGGAAAGGTTTTCACATTATATCACCCCCTGATATTTTAGATTTATAGTTTTATTGAATTAAGAAAAAAATTAAATAACAGAGTGGATACTTCCACTAGGTGTACATTTTTTCACAAAAATAGGTTTTTAAGATCACACCCTTCTATTAATCAAGAAAATTTTGATTATTTTAATATGATTACAAAGAGTATGGTTACAACTAGCTATAGTTACTATTCATCCTCATATCCTATGAAAAAACATATGAAAATATGGGATGAGAATAACAAATCATAGTAAGGGACATAAAATAAAAGGATTATTATTGAACTAGTGAATAGATGAATTCCCATAAAAATGATTTCTTTTTTCCACAAAAAAACATTGATCACATAATTAAAAAATTTCAACATATTATGATCAAACTTTTCTTAAAGAAAATATTTGAAAACACATTATTAAAACTAGGAAATTCATGAAATAATCTTGAGGCATGTGGAAGCTCATGAAAAAATTTATTTCCAAAAAACCTTTCACCTTAAAAAGATTACGAAATTATCATGCCCCATGAAATCAAAAGATTTCTATGAAACCCATTTTTTTTAGAATAATATACTTATCTTGAATAATCATATTCAAAACCCATGTTCACTCATGTTTGAAAATTGTTAGAATAGTTGACTCTGATTTAATTCCAAAGGAGTAACTAACCCAGTTATCATCATCATTTTCTCTATGGAATACTACATCATTTTCTAATGTATTGGTAAGCAATATTGGGATCACATGTCAAAAAAAGATATATATACCTCACCCTCAATAATATATAATTATGAATTACTATATCAATAACAAAAAATTAGTGTACATTCCCTTGAAAAACACATTTAAATACTTATGAAAAAGAACATTCCATTTTCATATAAAATTGAGGAGAAATTTTACATTATTTTGAAAAATCATAATGAAAAAATAGATAAGAATTAGAATAGGTTATTCTTCTAAAATAAATTAAAAAATTTATAAGAAATTTTATAATGAATAGGATACATGATGGTGGGAAAAATCAATAAAAATAGATATGTTAAAAACATTCTTTTAGAACTTATGTACAAAATCAAAAATAAACCATTACGAAACATTAAAAAGATTAAATTTTAAAATATATTTAAAAAAAAGGATATTTGATTAATATTTTTAAATTTTATCTATTTATAAAGAAGAAATTTCATGAAACATTTTTAATATTCATTATATATCAAAAAAATATTTGGGAGGAAAATATTTAAATGGCATTTTTAAAAATAAAGATTCATACCTTAAGTTGCATATAGCTTCGTACATCATCTAAATCTAGAATAATAAAATTATATTAGTCAATTAATTGATTAGTAACTTTTATTATATTTATTAAATTATCATTAATCCATTATTTTCATTAATTAAAAAGTTATATTTAGTAATTAAAATGGTTATGTTTATGTTGGATGTTTTGTGATCATTCACTTTAGAACCTTAAAATAACATCAATGAGTTTACTATGAAAAATGATTTTAACATTAAATTACCTAAATAATATTATAAAATTAATAATTATTATTTTTATATATTAAATATACTTTTAAAACCAACCATGTATGGAAATCCTAAAAAAATAATCACGTCACTTAATGGAGATCGTAGTCCCTACCTATGAATCAATAAAGTTTTCTTATTTATATTGAGTTGAAAATAAATAAATTAGATAATATTTTAATTTTATAGAATCATAAATATGGTATATATGTCATGAATAATATTTATTTACATTCATATGACAATCCATGTGGGAGGGTAATGTAAAACGAATCACATCACATTATGGAGGTGGTAGTCCACTTGCACGCTCAATCCATGTTATCGTTTTCCAAAGGACGAAGAGGTCAGAAGTTAACTAATATATAAATTTTTTATAATTTTAATTAATAAATAAATATCATATATATATATATATATATATTCATTTTATACATAATTTTAACAACCCATATGATCTGCTGTGGAAAAAAAACACATCTCTTCATGGAGGTGGTAGTCCACACATACGCACGAGTGATGTTTTCATTTCCTATAAGATGGTAAATGAATTTTAATGAGTTTATAACATAAAAGGGTAAGATTTTAGGTTATTTAATATACTGATGTTATTATATCATATTATTAAATGAATATTTGAAAGAGGTAGAAGAATAAAAAAATGAAAACACTCAGCTAAGAGTTATAACTCTTTTTTAGAGAACCTCCATTGTATTAAACCTTAAGCTCTATAGGATTGGATATTTTGTGGGAAAATGAACTATTAGACATGGAGATTGATTTTAGAAAAGTATTTGGGAAGGTATTGGTATAGATAAATGGCTCAAATTATGTTAACAATATAGGAGGGGATGTTCCCTTTTATAAGTGATGAGAGTGGCACACTTGTAAATATCTTTAAATTTTAATTATTATAGTCTTTTGACCAAAGGTAAAGTGGAAAAAAATAAATAAAAATTTTAAAATAATTTTATATGGTTCAAATTAATATCATCCAACAAGAATTTAGATAATATATTTTATCCTTATCACTTAGTTTTTACCTTAATTAATGTGTTTACCCTTTATTGTGGTAACTAATTTTTACAATGGTCGCTAATCATTATGATAAAAAAATGAAATTGACCTAACTAAAAAAAATTACCTTCTAATTAGAAATATTAACTCTATTTTGTAGGTATCACTTTTTAGAGGTTTTAGGTATTAATTTTAATATAAGTATGTATAAGCCAATGAAATGTTTTTAAGATATTTTTTTACGCCTAAAAATGAAGTTGTTCCAAACTCAAGTATAATATTTATTATAATAGAATTAAAGTTATTATGTTTATTAAGATGGGAAAAATATTACTTTAAAATAAATCTAAAATATAACACGACTTTTTAAACACTATAAAATAAATGACATTTTTAATGAAAAAATTGTTATTATTCACTCTTCAATCGAAAATCAATCATTTCAAAAAAATATAAAAAAATAACTAAAAGAAAAATTATATTAGATGAATCCAAAGATTACTTCTTTTATAAAATTAAAATTCATTAATTAAAAAAATTAAATTGAAAAATGTAATACATATAAATAATTTTATCAAATAATAAATATTTTTAATTGAAAAACCTCTTAAAATTAATTTAGTGAATATAATTCCTAAAAATATAATCATGATATTTAAAACACAAAAATTATATTAATATTAACCTTTAATGATTTTTCACATTAGTTCTCCTTTTAATAAATTATTTCCTCACAATTTTATTTGTTACTAAAATAGATGATGGTATCTTACCTCATGGATTTTTCTGATTCCAGTGTTTCTACCTTGGTCATTTGATTCTTAAATAAAAACATAACCTCTTTAATAAACTTATTTATTAATACCTTTTTTATGAAATCCAAAACATGAACCACCAATATATAAGAAAATTTGGATTCCAATTGTACCACCATAAGGGTAAAAAGATGAGAGGAATTTGGTGTATATTTCCATAGAAATGAAATACACCAAGTATCTTGGATAAAATTGGAGGTAAGGATACTCAATAAGAAATCGATCCCATGTTTCCCTGAATTTTTTATGCTATAATAAATTGTGGACAAAAATTCATCTTTTATAAAAAATAATAACACATTTCCATGGAGATATTTTATGAACTACAAGATCACCTACATAAATTGAAATTTCTTTCCTCTAGTTATCTATGTAACAATTTTCTTTCTCAATTATTCACTCATGTTCTATTGAATAACCTTTACTATCTCAAATATTTCTTCTACTAGTTCTTTCCCCAAAAACATACTTCCACCAACTTCAACCTAACATACTGGAGTTGGGTATTATTTTCTAAAAAAATTCTTCAAAGGGTTTTATCTATATCATGTAATGAAAACTATTATAATAATAAAATTAAACTAATGAAATAGCTTGGTCCCAACTTCCCTGATAATATTATTAGAGAAATTAAATACTATCTTACAAAGACTAAATATTTTGCTTTAACTATCCATTAAATTGTGGAAGAAAAGATGAACTAAAATTTTATTAATTACCCAATGACTTTTAATTAATTTCCAAGAATTATATGTAAATATGGCATCACTATTAGATAGAATATAGAAAGGGATTCCATGTAATTTTACTATCTCTTTAAGATAATTTCTAGAAAAATTTTCCAAAGTCATAGTGTCTTGAACAGTAATAAATTGAACATATTTACTAAAATGATCAATAATAACCAAAATAACATTATTATCTTGAGAATTTTTTTCTAATACCACAATGAATTCCATGGATATGTTCTCCCATTTCAATTCATGTATTATAAAATGATTAATATTCCCATATGATTATTTTTGTTTAGAATTAAACTATTGATAAGTCAAACATTTCATGGTAAAATTAGAGATGAATGTCTTTATTCCACCCCACTAATAGTAATCATGAAGGTCTATAAATATTATTGATGTTTATATGATCCAAAAATTGACAGCTGTGAACTTATCTTAGTAATTCCTTCTTCACTGGGGAATCACTTGGCACATGTAGCCTATTTCCAAATATCGTAACACATTATTTTTAAATTTTAAATTCAATAATATTACCCTTCTTTAAAAATTCTACTATTTATTTCAAATAAAGATATTATTTTTTAGCATTCTTAATTACTTCTGAAATGGTTGACTACATTGATACCTAAACCAAAATATAGGGAGTTCCTACTGGAAAAATTCCTATTCCAAAAATCAACAAATATTTTACCAAAAGATCATGTTAAAAATATATCATGTCTAATGATGCATTATATTTTCTACATAATTTAACAAAAACATTGTTTTTCTTACCTATATTATATTGAATCACGCAATCATAATATATATTCTATTCTGTCCATATCTTATACCTCATGTTCAACTCTTTTTGAATGAATATATACTTTAAAATTTTATGGTCAGTATATATTTCACATTTTACCCCATAAAAAGATGCCTTAATTTTGTTAAAGAAAAAACAAAAATGTAATATCAAGATCATGTATAGGGTAATTCAAAAAAAAGTTTTAATTAATGTGAGGCATATGAAATTATCTGATCATCTTGCATTAAGACACAACCAATGCCCTTCAATTAAGTATCTTAATAAATAATAAATTCACCATTTCTATAAGGAAACACTAACACTGGATCATTATCCTATCTTGGTTTTTATTCTAAAAATATTTAATACATTACTATTTCTATATGAATTTAATAACCTTTTGAGTTAACAGGTTAAGTAATCTAGTTAATTGAAATAAGTGGTTCAATTAAATCTTGGAACCTAGTCCTCTCCAATTGATAGTAAACACATTACCAAGAATTTTTATTAAAAATAATGTAATACACAACCTATATTAGGTGAATTAATCCATAATCTTGATTAGGTATACTAGCAAACAACTGTTCATATGAAATCTAGGCTTATAACCAAGAAACATACATAATTATTTATAGGGGATAAAAGTGAATTAATGAAATGTAAGTGTATTTTAACACTATTATTTATAGTTGAAGAGTATTGTTAAACTAATTTGTAGAAAAGTATAAGAACAAATAAATTATAATGAAAAATAGAGAGATAAAGGTTTAATGAAAATGTAATGAAATTCAATATCCAATAAAATTTAGCTTATCATAATGTTTTTCTTCTCATTATGTGATCATCCAACAATTTTTATTTCAAATTAATTGATCGTTGAAGTTTTTTCAAAAATTTTCTAATGATTTGTTAAATAATAAAGTGTTATACATATTAGAAAGGTAATTTTATCTGAATGATTCTACCACTTTTCATGTACAATACATCCAACTATAAATATAATACTCTTCTCTAGGTATCCATTGAGAAATAATCATAAATAATTCCATATACATAAAATCCAAAACTACTCTGGAACATTTCTTAAATGATATAAAATATAGTTGTTATAAAAATAACCATGGAAGGTTAGTACTCATGGTAAATCCTGATTGGTGTCTTTAACATGTGGTAGGTTTCAATAGTTTTGTTGGTAATCATTATAATAATAAGTCATTCGTTGTTATGGGAGATGAGTATATAAATTTGATAAATATGTACCTCATGAAATAGATTAATTTTGTAGACATTTGCATTCATCATATGGTATGTTGGAATCAATATGTGGTCGATCAATGAAATTGTAATATTTTCAGTTAATTTCAATAGAACGACACAATTGATTGAATTTCTTTTTTTGGGGAATTGTTTTCTTTGTGAGGTTTACTTATTACATAGAATAATGTTGACTCTATTTGTTATAATAAATTTTCTGTAATTTGTGGTCTATTGGGTGGTTATTATAATGCACTAACCTATGATCCACTATAAATAGTTCCCTATACAGGTATGTTATATGAGCTTAGGCACACCTTCTCAAACGTCAAAGGTTGTCCCCTATCAATGAGTTTATTAAAAGGCATGTATAGAGAATTTACCATATTTATTAGTGTAATACACATAAGGTTAAATAAGGAATATGGGAAACAATAATAATAACAAACATGCATTATAATTCCATTTCCCAAAACATGGTACTTTTCGAAATCCAAAATTAAAAGTACCATGACATGTCATATAATGCCACGTGTACAAAAAACCCAAAATAAATACAAGATGAAGAATACCCAAATTGGATATCAACACCATGTATGGTTCCCGCATCCACACACATCACCGACCCCAAAATCAATCATCTATCTTAGGGCATTGTCCCTTGTCCTCTCTTACAACCATGAATTCTACTCATGTACCCAATAGTGGCATGAGCAGGGTGTGAGTACAACTCATTAGGGAATAACCAAAGGTGTATTATAAATATCAATTCTAGTATGTAGGGTATGAATATGTTTGCTATAAAAAAATCAGTAAAGGGACGAATCATGTTCTAATCACTAACAGGTGTACATTATCCAGTTTTATCATTAGATCCATGAGTTACCACATTCATCAAATTAACTTCGTCCATGCCTGTCATATAGTTATTCATAAGGGGAGTCATGTTACCCACATCACAATAACATTCATTTAACATAATAATATACATCAACACAACCTGTAGCCTCAGTCTAGGTGCATCAACTTACCTTACATCCTCAGTCTAGGTAATCATACAAATTTTATTCCTTAGGGGCCTAGAGCCTCCGTCTAACACCCTAAACCAAGAAATATTGAGGTGGGGCCTAGATCATCTGTATATAATATCTCATGGGAGGAAAAATATGAAATAATCAATTCAACCACTTACCCATTTTCACATGATTCTCTAACCATTTTTCCAATTTACTATTTAAATGTCATAACACATTTAACTCAAGCAAGTTAAACAATACAACCTCTTATCCTATGTTAAAAAACGAAACATATTTTGTATTGGTTTCATTTCATAAACCCATCAATTTTAGCATGATAATCATAATTATATTATTTTCAATCTCATAAACCCTTCAATTTACTATTTAACAACACATTTCCATGTTTATGGATGAGGCACTCCCCAAGGGTGTCCTTTATCCTGACCTAAATAACCTCAATTAATCCCATGAGGATCATGAGGGTTTCAATTCATAATTTAAACAACCAATTTATCATCTCATTCCATGGAAAAAAAGGATAACATGAGGATAACACAACCAAAACATATACACTTAAATTAGTGAATTAAAACTGTGGCATAAACTTGTAGATCACATACCTCAAGTTCATAGACAAATGATTACATAAAAATATCCCTTAAATTGAACTCAAAAAACCTATAAATACTCTACTTATAAATCTTCTAGAAAAGATATATTTATGGATTCAAAAGTATAATGAGAACTACACAATTCCTCTAATTATTAAATTGAAGGGAGGGTAGTTTTAGACTCACCCAGATTTTCGATCTGCAACAAGAGAGACTCCAAAAAGCATATAATCCTTATATAATAGTATCTTGGACATTTTGAAGGTTTTGGTATATCACTATTGATATTTTGTAACAAAATGGAGGGAAATTCATGTGAGATTTCCAAAATCTCCAGTGGGAAAATGGTAAAATTTATTTTTTAAAAGTTCTTCATGGTTTGGTCACATAGTTGGACAAACCATGCACTAACCATGTGGATCCCTCTCTATAAGAGGACCATGTGTCGCGCCATCTCCTAAAAAGCCTACATGGTTTGAAAAACCGTGTTGTGTCTATGGAGGATGGCTCTATCCAAGCCTTCACGGTTTGTTCCCCTTCCCTTCACAGTTTTACCAACCATACACCACCACACTATAGGGAACACAGTTGTGGAACATGGTTAGATGTAATCATTCATCATCCATGAAACGTATACACAATGTACTCTTTTCCTCCTATTTTGTGTCGCCACCCCCAAGACACCACTAAGTATTATCATATTCTCAATAAACATTTCATTAACCATTAAAATGTGATTTAAACCAAAACATAAAGAAGAACAAAATTCATTAGAAGTTCAGGATCTTACATTCATTATGTCTATTTAATATAAATGTGGTAAATTGAATGGCCATATGGTAAATTCTATGTATATTCAGTAATTCTTTCATAACTTATGTTCGATCCAATACTTAGCAATTTTTTATCAAAAATAGTTTGACATCATAAAACACAAAGATCATTTAATAATATTAAATATGATTTGGGATCACTAAAAATTGAATTTATAGACTAATTCAATAAGTTATAGGATAATTTAAATCAAAATAAAGAATAACTATAATACAAACCAATAAAAACATAAAATAAAATATTGAAAAATGTAATTAATATAGAATCATCTAGATTACTAAATTCAAAAATGAAAAATACATTTTCCAAAAAGAAATAAAACTAGAATATATTTTATATATCTATGTTACCACTAGGGTCATCCTCTTTTCTAACTCGCTCCATGAGTAATCAAGAGTCGATGCAGGACTTGCAAAAAAAATCATATCTACCAACATCGAGTAGAACAAGTACAGTGTGAGCTTAAAATATATGAGAGGTTAAACACCATAGATTCCATTCAATTATTTTCCAAAAGAAACCCATAAATACTATTTTGAAAATAAAGGTAGAACATTTGTGTGTATCTTTGAAATTAAATGAAAAATAATATTTATCAGAAACTAGCCCTTACAATCCATAATATATTTTAAAGAAATAGATAAAATGTTTCTTTTTAATTTAAAATATCACATTTGAAAATCCTACATTAAATACCCTTCATAATTAAATAATAAATAACTCACAAGGAACTATAATAGAAAACATAAACATTAATTTAAATTGAACCAATAAGGGAGAAATAAAATGTAAAATTGGACAATGTTAGGATAATAATGAAACATTGACACATTCCATGAAAGAGAATAAATAAAATAAGTGAAATATAAAAGAATTATTAAAAATAGGTAATCATGAGAATTTATTAAAATTATTTTGAGGTGATCTTAGGAAAACTCAAGTTATAACTATCTTCCAACTTATTGATTCATTCAAAATCCCATAACAAACTTGCTACTCAAACCCTTCATCCCCAGTGGCACCCCACCAAATTCTTGGTACCTTCCATATCAAGGGGGAAATAATCCATCTAATATAGAATATATTGAATCTATATCTAATCCCTAAATAAGATTCCTAAGATACCAATTATGATAGTAATGGGAGGTGAGGTATCCTTCCCAAAAATATATCATTCTGGAATCAACATAAACCAAAACGATCTACTTTTCCAACCTCCCTACACTCATCTATGAAAATAACCTCTTAAAAATGTAATAAATAACATCTCAACATAATTGAAAATGTGGGATTCTATAAATGGTTCCACTTTTAAAAAAATCCATTTTAAAATACCAATTTGGCCTTCACATTTGAAACTAGTAAAAACATTCTATGAAAAACAACCTTACTTAAATGAAATTTAAAAACTCAATGTGAATGTTAGAAACTTTTATCATGGTTCCAAACAGTCCTCTAAATTATGTTTTTTGAAACCCCACATTTGAAACCTATAGTACCTTGGAACACCCTAAGAGGGGAAGGGGGAATCAGGGTGAAAATTTTGTATTTGAATGTGATGGATATTTTTCTCACATTGTTAAGAACTTGTTATACTTGTCTTATGGAAACAAGATATTATCAAACTCCCATATAAATCAATATAAACACAATATATCATTTTTACTTGGCTCACCACTAATGGTTAGTCCAAGTAACATATAACCATAGTGTTTCGGTCCTACATGAATCTTCTATGATTCAATTTATTCTATATATTATAATTAAATACATATGGTCACATCATGCTAGACACAATATGTTTAGATCAATTTCAGGTATAGCATACTGATTCCCTCATATCACATCTATCGACTCCCCCTTGCTCACTACATTGGGTGAAGTCTTTCTAGGATTATCATCATGAAGGCCACATTAGTATATTAGACACATATGAATGTTTTTATAAATATCATAGGACTTTTCTTGAACCTTATTCTATAATTTATTCCCTTAAATGAGTTGTTCAATCAAAACAGATGTTCAATAAATTACATTTTTCTTCTCATTATCCTTTGTGTAATTAGTTAGTTTTCACCCAACTTTTTAAATCTTGTATGATCCCACTATTTTAAAAAAAACATCTATTTTTTCATGAAACACATAATTTCATGTAAACTACATTATTCATGGATCTCACTTGGTCTTGAGAGACAGAAAATATTTTCATTACAAAACTCTACTTCACACACTCTAGATTGCATAGTCATACTTTATGAATCACTTTCAAGAATTAGTGGATTCATATCTTCACTGATCATTAGTGATTTATAATGGAGGAACCAGTCAATATATAAATAAAAAATGACATTTCATTCAACTACCCTTCACCAAATATTAGTGATTCGCTAAACATCATCGCTTTCACGTCTCCTTTGGCACACAAATCCATCTATATATCGTAGGTTCATGTAGTATTGATTATCAATCACTTTCAAGAATTAGTGGATTCATATCTTCACTGATAATTAGTGATTTATAATGGAGGAACCAATCAATATATAAATAAAAAATGACATTTCATTCAACTACCCTTCACCAAATATCACTGATTCGCTAAACATCATCGCTTTCATGTCTCCTTTGGCACACCATCAACCATTCACTCTATTATTATTTTTACATGAAAATATTTCATTTTCCAAAAACAACTTTATGCATCATAAAACTTTTCGGCCCCAAAAATTTAGAAGACACTAGAAAACCACACCACCTACAACATTAAAGCCCCATGTGTGTATCAAATCAAATGTATTAGTAAACCTAGTTTGGATTGATAATAAACAAAAAATAAAATCCAATTCAAAATATTAAAATCCATTGTTCCAACAATCCCCCCCTGTTGGTTTATTAATAATCTGTAGAAAAATTTAATAAAGCACCGACATCAATCAAAGGACTAATAGGAATGATATAAAATATCCATAAGTCTATGTCTATGTGATCAAAGACATATGTAATAAAAATAAGTTTCAATAGATAATAACCTTCCTTGAGAGACCATTGACCTCAAGATACCACAGAACATCGACCTATCCTACAAACATATCTTAAAATCTAATAATAAATTTAATTTAACACATTATCCCCCTTTGGAAATAAACCAAAAGAAACAATATTTGTACCTTAGTGGTCCAAAAAAACCCTTGGATCATATCTCTCTTATATACATGAATCAAATTCAAAAATAGATGAAAAAAGTGAACACAAATTGAGAGAGGGGTTATATCATAACATCCTCATACAATGAGAGGTGGACAAACATTGATCCTTAACTAATGTTTCTCAAACATGAGTTCTACAAATTAATCATTAGTTCCAAAATGATAAATTTTAATAACATATTGTTCAAATTTTTCTTGGATGAAGTGATAACTTATCTCAATATGTTTGGTACAAGAGTGTTGAATAGAATTTTTCATGAGCTTGATCCTAATATTGTTATCTCAGAGTGTCATAATTGGTTGTTTTACCACAGGCCCAAAGTTATTAAGTAGTTTCTTCATCTACAATAGTTGATTTCATGCCTTTTTACAAAGATATACTCCACTTGGGAACTATAAATAGAAGTTGTTTCTTATTTATTTCTCAACTAGTACACACACTTGTTTCTAATGAATAATGCAAGACCACTTCTTAACATTAGACCCACCAAATCTCTTACCCATTCAGTATCATAAAATTTCAATAATTCATTATAAATTCCAACTAAAATATAACAGAAGTATTTTAGAGTACCTTGTATATACTATGTGACAGTTCTAGCTACTAAAAAATGTTCTTCCTTCAGATTAATTTAGAAATTAACCAAGAAAAAATCTATAAATATTTTATCTAGTCATGTTGCAGTAAAATATAATAATCTTCCAATAATACCCCTATACAATGTGGGATTAATATATTTCCCAATCACATGTTTTCAATGTTTTTTCCAAAATGTAATCGGAGTCGAAATTGGTCTGGAGTCCTTCATTTTTTACATATTTAAAATCACTATTGTATAGTTTTCTTGAGAAATGAAGGTGAATTCCTTCCTTTGAATCACCATATACCACAAAAATTATTTGAGTTCACCAATCATTAACATTTCATATTTTGATTTCATGTATTTATAATATTTATCTTTTGATCCCTGCCTGCTTCCCGTACATTTAATATCATCCACATACACAAGAATAAATAATAGATCTTCATAAGAAATCATCATATATATAATATGTTTTAAACCACCTCATTTAAATTTTAAATTATTATAAACATGTATCCAGTCAAGAATACCATGTTTGTAGTGCCTGCATTAGACCATAATGAACCTTCTTTAATCTAAAAACCATTGTTTCATTATTTATAATTTATAAGTACAACTATTTGATCAATGTATAATTATTTTTCAAGACACCCATTTAATAATTTTGTTTTGAAATCATTATCATAAACTTTGTCCACAATTTTAATCTTCATGGCTAGAAAGATCTTACACGACTCTAGTAAAGATACTGTATAAAATAGGTCTTTGACATCAATGCCTTAAATCTATGCATATCCATTACACAACACATGTTACTTGTTTCTGATCACATCTCCTATGTCATCGAGTTTATTTTTTAAGATCAAAATTGTTCCAATAAAATTGTGAATTTTTAATATCATAACAAGATCCCAATTCTGGTTTTTGTCAATCTGATTTAGATCTAAATTCATGGACATAACCCATGATTCTCCCATTACTAATTCTAAAAACACAATTGGTTCAAAAAAATTTAGGAGAAAAGAATATTATAAATACCTCAATATACTTGTCTATATAGGTGAAGTCCAATCCCTAATGATGTTGAATTGATAAACATGTTCTCATCTCTTTTTTCTATGAGATTCTGATAGTGTTTATTCAGAAATGGTTTCCTCTTCTGATTATACTTCTGAAAAATCATCATTTTATGAACTATGGTTGTTGGGAAATCCTTCCATAATTTTTTTTATTTTAATCGGCCCCTTTTCTACTTTCTTATTCATCTTCAGACATATCATAATCTTTATTTATTCATAGTTTTATCCTCAATGATAATGATATCATTTCTCACTAAAATATTTTTAAAATGATTATTGTATCATTTATAGGCTTTTCATTTCATTAAGTATCCAAGGAATATTACCTCATTTGCAGCATCACCATACATTCCTTTATTCATTTCTTTTTTAAAGAAACATTTACTTCTATAATCATGAAAATACATTAGTGAGGTATTCCTTCCATTACATATCTCATATGGTGTCCTGTACTCTCCTAGACTCTGTACTATTTGATTTTGAGTGTCCACCACAACATGAATAGCCTATTTCAAATAATGTTGAGAAACACAACTCTCAATCAATACAATTTTTTTCCACATTATTCACTTATCTATTTTTGTATTAAATGAATCCATTTTGTTGAATTGTTATCATAGATGAAACCAAATTCTTGATCTGATGTTTTAAGAGGTAATTTTAAAATTCAATGGATGTGTATCTATTTCATTTTTGGATAATAATATATTGATTATGTGTCTAGTTTAATTATAAAATCTTTAGAGATATCTCTTCATGCAGTCGATCACTTCTCATTTACACTATAGAAACACTACACATGCCATTGTACTATAATTATTAATAAAATTAATGAAGTTCCTCTCTCCACATGTTACATCCACATTCATTGGACCACACTTATTATATATACTAAATCAAGAAGATTTGTTACCCTTTAATTCCACAGTTGATAATATTTTTAGAATATATTTTCTCGTATAGAAGTATAAAATTTATTTTATAGATCACACTTCATATTGGTAATGTCTACAATATCCTTTCTCTTGGATATTTCTCCATTCTATGTTCATTAATGTGAACCAACCTCTGGTGTCACAACATGTTTTTCTCTTCAATAATTATGAAATGATAGATTTCTAGCCATGAGATAACAATTTTTATAGAGGCGTAATATGGCATCTCTTATATATTTTCAGCATTCATGGTTAAATCATATTCATATTCTACTTCTAAAGTAGAATACTTTTTTTAATGGGTAATTATTCTTGTTTGACTTGTATTGTCTGGTCTCAGAGTTCTATAGTTGTAATTTCTACGTTTCCTCTACCTAAATTGATAACTTTATAACAAAAGTTAGAATATTGAGTAAAATATCCATATAAATTATTTTTCTATATGATGAATGATATTCACTCATTCTCAATTATTGACTACTAGATTATTCCCAATTCAAATAGATCCTTTTCTATTTATATAAATACATGGTATGACCCGGGAATCAACTAAATTGGCATTTCATGCAAGTAAATATCTTCTAACTTCTATTCCTACTCATGGCCTCTAATATTATATGGGTATTTCATCTATGATCATATCAAGATAATTAAGGGTTTTTAAATTTGTATTCTCCATTTGGTTTGAAACTATATCTATTAAGAAATTAGTATCCTTTGGGATATCACCAATATTCTGCTTCCCTTTATTTGGGATCATCTTGTTTGTAGACTTTAATGATTCTATATCATATCCAATTCTACTTTTTCTCGTAAATTTATATCTTTGATAATTAAAGGGATTATCTACTATTTCAGTTCCACGATTAACTATTTCCAAAATATAAAAATATAAAAACCTTTTTAAATATAATATATTCTTCATTTACATTGATTTTGATTAATTTTATAATTTCATATTTAATAAAACAACTTCTTCTTCAAGTAACTCAATTATCTTATTATTTTTCTTCCATCTAGATTTAATGTCATTGATAACCTGTTACAACTATTTAATCCTTATTTTAAACCCCAAACCCTCTTAGGATCTTTCAAGAGTTATAAAATTTTCATCTAACACTGCTTGTAGTTGACCAATCTCTATTTCAAGATGATCTATGTTCTCTGATGACTCTTTCTCCAAATACCCAATCTTTATATTTTTATTTATTTTAATATCCATGTCATCAAGGGAACCATAATGTTAGACCTTCCTATTGAAAACATGATTTTATTAGTTGTAATCATTGTTCTTATGTTCTACCTTTCAAGCATTATCCATAAAAAATCATCAACATTACATTTAAAATCTAATTATACATCCATAAAAAATTCATCGTCATCTTATTGATATTAGAAAATAAATATCTTCCTCTATAATTTACATCTTTATTTAATGTATCCATTTTTAGCAACCTCCTCTAAGGACACTAAATGGTTTTTTTATTCACATTATAAATCATAAATATCCTTGAGAACTGATCAAGAATGTTCCATATTTTACAATAGTAAAAATAATCCAAATGAATATTGAGTTCAAATATCCCCTTTACTCCCTTAAATTTTATATAAAAAAAGAAAAATATAACTTCCACATCATCTCCATCATAAAAAAAATTCATATATTTCATGTTTTATATGGATTTGAATGTAATTTAGTTTCTTAATTAAAAATTAGTATCTTATGGTTTGACAATAATTTCATAATCTTGTAGACTGTTCAGTAAATCATCAAGAAAAATCTTAGTCATATCCATATCCTCAAGGTATAACACTTTAGTATTGTACATCATTGGAATCCTTCATGTGATTTTATTCAAAATTTCAATGTCCTAATTTATTCCCCAATTCAAAGAACTGATCTAACAACTTCATCAATTTTATTAAAGAAACTATCTATATTTTTAACTGTATTTTTTTAGATAATCATACCAATTATGAAAAACATGAATCTTGTCCTCCTTCACATTATTATCTCATTCATAACTATTTTACTATTTCTTTAACGTGTACTTGGTTTTAGTTAAATTCAACACCATCAAATAGATTTTTTTAGATAGTTTTTTAGTTAGATCATTTTGATCTTTTGAATCAACTTCAAGCATTTTCCATTCTATTTGACTCATATAAAGACTTATTACATCACTGAAGGGTATCCTTTGAACTGGGGCATAGAGACCTTCCATCCTAATAGATCATATATGCTATCTCATATTATTATAAAAAATATACAATTGGATTCCCTCAAAAAGGGTAAATCCTCTAACACTAATGAAATTTTCCATAAAAACAAAATAGAGGAAAAATTTAACACCTATAACTTAGATGTTATACAACTTCTTATACCCCGGAACACCCTTAGAGTAGAGGTATTAATAAAGGTGGTAAATTATTATTTAGAGAAGATGGATCTTTTCCCCATGTTTATAAGAATCTATTGAACATATCTTCTTGAATCAGGTAATTATCAAATGCCCATATGTGGAAATAGAAACACATCATTACAGTTTTACTTGGTTCACGACTAAGGGATAGTCCAAGGATAATAAACCAAAATTATATTAGTCATACATGAATCCATTTATAGTAAATAGATATTATTTAATAAAATTTATTTGATGTGGTAACTTTATTCTAGGAACACAACCATTATAAAAATTGTTGGGTTGTACACTACCTCCCTTGGATCACATTTGTCAAATACCCCTTCGTCACTATTTTATGTGTTGTCTTTCTATGTTTATCAACATCAAGAAAATGTTAGTAAATTGGAATCCTAATTATTTTTCCTCGAATAGAATGATACTCTTCTTGAAACATAGTGTTTAATAAGTTCCTTTGAATTCACTGGTATATCAAAATAGATGTTCTAAAACATCACTTCATGAAACTCCTTCACTTTCGCGGAACTAGTCAATTTTTTATACAACTTTTACACTCTCATGAAACAACCTTGATTTTTTAAAATATTAAATTTTTTGTAAAACTAAAAATCTCATGAAAACTGAATGTTTCATGAATATAAATTATTCTTGATAAAATCATGTTATTTTCTTTGCACAACTCTACTTCATGGAACTCTTTTTTGAGGAAATGTCTCTAGATCTTTATTGAGAGTTAGGGATATATAATATAGGTACCCACCTATATATAGATTTAGTTTACCCTTAAGACAATATCCTTTCACACAATTAACCTTGTGTGAAACATTCATACTTCATTGAACTTTAATTATTTGAACTCGCATTTAGCCCCCAACTCCATATTTATTTCATGGGTTTGCGCAATATTGATTTTCACACAACATCATGAATTTGGTGAAAAAAATTTCGTAGACATATTGAGATAATGAACCCTCAAAAAATAATTCATGTGAAACTCTAGAAAAATCCTTTAACCTTTCAGGAAAATATTTTTTCTCACTGGCGGTATTTCCTTTTCCAAAAACATCTTCTTCCACCCCCTAAATTTTAGACCCCAAAAATTTGGAAAAATATGGAAAATTGTTAGAACTTTAACACCAAATCCACCGACATGGATAAAATCAATTTTATTGATTATAAAAATGTTTATTAAGAAAAAAACAAAATAAAATCTATTTCCAACTATGAAAACCCATAGTTCTAATAAAACCACTTTTAGAAAAAAAATGGAAACTAAGAGAAAATTTTAGAATTGAAATTTTATTGAGACATCCTATTAATTTCTAGATATATGTACTTGACACATATGATAATGGTTTTTAAAAAAATATTTGAAATATTTTCAATAAAATAATATTTTTATTCTAGTATTTGAAATGGTTATTTTGGCCTTGGTTTTGGGCATAATGGTTGGGTGCGTTCAAGTGTATTCGAGAATAATAATAGTAAGAAGTCTACCCCATCATTAGTTGGATGGATAAGGGTCAATAATTAACCTTTTCAAAATGGCTCATTAAATGATATCTTAGTTATAGGATGACTCACCACTCATGAGTAAATGGAGGTCTGAGTTTTCAGGAAAGGTTGGATGAGTGGATATGTGGAATGGATTGCTTATGCAAAAATGGGACTGGTTAAATGTTTTAAAAGCATTGTTTGGTTGTTTCCCAGGAAAAATGAATTTTATTGAAATTATTTTTGATATATTAAATGATTCGTATTTTGTTCTGAAATGTTTTAATGCCTTATATATATATTTTTTTGTAAATTTTCAAACATGTTATATCCTAATGGCATGAGTAGGGAATTCATTTGAAAAAAACCTACTGAGTTTCATTACTCACACCTACATTGCCACATTGGTTCTTTTGAAAATATTTTTCTTTAGGGTATAGGTAAAGGTAATGTATCCCACTTATTTAGTGTTTCTTCATGATATTTGGTCTTTATTATTGAGTTAAAACATGGATAATGTTGGGATATTTGAAGTCTGGTCTTTAGAATCTTTGGATTATGTTGGTCTTATTTTCTTGTTGTGTACTCTAAAATTTGTAATCTTCCTCTATGGAACTTTTTTATGGATTAATATTTGTACCAATGGTATTACTTTATGTTATTCTAAATTTTTTCCATTCATCATGTAGTTCTTTTTTATTAATTTTTTTGTTGGACTGTTTAATTTTTAAATGGTTAATTTTTCCCCAATATTTTAATAAATTCATTAGAATTTATTTCTAGCCTTGGAATGTTGGGGATATTTCATAAGGAAAATTAATTTTCTTCCACCTTCTCAATACAATGAGGAGGTGAAGGATGTTATAGGTATTTTGGTTATATTTTGGTTTTATAGGTTGATTATACATGTATATCATTCGTAATTTAGATGTTTCTCTTTGCAGTATATATTTTGTTTATTTTATTTAGTGTCATCACGGATATATATTTTGGCTATGTTTTCTTGGATTGTTTTTATGTTGTATGTTTACATTTTTTATAATGAAATTATAATTCATTGATTGGTAATTATAGATTTATGGGTGGAGTTTTTTGGTTCCTTCTTGTTTATTTAAAATAAATTTTTCTCACTGAATGTATTATGGTGCCCTAGAATGTTTCTCCTAGTTGTGGGGATCAGTAACCCCCCGTGCATTGTCATAGTCCATCTCAGGATTATTGTTGAATGGCATCCTGAACTAGTTAATGAACAAACAATAACATAATTCCCTTTTTTATTTTTATGTTTCTATTATATTGGATTTAGGATTTTAAAAACATTACATGTAGTTAAAAGAAGAGTCTAGTTATCTCTTTCTCATCCATAGACTTAAGTTTCCATGGGTTGTTATGTTGTTCATCTTGAAATATGTGTTTTCCTTGTTTATTCATGGGGTACATTGACCTAGATTAGTTGTATTTATGCTTTTATTAATGATATATAGGTGATTTGGAGGTTTCCTATGATTTGGGGTGAAAAGGATGGGAGAACCTAAGGTTTAAAATTATATTACATGGTCTGGAAACCCATGTGGATCCCTTGAATATAGTTATGTTTCCCTACAATAGGAGTCTCATGGTTGACATATGATCTACCAAACTGCGAATCCAAATTATGCATATCAACTACGATCCCTCTAGAATTTCTTGTTGAGCTACCTTTAACGAAAATATCATTGCCTTGTTTTTTGTGTTATTTGGGATTATTTAATTAATATTTTCTAGGTATATTAGTGGTTTATGAGTGTATTCCAATAAGTTTTTTTAATTAAAAATAGTTCTAAAAGGGATAATGTTGATTTCAAATTTGAAAAGGGAATTTTTTAAATTAAATCAAAAGTCTTTATGTTTTTTTTAATTTTTTATATTTTAAATAATTGAATTGTGTTGTTTAAAAGAAATTCAAGTGGGAATTAATGTCTTGAATTAAAATGTGGAGTTATAGGTTTACTTTAAATAGAGTCTGAATATTTTGAAACTGAATCGTGATGTTTTCAACTTTTTAAAAAGAGGATTATCTAAATATTCGTATTGATATTGATTAATTTTTTAGGGTTAATGTGTTGAGTTGAGATTTATTTCTATATGGGTATGATTTTTGTTTGTTTTTTATTGATTAAGTTATTTATTTTATTTATTATTTGGACTATTCCTCTCAGAATAGATCTAAGGGTTCATATGGGTTTTAGTGTGTACCTTTAATTCGGTAACTATACACAAACTCATGATAGAGTGCAGGAGTAAGTTTCTTCACAATTATTTTCTATCTTATAGGGGTTTAGGTTCTCTTGAGTTTCTGGATTAGCTAGAGAAGTTTGATGATATTTTCAAATACCTAGGAACTACTTAAACAATGTGGGTGTGGGTTATTTTGTTATTTTGAATGCACTAGGGTATATTATTATAATATTATGGTTTCATATGAGTGGGAAACTGAAATTATATCAGAGTTCATTAATTCACATTCATTTAGTGGTTCCTTCCAGAAGAGTTTATTGAAAGGAAGGTGGGAGAGATCATGAGTCTCCAGTAGGGAATAACAATCCATGAGGAGGATTTTTAACCACTTCAAATATTTAGTTACCTTTTATTTTGAAAATATATCAAGTGATTACATGAAACATCAGTTTTTATGAAGGTTATTTCTTTTTATTATAGTTAAAAGGTAGTTTCAAATGTCCTGAACATCTTTAAGGATTTGATGGATAAATATTTCAAAGTGGAGTTGGTTTTCAAATGTTTATCCATAGTGGGTGGAATATTTATCTCCTTCTTAGATAGAAAGTGTTCCTCGTCCAATAGGATGTGGAATCTTATGGAACCTTTTCTGAGATATTTTTGTTCTTCAACAACTATTTTCTCTAAAAGAAAGAAATACCTCATGTATTTCTAGTATGGTTGTTTTTGGAATTATAAGTCTTCCCACTAGAATGTTTCAATGGAATTTTTCCATTATGGAAACCTTCAGAAATTATATAATTGGAAGAATTTCCAAGGTAATAAATCCATATTTACTTAAAAATGTTAATGGTGGTACCACCTAGAATATCTTGTATTTTTTTAATTTTATCCTTCCTGTTCTTGTTCATTTTCCTCTTTGTTGTTAGTAGTTTTGATATCCATCGTATAACTTGGGATATTCGGTTCCTTATTCCCATTCAGATAATAAATTTTCATTTTTATAGATTTTTTTATATGAATTCAATAATTTCTTAATACTTTCTATTATTTAATTATTTTATGGAGCCATTATGCTAGTGTGTTCTTAAATTGTGTAAAGGCCCACTATGGGTATCTGTTTTGTGTATCTCTGTCTAGGGAGGTTGGATATGAGTTATATATTTTAGATATATATTTTTATGATAATATTAGATATATTATTTTAAATATAGATATTGAGTTATAGGTGTTTTTTCCCTTTTGTATAGAATTTTGATTTATTTTTTATCTCTTAAGAGATCAGTGACTTTATAGGGGAAAACAGTATTATAGTGAAGATAATTGTCACACCCCGAACTTTTAATTTCTTATTAATTTATTTATCTTGTATCATTACCTTGAGTTCTTTGTTTTAGAGTTAATTTTTTTATGAAAATTTTTTATATGCATGGTTCGATTTCAAGGCGATCACAAGGTTTAGCAAGTGAAGCCATGTAGCTAGGGATTTGTGATGAAAATTCAAAACAATATAGAAACACAAAATAAATTGAGTTAAATCCCAAAAACCCACCTTATATATCCCCTTACCATAAAAAAAGGAAAATCTAACAATGATTGGAATACACTGCCTTTTATCTATCTACATTAGACTAGATCTATGAAACCAAGAGAGAGAGAGAAGTTAAAAACTACAACAAATCACTTTCCAGGGGAATTCAGATTCAATACACCAAGAAACTCATTTGGATCAACTATGGATTAATGTGGAATGATTCATTATCCATTGGGAGGGATAAATATCAAGTTAGGTCCATTTTGGGGAAAAAATAGGGGTTAAAGGCTAATCCCAATTTTGATCCACATTGTGGATCTAGTTTTTAAATCGTGTATAGTTAGTCACATAGTTAGGAAAACTATGCACGAATCGTGTGACATCCTTTGTCTCAAGAGTAACCCCACATAGTTGGACAACATGGTTATAAAAACCATGTGCCAACCATGGAAAATCAAGTTGTATCACTTTTTATAGTTTCTCCTTGGTGGCCTAGGAGTTTGATCAAATCGTGCACCAAACCATACACGTTTCCCATAGCCTTTTTCTCATTGTGCATAGTTTATTATATGAGATTCACAGTTTTCACTTACAATTAACCAACTATTCACCTTTAGAAAAGCTCCAAAAACATTAGAAAAGACCTTGAAACCTTACCAATCTTCTCTCATATTCATTATATACATAAATATCATAAAAAAATGGTTATTTATTTGTAACTGGGGGTGCTAAATTCTCCCCAATATTGTCATTTCCATCCCCATAAAGTAGAAAACCACTGGAGTCCCAAAAGAGTTTGGACCATTTCTTGTCCATCTCTTTCTCATTTTCCCAAGACTCTTCCTAAATCTGATCGTGTTTCCACAAAACCCACACTAGATCGATGATTTTTACAAACATTACTTTCTCTTGCCCATCCAAAACCCACACTGGCGTGTGCACCATCAAATCATCCATATCTAGGTTGATGTGATCCAATCACATCACTTGGTCAGGATCGGTTTGAATCATTTTCAACTGATATACATGGAACACATTAAGATCGTACCGATCCTTGGTAAGAATTCCAACCTACATGCCACCTCTCCAACCAATTACAGTATCTCAAAACGACCTATGAATCAATTATATATCATTAACTTCTTCTAAAAATGACAATTTCCAATCCTTCGAGAGATTATGAAGAACACATGATAACTTACCACGGCTAACAATGGATGTCAATGATGATCCACATGCGATTTATGATGACTCTATTCTGTCACAATCAGAACTATGCTTTCAATGCGCAAACATCTTCTGTATTTCATGATGAACAACCCATTTCAAATGGTTGTAAGAATAAATAAGTTATTCCTAATAATCCATACGTACGACCATCCATTTTTAAAACCAAAAACCCAAACTCCCATCCAGTACCCATCCCTCAATGGTCTCCCCACCATAGTTGTTTTTACCTCACAGCAACACATTATGAATCATACATATATAAATCTTTAACCATCTCTACAAAATCTCAAAAAAAACTGGAAATAAAAACACAACGTCACCCCAATATTCGCATTCAATGTTCATGTTGGCTAGGATGGACATCAACTGCCACTCATCAGAAGCTTATTTTTTAAACTGAGCATATGGCTTTCCACATAATGCATCTACCACCGAATTTACTTTACTTGGTGTATACATCAAGTCAAAGTCAAACATTTGGAGACACTCTATCCATATTCCATTTCTCTTGTTCACACACTACAAAACTAGTACATTAGAGGGTGTTATTTAGAGGGGGTTATGTACAACCCCCTCTAAATTAATTTTTCATAAAATTAGAGGGGGTTCTGTATGACCCCCTTTAATCATCAAATTTAGAGGGTGTTCTAAACCACCTATAAATTTATTTTCTATAAAAATTATAGGGACATTATGTAAAACCCTCTCCAATCATCATATTTAGAGGGGTTTATAGACCCCCTATTATATCTTAAGTTTGAAGGGGTTTTGAACCCCCTATAAATTTTATAAAATTATTTTTTATACAATGTTGGATTTTAGAGGGGATTCAAAGCCCTACTCTAACATCTTAAATTAGTGGGGGGGGGGGGGTTAAAACTCCCTATAATGTCTTAAAATAGAGGGAGTTCGACCCCCCCCCCCCCCCACAATTTCGTAACATATATGGGGTTCACCCCCCCCCCCCCCAAACAGTAATTTCATAAATTATCAGGGGTTATGACCCCCTAGTATTTTTTTAAAGGAAACATTCATAATATATATATATATATATATATATATATGTAATTAAAACACAATATATAAATGTATTTAAATACATTATTTGAACATATTATATATAGTATTTATACTTGTGTTTAACTATATTTATATTCATACGTAAAAATAATTGTATAATATTGTGTATTTTAATATATATTTATTTGTATAAATGGTATTTCATATAATATTGATTATTTATAATATAAAAGAATAAACATATTATATAATCATATACATAAATGTAATTTATTTAATAAATATATATCATATAAAAACCCAAACTTTTAGTCTTTATTATTTATATTATAATAATAACGAATATATTTTAAAATAAAACTTTTACGCTTTAATATTATATATAATTAAAATTAAAT
This sequence comes from Viscum album, assembly GCA_963277665.1. Classification (NCBI taxonomy): domain Eukaryota; kingdom Viridiplantae; phylum Streptophyta; class Magnoliopsida; order Santalales; family Viscaceae; genus Viscum; species Viscum album. The sequence goes on from OY728166.1 coordinate 192,633,818, forward strand.
GAAATATAATTTTTACAAATAATTATATATTAAATTACACAATATTATTCAATTTTTATTATTGAAAAACAAATATATTAATGTTCATTACAATAAATATATTTATTGAAATACATTATATAAATTTTTTTATAAATTTTATTTCACTTAATATTAATTATAATTTTTTTTAAATTGTATTTCATATAATATTGATTATATATAAAAACTATATTAATTATGTCAAATATAAAATTTTATTTAATATAACATTATATAAACATTTTTATAAATCGTATTGCATATAATATTAAATATATATAATATAATTTTTTGTATAATTTTTATTTCACATAATAGTAATTATATAATAATTATATATAATGTTATATTGTTTATTCAAATAAATATATATATTAATGTAAATAATAATAAATATATGTATTTTAATACATTATATAGATATATTTTGAATGACCATATATATAAATATGTTAATTAAATACTTATATATATATATATATTCTTTAACTAAACATGTATGTAAATATATAATTATATATTTAAGTATATAAATAATTTATATAAATTTATAATATAAATATATATAATATAATATATGTATGATGTAAATCATAAAATAAATGTATTGTATTTATAAAACTAACATTTAATTTTTATAATCTAGAAAATAGTTGTAATAGTAATAATAATAATTAATAATATTATTTTTATCACACACACAAATATATGTATAAAAATGATAAAATAAATATATATTATAATTATAATATATCTAAAAATATCATATAAATACATAAATAGAGACACATAAATATAAATATATAAAATTTATATATGGTTTTATAAATACTATAAATTTATTAAATTCATATATGTTATGAGTTATAATATATTTATATTATATTAGAAACATTTGTAATGTATATTTATGTATGAATACATTTATATTATATTATGTATCCAAATATATATAATATAAAAAATTTAAAAATAAATTTAACTATATATATTATAAATATATATCAAAAATATATAAATATAAATACATGCATAAATGTATTTATATATGTCAAATATATTTGTATATGTCAAATATATTTAAATATAAAGGTTCATAAAATTACGTATATATAGAAATATTATATTATATATATAATAATTAAATTAAACATATATTACATTCATTGTATGCATATTAAATATAATATAATATAAATATATTAATGTGTATACATATACAAATATATAATAAATATATACATATAGATGTATTTATAAAATTTATATACATATTTTTAAGTATATAAATATATTAAATATATAATATATATAAATATAGTGTATAAATATATAATATATAGACAAATATAATAATATATATATTTAAATATATTATGAAAATAATATTGTGTGGTATAAACAATACCATATATATATATATTATCATGTGTATAATAAAAATTTAAATTGAAAGGTCATAGTGGTAAGCGGATGAGGTAGTGGATGTTGGGATTTAAAGTGGTTTGGGGTTCGAAATCTATGGGATTGAATTTAATATGTGTTGAGTGATATTTATGATGTCCGGTTAAAGTGGTCATCGACGGAGGGTATAGGTGGATCTGAGTGGGGTGTGACAAGAGGGGGGTGAGGGATCAGATGGGTCTGAGGAGGGAGGGACTGGAGGGGGGGTGAGGGGTCTGGGGGTCTGAGCGGGGAGGAACTGGATGGGGGAGTGGGGTTAGTGGGGGTCTAAGAGGGGTAGGACTAGAGGGGGAGCAAGGTTCATGGGGCTCTGAGCAGGGTGGAATAGGATGGGGGAACGGGGTACAAGGGGGAACTTGAGGGTTAAGGGTGGGGTCTGAGGTGAAAATAAACTATTTAAAAAACCTTTAGGGGAGGTTATTAAAAACCACCCCTAAAGATTCATCACAGATAACAATTAGGGGTGGTTTAAACCTCCCCTAAAGTTGATATTTTAATTATAGGAGGTTTAAACCCCCTCTAAAACTTTATGAAGAATTAGGTCAACATTAATGGTGGTTTAAACCCCCTCTACTGTAATCGCCTTTAAATATCACCATGTCATACTAGCACTTTATAATTACCACCCCTAACAGAATTTGGCATCCACTTTATTTGTGATTACCCATAACCACCTCTAAAGTATTTATATGGGGTTATAACACCCTATATATGAAACAAAATCCCCCTATAATATCCTTATTTTTCAGTGAAATCCCTTTGTGAAAAAATATGTTTCAAACTCTTATGTTGTCTAAATATAGTAAATTTTTTACCAAATAGGTAATGAAACCATGTATTCAAAGAATGGAGTATAAAAGCTAACTCAAAATCATATATTGGGTAGTTCTTATCATGAAACCATTACTTCCCTAATCCATATGCAACAATAGGATCCACTTGTTTGAGAGAACATCCAAAAACCAGTCAAAAAGCATCAAAATACACCACATACCCTTGTCCTAGTTTCAAAAAGATCAATATTGGTTTATATATAAAGAGAATTGTAATCTCTTTAAAATACCTCTAATATTACCCATTCCATTATAATGAAATACTATTCCTTGTAAAATGTTTCATAGGTAAATCGTTTCCTGAAAAATCTGAAACAAATCCTCAGTAATAACCAATTATACCAATGAAATTAGGTATCTAAAATAAATTATTTGGTAGACTATATGAGATTACAGATTAAATATTTTTTGGATCCATATAAACATATCCTTCAGAAATTACATGTCCAAGAATGTGATCCACTTATATACCAAAACCACACTTTTGTAATTTGGAATAAAAAAAATTATCTCTCATGATTCCAAATGTTGACCCCAAGTACTACTCATGCTCTACCTTTGTCTATGAATACACCCATATGTCAGCCATAAACAGAATCAAAAATGAATCTATATTCCTCTGAAATATATAATTCACCAATTACACAAACACTACTAGTGAATTCATAAGAGGAAAATGCATAACCACATAATCATAATTGTCATATCTACTTATAAAAGATGTATTTGGAATATCCTCCTTCTGAACATATAATTGGTGATATCCTAAATGAAATTAAATCTTAGAGAACCACTGGTATCCCATAAATTAATCAAGAAAGTAATCAATGTGTGGAATTGTTTACCGATTATTTATCATAACTTGGTTAATCTTATGACAATCTACACACATACGATGAGTTATATCTTCATTTTTGACAAACAAGACTGGTTCTTCCCATGGATACATTATATTCCAAAAGAACCCTTTATTTTCCAAATCTTCCAACTTCACTTTTAGCTCTACTAATTCAATTGGTTCTATATGATAATATGTAAGGTAAATAACACTAGTTCTCGAGATGAGGTCAATCATAAAATCCACTTCTCTCTTATGTTGAATCCTCGATAAATTATCAGGGAAAACATCTGAAAACTAATAAAACACCACTATAAAACTCATATTCCTAATATATTCCATCAATGAAAAAGAAAACACCTATAACTAGTTTGATATCGTTCCAACTACTAGTTTCCAAAAGCCATCTTCACATAACATTACATTCTTCTCTCCTCTAAATAGATGCTTGATGTCTTCCACAGTCATAAAACTGACTCATCATACATAATAGTCGATGTGAACCTTGAACATCATTAACCAATCCATACCCAGGATTATTTCACAGACATTCATTTACATCATATATTAGTCCCATGTCAACTCAGCTCTATCAAAAATTAGAGAAAATGATCTACGCATAAAGGCTCAACATTCTCTTTGACCCTGATGAGTTTGAAGTTTTAACACAAGAAGGAAAAATCTCAACATTTAAATCCATAAAATCAATATCAGGAGAAAAAAATAGAGGAATGGGAAGAAACCACATCAAAAATATATTTCATAAGGGTATAATTAAAAATAATTATTCCTCTCACCATAAATAGTCTAGATTGATCATCCACAATAACTTTCTCAGCTCCATAGAATTGATTTCTTGCAACACTTCGTTCCTTATTTCTCTATTTACATTTCCCTAGATGAGTAGTCTTAGTATTCTTATAATAACTATTTCTAGCTTTGTTATGCTGATGAGACTTATTTTTTTTCCCTCGACTTGTATAATCATACGATTCATGTGACACAAGAGTATTGTCCCGAACACCCGACCTTACATCCTTGGAGGTTCCCCATCTGATAGAAATTATGGAATGATCTAGGTGGTTTTATACATTGTCTCTTCATGTGGTCGAAAGAACCACATTGAAAGCATCCAGGATGAATCTTTGGTTTTGGAGGAATATTCATTGATCTAATAGTCGGATATTGATTCATACTCCCATATTGGAAATAAGTGTCCCTCATCCTCTTGCTCTGAATATTAGAGTTCCCACCATTTCTCATGGGTATAGACATGATTCCTCTACCATATAAACTGAGATGTCTATTTCTACCACTATTTTAACAATCTCTTCATAATCTGTAATACTTATTACATCAACATTTGAGATAATATCCTTCGTTATCCCCAATTCAATGATGTGTTCCTTTAAGGATACACTATCATCCACTTTAGGGGAAAACAGACTGAATTCATGAATTTAGTTGCATACTCTATCACTATGTAATTTAGTCTGAAGAAGTATAACATTCTATATATTCTAAACATATGAGGATAAAAGTATTTGTTAAAAAATTATTCAAAATCCACCCATACAGGTACTTGGTCTAATTTAGTTTAAACTGCTAAATACCACCATTATCGTGCAAGATCTTGCAACATATATGTCTCTACCTTGACATTAATCTACACTTATGTTCTTAGGAAATAAAATATTTTATTCATTATATTAAGATAAACCTCATCCTTCTCTGGATCCAAATAACCCTGAAATATGGGTGGATTATATTTTTGGAACTCGACAGAGTGATCTTCATGCCTTGGTTCATCCTTTCGGTTCTTGCTATCTACATCCTGAAAGGCTTGGATGATACTCTAAACTAACTATTGGTCCACATGTGACTCATGTGAAACCACATTCTCAACATATTCCTCTGGTTGGTTTCTATAATTCTTACCAAGTTCCATTTTCTCTAGACACAAAAACTTCATAAGTCTCACTCTCTACAAATTGAAGGATTAAAAATTTCAAATTCCACCACATCATCTATCACAATAAGGATTTCTAAAATTCAACATTTTATATGTTCGACCATTTTTTAAAATTTCACTATGATTATGAAAATCAAACTATTTTTAAAATTCCACAATAATACTCTTTTCAAAATCACAATTTTGAAATGAAAATTAACATTTTTGAAAAATCAACACATTTGAATCAAATTAAAAAACATTACGAAAAATGAGTTATGAAATACTAGTTAGAATTCGTTTGTAAAATGCATGCCATTCTCATCTCATTGGATGAACCCATGAAAATGATATTTTAAATCCTATAATTGTCTCCAAAACACTAATGTACCCCACTCCTTGAAACAGGATGTTCATCATAAACAGTTTACCTATGCCTTTTTTATGCTCTCCATTTAATGTCTCAAAAATTATACTCCTATATACCATCCCAACTCAAGGATTTAACCATAATGAATTTCAACTCCAAGACCAACAGAACTGATGATCACTTGTTATTCAAGGACCTAACAAGATAATACTAGTTGTTTCACAATGGTATTTGGATGGACTAAGATTTATACCACAATTTACATCTTGCCCCTCCTCATTGGATCCATAAGGAGGAAGGATATTACAGAGCATTAAGTTACACCCCCAAGTATCCAAATGCCGGCAATAAATGCCAAAGTCTTCATTAATATATGGGGGAAAACTTTTCATTTTAAAAATAGACCAACCCAACCAAAAAATACATAATAAAAACCACTACATGATGCATGATAAGAATGTAAACTAACTCTGAGTACTGCCATTGATCTCAAAAATCAAACTATAACAAATTACCACTTAGGGAGGATATAAATATCAAAGTACACCACGGATGACAAAAACAACAAAACCCAAATACTACAATGACCAAAATCCAAAGCTTCTAACTTGATCTCTGCTTCAACTCTACAATACAACACAACTATCACAATGCACTACTAAAGAAGTGTGATACATTAAATTTTCTTGTGTCTTAATGAAAAATATATTCAAAATCACCAATGTTCCAAAGTAGGGGTGGGTAATGAAACATAGTAGGTTTTCCATATATGACTTCCCGACTCATGCCACTAGGATAGAACATGTTATCAAATTTATATAAAACAATTATATAAAACACTTTAAAAAGTTTATACAAAAATGTAAAATAATATCCATATCTAATATTTTTCTAACAAATACCTTTTTTCTAATGAAACAACAAAAAATTCTTTTAGACCATTTGAAAAGTTCCATTTTATAATAACCATTGTGTTCCACATATCCGCACATCTAACCATGCATGAAAACCTAGACATCCATTTACTCATGATTGGTGAGTCATCCTTTTATGAAGCCATCACTTATTGGACCATTATGATGGGGGAAAGTCCTTACCCTTATCCATCCAATTAATTATGGGGGAGACATATTACCCTTATCCATCATGAATTCATACGAACACAAACAACCATTTTTCGAAATTCCAACATCCAAATAACCAATTTATCTACTTCAATAAAATCATTCTTTTATTGAGAACCTTTCAAATAATACATTTGAACCATTTCAATTAAACTGAAATTTTATTGAAAAAACTTTTCCAAGCATCAAAACAAAAAAATTATTTTATAACCAATATTTCAATATCAATTTTATAATTCCACTTTCTAAAAAACACTGATTTTCCATAATTATATAAACCTTCACCAAAGAGGTTTTGAAACGTGATATTCAAAAAAAATTCACATTCAATTTCAATCAATACAACTCAATTTATAATGAAAATGAATAACGAAAATTAAATTCCATTGAACCCTAGTTGAATATCCAAAAACCCACCTTAAATCTCCCCCACCCAATCAAAAAATTAAAATCTGACCATGATTGGTGTAAAACACCTTAGATCTATCCAAAAATTCCTAGATATAAGAAGCTGAGAAAGTGGGATAGGAAGATCTATGAAAAAACAGTAAAATCTATCAAATTAGAGACTTACTAAGGGAATCTAACATCAAAGAACCATGAAACACCTTCATATCAGCTCGAGTTCAATTGGGAAAGCATGCAAAGCCTTTGGGAGAGATAAATATCATGTTTGGAACGTTTTAGAGGAAATATGAGGGGTTAATGGAAAATTTAGACCTGGATCAACATTTTTATTTATTGAGTTCTTCAACTGCACATGGTTAGTCGCATAGTTAGGAAAATCATGCACTAACCATGGGTCCTCCTCTATCTCAATAGGAACCATGTATGGTTTTCCCACATGGATAGACAAGTCATGCACCAACCGTGAAAAATCCCACTATCTCACATTTCGAGGGTTCGCCTTGGTGAACATAAAATTTAGGTTTGCCAACCCATGCACCATCCCCTTTTCCTCTATCTAATTGTGCATATTTTCATATATTAGATTCACAGTTTTCACTAACCATGCACCAACAATGAACCTTTATAAATGTTCCAAAAACATTCCAAAATTCCTCTAAATCCTACTATGCTTCACCCATATCCATTACATACATAAGCTTCATAAATAAAGGGTTTATTTCTTAATATAGGGGGTGCTACCCCCCCCCCCCCATGATCTCAATGTGACCTTCAAGGACACATACCATCCTCAATTACAACTTGCTCTAAAGGTGATCAAGTATCAGAGATTGACTTGGAAAATTAATCAGTTATACAAAAACTGAGTGGAATTAGTAGGACGTGATTATATAAAAATAATTATTTAAGAACCATAGATTCTATTTATTTCCTTTTTCAAAAAAACCATTAATTTCTATTTTAAAAAATAGTTAGAAAATAGGTTTTTATCTTTAAAAGCGAACTAACTATACTATTTTTCATAAAGTGGTTTGTAAAAATTTAAAAAGAAAATTAATTTAAAATATCACCATAGAAATATAACATTCAAATACCCTTAATAACTATGTGATAAATAAATCATAAATAACTAAAAGGGAAAATCACCTAGATAAATAAATTAAACCAATAAAGTAGTAATAAAATACAAAACTAGTGAAATCTAGGATAATAATGAAATTATAAGAAATACCATGAAAGGGAAAAATTAAAATAATTTTAGTATATAATAAATAGTAAAAGTTAGGTAATCATTGGAAATTACTAAAAATATGGTGATTCAACTATTGATGTACTCTATTTGGAATTATCTATAAGCATATTAATGCATTACTATGTCCTTAACCAACCATCCTCTCTAACCCTGCCTAACTGGCCTCACTCCTCCAAAGACATGGTATATTCCATACCATGGGGGATCAATTTCATATAATATAATCCTTAAAATATATGTATCTAATCCCTCACTAAAATTCCAAGGATTTGCATGAAGCTGGTAATGGGAGGTGTTATAGCCTTTTTATAAACATATCAATTTAGAATAAACATAAATAAAATGAGTATACTCCTCCTGCCTCCCTACACTGATCTATGACAAAACCACTTTTAAAGAATGAATTAAAATCTCAATATAAAATAATGTGAAGGATGGAATTTAATGTTCTCCCTCTTTATAAAAAATCATTTAAAAGAAGAAATCAATACATACCATTTGAAACTTGTAATAGTTTTCATATAAAACCATTACTTACTAAATATCATTTAAAAACCCAAATAGAGAATCAAATAACTTCCTTATGGTGTTAAATTTACCTCTATATAATTTTGAATAAAACATACATTAGACACCCTTTTTAGAAATAAATTTATGATACCAAGAAAAAATTTAAGAACCCATGTTTTATATAGATATCCTATGAATATATATATTTATGTGTGTGTGTATGTGCATAAACACACACATATATATGTAAATTAACACATGAATATATATATATATATATCTAAATTAATATATATATATATATATATATATGGTAATTTATAGGAAACACCAAAATAGAAAAAAATGGGAATAAATTTAAGTCACTCATCTAAATATTAGAAATTCCTGTTAAAACCTCTAAAGTATCATTATTGTTACATCACAAATAGACAAAAATTCAACATTAAGAACCAACTCACATAAAATATTTTAGACCAATTATCACTTAAAACACTGAGATTATTTGAAAATATGACCTCTTAGGAATTTAACGAACTCATGGAATACATATACATTCTATACATCGACATAACAATTAAATACCTTAGAAAATATCATTTTTAACCAAACCTATAGCTCCAAATTATTTAAAAATAAATTATTTGATTTTAAAATGTGATCTATTTAATTAAAAAAATTAAAATATTTCAATAATTTGGAAATCTAAGTATTACATAAAAAATATTTCATCATTTTAGATGCATGTGCCAAACATATTACAATAATACATGCTGAAAAAACCTAAATGTTTATTTTCTTTGGATAATAGATACATATTCAAGTTATTTCATGACATAAATTCACTATAACCCACATATTGCTTCTCCAGTAGTACCCTTATTAAAAAATCCTCCTTAAATCCATTATTCATAACCTGGGGAGAATGAGAATAAAAGAATGGGTGAGCTCGGATTCTTAGTAAGGTTAAACATGGGAGGAACCAATCAAATATCATAAGTGAGAATAAGATAATAATAATAGAATTAGAGAATAATGATATCTTAAAAAATTCATACTCAATCATTCATAGATAATACATCTTGATTCCCTACAAAAAACATTATTATAATAATAGACATGATTAATAAGAGTGTGGAATCATCAATAATCAATGATTATCCATAAAAGTAATTAATAACCATAAAAACATGTCATAAGAGCATGTGAAAAAATCATAATCATAGAAAGTCATTTTATTAATCATGGATCACTACCATGACTATTATTACATAGTGAACAAAGTCTCATAATGGATTGGGTTCACTCCCTAACCTCATTTTTCATTATTTGAATAGGTTCAATCCCTATTATCTTTTATGTTATCTCATATGATATAAGTAATTAACCAATATTATGGAGGGATATATAATCTTGGACCATCCATCACATAATGAAAACCATATATATTTTTTCAACAAGATCATAAAACATTCATAAATTTATCATATCATAAAATGTTTAAAATAAATGGGTTTCATAAATATTTACCCATAACATAACCATAATATATAAAGATAAAAAAATTGATGTAATCATAAGAAAATATCTCTAATAAATAATAAAAATCATCATGGATTTTGACATAGACGAAAAATACCATTAAAATAGAAGTTGAACATTTGAAAACAATGAAATTATCCTTTTATTTTTGTTTCATTATAATTTAAAAATTCATAGAGTATTATAAAAAATATTTTATTATAAAATAAACATGGAAACTTTTAAATTAATCTTTAATTAATAGAATAATCATGATGTAATGAAAATATTTTCAGGATGTAAAAATTAAAACAATTATATCTTTGACATTTCTTTAATAAAAATTCATAAAAATAGTTTGGAAAAAATATTAAATAATAATTTTTAAAAAATTGAAAAAACTAAAAATATGGTTTAAGATAACATTAAAAAATCAATTTATCCAATGAAATATCAATCTTAAAAGATTTTTTAAATACATTGATATAAAGGAAAAAGATCCCCAACCAAATGGAGAATAAGGTCAAATTTTCTTAAAACAAATTTATCAATAATTTTAATTTCTAAAGAGAATCAAATTAAATTAAAACATGATAACCAAAGAAAGAAAATAGATAAGAATAAAATATTTGGGTTTTAAGATAGAAGTGGTATATAATTTTCCCCTAATTTAAATTTAACAAAGACAATTAAAAAATGAATTGAAATTGTAACATAATCCCTTACCCTAGGCTGTGAAATTCTTCATAAATTCTCTTAATATATTAAATAATAAATTTATATTTATTATAAATATGAACCAGAAATATATTCAAACATATCAAATAATATATAATTTACTTATAATTTCTGATTAATTATTTAATATTTATTCATTTCAATCATATTAATGATGTTAACTATTTTGTTCCACAAAAATGTTTTTGTTCAATGGTTTTGGTCATTGTGATTTCACCATGGTTTAATAATATATATATATATAACAACCCTTCTCTTTATTACATACATAAACATGATTTATTACATGAAATTTATTTTAAGAAAAAATTTAGGATTGAGAGGTATAGTGTCTTGGGAAATTAGGAACATTATATAACAACATAGAACATAAAAAAACAGCATCTTTATTGAAAACATAATTTACATGACCACAAAATTCCATCGTACATAGCATTTCATGGGATAACCTATGGACAAACATGTGAAAATGGTGAGCTATAATGCCCATTAAGGGAGTGAACAAGGCATAACATGAAGAATATGATACATTTTAGGCAATAGTAATATCAATGGAGCATAAGAGAAATATGAACATAAAGGTATGATATAACATGATTATCATAACATGGAAATGTGTCAACAAAACATAACATGATATTAGCATGAGCCAAGGCTCATTGCACATGGAGAATGATTAAACCCTCATTGAACATGATTTATCATGATTAAACCCTCATTTAACTTGAATTATAATGAGTAAAACATCATTGTAGTTGACCTATCACGATACTAATATTTACCCAATTCATTGGAGTGGTATTAGGGAACACCCTTTATAAACATTTCAACTCATGCATATGTGTTCCACATGGATCATGAAACATGGACTTATTAAACATAATAATTTATTCCATGAATATGAGATCTGGAAAACAATAATTTATGTCCGAAATCAACAAGTACATGTTCATAAAGGTGAATACCCTTGACATAAAAATGGGTATGTTATTTACTTATACAATGATTTTGGCATGGGAAATTTTGGTGTAACTTCTACAGCTTAACGACGTGAAATAGAAATCTTAAAATGGGTTTATGAGAGATTAATGTGCCCCTAATCATTTATACATTAATAGGATAGTAATTGGGTCATGTGACATAATATCCCAACATGGTTAATGGAATTCAGATGCATAATATAAAATAATTTCGTGAATGTAAATGAGAAGAGAGAAATTCCTTATGGAATTTCGGCTTTGTCATTGATGTAAATGGGATGAATTAATGGAAGATGAGGAGGTACCACATCATTAAAATAAAAGGATTGTATTATGGGAGAGTTTTGGAATCATACCCCAACATTTTCAATTGAAAATAAAATGGTTGAGCAACATAATGAAATTTGGACAAAAATAAGAAAGGAAGAAATCCCTTACTTGGATTTTTGATCACAAAGGCGTAGGAGAGGCTTGAGAGAGGCTTATTGGGAGCTTGGGTCACCTTTTGAGGATTCTAGAGAGAGGTGGGAAGGTTTTGTTCGAGTTCCAAATGGTTTTAATAAAGTGGAATGGGTAGTTGTGTGGGTTTATATAGGAAATGAGAGGGAATTATTTTTTATTTAGTTTTTGGACACTACACAATTAAACTAATCAAAACCAAAAAACCATACCATGGTTTTTTCAAATGGGGTTTTTCAAATGGGACTAAAAAATATTTTTTTAGCACAATGTCCGAATGTATTAAAATTGTAGGCTTTCTTATGTGGAGGTGGGTCACAATCTTAATGAAATCATTTTAAAATGATATAATGTTTTAAAAGTCTTGGAGGGTGCAGTAAGGATTTGTAAAATAAATAAAAAAAATATAAAATCCAATTATTTTAAAGTTAAAAAATATATTTCCATAAAATCACTTTTATTGTATTTTATGACATCATGTTTGGGTCATTATTATTTCATAAAAGAAATTATATATTTAAACGGTATTTAATTTTTACCCAAATTTTCGACTCTCATAAAATTATGAAAAATTCACTATTGGATAAAATTGATATCCTGATTCCAAAAATAATAATTATTTTATATAATTTGTTTTCTAAATATTTTAATTTTTACTTTTAAAATAAAGACTGACATTTATCAGAAATTCATGGGTTTTGACAAAAACAGCTTTCAAACCTTAATAAAAATTACAACTGTACTCATACAAATTATACATTCATTTATATTTAATAATGTTTAACTGAGTAATAATATTTTATAAAAATATTATTTAATTAAAATTTCATTATTTCATCAAAATGTATTTCTTAATTGAATATTATGTAAAAATATTATTTGTGCATTAAAAACAATTTACAACGTAAAAATAATAAAATAAATGTATATTATTTAGTTTATATAAAACTAATAACATAATAATATTTCAAGGGTCTTGTTACATTACCACTTATAACACCAGTATATGACCTATGGGTATGGTGCGTGATAGTGACAGACTCTTGGGGTGGCTTGGATAACATCGCTTGAGTGGTATTATCTATTAACTTCTACTTCTCCTATAGGAGGTTCCGTTCAAGATTAAAATGTGGAATATTAGCTTGGGATTGGTCAAGAGAGAATCCCAATGATGCTACCTCCTTTCTGAACTCTGAAAAAAATGATCTTCATATGGAGAAATTATACTAAATGAGGTCATCAATTTCTTTGTTTGGGTAAAATTGATTTGTTAAATCCTTATATTTATACTAATCGTGTTATCACTGTTCAACAGCTATATTAGCAATGGTAACAATTATCAATGGTATTTTAAAATCAAAAAACCTAAAACCAAGGACGAGTATATGTTTTATTTAACCATTTTACATAATAAGACATTTAATTATATCTTTATGAATTTTCAATAAAAAAAGTTTGGGTCGTCAAAATATTCCCCCTTAAGAAATGTCTACCTCGAAATTTCATTTTATCCCACTAAAACAATTGCTAGTAAATCTGCTTCATCACTTCCTCTGATTCCCATGTTTCCTCTTCAAACTTTTGGTTTTTCCACAACACCTTGACGAGGGGAATTGTATTATTTTTTAGAACTTTTTCCTTACGATCTAAGATCTACACCGGCTTCCCTTCACAGAAAAGGTCATTCTCTAATGGTACCACCTTTTGATTGGGTATATGCAAGGGGTTAGTTGTTTAGTTACTCATGAGTGATACATGGAATACATAATGTATTTGAGATCGGTTCAGTGGGAGTGCTAGTCTATAGTCCACTGCTCCAATGCAATCAAGGATCCCAAAAGGGCCTATGTACATTGGATTATTCTTTCCATTATTCCCAAATATCATAACTCTATTCTACATAGATATGTATAGGAATACCATTTCTCTAAAATCACAATCTAGGTCTCATAGATGATTATTAGCATAACTGTTTTGTCATCTATAAGAAGCTTTAATGTGATGTTGGATGGTCTTAAACTTCTCCACCATTTCTTCGACCATTTCTGGACCTAGGAGTTTTCGCTCCCCAACTTCATCCCAACATGGCAATGTTCTGAACCTCTTCCCATAAAGGGATTCATAAGGATCCATTTGGATCATTGAGTAAAAACTGTGGTTGTAAGGGAACTCTACTAGTGGAATATGTTGATTTCATCCTCCTTTGAAGTCTATTGAGCATGCTCTCAACATGTCCTCAAGTGTTTGGACAGTTCACTCAGATTGTCCATGAGTTTAAGGATGGTATACCATACTGAGGTTCAAATAATTATTCAAATCATGTTGAAGACTCTTCCCAAACATAGAGGTAAGTCTTAGATCTCGATGGGATGCAATAGATAGTGGTACTCCATTCATCCTTACAACTTCTCTGATATATATCAGTTCTAGTTTATCCAATGAGATATCCTCTATAATTGCAATTAATTGTACAGTCTTTTTAAATGATCCACAACAACCCAGATACCAATGATTCATTTAGATGTCTTTAGAAGTCTTGTTACAAAGTCTATGACGATTTTCAAACATTTCCATGCTAGTATGGGTGATGGGTTCATCATCCCCCTAGACTTCTACCTCTCATCCTTCACTTACTGACATACCAAGAACTTTCATGTATACTTAGAAATATACTTCTTCATGTTATCCCAAAAATAATTATCTTGGATATCTCTATATATCTCTATATATCTTTGTGTTTCCTAGGTGAATTGTAAAATTCGAACTACGTGCATCATCCAAAAGTTCATTCTTTTACTTCAGATTTTAGAGAACACATCGTCTTGTCCCAAATATCAGAATTCTCTCTTCATTAACATTTATCTTCAAGGATTTCCCTTTTCTAATAGTTTCCACTTTCTTTTGAATTCCCACAACATCCTTTTGATCATTCGTTAACCTTTCCAAAAGAGATGGTTGATCAATCATTAGTGAAAGGATTGATGATGTTCCCTTATTTATGATTCCCATGTCCATATTCATCAAATCTAAGATGATTGGATCCTTTTCAATTATCATCAATGATAGGATTACTGGGTCTTTCTTACTTAGAGCATCTTCCACCTTATTATCTTTCCCAGTGTGGTAATGGATTGAGCAGTCATAGTCTTTGATCATCTCTAACCATATTTGTAGGTGCATGTTCATCTCTTTCTATGTGAATATATACTTTACGATTTTTGATCCATATATATTTCACACTTCTCCCCAAAGAGGTAATACAGCAAAATATTAAAAGATAATATTACTATATCCAACTCTAAATCATTTTTTGGATAGTTTTTTTTCAGGAACGTTCAATTTCATTGAAGCATAGAAATTTGATTTTTCATTTTTCTTAAACACACATCACATGACCTTCTTTGAAGCATCACTGAATACTACAAAGGTTGTCCACTTGTGGGTAGTCTGAGCATGGGCATAATGATAAGCCTCCTTTCAACAGCTTGAATCTATATTCGCATTCATCACTCTAAGAAAACACGACTAACTTCTGTGTTAGCTTAGTTATAGTGTATAACAATCATGAGAAATTTCTCACAAATTGGTGATAATATCCTGCAAACCCCTGGAAGCTACAGATATCTGTCACCGATGATGGCCCTGTCCATCCCTCAATTACATCAATCCTGGTGGGATCCACAGATATCCAATTACTTTTGATGATATGACCCATGAATGATACTTCCTCCAACCAGATCTCACATTTGTCGTACTTTGCATAGAGCTTCTATTTTACAAGGTCATTAGTATAGTTCTTAGATGCTCCTCATGTTCCTCCATGGTTTTGGAGTATATAATAATATCATCTATAAAGATTACCCCAAATATGTCAAGGTAGTATCTAAATAATTTATTCATCAATTCAATGTATATTTCTAGAGAATTATTGAGTCCAAAAGGAATTACTATGAATTCATAGAGCATGTACCTTGTACGAAATGCAGACTTGGGGATATCCTCCTTCGTCACCATTACTTGGTAATATCCAAAATACAGATCCACCGTGGAGATGTATTATGATCCATGTTGCTAATCAAATAGGTCATCAATTCATGGAAGAGGATACTTATTCTTTATCATGACTTTGTTGAGCTCACAATAATCAATGAAAAGGAACATTAACCTGTGCTTTTTCTTGATGAATTGGACTAGTGTACCCCATGGTGAAGCACTTGGGAGTATAAAACCTTTATCTGGATTCTCTTATAGTTGTTTATTTAGCTCGTAAATATCCACAAAAACTATCTAATACCAAGACTTGGATATTGGAAATGACCCGCGTATAATATTAATAGAAAATTGAACATCTTTTCAATGAGGAATGCAAGGTAATTCCTCAGGAAACACTTCAGTGAATTCCCTCACTATGGGCATGTCTTAAAGGATGGTTTCTTCCTTAGACTCAGTCATATGAGAATGTTATGTATGCTCATGGGGTATTAATATACCTTCTTGAGATAATGGTGTTAAATAATATTCATCTTCCTCCTTGTACATGTACATAATCCGTGGTTGATTCTCTATATGGAGAGTGATTTCCCTATCACGACAATTTATGTTGGCTCTATATAGGGAATGTTAATCCATGCCAATAATTGCATCAAATTTCAAAAGAGCGAGTATGAAGAGGTTATATGAGATGTTCAATCAAAACATTATGATAGGGGATGATTTATATTCATGGGATGCAATGGTTGTGCCATTTGTTTTTTTCACCATCATCTCTGCTTCAATGATTTTTGGTGGTGTTGGGATTGTTCAACTAAACATTCGGAATTTAAAATAATGCAAAGAACTAGAATCAAAAATTATGTTCTCTATTCTTGAATTAATAACTAGAATAACTATCACTACTTTATTTTCGAGGATGTCTTTGGTGGTAGTGATGTAAAAAGATTACCCTTGCTACCTTGGATGTTATTGGTTGCCTCTGAAAACCCTTGTCTTAGGGAACTAGTTTGAAAAGTGTCATAGTTCTTTGTAGATGAAATAATGAACAATGTGTTGAGGGTTGAACGGTGCATTACTCTCCTATATTTTCATAATGGTGTTTTCTTGTTGGTATTTAATGGATAGGTTCCCTTCTCCTCTACACCTAAATCATTTCCTCATCCCGTTAAGGTAATTTTTGGGGTGCTTCTTTTCACACAATTGGCTAGTGGGGTGCTAGAATTTCTTAGCTCCGTTGTATTTATCCATCGGAGCATGAGAATTAAAGTCCACATTTAACTTATTATCCCCATGATACCCATAATATTTTCAATATCCATTTTGACTTTGAGGGCGCATCATAGAATTTCTTCATAGCTATCGAAGTCATGGATAGCTCGGGATTTCCATAGGCTTGGTTTTAGAACACTAAAGAAGAGGTCAACCTTGCATTCGGGGGTAACGACAACTCTGAAGGCATATCATGCAATAATTGTGAATTTTGCCTCATATGGTCTGATTGATTCATTGTATTTTTTTACTTTAGGGTAAGGAAGTCTCTTTCCATCTTAAGTTATAGGGTGCGTGGAAAATATTTATCGAAAAAACATTTTCTGCAAACTATTCTATTCTAATGCCTCGATCTATTCCTTAGGATTCGTATTTTTGATCAATGTACACCATTGATCAGCTTTACCCTCCATATAATAAGCATTTAGAAGAACCATCTCTTGTACCTAACATTGAAGGATGGAGAAAATATTTTCAATAGAGTGGATCCATTGTTGAGTGATTGGGGGATTGGATTATCTATTAAAAGTATGATGTCTTTGTTTCATTAAGCTCTTGATTGCGGCTTGTTATTTCTTAGGGGGTTGGAAGTTCTTATTGAACCATGTTTCTATTAAAAACATGAGTTTACTGAGATTGTATCATGAAAAAATTTATGATTCCCACTCCCATTGGACTGGGCATCTCATTAGAAAAGTCATTGCGTTAATCTTCACATCGGTTGTTAGCTCAAGTCCTCCAATTACTTTCTATTGGATAGAATAAAAGAAACATTAGGAGAAACACATAATGGGAAATTCAAATAAAAAAGGGATAACTTATAAAATACATTTATTTCCTTAACTTATGGATTTATAGGCATAAATATATGTTATCCAAGATCTACTTCCCAACAAATATTCTTAGGGTATTTTTTTTAATTCCCTTAATAATGGTTCAAACATAGCTTATGAATTTACCCGAGCATATATCCTAAGACTATTATAACCAATAGTGCAACAAGGCTGGTTTTTGTGCACCAGTTCCCATTCGAGTCTATATCAAAGCATTGGTTTTTGGTATTACCACTAGATAGATCTATTCTAGAGCCGCCTCTACCTTCTCGTATCCAAACAGAGATGAATTTTCTTGATAAACCACATATTCAATACACAAAAAAATTTAGAGCTGTTTTAATAATACTTTGTCTTATCCCTTAGGCTTTCACTAAGGTTTTTCTTATCCAAATCCTAAAAATAACTAAACCTATCATCTGATACAAACTATAACAACCCTTCTCTTTATTACATACATAAACATGATTTATTACATAAAATTTCACTTAAGAAAACTGTTAGGATCAAGAGGTCTAGTGTCTTGGGAAATTAGGAACATTACATAACAACTCAAAAAATAAAAATACAACATCTTTATTGAAAACAACCTTTACATGACCACAACATTCCCTTGTACTTATAATTTCATGGGATAACTTGAGGACATACATGTGAAAAGGGTAAGCTATAAATCCCATTAAGGGATTGAACAAGGCATGAAATGAAGATTAAAATACATATTTGGAAATAGTCATATCAATGGATCATAAGAGAAACAAGAACATGAAGGCATGATATAGCATGATTATAAAAGCATGGAAATGTGGCAACAGCTCATAACATGATATTAGCATGATCCAAGGCTCATTGCACAAGGTGCATGAGTATACCCTCATTGAACTTTAATTAGCATGAGTAAACTATCATTACACATGAATTATCATGATCAAACCCCCATTTCACTTGATGTATCATGATACTAATCTTTATAAAGTGCATTGGAGTGCTATCAGGGGACACCCTTTATAAAAATTTCATTTCATACATAAGTGTGCCACATCGAGCATCAAACATGGATTCATTGAACATCATAATTTATTCCATGAATAAGCTATGTTGAAAAAAATGTAATTCCTTAATCAATAAGTACATGTTCATAAAGTTGAGTACCCTTGATAGAGAAATGGGTATGGTATTCACATACACGATGATTTTGGAATGTGATATTTTGGTGCAAATTCTGCAGCTTAACATTTTCAAGTGGAAATTATAAAATGGGTTGATGAGAGAGAAAGGGGTGTATTATATTTTATACATGAAATGTACAATAATGGGTTCATGGAAGATAATATCCCAACATGTTTCATATAATTTAGATTCATAATATAAAATAATTTCTTGAATGTAATTGAGAAGAGATAAATTCCATACAGAATTTCTGCATGGTAAGAGTTGTACACGGGAAGAATTAATGAGAGAGAAATAGGTCTCTAATAATTAAAACATAAGGATGGAAGTATTGGAGAGGTAAAAAATCATACCACAACATTTTAAATTGAAAATAAAAGGATATATAAATATAAATAAATTTCGACCAAAATAAGAAAGGAAGAAATCCCTTACATGGATGTGTGATCCCAAATACATAGGAGAGGCTTGAGAGAGGCTTATTGGGAGCTTGGGGAAACTTGGGAGGATTAAATATTGAGGTTGGTAGGGGTTGTCCAAGATCCAAATGGTTTGAGTGAAGAGGAATGGTAGGTTGAGTTAGTTTATATAGGAAAGAAGAGGGAATTCAATATTATTTAGGTTTTGGACACTACTCATTAAACTGATCAAAACCACATATCATCCTATGGTTTTTTCCTATGGTGTTTTCCAAAGGGAAGTGAAAAAAATTATATTATATGTAAAATGGCCGATCTTAATAAAATATTAGGAATTATTTTGTAGAGGTGAGTCACACTCTCAAGGAAATCATTTTAATATCTTAAACAAGTCATGGAGGGTCCTCTAAGGCCTTGTAGAATAAATCAAACAAATATAAAATCACATTATTTTAAAGGTAAAACATATATTGTCTTGAAAATAATTTTATAGTATTTTATTATATCACTATTGGGTCATTATGATGTTATAAAAAACATTATATATTTAAATAGTATTTAATTTTTACCCAAAAAATTGACTGTCTCAGAAAAGTATGAAAAATTCACCGTTGGATAATTTAGATATCCTGATTCCAAAAATAATATTCATTTTATCTAAATAATTTTATAAATATATGAATTTTACATTTAAAATAATGACCTACATTTATCGAAAATTCCTGGGTTGTGAAAAAAACAACTTTCAAACATTAATAAAATTTATAATTGTATTCATAAAAATTATACAATCACTTTTATTTAATAAGAAGTAATTTAATAATAATATTTTTTTAAAATATTATTTAATTAAAAAATCCATTAATTCATCAAAATAGATTTCTTAATTGAATATTAACTAAAAATACATTTTGTGCTTTAAATACCATTTGCAAAGTAATAATAATAAAATGAATGTATATTCATTATTATATACAAAAATAATGAACAAAATCATAGTGTTAGGATCCTGTTACATAACCCCTTATAACACCCGTATTATAACTAAGGGTAAGGTGCGCGATGGTTGCAGACACAAGGGGCTTCTCAGACAACGTCGCTCGAGTGGTAATCTCTATTAACTTTAACTTCTCCCATAGGAGGTTACATTCAATCTTAACGTGTTCAAGATCATCTTGGGCTTGGTCATGAGAGAAGCCCGATGAAGTTTCCTCTATTCTAAGATCTGATAAATGGGATTCGTATTGAGAAATTTTACTCAATGAGGCCATAACATCCTTTATATGAGTAAAGTGGTTTTATTAAATCCCTATATTTATAATAATCATGTGATCACTGTTCAACAACAATATTATCAATGGTAACAATTCTCAAAGGTATTTTAAAATCCAAAAATCATAAAACCAAGGAAGTGAATACGTTTTATATAACCATTTTACATAATAAGACATTTAATTAGATCAATAGGAAGTTTCATTAAAAAATGTTTGGGTTGTTACAGTATATAACAATAAACATATTATAAATTTCATATTTATTCATTATATAAACTTTTATAATCATTCATATAAGGTGGTTTTCAAAAATTAATTACATCTCTTCATATGGATGATGGTCCATATGTACCCACGATGGATGTTTTCATTTTGTAATGAATTGATAGAAGAATGTTAAATAATAATATATATTTCTAGAATCATAATAACATAATTAATATTATATATTCATTGTTCATATTCCCACTTCCTTTTACATCAACTCACCTCCTCAACCGACAAGAAGTGATCACTGGGTTACACTCCCAACTCCTACTGGCACCACCCCATTCTAGTACCCTTCATCATAATTTTGCACCGTATGGTGGCTCCCTTATGCTACCATGTACCTTTTTTGGGCATTCTATGTGCAATCACCCTTTATCGCTCATGTTGACTGGCTAGGGGTTTTACTATCCACCTATGTAGTGGTTGTAGTCCTTTTTGTATTGCTAGTATATATAGGCCAAAAATTTTATCAAAGGAAATGAATATTCAAATACACTATTTCACTGATATTTAGATATTACTCATACAAAATAGTGAACATTTCTTATGGTTTTTCCTTCTTACAAACATTGATGTAAACATTGTGTTAGTTAACCAATTACACATGTATTTTGAACTACTCCTTAACTCCATAATAATAATAAGAAGAAGAACTCATTGAATTTTCATCTTCTCAACTTATTAACAACAATTTCAACTTTAAAAAACCACTTGGGATCTTCACAAAGAATAAATCTTTTTATTTCCTCGTACCAATTCAAATTTGGACTGAACTCATACAACTAATCCCAAATTAATCAATTTTATTTTATTTTATTTTTATTTTTATATTATTTTGTATTTTTTTGTGTATATATATAATATAAAAAACGTTTTAATAATATATATATATATTTATTTATTTGTTTAAATAAATTAAAATTTTATTATATTAAATATATTTATTTATGAAAATAACTATTCCCAAAACCATATTTTAAAGGGATCATCCTTGGAATATATAATTTGAACATTCAATATGGAATACTCATACTCCTCATACCTCTTTTTATTAATTAAAAATTAACTATCTATAACATAATTAAAATCATTATACATAATAATGGTATCTTATAATTGAATAATTTACATGGTATAAATATCTCAATGTATTATCATAATTATAAATTATGAAAACATTGAAAATTTTAATCGTTATCATAAATTTTGGATATTATAATTATAGTAATTTATTCAAATAGTATATCATTTTTGTCGACTTTTATGGAATGTGATTTATCTTTTTTATTAATTATTAGTGGAATGAACTCAATAAATTTTATAAGAATAAATACTACTTCTATACTCACATAGGTGAATATTATAGTGTCATTACATTATTATAACACATAACTCATTGATTATTAATATTATTTAAGAGATTATAAATCAACCTATATTCATATTGGATGATAATATCTCCATGTAGTTGAGTCTGTTATAGTCAATATTAATAATCATTTATGTAACTTGTTATTACACATTAAATGTAATTGTTTAGTTTTATTTTGAGAATCACTTTTCATGTACTTGGAATTTAACAACAGTTTTGATTTTATTGAATTTTATGATGTCCTTATTTATTAAATGATGATTTTATATGTTAAAAAAATTAAATTTTTTAAAAGAAAATATTTCTTTATTAAAAAGAGTAAAGATATAATTTCCACCTTATTAAAGAGTCAAATTGGGAAATAGACATCATATTTGAGTCTATAATTACATGCTTTTTTTAGGAAACTATCTTGGAAATTTTATAAATCAATTGAATTTTCTATTGTAGTGGTGATATTTTAATTAAATTATTATAATAAATTAATAATATTATCTTAATCTAAAACTCCCTAATTATATATTATAGATTTATGATAGAATCCCTAAAAATAATGATTTATTAGAAGGAGGGACCCACTAGGAGGATTAATTTCATAGGATTTGAGTAACTAACATGAATGGAGGTTTAGTTCTTTTCTCTAATGTTATTTTATACAATCATCATTACAATTACTATAAAATTTGGGATTGTCTCTTCTATATTTTTTTTGACATGTAATTTAGGTATTAAAAATATTAAAAAATGATGGATATAGTAAAATTGAAATATCATCAAACAAAGTTACAAATTAAGTTTATTATTAGAGTGATATTTGATAATTAAAAACATCTCTCTTAGATTTGAATGAAAAATATTAATATTTATTAAAAATTAATTGTATAGATTTTACAATGTCTAAATATGATTTAAATTAAATTAATGTTCTTGAAATTTTGGATTTATAATTTTTGAGATATCCTTTTGTTAGGGAAAATAGGGGCCTATATACCCTGAGAGGGGGGTGGATCCGGGTATGGATATTCGTTTCTAAATTTTTCCTGCCCCACTGGATCTTGACCTCATTATTACAGGGGTCATTTTGTTTGCACTTGTGTGTTTATTATGATAACTTCTTTTTCTTATTTATCTAATGATGATGCTTTGAATGAAATGCAGGGAAGAAAGCAGGCAGACACAAAGATTTTTACTTGGTTCTCCCTTACTGGGTTACGTCCAAGGAGCATACAACGACGATGTGCCACTGTACCAAATCCATTAAGGCTCACTGCCAATATTTTTCAGTCTATATCACTTCTATTCACAGGACCAATGCCTTTAAAAAGTTTAGGGTCAACTCACTGATTTCCCAGGGGTCACTCTGTAACACCCCAAACCTAGTTATCCAGAGTCAGTGCATTATTACATAACATTGTCATGATCACAAGAAATATCAAATCTTGAAATATCTATTAGTTTAGTAGCTTTGGAAACACTAGATATATTAATAAAGTTTACATTACATCATAAAATGAAAACTACAACAATATACTCTCCATATTCCACATTCTTATCCCCTCATATTATCCCTGGAGGTCATTCATAAATTACTTCTTCACATCCTGTGAAAAATAAAACATAGAAAAGGGGTGAGCTCAAATTCCCAATAAGGATAACAATATAGCAGAAACTTTCATAAATAATAATAAACATGTAAGGCAATGTATGACTAAAACAAAAGCCTTTTAAACATGAACTTCAACATAGTATGGAAAAAATAAAATGATATAATTCCATTTACTTATTCACATGGATATTCTACTAATCTAATAATCACATACAATATCAATAAACACTTTCATAATGATAGAAGGCATAATTCCAGACTATCATAACCACATAGCCAAGGCCTCGTGCCAAGACTACAAATAATATTTTGTCAAGGCCTTGTGCCAAGACACTAGATTGTCTCATGAGACCTACCGATGCATCGAGGAGCTATAGCGGGCTCCACCCGTCACATATTAAGTCCAATGCATTCCTAATATGAACAGGTTTAAACATAACATAAACATTCGTATTAAAACTAGCATACAAAATGTCGATACATTCATTATAAACTATGAATGGTATAAAAATAACACATCCACAATCAAATGTATCAAAAAACCATCAGTACAATATGGAAGTATTTTATCACAATAAATCAACTTCAAATAAAAATAAAATCCATCAAAGGATTTTCACATAGATGAAATCAAAACTCTTTTTAAAGAAATATCTATTTCTATTTTTAAATCATTTAAGAGTAATATATTTATAAAATAAAACATTTTCTTTGAAAATATTCTTATAATATGGTAAGGGAAGCTTCAACGATTTTATAATGGCGGAAAATATCTGCACCCGCCGTATAAGTTAAAAAAACATTCTTACCTTAATTCTGTCGAAAAGGTTAAAAAGAAACTTGTTTGGAAAAAAATGGAAATATTCCTTTATAAACCTCTTAAAAAAATTCAAACAAGGGTATAAATGACTTTAACCCATATTTTTGTAAATATTAAAAATGTTTTGAAATACATTTTTAAGAACCATGGATGTTGATGATAAAGAGATTCCAGTAAATTATTACGTATAAACAACCTCAGATAATGAAGAGATTGCGAAATAAACCTTTACCTTGTTATTTTCCTTGGTTGGGGGTAGTTTAAACTCCTGTATAATGGTGAAATAATTTTTATTAAATTATATAATAATAATATACATTCATATTATATCATATATGATCTTTTAACATTGCATTGTTAATAATATCTTATAATTATCATTGTTTCATGTGTTAACTTACTCGTTTTCTTTTATATGTTTTGTTATGTAAGCCATGTTTGTCATGGATAGGTTGTATCATATTCATATACAAAATGATATCAAGTCCTTAAAAATTATTTTTAAATCATAAAATGATAATTATACTTGAATGGATACGATGGAGAATGAATCTCATCGCATTAGTGGAGACGGTAGTCCGTACGTACGCACGAGCGACAATATCATTATTTTTATATTAAAATAATATATAATTGGATGGTATATCATATATACAGAATCATTATCATGTTATATTTATTATTTACATGATTTAAAAATCATTATTTTACCCATCCAAATAATAATATATTGAATAACAATTACACCATGACGTGGAGACGGTAAGCCGTACGTACGCACGTATGGTGACATGTCATTCAAAGGATGGATATAATACTAAAGATGGTTGTACCATATTTTTAATAATATTACAATATATAGGAGATATTGGATTCATTATTTTAGAATGGGAATAACAAAGAAAGAAGAAGTGGAAAAAGAAAGGTTCATGAAAAGGGGTGGTGAAATCATTACCTCTTCTTCGGGTTCTTCCTTTTGATTTGATCAAAAGGGCTCCTTAGGATGGCTTTCGGATCAAAATAAGCTCTCTAGGTTGTGGTGAGGGAATATTAGAGAGTATGTGGGCAAGGGTTGGCCGAAACAAAAGGCTTTGAAGGTGTGAATTAATGAGAAGGCGGAGTTCCCTTTTATAAGAGGGTGACGGGTACCTTTGGAAAAGCTAGAAATATTAATTTATAATAAATTCATATTCAGTTTCTAATGGCTCAAAAGTGTATTATTTAAAGTTTAAGGTGGGGATGGGTCGAAAAACACTCAACCAATAGAATTTATACAGGTTTGGGTTACTGTATTAACCTTATCTTTAAATATTAACTCTTAGTTAATTAGTTTCACTTTTACAATGTCTCTTTGTATTATTATATTATATGGATAATAAACTTACTATGTACATCCTAGAGACCCCCATGTGGTCCATTAATGATACACCTATCATTATATATGTCTTTTGGATGAACCGTAGATTTTTAGGAATTTAATATCAATTAATAATATAATATTTGTTTTAAAAACTCTTTTATGTCAATTTTGACACTATTTGGAAAATTGATTTTTTTGAAAATAATAACAGAATGATTAATTCGCAAAAAGTTAATTAAATAGTTTATAACATGTCATATTAACCTATAAAATTAGTGTAATTCATATAAAGACTCATATTATATTTATTTTGGTATTTATAATATCAATTATTTTAATTTTTCACTATTATGGTAATTACTGCATCATCATTGTGTCATAAATAAATTAAATTATATAATGTCTAAAAATTATAAATAAAAAATAATTATGTAGGAAATCGTTTTAGATTACTAATTACTATTTATAGTCGAAAATACAACATATATAACCCTATGTAAAAATTGTTTTACTAAAAGATATATGCTTATGTAATTTTTGTATTTACTTTAACTTAATTAAAATAAAGTGTCCCTATCACCTACAAGTGGCTCCATGGGGTCCCAAAATCGACCCAAAGATTATCATGGTTGGAAATGTATCCACCAATAAGGTTAAGACACGTTTTAGGGTAATTTAGTATTATTATAATATTATTTTTGAACCCTTATTTACCGGATTTACCCTTTAACCATGGTAAATAAAATATTTACAGAAGTAATTATTCAAAATGACTAAAAATAAAAGTTACCTATTTACACAATTTGGACATCCTGATTTAAAATATTGAATCCATTTTTCCAAATTCAAAACACATAAGTTGCATAAATTAATTTAAAATTAATTCTCGCTGTGAAAACAAAAAGCTTGTTTTTAAGATATAAGAACTATCAAAAGATGGATACTTGTTTATGTTTGGTTTAATCGTGAAATTATGTCCAATGACCAACATTGTATTAAATGGTAAAAATATATTCGAAATATACTTTAAAACCACTCAAAATCATAATTTATCCCTAATAATTATTTTGATTAAAAAAGATGTTTTTAATTAAAATTTAGTAAATTTCACTATTCATCAAAATATTAAAGTTATCCGAAAAGTACCAAAATTTCACCTTAAGCTAAATTCGATACTACGAATCCAAAAATGAAGTCCATAAAATTTCAAAAATTTCAAAAAGTAGGTATTACTATTTATAACGGCTAGTTTGATTGGTTGTGGTGTGTTAGAACTCGATGTTGCGTATAACACACGATATCACAGTATTAAAAGAGAAGCGTACCATAGAATCTTGGGGTGTTACATTCTCCCCTTCTTCAAATAATTTCATCCTAGAAATTTCTAGAATACTACCGCATGAAAAGACTCTGGTGGTTCTTCATCATAAGTTCCTCGGGTTCCCACGTTGCATCTTCCATCTTATGGTTTCTCCACAAAACTTTTACCAGACGCGTCGTCCGATTTCTCAGAACTTGTTCTCTCGTATCAAGAATCATAACGGGCTCTTAGAAATAAGACAGATCGGGTTCCAGTTATAATTCCTCATAGGTGAGTACATGCGTTGGGTCAGGCATGTATTTCCTCAATAGAGATACATGGAACACATCGTGAACTTTGGAGAGACATGGCGACATTGCCAATCGGTAAGCTACATCCCCAATTCGTTCTAGAATTTCGAAAGGTCCGATGTACCTTAGACTCAATTTACCTTTATTACCAAGACGTATGTCTCCCTTCCATGGAGATACCTTCAGGAAAACATGATCACTGACTGGAAATTCCAAATCCTTCCTTCGATTATCAGCATAGCTCTTCTGCTTACTTTGAGCTTCTTTGATATGGTTTTGGATTACCTTCATCTTTTCCATCGTTTCCTCCACCAGTTCTGGGCCTACAACTTTTCTTTCACCAACAGCATCCCAACAGGTTGGTGTGTGACATCTCTTTCCGTATAACACTTCATTTGGTGCCATCTAAATACTCAAATGGAAGCTATTGTTATAGGATAATTCTACTAGTGGTAAATATTGATCCCACATACCCTGAAAGTCAAGTGAGAAATATCTCAACATGTCTTATAATGTTTGAATAGTCCATTCTGATTTTCCATATGTCTGAGGGTGGTAGGCAGTGCTAAAATGAAGTTCAGTATCCAGGTATTTCTGAAGACTCTTCTAGAATCTTGATGTAATATGGGGATCACGATCAGAAACAATCCATAGGGGTACTCCATGAAGTCTCACAACTTCATTAATATATAGTCTTGCTTGACATTCTCGTGGTAGATCTTCTCTTATAGAAAGAAAATGTGCTGACTTGGTAAGACGATCAACAATGACCCATATTTCATTGTTCCTTCTAGGATTCTTTGGTATCCCCATGAAAAAGTCCATCATAATATTGTCCCATTTCCACTCTGGTATTGGAAGAGGTTGCATGACTCCTCCAAGTTGTTGCCTTCCAGCTTTCACTTGTTGACAAACCATACAACTTGACAAAAAATATGCAATCTCCCTCTTCATGTTGTCCCACCAAAAATGTTCCTTTAAATCTCTATACATTTTGGTTCTCCCATGGTGTATAGAGAAATTGGAACTATGAGAATCATCCAGAAATTCCCTTTTTAGATCAGGTATATCAGGAACACAAAGTCTCTTCCCGAATTTCAAAATTCCTTCTTCATACACACAGTATCTCAATCTCCCATCATCCACAGCTTTAATCTTCTTTTGAAATTCTTCATCATCGTTCTAAGAACTCTTAATCCTTTCTAGTAAAGATGGATTGGCAACCATTTGAAAAATAATTGATGTTTCACCTTCCCTGGTTATTCCCATGTCCATATTCACTAGATCCATGAAAATTGGATCCCTTTCTATTCTCATATTGTTCAAAACTCCATGATCTTTTCTACTCAAAGCATCTTCCACCTTGTTTGCTTTCCCCGGGTGGTATTGTATCGTACAATCATAATCCTTGAGTAATTCAAGTCATCTCCTTTGCCTCATGTTGAGTTCTTTTTGTGAGAAAATATACTTCAAACTCTTGGGATCAGTATAAATCTCACATTTTTCACCATAGAGGTAGTGCCTCCATATTTTCAAAGCGAAGATCACAGCTGCTAACTCGAGATCATGAGTAGGATAGTTTTGTTCATGAATTTTCAACGGTCGTGATGCATAGGAAATAACCCTATCATTCTGCATAAGGACACAACCAAGTCTTTTCTTCAATGCATCACTATAAATAACGAACCCACCATTCCCCAATGGTAGATTCAATATAAGAGCTTTGACTAATATTCTCTTCGTTTATTCGAAACATTATTCAAACTCTTTTGTCCAAACAAATTTAACCCCTTTACGTGTGAGCTTTGTTAATGGTTTAGCCAACCGGGTAAAATTCTGGACGAAATGTCAATAATAACCTACCAAAACAATAAAATTGTGTACCTCAGTTATACTCATAGGTGCTGGCCATTCTTGGATTGCCTTCGTCTTAGAAGGATCAATAGAGATTCCATCATTAGTGATAATAAGGCCAAGAAAAGAAATCACCTGAAGCCAGAATTCACACTTGCTAAAATTCCCATATAATTCATGTCTTCTCAGAGTCTTCAGGATAATACGCAAGTGATTTTCATGATCTTTGTAGCTTTTGGAGTATATCAAGATATCATCAACAAATACGACCACAAATTCATCGAGATATTCATTGAAAACTCTATTCATCAGATCCATGAATACATATGGTGCATTAGTCAATCCAAAAGGCATTACTATAAACTCGTAATGCCCGTACCTGGTTCAAAATGTTGTCTTCAGAATGTCTTCCTTCTTCACACACAACTGATGGTATCCAGATCGATGTTCAATATTTGAAAAGTATTGAGTTCCATGCAGTTGGTCAAATAAATCATCAATGCGAGGTAGGGGATACTTGTTCTTTATTTTTATAGCATTTATCTCCCTGTAGTCGATACATAACCTCATAGATCCATCTTTCTTTTTAACAAAGAGAATAGGGGCTCCCCATGGATAAACACTAGGGAGAATAAATCCTTTATTACTCAATTCATATAGTTGTTTCTTTAGTTCGACTAATTCTACAGTGGCCATTATATAAGGGGTCTTTGATATAGGCCTTGATCCAGGAATTAAATCAATGGAAAACATAACTTCTCGTTCTGGAGGATGTCCAGGTAAATCTTCCAGAAATACATCTACATATTCTTTCACAACAGGTACATCCTCTATTTGAACATTCCTTTCCTCACCCACATTCATTTCATTCTCTTCCTCCCCAATAATCGAATTTAGTTGACCTACTAGGGGTGGATCTAGATAAGAATTAGGTGGTGACAATTCTGCTCTAAAGATAAGGTGTTCCTTATCATCATCATCAAAAAATTTAACTTCCTTCTTCTTAAAATAAATATTCACATTATAGTCTGAAATCCAATCCATACCGAGGATTATATCAATCTCAATCATAAGTATGATGATGAGATCAGAATATAAAGAACATTTATGTGCTCTAATGGGGACCGATTCAAAAAACATTGTTGCAATGATACTTCCCTTAGGATTTTTAACTGACAACTCCCATGTTAAATCAAATTGGAAATATCTAATTTTATTAGAAAACTGGGAAGATATGAAACAATGCGATGATCCAGAATCAAATAATGCATTTTCTAAACTTGAGGAAACCATTAAATTACCTGCCACCATGTCTTTAGGAGCTTCTACCTCAGCAGTAGTGATAGCATAGGCTTGGCCTTGATCCCTTGGACTTTTCTAAGGTAAGTTCCCCTAATGCTTAGGAAATTCATTTTCATAATGTCCCGTCTCCCTGCAGTTGTAGAACTGAACATTGGTAGCTTCCTTATTCCCTTTGAAACCATGAGCTTGGTGGCATTTTTAACCACACTTGTAACGGACACCCATTCCCTTTAAGAAAGTACCGGGGTGTTTCTTCCCACATTTACCATAGGATGGATATTCAACCTTTCCCTTCTTCCCCTTATTTCCATTCCCAGATTGATCAGCAGATCTATTCTTCTCTTTCTTTGCTTTAAAGTCATAAGACTTAGAGAATTCCTTTTCTGTCTTGATAGCACATGAGACAATGTCTTCATACGACGAGAAGGATTGTGAGACTAATACTCGACGGAGAAATGGTTTTAACCCATCAAAGAAACGATCAATCTTACTTCTTAGGTTACGTATATAATCTCCAGCATACCTTGCTAACCTTGTAAATTTAGCCTCATACTTTGTGACATTCTCATCCTCCTTTTGTCTCAGACTCAGAAATTGCCTTTCCATATCTGCTCGATGGTCGCGAGAAAAGTATTTTTCTAAAAACAGATCGTTGAACTCCCTCCATTACATATTTGATACTTTAGCATCTTCCTTCATGTTTTGAATCAATGACCACCAGTGATTAGCATCTCCAGTGAGGCGGTAAACTTCCATGATAGCTTTTTCCCTTTCACTACTCCCCAAAGCCTGAAATATTTTCTCTAGGGAATTTATCCATTGCTCAGGTACTAAGGTATTTGTACTCCAATTGAACGTTGGTGGTTGTTGCCTCATGAATCGATCTAACATTTATCCTCCACGCTGCGGATCAGGATGCTCTATATGGGTAAGGTTATTATTCATAACTTGAGTGAGTTGTCCCGGTATGGTGATTAGCTGATCGGCACCAGTTGCATCACGGGATCCACTATAATTATCTTGAGTATGAGGGAAATCCCTACTTGGAGTGTGTGCATTGATACAGTTTCCATTTCTTCCACTAGGCGCCATTTCTAAACAATGGAATAAACTAGATCAGTTTATGAATCAAAATACATAATCCCATACTTATAAAACACTTAACATAAATTAAACTATTTCTGGATATAATCCATAATCATAAAAATGGTTTCTTTGAGAAATTATATAGTCATAAACCCTTCATAATTATTTGTAAAGAAAATGAGAGTTATCCTTAGCATATCCCCCATGAGTGTCGTAACAAAGAGCGCAGCAAGGCCCGTTGTCGTGCACCAGTTCCCGTTCGAGTCTAGCTCAAAGCGGTGTTTTCAGGTTTTCCCCTAGGTACATCTGTGCCAGAGCCTCCTCTACCTGCTCGTATCCAGACAGGGATGTATTGCTTGGAAAACTCACAAAGTCTCTACAATACCAAAATTCTATGAATTTCTTCTATACTAATCCTCAAAGTCCATCTTAAATCTATGTTCTCTAATCAGAGTTTATCTAAATCTAGCTTCCAAGGTTTGTAATAAACTTTCTCTGATACCAACCGTAACACCCCAACCCCAGTTATCCAGAGTCGGTGTATTATTACAAAACATTGGCATGATCACAAGAAAGATCAAATCCAGAAAGACCGATTAGTTTAGTAGCCTTGGAAACACTAGATATATTAATAAAGTTTACATTACATCAAAAAATAAAAACAACAACAATATAGTCTCCATATTCCACATTATTATCTCCTGATATTATCCCTGTAGGTCATTCATAAATTACTTCTTCACGTCCTAGGAAAAATAAAACATAGAAAAGGGGTGAGCTCAAATGCCTAGTAAGGATAACAATATAGTGGAAACTTACATAAATAAGAATAAACATTTAAGGCAATGTATAACTAAAAAAACCTTTTAAACTTGAACTTCAACATATTATGGAAAAAATAAAATGAATTAATTCCATTTACTTATTCACATGGATATTCTACTAATCGAATAATCACATGCAATATCAATAACCACATTCATAATGATGGAATTCATAATGCCAGACTATCATAACCACATAGCCAATGCCTCGTGCCAAGACTAAAAATAAGATTTTGTGAAGGCTTTGTGCCAAGACACTAGTTTTTCTCATTAGACCTACTGATGCATCGAGGAGCTATAGCGGGCTCCACCCGTCACATATTAAGTCCAATGTATTCCTCATATGAACAGGTTTAAACATAACATAAACATTCATATTAAAACTAGAATATGAAATGTCAATAATTTCTTCATAGACTATGAATGGTATAAAAATAACACATCCATAGTAAAACCTATCACAAAACCATCAGTAGAATATGGAAGTATTTTATCATAATAAATAAACTTTAAATAAACCTAAAATCCGTCAAAGGATGTTCACATAGATGAAATCAAAACTCTTTTTAAAGAAATATCTATTTCTATTTTGAAATCATTTAAGAGTCATATATTTATAAAATAAAACATTTTATTTGAAAATATTCTTATAAGCTTGTAAGGGAAGAATCAATGATTTTATAATGGTGGAAAATAGCCGCACCTGCCATATAGGTTAAAAAAACATTCTTACCTTAATTCTGTTGAAAAGGTTAAAAAGCACCTTGTTGGGAAAATGACAGAAAGATTCCTTTATAAACCTTTTATAAAAAGTAAAACAAGGGTATACATGTCTTTAACCCATATTTTTGTGAATAGTAAAAATGTTTTGAAATACATTTTTAAGAAACATGTATGTGAATGATAAAGAGATCACAGTAGATTATTACGTATAAACAACCTCGGATAATGAAGAGATTGAGAAATAATCCCTTACCTTGTTCTTTTCCTTGGTTGGGGGTAGGTTAACCTCCTGTATAATGGTGAAATAATTTTTATTAAATTATACAATAATCATATACATTTATATGATATCATATATGATCTTTTAACATTGCATTGTTAATAATATCTTAGAATTATCATTGTTTCGGGTGTTAACTTACTCGTTTTATTTTATATGTTTTGATACGTAAGCCATTTTTGTCATGAATAGGTTGTATCTTATTCATATACAGAATTATATCAAGTCCTTAAAAATTATTTTTAAATCATCAAATGATAATTATACTTGAATGGATACGATGGAGAATGAATCTCATCGCATTCGTGGAGACGGTAGTCCGTACGTACGCACGAGCGAGAATATCATTCTTTTGATATTAAAATAATATATAATTGGATGGTATATCATATATACAGAATAATTATCATGTTATATTTATTATTTACAAGAATTAAAAATCATTATTATACCCATCCAAATAATAATATATTTAATAACAATTACACCATGACGTGGAGACGGTAAGTCGTACGTACGCACGTATGGTGAAATGTCATTCAAAGGATAGATATAATACTGAATATGGTTGTACCATATTTATAATAATATTAAAGTTTATTGCAGATACTGGATTCATTATTTTAGAATGGTAATAACAAAGAAAGAAGAAGTGGAAGAAGAAAGGAACTTGAAAAGGGTGGTGAAATCATTACCTCTTCTTCGGATTCTTCCTTTTGATTTGATCAATAGGGCTCTTTAGGTTGTCTTTATGATCAAAATAATCCCTATATGTTGTATTGAGGGAAGTTGAGAGAGTATTTGGGTAGGGTTTGGCTGATCCAAAAGGCTTTGAAGGTGTGAATTAATGAGAAGGTGGAGTGCCCTTTTATAAGAGGGGTGAGGGGCACCTTTGGAAAAGCTAGAAATATTAATTTATAATAAATCCATATTCAGTTTCTAATTTCTCCAAAGTGTATTATTTAAAGTTTAAGGTGGGTAGGGGTCGAAAACCACTCAACCAATAGAATTTATACAGGTTTGGGTTACTATATTAACCTTATCTTTAAATATTAACTCTTATTTAATTAGTTTCACTTTTACAATGTCTCTTTGTATTTTTATATAATATGGTTAATAAACTTACTATTTACATTCCAGAGACCTCCAAGTGGTCCATTAATGATACACCTATCATGATATAAGTCTCTTGGCCGAACCTTAGATTTTTAGAAATTTAATATCAATTAATAATTTAATATTTGTTTTAAAAACATTTTTATGTAAATTTTGACACTATTTGGAAAGTTGATTTTTCAGAAAATCATAACAGAATTATTACTTCGAAAAAGTTAATTACATCCTTCCTAACATGACATAGTAACCTATAAAATAAGTTTAATTCATAAAAATTCTCAAATTATATTTATTTGGGTATTTATAATATCAATTATTTTAATTTTTCACTATTATGGTAATTACTGCATCATCATTGTGTCATAAATAAATTAAATTATATAATGTCTAAAAATTATAAATAAAATATAATTATATAGGAAATATTTTTAGATTTCTAATGACTATTTATAGTCGAAAATTCAATATATATAACACTACATAAAAATTGTTTTCCTAAAAGATATATGTTTATGTCATTTTTGTATTTATTGTAACTTAATTACAATAAAGTGTCCTTATCACCTACAAGTGGCTCCATGGGGTCCCAAAATCGACCCAAAGATTCCCATGGTCGGAAATGTATCCACCAATAAGGTTAGGACACGTTTTAGGGTAATTTATTATTATTATAATATTATTTTTTAACCCTTATTTACCGGATTTACCCTTTAACCATGGTAAATAAAATATTTACGAAAGTAATTATTCAAAATGTCTAGAAATAAAAGTTACCTATTTACACAATTTTGACATCCTGATTCTAAATATGGAATCCATTTTTCCAAATTCCAAACATAGAAGTGGCAGAAATTAATTTAAAATTAATTCCCGGTGTCAAAATAAAAAGCGTGTTTTTAAGATATAATAACTATCAAAAGATTGATACTTGTTTATGTCTGGTTTAACTGTGAAATTATGTACAATGACCAAAATTGTATTAAATGGTAAAAATATATTCTAAATATACTTTAAAACCACTCAAATTCATAATTTATCACTATTAAATATTTTGATTAAAAAAGTTTTTTTAATTAAAATTTAGTAATTTTCAGTATTCATCAAAATATTAAAGTTATCCGAAAAGTACCAAAATTTCACCTTAGGCTAAATTCGATACTCCGAATCCAAAAATGAAGTCCATAAAATTTCAAAAATTTTAAAAAGTTGGTATTACTATTTATAATGGCTAGTTTGATTGGTTGTGGTGTGTTAGAACTCGATGTTGTGTACAACACACGCTATCGCAGTATTCAAAGAGAAGCGTACCGTAGAAGCTTGGGGTGTTACACACTCCCTGTTTCTCTTTCACTGGATCACTGCCAGTAGAAAATATTACCTTATTCCTCTTCCTTTGCTCACTACACTTGGGAGAGATCCACTCGTAGTTTATAGACCTGTAGGTCTCTTCATTTGCATGAATACATGCATCCTCAACTGTTGATAGAAGCTCTGTTGAAGTCCAACTTTCATCCAAAGATGAATACCACTTTGACTCTAAACACTAGGCAATTAAATTTGGAAATACCTTCACAAAGCACACTACATTGCGAGGCTCCCAATTTCACGATGCTCAAACAAGCCTTTGCGAAGCTCCTTTCTTTTCACGAAGCACACTCGCGAAGCACTCTCACGACGCACAAGCCTTCATAATTCTTAGGTCGTCACGGAGCTCCTGCCTTTTAACGAAGCACACTTATTAGAGCACGTGGCCTCGTGAAGCACACTTCCTTTCACCGAGCTTGAATAGCTGCCGCAAATCACCTCTCTTTCGCGAAGAACACTACCTTTGTGAACCACCGTCGTGAACTGAGACCAAAATATTTTTCTTCGAAAACTCTTTACTTCTCTCGAGAGGGTCAACCTCTATTTATAGATAATTACACTGACCATAGATCTTTCCTCGCGAAGTCAATGCCACGTCATCACAAATCGCGATGCTCCGATGTTTCTACCGAAATTCTCTCAATCTCACAAAGAACCGCGGAAATTTTATGATCATGAATCTTGACGTAATCACCAATCATCACCATCAATTCCTTCACGCCCTCGCCATGAAGCTCCCTTGCAAAGCCCTTCACTGCTACAATGCGCTTCAACCTCTTCCGTTCGCGAATCATGACGTAATCAAGAAGACCACCATCAACATTCTTCTTGTCTTCGCGAAATTCAATTCATGAATCCTATCTTAACAAGACTCATGACTTTGCCATATTTGGATGATATATGAAAGGATATCCACTTTTCATGATTCTCATCAACCTCCAAATTTTGGACCCCGAAAATTTGGCAAACACTGGAAAATGCCGCCATCTTGTACTGCTCTTTTATACCGCCTCCAGATCATCTGTTCCTTTGTCATCGTTCTTTATCAACATGGATTGTCAACAACTTCTCTGGAAATCGACAATTCTCCATGGAAACTTGATTTGTCAACAAACACAATCAACCCAAAAATGACACAATGTTACCTTGAGGGATTTTTTCCCAACAATATCCCCCTTTGGGTTTGTTGACAACTCTTCTCATAATTATTTTTTGCACTTTGATACGTCTTTGAAGCTCCTTCCAGCCACTACCACCATTCGCCTCTTTCAATTCTGATAGCATTCAAAGAATCACATAACATGTACTCTAAGCCCACATGAGAAATTCTCAGAATGAGAAATAGTAGTTGTATGAAAATATCATCAATGAATCACTTCATGTCACACACCAATTGTTGCTTCCAAACTGATACCAATTTCTAAATTGATACCAATTTTTGAACCACACTGATACCAATTGGTGGTAGCTGGGAACCTTCTCTCACCATTACAACATCACTCTTTGGCTTTTATCACGATCCTTAGCTATCGTGATATCTATGATTTGATTGATCACTACTAGTATTGTCAGATTTGTAAACACTCCCCCTATCTCAATGCTCTCCCCCTATCTCGATGCTCCACCGGTCTGCTTCTCATCATGTCTTTGAAAAAGATATTTTCTCCCTTTAAAAGGCATAGTTTCTCCCCCTTGAGGAGTCACTATTCCCCCCCCCCTTTTTCAACGAACCGAAAGGGAACTCCTCTGTGGTCTGAGACATTGGTAAGAAAACACAATAGCATAGTAGAGAAAAACACACCAAACCTCGGGGAGAGGGGGGTCTCAAATCCACACTCTTTCAAGTGCTAGGAGTCGACTGTACTCTCAGATCCAGTCGATGCCTTTCAAATGCGTCCTTGGGTAAGGACTTTGTTAAAATGTCTGCAACCAGTAGTTCTGTAGGCACATACTCCAACTACACAATTCCCTGCTCAACCTTCTCCTTGATAAAATGATATGTTATCTCAATGGGCTTTGTCCTTGAGTGATGGACACGATTTTTTCTGAGATTTAAAGAACAAGAGTTATCGCACAGGATTCTGATCAGATACTTAACTTTAATGCCCATATCATCATGCTACTGTTTCATCCACAATAATTATGTGCATGCTTGAGTGGCAGAAATATACTCAGCTTCTATGGTTCTCAATGAAATACAATCTTGCTTCTTGATTAACCAAGAAATATATAGTCCACCAATATAGAATGCACCTCTAGATGTTGATTTCCTATCATCCGCTGAACTAGAGCAATCAGCATTAGTATATCCCAAAAACATTGTCTGAGATTTTCCATTATACATCAAGCTGATGTCCATCGTGCCCTTGATATACCGAAGTATTCTTTTCACTGCAAGCATGTGGATTTCCTTTGGATTTATTTGGTAATGTGATGCTTGGAATTTGGAGAAAACAATATCAGGTCTTTTTGTTGTTAGGTACAGTAAACTCCTAATAATTTTCATGTATTCTCTGATATTAATTTCCTTGCCATCATCATATTTCGATAATTTCATCCGGGTTGCAACTGGAGTCTTCATCTCCTTGGAATTTTCCATTCCAACTCTTCTCAGAACCTCCTTGTAATATTTGGATTGAGAAATGAACGTGTCATTACTTCTTTGTGTCACCTGTAGACCAGGAAAAAAATTTAGCTCTCCAATCATTGACATATCGAACTCACTATTCATGAATTTGGAAAACTGTCTACACTGAGCTTCATCTGATCCACCAAATATTATGTAGTCAACATAAACCAAGAACATCATCCTTTGATTACTGTTGTTCGTTGAAATAGAGATTGTAATCAACTCCCCCACACTGAAACCCAAGCTTCTTCAAGTGCTGATCAAGCCTTGAGTACCATGCTCTTGCTGCTTGTTTCAGCCCATACAACACCTTCTTCAGTATGAAAACATTGTTCTCATCCTCATGAATGAGAAAACCATTTGGCTCATGAATATACACCTCTTCCTCTAGAACCTCGTTCAAAAATGGGGATTTGATGTCCATCTAGAACACTTTTAACTTCTGTTGCACTACGATGGCTAGGAATATTCCGATTGTCTCCAGCCTTGCAACTGGTGCAAATGTCGCATCAACATCAATTAACTCTATTTTGGAGTACCCATCACACACTAGTCTTGCTTTGTTCCGAATTACTATTCCATAGTCATTCATCAAATTGTGATAGACCAATTTAGTTCTGATGTCATTCTTATCTGCTGGCCTTGAAACAATCTCCCACGTCTGATTCTTCTCAATTTGATCTAGCTCTTCATTCATTTCCTGAATCCAGTTTCCATCTTCAGCTACATCAGGGAAGCATTTCTGCTCAACCTGTGATAGTAAAAATGTCTGCTGTAGTGATTTAATTCTTCTTGTCTAAACTGGAGATGACTGATCACCAATGCTTTTCTACCTATCAATTTCAGCTCAACTCATTGGCTTCCTTGCAGACACAGACTTGACACATTCTTGTTCATCATCAGTGTCTTCTTCTGAGTCAGCATCTTCCACTTCTACTCCCCCAGAGTCTCTTACCACATCCTTACTGTCAATAGAAAACTTTTCACTGTGTCATTGTTCAATGACGTCATTTATTTCAACTACTTTTCTGATCTTCTTATAAAAACATTGTTGATACTCTCTGTAACACCCGAGACTTTTATGAGAAATATTTTGTTTTTATGTTATATAAATCATCAAAGGAATCTTTCACTACACACAAAACTAGCATGGCTTTCTTTACACGCAACCACGACCTTCCTCAATAGCTTGTGTCGTATGCAATACCGAGTTTCACTAAACAACGATATGCTATTAAAATATTATTAAAACTAGCTATTATGAATAGTAATAACAACTTTTTAAAATTTTGTAAATTTTATTTTTCAAAATGGACTTCATTTTTGGATTCGGAATATCGAAATTAGCTTAGGGTGAAATTTTGGTACTTTTCGGATAACTTTCATATTCTGATGAATAGTGAAAATTATTAAATTTTAATTAAAAACAACTTTTTAATCGAAATAATTAACAGTGATAAATTATTAATTTGAGTTTTTTTAAAGTATATTTTGAATATATATTATTACAATTTAATACAACGTTGTTCATTGGATTTAATTTCACATTTAAACCAGACATAAACAAGTGTCAATCTTTTGATGGTTATTATCTCTTAAAAACAAGCTATTTGTCCTGACGACGAGATTTAATTATTAAATTAGTTAATGTAACTGATATGTTTTGAATTTGGTAAAATAAACATCATTTTTTTAATTCATAATATCAAATATATCTTAGGCCTAATTTTTGGTATTTTTCTGGAAACTTTCATTTTTTGAAGAATAGTGAAGCCACTAAGTGGTATTTAAAAAACTGAATTTTTTCATAAAACTTAATTTTACCGCTTCTGTGAGTGGAATTTCAAAAATCCGAGAGACATGGTTAATATCAAAGACTAAAATGTGGTTCAATGAGATGAAAATAATTTTTGGTGAATATTAACTTTTTTACTTTTTTTTACCACGGTTAAAAGTAAATAGGGTAGTTAAGGTTAAAAATGATATTATTATTACCCTAACACATGTCCTAATTCTATTGGATAAGTTTAATTCGACCAAAAACAACATTAGGAATAAACTATGACCATTTAGGCCCACTTGGATTAGATTAGGACATTTATTATCAATTTATTTAAAGAAGGGTTAAAATAGTTAAAATCAAAGTTTAATAACTAAAGAATTTTTAATATAGGGTTATACATAAGATAAATTCGACAATAAATATTCATTAGAAAGATAAAAGGAGTTCCTACATAACGGTATTTTATTTGTAATTTTTATACTTAAAATAATTTCATTTATTTATGATACAATGATGATGCAGTAATTATCTTATTAATGAAATATTGACATAATTGATGTTATAAATACCCAAATAAATGTAATTTGAGACTTTTTATGAATTAAAATAATTTTATATGTTAATATATCATGTTAGTATTGATATAATTAACTGTTTTATAACTAATCATTCTGTTATGATTTTCAAAAAAATCAATTACCAAATAGTGTCAAAATTGACATAAAATAGTTTTTAAAACAAATACTATATTATTAAATGTTATTTTATTCCTAAAAATCTAAGCTTCGGCCATATGACTTATATGAGGTTATATATATTAATAATAAACAACTTGGGGTTCTTTTGGCTTGATATAGTAAGTTTATTAACCTTATAGTGTAAGAAAACAAGAAGACACGGTAAAAATTAAATTATCTAACTTAAAGTTAAATATAAACGATAAGGTTAAAATTGATACCTAAACTTTTCTAAATTCTATTTGATGAGTGGAGTTCGACCCATCCCTAGCTTAGCTTCGAAATATATCAATTTGGAGATATTAAAAATAGAATTTGACTTTATAATAAAATAATACTTTTAGTTATTCCAAAGGTGTCCCTCTCCTCCCTTATAAAATGGCACCTCCTCCCTCTCTTCCTTACACCACTTTGAGCCTTCAAGCTCATCCAACCACTACCAATATCTCCTCTACACTTCCCTAAAAAAATCCTAGAGGTCCTGGTCTTCTTCAAAGACCAATTTTAGTGCCCTATGAGGAGGTCTCAAAGAGGCGCTTCAAAGAAGAGGTAATGCCCATTACCAATTCTTTCATCTTTATTTCTTATTCCACTTCTTCTTCTTTAGTTGTTTCATTATGAGGTAATAACATCAGTATCCCTCATATATTGATATGTTATTATATGTATTAAACAACCCTATTTCACCATCTATCTATCCTACGGAAAATGAAATCACCACGCGTGCGTACGTACGGAATATCATCTCCACACCGTGGTGTAATCTATTTTCCACCGCCACCTTACTACGATGGGTATAATGGTGTAAATAATAACTATATATTATTATTGTAAATTTATATTGATTCTGAAATAGTATACATACACTCCAATACAATTCCACGATCATGGGAATGATATCATCGCTCGTGCGTACGTACGGAATACCATCTCCACGATGTGATGCGATTCATTATACATGATCTTCATTGCATAATGATTATATAAATGAATTGAGGGAATGAATATGAAATATATTCTAGAAATTATTTATATATAACCTAAAAAAAATAAGAATTTAT
Organism: Viscum album; assembly: GCA_963277665.1. NCBI lineage: Eukaryota > Viridiplantae > Streptophyta > Magnoliopsida > Santalales > Viscaceae > Viscum > Viscum album. The sequence goes on from OY728166.1 coordinate 192,677,044, forward strand.
TCGACAAAACGCGCATAAGAACAAAAAGTAATAAACACCCGAATAACAAGTAGTAATAAAATATTACTAATAAGAAGCTAAGAATATGACCATATATGATATCATAAAAATTAGTATGATTATGGAATAAGTCAATAACATTATTTAAATCATTATTCAGGAGGTTCGAACACTTATGAAGCAAATCAGACCTAAGGTAAGGGAAAATATCACAATCTCATTTTATTCGAGATTGTTTATACCTTGGTATTTACTGGGGTGTATTTTATCATCCACATCCATGTTTCCTCAATATGTAATATTGTTTCCATCCACCTAAAATTGTTTAAATCCAATTTTACCCTTTGTTGAGTTTTTAGTAAAAGATATAAATGGAATCTTTTGTCGTTTTTGTACGAGGTACTTTTTGACTTTTCTGACAAAAGTACGGAAAGAATGTTTTTTTAACTTATACGGCATGAATGGATTTTTAAAACATTATTTCCAAGAAGCTTAGTTTACAGGTTTTCAAGTTTATTTTTAATCAACTTATTTTAAAATTGTATGACATTTTAAGAAAGGAAATTGTTTTTGAAGTAGAAAGGATATTTTCTTCAAGAATGGAGTTCAAGTGTTTTATCAAAATTATTTTCCAACTAAGATAATATAGGGTTCTGTTTCTATCCCTATTATGACATTGATTTGATTATATTGTGATGGAATTATTTTTATGAATTCCCTTATCTTATATGAATTGTTTTATGATGTCATGTTGTTTAAGAATCCCATTTTTATTACATGGGTTATGAAATGATATATGATTTATGATTTTGTGGCACACATAAGAATGGTATCATTATGAGATGGGTGGGACCTATATCTCCCTCCAATGCATTGGGTAAAGATTTTATATCCCATGAGATATACATGGCTGGAACGGCAGGTTAAACCAGTTCAGTGAAACAGGACTGAGATGAGGAGTAAACTCGGTTCAGAAATAGACTTTGTCCACTAAGATAGTCTTGGCAATGAGTCTTGACTAATAAGAAATGATTATCATTGATTATGTGTGTATGCCAAAAATTTTCCTGTTTTATGTTATGATTATTGGGATTTCATTTCACTACTATGATTTATCCCATGTTATGAAATTATGCTCTCTTTTGCAAGTTAAGATTTCCAAAATGTTATGTTCTTATGAATATGAGGTGATTGATATTTCATTTGTTTACCCTTACTGAGAATTTGAGGTCACCCTTTTGTATTTTTTCATTCCCCAGGTCAGGAAGAAGGTTATTAAGTAAGATATGCCAAAAGGGACTATAGATATGATGAAATAAATGGGAGACAATGTAGACGCTTTATGAACCAGTTGTTTATGTTTCCCAGTTTCCAAAGACACTATACCTATACGGTCCTTTCATGGTTTTTTATATGTTGTAATAAGTATGCTTAAATTTTGAATTAATAATAATGTATGTAAAGTATGGGTCGTTATAGTTGGTATCAGAGGAAAGGTATAGTCAACCTTTGGACACTAGGATGTGAAAGCCTTAGTAAGAACCCTAAGGATAATTCTAAGCGTAGAACACAATATTAGTGTTTTAGAAATGACCATGAATAACCTAGGATAAGACCTTAAGTGTGAAATGTTATTCTTGATTATGTGGTTTTCCTATTATAATTAGTGTTGCTCACACTATTCTTCATGATTTTAGTCAATGACTGGAACCCGATGGAACCGTGTAAATGCGGAATGCGACGGGCAATGCAATGATTGTCCCCCTGAGCAACCAAACGTTAAGAGAGTTGGAATGAAAAATCTTGTAGCCATGCTCACACAACTTTCTCAAGCTATGAATCATGTAGGACTTCCAAACGATCAAAGGAAGGAGCAACATTCGGTTGAATCCGTCATGAGGCTGCGTCCACCTTCATTCGGAGGGTCTACTGATCCATTAGTTTCTGAACAATGGATTAGTACTACTGAAAAGATATTTTCAGTTCTTCAATGTTCTGAACATGATAAAGTCATCCTAGCAGTGTATTGTTTGGAAGGAGATGCTGATCAATGGTGGAATCTTATTAAGAATATGAGGCAAAGGGATGAAATTGAGTCCATGGAATGGGACGAGTTCAAGAACTTATTTTTCAATAAGTACTTCCCTTGTATTCTCCGAACAAATATGGAGAAAAAGTTTCTTGAACTGAAGCAATAGGATGATGAATCTGTTGGTACCTATGAAGAAAACATTACAATACTTGCAAGGTACGCTTCTGGTACTATTATCCAACCTGAGAGTAAGATCGATCGATTCTTTAGTGGCTTAAAACCAAGTCTTCGAATGGCCTTAGCCATAAGGGACTTAAATAGCTATGAGGAAATTGTTCGATGTGCTCTCAAATTTGAGATGGAGATTGGAGTAACCCATCAGTCATATGGGTTTGATAAGAAGAGGAAAATGGAATTCAAAGGAAAATCTAAAGAGCACAATGAAAAGAATATGAGCTTTCCCTTATGCTCAAAGTGTGGAAAGAAACATGGAGGGAGTTGTCTTAAAGGGACAAGTAAATGTTTCAAATGTGGAAAGGAAGGTCATCGGGCATTTGAATGCCGCAATGATGGGAAGAAGATGTCTAATGATGAAAACAAAGGAAGGGACACACAGAATGAACCTACTACACTTCAATGTTTCAAGTGCAAGGATATGGGGCATTATGCCAATAAATTCCCTAATCCAAGGGTTGTTGATGATGACTGACATCAACAAAATCTTAAGGCTAAATACAAAGGAATGTCACATGTAATTTCTATCAGCGATGTGGAGTACGATAACGATGTGGTGAAAGGTACACTTACCGTCCACTCTAAAGTAGAAAATGTTTTATTTGATTCTGGATCCACCCACTCTTTTATTTCTGAATATTTTTCTAAGAGTATCACCGTATTACCTCAACAATTAGATTTTGAGTTAGCTGTGACAACACCTAATGGCAGAACAGTCACATCAAAAGTTTATAATTCTTCCCCGATTGAAGTTTGTGGGAAAGTGCTTCCAGAAAATATTGTGATCCTTCCTATAGTAGAATTTGATGTGATTCTTGGCATGGATTTTATTTCTTTATATGGAGCTCATATCAATTTCCAAAGATTGGAAGTCACATTTCATATTCCAGATCAATCTATGATCGTCTATCGATGCAAGGATGAACATAACCTTCCAGTGGAAATTTCTTCCATCTTATGGGTCTTGATTCCACTAAATGAAGGTTATTTATCTCAAATGGTTGGTGAGAAACTCACAATTAAGAATATGCCCATTTTACGGGAGTTTGATGATGTCTTTTCGGAGGAATTTCTGGGTCTTCCACCAAATCGTGAGGTTGAGTTTTCAATAGAACTCGTACCGGGTGCTTTGCCTATTTCAAAGACACCTTATAGAATGGCCCCAATTGAGTTTCAAGAATTGAAGAAGCAACTCCAAGAGAATCTTGATAAGGGATTCATATGCCCTAGTGCATCACCTTGGGGAGCACCTGTTCTATTTGTTAAGAAGAAATATGGATCAATGAGACTCTGCATTGATTATTGAGAACTTAACAAGATCACTATCAAGAACAAAAATCCTCTCCAACGCATTGATGACTTATTTTACCAACTACATGGAGCTCAATAATTTTCCATGATTGATCTTTGTTCAGGGTATCATCAATTAATGGTAAAAAGGGATGATATACCAAAGACGACTTTCCGTATAAGGTATGGACACTATGAATTTATAGTGATTCCATTTAGTCTTACTAATTCCCCAACTATCTTCATGGATCTGATAAATAGAGTCTTTAGATAATATCTTGATCAATTTTTGGTAGTCTTTATAGACGATATTCTTGTCTATTCAAAGAGAAAGGAAGAACATGAAGATCACTTGATAATTATATTGAAGACCCTGAGAAAGGATAATCTTTATGCCAAATTTATCAACTGTGAATTTTGTCTTCAAAAAGTTGCATTTTTGGGTCACATAATCTCAAAATAGGGGATATCTGTGGATCCAGCAAAAACAGAGGTTATCGAAAGATGGTCAAGACCAGAAAAAGTAACTGAGATCTGAATTTTTCTTGGTTTGGCAGGATATTATCGATGTTTTGTGAAAGATTTTTCACGATTATCTAATCCACTCACCAAGTTGACTCAGAAAGGATTTAAGTTTGTTTGGAAAGAGGAATGTGAAGAGAATTTCAAGGAGTTTAAAAGAAGGTTATCCAGTGAACCTTTTCTCACACTGCCTTGTAGTGGAGAAAGGTTTGTGATCTACAGTGATGCATCCAAGAAGGGGCTAGGGTGTGTTCTTATGAAAAATGATATGGTGATAGCTTATGCCTCACGACTGTTGAAAATCCATGAGAAAAATTACCCAACACATGATTTGGATTTAGCATTGGTAATCTTTTCATTAAAGATTTGGAGGCATTATCTTTATGGAGAAAGGTGTGACATTTATACTGATCATAAAAGTTTAAAGTATATTTTCACACAAAAGGAGCTGAATATGCTCCAAATAAGATGGTTGGAACTGATTAAGGATTATGACTTCTCTATTCATTACCACCCTGGGAAAGCAAACAAGGTGGAAGATGCATTAAGTCGACATGACCATGCTAGCTTATCCATGATGAGGATCACAAAAGATCCAATATTTATGGATTTACAATGGATGGATCTTGTAATTTTAATGGAAGGGGAAAATCGTATCTTTCTCAAATGAATGCTCAACCATCTATACATGTGAAGATTAACGAGGCACAAAAAGAAGATGTAGAGTTACAAAAGAAGGTGAGAAATATTCCTGAATTCAACCTTGATTATGATGGGATAATAAAGTTTAGGAATCGGGTTTGTGTTCCTCCTATCCCAGAATTAAAGAAGGAGCTGCTGGATGAGGCACATAGTTCTTCATTCTCTATTCATCCTGGAAGCACGAAGATGTATAGGGACCTGAAAGAGTACTTCTGGAGGGATGGCATGAAAAGAGATGTTGCTGAATATGTCTCTCGATACGTGGTTTGTCAGCAAGTTAAAGCTACGAGACATAAGTCTAAGGGGATGTTACAACCATTACCCATACCTGAATGGAAATGGGAAAACAACACTATGGGCTTTGTCACAGTACTTCCTAAAACATCCAAAGGCAATAATGCTATTTGGGTCATAGTTAATCGTCTTACAAAGTCTGCACACTTCATTACAATTAGACAGGATTTCTCTCTGGATCAGCTTGCGAGGATATATGTAAAGGAAGTGGTAAGATTGCATGGAGTACCACTTTCTATTATATCTGATCGGGATCCGAGATTTAACTCAATGTTCTGGTGAAGTCTTTAGTATACTATGGATACAGAGTTGAGTTTCAGCACTTCTTATCATCCTCAGACAGACGGTCAGTCTGAGAGAACAATTCAAACTCTAGAAGATATATTGAGAGCTTTCTCTATGGATTTCAAAGGTTGTTGGGATCAACACCTACCTTTGGTGGAATTTTCTTATAATAATATCTTTCACTCCAGTATTCATATGGCTCTTTATGAAGCTCTATATCGAAGGAAATGAAGGACTCCAACTTGCTGGGATGTAGTTGGGGAAAGAAAGATATTAGGACCTGATCTTGTTGATGAGATGGCAGAAAAGGTCTGATCTATTAAACAACACATAAGAGCAGCTCAGAGTCGATAGAAATGTTATGCCAACAATCGAAGAAAATACCTAGAGTTTGAAGTGGGTGATAAAGTGTTCTTACGAATATCTCCCTGGAAGAGGGTCATGAGATTTGGAAAGAAGGGGAAGTTGAGCCCTAGATATAACGGTCCTTTCAAAATACTGGATCGTGTTGGAAAGGTAGCTTACCGATTGGTGCTTCCACTGAATCTCTCTGAAGTTCACTATGTGTTCCATGTATCTCTCCTGAGAAAGTACATACCTGATCCTTCACATGTACTCAGCTCAGAAGTTGTACCACTGGAGCAAGATCTTTCTTATGAAGAACAGCTGATAGAGATTCTAGATCATAGTGAAAAGGTCCTACGGAATAAGACCACTCGCTTGGTGAAAGTTTTATGGAGGAACCACCAATTAGAAGAAGCTACATGGGATCTTGAGGATATAATGAGGGAGAGGTATCCTCATCTTTTTGTTACAAAGTGACGGATTTCGAGGGAGAAATTCATTTTAAGGTGGGTAGAATGTAACAGCCGAGACTTTTAAGAGAAATATTTTGTTATTATGTTATATAAATCATCAAAGGAATCTTTCAATACACACAACACTAGCTTGGCTTACTTTACACGCAATCGCGGCCTTCCTTGATAGCATGCATCGTACGCAATACCGAGTTTCCCTAAACAACGATATGCTATTAAAATATTATTAAAACTAGCCGTTATGAATAGTAATAACCACTTTCTGAAATTTTGTAAATTTTATTTTTCAAAATGGCCTTCATTTTTCGATTCGGAATATCTAAATTAGCTTAGGGTGAAATTTTGGTACTTTTCGGATAACTTTCATATTCTGATGAATAGTGAAAATTATTAAATTTTAATTAAAAACAACTTTTTTAATCGAAATAATTAATAGTGATAAATTATTAATTTGAGTTGTTTTAAATTATATTTAGAATATATTTTTACAATTTAATACAATTTTTTTCATTGGATATAATTTCACATTTAAACCAGACATAAATAAGTGTCAATCTTTTGATAGTTATTATCTCTTAAAAACACGCTATTTGTCTTGACAACGGGAATTAATTTTTAAATTAGTTAATGTAACTGATATGTTTTGAATTTGGTAAAATAAACATCAATTTTTAATTCATTATATCAAATATATATTAGGCCTAATTTTTTGTATTTTTCTGGAAACTTTCATTTTTTGATGAATAGTGAAACCACTAAGTGGTAGTTAAAAAATTGAATTTTTTCATTAAACATAATTTTACCGCTTCTGTGAGTGGAATTTCTAAAATTCGAGTGACACGGTTAATATCAAGGACTAAAATTTGGTTCAATGAGATGAAAATAATTTTTGGTGAATAGTAACTTTTTACTTTTTTTTAACACGGTTAAAAGTAAATAGGGTAGTTAAGGGTAAAAATGATATCATTATTACCCTAAAACATGTCCTAATTCTATTGGATAAGTGTAATTCGACCAAAAACAACCTTAGGAATAAACAATGACCATTTAGGCCCACTTGGATTAGATTAGGACATTTATTATCAATTTATTTAAAGAAGGGTTAAAATAGTTAAACTCAAAGTTTAATAACTAAAGAATTTTTAATATAGGTTTATACATAAGATAAATTCGACTATAAATATTCATTAGAAATATACAAAGAGTTCCTACATAATGGTATTTTATTTGTAATTTTTAGACTTAAAATAATTTCATTTATTTATGATACAATGATGATGCAGTAATTATCTTATTAATGAAATATTGACATAATTGATGTTATAAATACCCAAATAAATGTAATTTGAGATGTTTTATGAATTAAAATAATTTTATATGTTAATATTTCATGTTAGAATTGATTTAATTAACTTTTTTAGAACTAATAATTCTATTATGATTTTCACAAAAATCAATTACCAAATAGTGTCAAAATTGACACAAAATAGTTTTTAAAACAAATACTATATTAGTAAATGTTATTTTATTCCTAAAAATATAAGATTCGGCCAAATGACTTAGATAAGTTTATATATATTAATAATAAACAACTTGGGGTTCTTTTGTCTTGATATAGTAAGTTTATTAACCTTATAGTGTAAGAAAACAAGAAGACACTGTAAAAGTTAAATTATTTAACTTAAAGTTAAATCTAAATGATAAGGTTAAAATTGATACCTAAACTTGTCTAAATTCTATTTTATGAGAGGAGTTCGACCCATCCCCACATTATCTTCGAAATATATCAATTTGGAGCTATTAAAAACTGAATTTTACGTTATAATAAAATAATATTTTTAGCTATTCCAAAGGTGCCCCTCTCCTCCCTTGTAAAAGGGAACCTCCTCCCGCTCTTCCTCACACCACATTGAGCCTTCAAGCTCGGACAACCCCTGAAAATAACTCCTATACACTTCCGTAAAAACATACTAGAGGTCCTGGTCTTCTTCAAAGACCAATTTTAGTTCCCTAAGAGGAGGTCTCAAAGAGTCGCTTCAAAGAAGAGGTAATGCCTGTTACCGATTCTTTCATCTTTATTTCTTCTTCCACTTCTTCTTATTTAGTTTTTTCATTATGAGGTAATAACATCAGTATCCCTCATATACTGATATGTTATTATAAGTATAAAACAACCCTATTTCACCATCTATCCATCCTACGGAAAATTAAATCACCACGCGTGCGTACGTACAGAATACCGTCTCCACACCGTGGTGTAATCTATTTTCCACCGCCACCTTACTCGGATGGGTATAATGGTGTAAATAATAACTATATATTATTATTGTAAAGTGATATTGATTCTGAAATAGTATACATACACTCCAATACAATTCCACGATCATGGTAATGATATTATCGCTCGTGCGTACGTACGGAATATCGTCTCCACGATGTGATGCGACTCGTTATACATGATCTTCATTGAATAATGATTATATAAATTAATTGAGTGAATGAATATGATATATATTCTGGAAATGAGGTATCTATAACCTAAAAAGAAAAATAAGAATTTATTCGACAAAACCCGCATAAGAACAAAAAGTAATAAACACCCGAACAAAAAGTAGTAATAAAATATTACTAATAAGAAGATAAGAATTTGACCATATATGATATCATAAAAAGAAGTATGATTCTGGAATAAGTCAATAACATTATTTAAATCATTATACAGGAGGTTCGGACACTTACGAAGCAAATCAGACCTAAGGTGAGGGAAAATATCACAATCTCATTTTATCAGAGATTGTTTATACTTTGGTATTTACTGGGGTGTATTTTATCATCCACATCCATGTTTCCTCAATATGTAATATGTTTTCCATCCACCTACAATTTTTTAAATCCAATTTTACCCTTCGGTTAGTTTTTAGTAAAAGATATAAAAGGAATCTTTTTTCGTTTTTCGTACGAGGTACTTTTTGACTTTTCCGAAAAAAGTACGGAACAAATGTTTTTTTAACTTATACGGCATGAATGGATTTTTAAAACATTATTTCCAAGAAGCTCCCTTTACATGTTTTCAAGTTTATTTTTAATCAACTTCTTTTAAAATTTTATGAAATGTTAAGAAAGGAAAATGTTTTTGAAGTTGAAAGGATATTTTCCTCAAGAATGGAGTTCAAGTGTTTTATCAAAATTATTTTCCATGTAAGATAATATAGGGTTCTGTTTCTATATCTATTATTACATTGATTTGATTATGTTGTGATGGAATTATTTTTATGAATTCCTTTATCTTATATGAATTTTTTTATGATGTCATGTTGTTTAAGAATCCCATTTTTATTACATGGGTTATTAAATGATGTATGATTAAGGATTTTTTTGCACACATAAGAATGGTATCATTATGAGATGGGTGGGACCTATATCTCCCTCCAATTAATTGGGTAAAGATTTTATATCTCATGAGATAGACATGGCTGGAACGATAGGTTAAACCGGTTGAGTGAAACAGGACTGAAATGAGGATTGAACTCGGTTCAGAAATGGACTTTGTCCACTAAGGTAGTCTTGGAAAAGAGTCTTGACTAATAAGAAATGATTCTCTATGATTATGTGTATATGCCACAAAGTTTCATGTTTTAGGTTATTATTATTGGGATTTCATTTCACTACTATGATTTATCCCATGTTATGAAATTATGATCTCTTTTGCAGGTTAAGATTTCCAAAATTTTATGTTCTTATGAATATGATGTGATTGATATTTGATTTTTTTACCCTAAATGAGCATTTGAGCTCACCATTTTTTATATTTTCTTTCCCCAGGACAGGAAGAATATTTTTAAGTGAGATATTCCAAAAGGGACTATAGATATGATGAAATAAATGGGAGATGGTGTAGACGCTTTATGAACCAGTTGTTTATGTTTCCCAGTTTCTAAAGACACTATACCTATATAGTCTTTTCATGGTTTTGTTATATGTTATAATAAGTATGCTTCAATTTTGAACTAATAACAATATATGTAAAGTATGGGTCGTTATCATCTCTTGCAGCTTCTTGGAATCCGGAAAATAGTTAGCTGATACCACATTCTTAGAACCAAATAGATAATCATGAGATGCATGATTATTTCTGTTTCTCTGGAAATATGTCTACACTCAATTGAAAACTCTTGAGTTGATTCATCCCATTATTGATTTGGTGGATCTTGCATCTGACATTGCTATTTAATGTTGCCCCTATGTTATGTAACACTTCCTGGGGTTAGCCCACTGTTTAGACCCAGAAAAATTGTTCTTCTCCTACATCATCTATTATCATCTTCCACTTGGAATTTATCCATTAACAAACTCTCTAATCCTACTCAGTTGGCACACGGTGTAGGAAACAAGAGACAGAGTTAATAACACAATCACTTCCTATCGTTCTTTGTTGCTCCCCTTCTTCTTCAACTTCGGTACCTGATTCGAGTCAATCTAAACTCTAAAGCATATCACTTATCAACTTTGCATCTTAAGATGCCTCTTCCCCTTAGATCATATCTCCCTAAAACCTGAAACACTTGAATCATCAGTTTATAACATTTATATACATAGGGAGTGGGGTGCTTCTGGAATCCTCAAGATGAGGATTGTAGTTGATCCTGATGGGTCAACCCTTTGATTATTTCTTGTAGAGCATCATACTCTTTCCTTGCTTCTTATAGCTGCCTATCCAACTTCAACTACTCTGGCTATATGACTAGGCATTCATTACCCACATGCTAATTCTTTTTATGATATGTAGATTCTGCAGGCCCGGCCTTTCTCAACACTTGGGGTTTAAACCCACTAGTACACATTTTTGTCATTTATTTTTTACCAAAATTCAATTTCCCTTGATTCCTTCTCTGAGAAGTAATATCTCTTCTTGTCATATTCTTTTGCTCCTTCCTCCATTCTAGGGATCATCCTCTTTCCTCCACTGAATGTACATTCTTCTTACTCACAGCTGTAGCATTTCCTCCCTTTTTCTTCCAGATTTGTTCATGTTCATTCTTAGAGGGAAGTTATGAGTGTGACAGAGGTGGAGAAAAATACGCCATTCGTTCAGCTCCATGTTAATCCCCTAAGGATCTAAGCCTATTCTCCAACTTTACACTTTGTATCCCAATGTTTGACTTATTTTTATACATCACTGGAATCAAGAATATCTTTTTGGGATCCTTTTCCTTTCTTGCATTCCTATTGTTGTAATATCTTGCCAAATTCCCATGATTAGAACATATGAAACATCTTCCATTAAAGTCGTACCTCATTTCATCATCTCTCATCCGAGATGTTGATGTTGCTTGAGTTCTTCCTCTGACATTGAGCTCCTGAGCTTCCTGACACATATTCATGGTGTGTCCCATTCTTCCACAGTAATAACATCTAATGAATGTTTCCATCTGAGTGACTCTTCTCTCTATTTTCTCATGACTCTTCTTCGTATTCTCATATTTATCAACGATTCTATTTTCAAAGCCTGAAATGTATTCCAGGGCCTCTGAAAAGAAGCTTGATGTATGGACAAGAATCCCGCAGAAATAGAACATGTCGTCACTTCTTTTTGTAATTGTCCCCTTAGGCCTATCTCCAGCACCTGTAGGGTATTGTTCACATCTGGAAATATTCATAGCTCTTTTTTTATCATGCATGGGAGGTGATTCATCAAATCCAATAATAGTTTCTTCCAAACATTATGGTCTTTGAGATGAGTGAATTTGTTCTTGCCTATTTTTAGAAATAGAAAATTTTATTTTCATTTCCTCATCACCTGCCAAAGGATAATAAAATAGTAAGTGCAAGGCATCTTTCATTTTAGGATTTTCTCTTTCAATGGATTTATCCACTTCTTTATTTACTGATTTTAGCTCTTCGTCGAACTTTTGAATCTTCATATCACTTGACTCATGTTGGGAATTGAGTTCACTTATGAGATTCTTTCCACAACTCATCTCATCTTCCAGTTCCCGTGTGAGCTTTTCTACCATTTCACCTTGCTCTATTAATTTCAATTTTTCATGAGAAATAGATTTAGAGACATATTTATTCTCTTGCAGTAGCCTTTAATTATTCTGAATTTTTTTAGAAAAATGTGTTTCTAGATTTTCATTTCTAGCTTTCAAATTCCGAACATCATCTGATTGTTGATTCACTTCATTATCATCAGCCTTTTGTTTTCCTTTGATTTTGTCCATATTTTTTAGTTCTTTACCTTGAGAATCATTCTTATCCCTTAGGTCAGTAGCCACATCAATAAGCCTTTGATTAAAGCCTATTATCTTGTTGACATCAATTTTTAATACTTGGATATGGATATATTTAGATTTAATTTCTTCATCCAATTTCTTTTCTATATTGACAACATCTACTAATGGACTCCTTAAAACTTCTTCATCGTCAATTATTTCAATATCACTTTTATGTTCATGTACTTCACCCATTCCAACATTATGATTGAGTGAATCAATATTTTCCCTATCAGATTCATCTAGACCTTCCTGTTGTAATTTGTTTGATTCTTTTAGTTTAATCACACTTTTTCCATAAACACTTCCACACTGAGGGACATCACCTGACTTCTGATTCTTCTTTGAAGTTTTTCCCTTCGCCCGGGCACACCGATATAAGATCAGACTAATTTAACCACACAAATATATTAAAACAAGTCGAAGACAAATAATATTATAAAGGAAACATTCCCTCTGATATCAATTGTTTGGGCCAATATGGGATTATATGCACTGAGAGGGGGGGTGAATCATGGTATGGATATTTTGTTCTAAATTCTTACTGCCCCTCTGAATCTTGACCTATTTATTACAAGGGACACTTTGTTTCCACTTGTGTGTTTATTATAATCACTTCCTTTTCTTCTTTATCTGATGATGATGCTTTGAATGCAATGCAGGGAAGCAAGCAGGCAGACATAGATATTTTTACTTGGTTCACCCTCACTGGGTTACATCTAAGGAGAATACAATGACGATGTGCTGTTTTACCAAATCCCCTGAGGCTCACTGCCAAAAATGTTCGGGCTAGATCATTTCTAGGACCAGGCTCACTGCCTTTACCATGTTTCGGGTCAGCTCACTGCTTTCTCAAGCGTCACTCCCTATTTTTCTTTCACTGACTCACTACTGGTAGAAAGGATTACCTTCTTCTTCTTCCTTTGCTCATTGAACTTGGAATGGGTCCACTCATAGTTTAAATACATGTAGGTCTCTTCATTTTTATGAATACATGCATCCTCAACTGTTGATAGATGCTCTGTTGAAGTCCAACATTCATCCACAGATGAATATAACTTTTCCTTTGAATACAAGGAAATTAACTTTGGAAATACCTTCGCAAAGCACCCTACTTTACGAGGCTCCCAATTTCATGAAGTTCAAACAAGCCTTCCCAATGCTCCTGTCTTTTCGCGAAGAACTCTCACAAATAACTCTCATGATGTTTAAGCCTTCGCAATTCTTAGGCTGTCGCGGAGCTCCTGCATCTTCGTGAAGCACACTTCTTCGAGCATGCGGCCTCGCGAAGCACACTTCCTTTCATGGAGCTAGATTTGCCGCCACGAAGCACCTCTCTTTCCTGAAGAAAAATACCTTCGCAAACCACATTCGCGAACCGAGAGAAAAATAATTTCATTGAAAACATTCTACTTCTCTTGAGGGTGTCGACCTCTATTTATAAGCGATTCCACCAACCCTCGATCCTTCCACACGAAGTCAACGCCACGTCATCACAAATCGCGATGCTCCGAAGTTTCTGCCGAAATTCTCTCAATCTCGCGAAGCACCATGGAAATTTTCTGATCGCGGAGAATTACGTAATCGTGGAGTATCACCATCAATTCCTTCACGCCTTACCGCAAAGCTCCCTCACAAAGCCCTTCACCACGGCGATGTGCTTCAAACTCTTCGGTTCGTGAAGCTTGACGTAATTGAAAATAACACCGTAAAAATTCTTCTTGTCTTGATGAAATTCAATTCATGAATCCTTTCTTCATGAAACTCATGCCTCTACCATATTTTGACGAGATCTGCAAGGATATCCACTTTTCGCGATGCTCACCGACCTCCAAATTTTGGACCCCAAAAATTTGGCAAACACTGGAAAAGGGAGCCACCTTGTACTGCTCTTTTTTACCACCTCCAGATCGTTCGTTCCTTTTTCATTGTTCTTTGTCAACAGGGATTGTCAACAACTTCTCTGGAACTTGACAATTCTCCATGGAAGCCTGCTTTGTCAATAAACACAATCAACCCAAAAATGCTACAATGTTACCTTGAGGGATTTTTTCCCAACACCTATAGAGATGATTTAAAGAGTTTTATAAAAAAATTAATAAAATTTTAAATTTTAAAATATTTAAATTACAAATTATATAACATAATAAATATTATGAGGAATGAATCTAAAGAGACCAAGAATGTGAAAATATTTTATATGTATTTAAAATTATCTAAAAGAGAATTTTATTTTATTTTGAAATTATTTCTAAGATTTAGTAGTTTATTTATTTTATTAGTGTACTGAAATACGTATTTCCATAGTCCTTAGTATGAGGCAATGATTTAGTAAAAAAATGGTTGTAAAATTTTGGTTTCTCACTCTAGAATTTTGGCAGTATGTAGTGGTCGATGGTGGGTGGTATCGAACTTAATAATGTGGCAAGATAGTGGTGGGGAAGTAAGGGTATTCTAATATTTTATCACATGGGTTGGGGATTAGCCACATTGCCTATCCATTTCATAGTATATGTGTCTCATTCCACATGTTCTTTGTTAAGCATAGTTTTCTTATCCATGTGATCGAATGTCCAAAGGGGATATGTATGATTACATAATTTGGTTGAGTCGCAATTATATTGTCTTTTTAAACCATATATAGAATGGATCAAACAAATATGGTAGAGTTGGTACATGAGATGAATATATGAGCTAAGTAGGTGTAGATAGTGTGTGGGGGATTCATGTGGGACCCTCAGTTTGGTTGTACATTGTAGTTTCTTGTGGGGTACTATGTGTGGTTCTTTTTTAATACCTAAAATTTCATTTGACTTGTTTCAAAATATCGAATGCAATGAAATATCATTTGGATCATTTTGGAGATGTTTGGTAAACTATTTTAGAAAATTTTCATTAATGATGAATTTTATGCTCATTGTTGATTTTACTTAACACCAAACTTCTAAAAATAATTTTATTGATGTTGTATAATTATTTTATAGTGTCATTTTCACCTAAATTACTAACATAAATATTTTTTGAATGTGTGATGATTTTTTAATGATATTTAAGTGATTTTTTTACATTAATAATAATTTTAATATTTAATATATTTTAATATCTAATCTAAAAGAATAACACCAAGATATTTATTAAAGGAGTAAATTTTCATATTATAATAATGAGGATTAATCAAATATAATGTGATCTAATTATAATATTTATTATATAAACAATGTAGAATATATAAAATATGTGTTATATATCAATTGAATTATAAAAAAACTTATGATAATAAACAAATGATAATATTTATTTAAATCTTATTAATTACTATCTCTTTGATTAATTTACTATGTTATAATATTCATATGAGGATATGGAATATGAATTTATGATATAAATTAATTACATAATAGGTGGAAAATATTTATGAACCATGGATAACTTAAATTGAGAAATTAGGGTAAATTCAGTGGATATAACTTAATGATATATATATATATATATATTATTTACATGAATGGTGAGATGGTTTTTAATGACAATGATGTGAGCCATATATAAAAAATAATATTGAATTCGTTTGATTTAAAGGAATATTATAATGGTGATGAAGTATCTTCAAGTAATTTTATTAATTATTATAGATTATGTATGATTCTTAGAGAGGTGATGTGTTTATGAATCTTATTTATTAAGTTGTTAAATTCTATTGACAGTGTTATATATTAAATAAGATAATAATGATTAAATTTTTTTATGAATCTGTGGATCATTTGAGATGATGTGGATACAGTTTTTTATGTAGATATTGATATTAATATTATAGTGACTTGGTGAACTGAATTATATAATATATGAGGTTGAATTTTTGTTTCATTCTAAAATCATAATGATATTGGATATCATGGATAATGATATGAAGACATTATGGAATCTTATATGGAAATATTCATGTGACAGATAGAGGTACTATTTTTTGTGTGAAACTCATATGATATTAGCTATAGATGTACTTATCTAATATAACATGAAGCTGTATCTTAGGATATTCATTAGACAAGAAAATTATAATAGAAAGTTAGATTAAATTTTTATTTTAATTTATGTCATTTATTTTACAGAACTACCATCCACACATGTGGTTTATGAGTTCAAAATTTAATTTAAGGAGGTGTGTGCTTATATTTTATGTCAAAAGAGAATTATGATTATTAATTTTTAAAAATAAACCATGTAATACATTTTGAAATAGTGGGGACTATATTTTGGTTACCATTAATCCTTTCTAAGATCTAGAATATTGGATTTTTAGCATATCATGGAAACAATTATGGTTTCCTAGTGGACTGTAACAGGACATCATATGTAGTGGTCCCCTTCTTGGTTTGATATTAAAAAATCATAGTTATATTCTAATATATTAATACCTTGTTAGTTGGTGAGTGTGATTATGATGATATTTTTGATCCCCAATATGAAATAAAAATAATTTAACTATTGGAAATATTTTTTGTGATTGTTATTTTGTTTATACATTATATATTAAGGTTATAGTTGAACAATTATGGTTATGAGGCCAACTTTCTACATGGAACAATAATACTGAGCATTATTGCTCATACTTTCATATTTACTAATGCATATTACACTATTTTATTCATATCGACAAGTATTTTCAATTAGTGGATGCTCTTGAATTCTAAAAATTAATCAGATATATGGTAGATGATGTCTTAGAGTATTTATTTGTATGATCATAATAGATCCAATCATTTTCCAAATAATATTTTTCTTATATCTATAGAAGAGGTGTAACTTGTATATATATATTCATTATATTATACATTTTGCTTCTATTATGTTTATCATATATGTATGTTTTATATTGTAAATTGATTATTGATTTATAACATGGTCGTTGATGAACAATTTTTATTTTATAAGTTATATTTAGAGGTAATGAACCCCATCATTTTCAATATATACCTCAATGTTGATCATTTAACTATATCATATTAAAGGTGGCCTTTGGGAGTTAACTTACTCATATTTGGGTTTATGAAAAATTACTATTACATCATTAGGTTGGATTATAGAGTTAATTAAATGGTAGGTTTAATTTTGATTCATTAGAATAAGGTCTACTATGGAACTTTAGTTCATTGAGCTAAATTGGAGTTCACTTACTAGTATATAGGGACATGAAAAATTATTATTCATGGGAAACACATTTATTAATGAATCATCACTTTGAAAACTTATTATAAGAATCATAGGTATAAATAATTTATAAATGAATCATATAGACTCAAGACATTACTCATTTATTATATGTTTTATTATTTTGATAGAATTATTTAATAGTCTATGATGACCAGACTGATTAAAGATCAATTAACATCCATTCATATCCAATGATCTATATATTTGGATATTTTCATGAATAAAATGGAAATTTATGCCTATAACTGGTATAAAACATTTTATATTATAGGTTTTGATAGTGGGTCGAAGATGAGGTATCATATGACAAATTTTGATATAGATTTATTAAGATTTGAGAGATAGATATTTTTAGAATAACTGAAATAACTATAATAGAATTCCATTTTCATGGTGGTCCTAATACCTCATATATAGATGGAGAGTTTTTTAATATCTTTCAAATTTCATTCTTCATTACACAATGGGTTGATTGGGATTTTTTATTTTTTTACTTATGTGATATTTTGGAAATTTTAAGGACATCTCTATGATGTTAGGAGTTGGTACAATTGATTGTTCCCGAATTAATAAGTTAAATGTGGTTAATTGTGGTATAATAATATTATTTGGATATCCTGGTTGATATACCATATCTTTTATTATTCTAAATTCAATATTCTTATTGAATATGGAACTATGAACACTTGTGGGACATTGTATGAGTATGATTTAATGGTGTGTGATGAAATTTACCTAAATGAATTTTGGATGGATTTTTTATTTATAAAAAACTATACCTTTTAATAAATTCTATTCATAATAATATTATATTTTTATTAAAATATATGTTAAATATTCTGAATTATACGTAAAATGATGTATTTATTTTTAGTTTCTAAATAGGCGGAGAACATATGAGGTGTTTTGTGATGCTTCTCATTTGTAACTAGTCTATCTATTGAAATTCGATTATATAGATATTGAGAATTTTTCAAGTTGATTGTTTTAATGTTATTAATAAAATGAGTGACTTTTTTAAATTATGACATATCTATATAGATATTAATTTAAACAAAGAGAACTAAATGATCACAGTATATCATAATTTTGTTTTTGATAACACAATAGGAAATCGAAAACATATTATATAATTAAATTATTTATTGAAATAAAAGTGGGAATTATATTGATGTATTTGAGATATAAAATTCTAGATTAATGAATTAAAATTGACTCATACATAGGATATCAAGGCATGATTTCTTAGATTAGTTCGATATGAAGTTGGATCAGTGTTTTAGGGATGTAATGACTGATGAATATATGAGTTTTAGATATGTGATTATAGTTTTTATATGGTTTTTCATTGTTATTCTTGGGTTTTTACCAGTCTAATTATGGTCATCGACATGTATTCAAAATTTTCAGCATCGTATGTGATGGTATGGTTCCATAAGAAATTGTTAAACATTCTGTGAAATGGGTAACATACCAAAACTTTTATGTACAATAAAACATCATTTCTAACCATATTTAATTTTTTTGAATATTTTTTATTCAAATAACTATTAGGAGAATTATTTATGGTATTGGAGGGTTTTAGTGTCTTTTAAGGGGGTGTATTGTTTGTGAAAATCATGTGGTTCTCCCCTCAAAACCATGTGTCTTATTGGAGAGGGATTGCAGATATCACAAAGTTGGTGAAAGATTTGATACAGTCCTAAGAATTTTTTTTTGGAAAATATGTAACATAAGATAGAGGAAAACCATGCTTGGTTAATGTCTTACAAAACCATGTGGACAATATTTGTGGGTTCCATGAATAAGTAGTTATCCTTAGACAGTTGGCACACAATTTATTAAACCATGTTACCAAGAAATTCCTGACAACTTAATTTATAAAAAATATTGGATTTCAACACAAAACCTCTCTGAAAACCTTATTTCATCCCCATTTTATTAGGTTTCCCTAACATAGGGACTTTAGTGTCCATTATGGGCGATTCTTCTCCCTCTAAACTCTAATTATGGGGGATCTAGATGATTTGGTTCCTGAGAATTCAAGTAAGAGGTAGTTATTCTTCCATTATTCACATTAGATCAAGATTTTATCTCTTATTATTGGAAGGAATAATAAATTTGTGATTTCATAGAAATATATATGAATTATTTTGTGATCTAATAATGTTTTATATTTTTTATCGATGTATAGGCTGTCGGATCTAGAAAATTATCATCCTCCCATAATAAATTCTAAATATGTTTATAGAGATGGTTCTTATTGGGTTAGCCAATTCAAATTCAAGCCCTTATAAGGTTCTTCTTATATAAACATGATTATATAATTCCTTGTGAGATGAATTAGGAATGGTTTTAGAGAATTATTTAAATTGGATTGATCCAGGGGGGAATCTTGACCTTAGGTGTCAATACTCTTGATGTGGGGAGACCTTACCATTTGAGGAACTTTTTGGTTAATGGTTTGTGGGTGGATTAGAAGATCAAGGGTTCAATGCATGGTACCCATTAGTTATAATTTTTCCTCGGTATACTAGGAGAAATAAATCCAAGATTCATATTTTTGTGTGCTTGGTGATGTGGGAATAGTTCGTGGGAAATTACCTAGTTTCAAGATGGTCTTGAAATGGAGATGAAATGATCTAAATTCATGAGAGATTTATATTTCATATGTCTATGTGAGAAGAATAATTGAGGGACTCCAATCATTCATATTATAAAATGCATCTAGTATCAAATAATATGTATCGTTATATCAGGAGAAATTGCTGGTGACCAGGTATGAAGAGGGAAAATACGATCTTTTCCCCCAAGGTATTGTATATCATAGGTTTAAGACCAAGCATCAAAAAATTATTTGTTTTTTAAAAAAACATTCCATGACCATGTGGAAGTGGGATTATGTAACGATGGATTTTTTATAGCATTTCATAGAACCCTAGGAGGTTGTGATATTTTGGGGATTATGGCTAATTAGATAATGAATTTTCCCAGAGTAGTATTCTTCAAGATGTCTCTTGACTCGCTCCTCTCGCTTCAAAAAGGTTCATCTAAAACCCTAGGATTCTAAAAATCGAAGAGGTTCAGCGCGACTTCTTCGATCTTTGCTCCTCATGGGATTAGCGGATCTGATCTGGGAACTCCATTGGAAGGAAATGGGGAATCCAAAAAGTGAGGATCCAAATCATATCTCAAATCTGAGGGTAAAAGGGATATCCTTCCTCAAAGCCTTAATGGGTTCTGAGAAAACCAATCATCCTCCATCGAAGTCAAAAAGGATAAAGAGAACGGATAATGGCGGGTTCTGTGTGGAAGTTGGTCCATCAGTGATTCAACAATGCACTCAGCTTTGTAAGTATTCGATCATGGGATGCGTTTTGTACCTAAAAGGTGATTCCCCCTAGTCTTACACTGATTTAAACTAGAAAATCTCTACTTGCTGGGGTTTTACGAACTGGAAACTGGTTTCTCTTGGGAAAGGATATTTCCACATGCTCTTCACTTAACAAACAGATCTAGATCGCGCCTGGTCTATTGGTAATTTAAATTTGAAACCAGGCCTGCTTAGACTTGCTGAGAGGGATTTTGCATTCAATCCAAATTTACATAGGAACAACACTGCACAGGTGTGGGTTAGAATGTCATATAGTTTTTCTGGCATCCCCAGATTCTTAATGACATTGCTAGTTGCATTGGCACACCCCTTAAAGTGGATCAAAGAACCTTGAATGGGGACCTAGGATTATATGCTAGGGTGCTAATTGAAGTGAATATGGAAACTAAACCACTGAAATCCATTAATTTTATTGATAATTATTACAAATCAATTGTGAATTTAGAATATGAAAGACTTCCATATTATTGTGAACTTTTCAAACTGGTTGGTCACTCAATTCACAATTGTTGGAAGGTGAACAAACAGCCTGCACAAACAGGCTATAATGGATGGAGTAAAGCTAAAAGTAATAGGAAGGGGAAAGAAAAGGTAGTAGAAAAACCTAAAACTTAAAAAAAAAGATGAAGTATGGGTTGTCAAATCTAACTCCTTTGGGTTATTGGACTCTGAAAAGGAAAAAAAATGGGCAGAAATTGCCGAATAGAAATATTGGGAAATGATTGAACAAGATTTGAAAAAACATATTGAAGATGATGTCCTTGATATAATCTCACATCCTTGTGTTGACCTTGAGCCAACAGTCCCTATTTTAGCAGTTTCTATCCCTTTGGTTTCAATTTTTTAGGATGCTAACGTTGCTACAGTTGATATAGGTGATGCATTACAGGAGCAATGCATCATTGCCAATAAGGATATGAGTGAAAAAACTGACAAAATCAGTTCCTCTCTTGAATTCCCCATCCTTAATTCACAAAATAATTTCTCTATTTCAAAACCACAAGCTGGAATTGGGGACCAAATGAAACAGGTGGAACCATCTTATAGGGATGCACTCCTTTCCTATCCGAGCAGACAAGACAAGATTCAAGGCTCCCCTATGTCCTCCCATGAACTGTCTGGAAGTAAAGCCCTGACCCTGCCTCCTCACAGACCTGCTGCATTGGCCCCCCACGTGGATTCCCTGCAGGCTGCGTACATTCAGAACAGTGACACCTCTTCTCAAGACTCCAAATAGTCTGCCTCTGAAGATTGTCACCAAGGTGAGCCTCACCCAATTATCCCGAGTTGTGCAGGTACTACTAACCAGGTGATTCATCATCTGTCATCACAGGCCAAACATGGTACTGTTCCAATGGTGTCTACCCCTAGAATGGAGACTAGGTCAAGGATATCGAGCTCAAAGAAAAAATGGGACAACACCACCGTAAAGATATATAAATGAAAATATTGTACTAGAATTTTCAAGGTATTGCTAACCAAGACACCTTTAACGTTTTAAAAAGATTTATATTTTATCAATCCCATAAACTCTTTGCAGTTACCGAACCCAAAGTTAACATTGCTGACAGATTCCCTCAGACACTTCTTGGATACACATTCCCAGGGGTGTGCACTAATGGGACATCTACTGAATTGTTATGGATTTTTGCTCATCCTGCCTTGCAGAATGTTAGACTTTATAACTTCTCAAAAAAATCCATCACATGTGATTACACTTTTGACAATGTTACAGTCTTAAAAAAAATTTAATGCTTGTAATAGATATCAAGATAGGAGAGAACTTTGGAATGACCTCACACAATTAGGTAGCTTTATCCAGCATCCTTGGTTCATTGTTGGAGACTTTAATTATATCCTAGACCATATTGCGAAAATAGGTCATGAACATAACTCTATTTCTTCAAGGTAATTTAAATTCTGCATTGAAATGAACAACTTGACAGAGATAAATCTAATGGGTGAAAAATTCACCTGGATTAGACAACATTATAATATAATTGTGGCCAGTAAGTTTGATAGAGCGTTCACTAATATCCATGCCCTGGATAAATGGGACAACATTGCTAGTATTACTTTAAAGATGATTTCCTCAGATCATCATCCCATTTTGGTTTATTTTTACCATAAACCATCTAGACACATACTTCCCTTTATATTTAATAATGCTTAGTCTTCTGATCCTGACTGCATGAACATCATTAAAAACTCTTGGGATAATATGCATGGTCAAAAGGATCTGTTTTCCTACCTGGTGAAACTGAAAATTCTTAGGCAGATTTTCAAATGCTGGTGTAAATCCAAATCTAATGAACTTGAAAATAATATCACCCTTTTGGAAAATGATCTTACTAAATTTCAAAATGATAATTCCTCTTCTAATTTTTCTCATGACTCTGAACAAGAAATTTACATTTCCTCTAAGCTTTTCAATTTTCTCAACTTTAAGGATGACCTTAGAAAGAAAATTTTTAATGCCCATTGGCTTAATGAAGGGGATAAGAATACTATGTTCTATAACGTTCTTCATAGTGTTAGAAAGGATTATAGTCCATTGGCTTATCTTCGAGTAGGGGACCAAAATTCTTTATTCGGAAGAAAGTATCACTAATCACATTGTCTCTTACTTTCACAATATCTTCAATGGCACTAGTATTGATAATGATATTTTTCCTGAGATCATTCCAAAGCTTGTCACGCATGAGGATAACACTTTTCTTAATATCATACCCTTATATCAAGAAATTACAGATACTGTCTACATCCTTAACCCCGACGGTTCCCCAAGTCCGGATGGTTTTAATAATGGATTCTATCAAAAACACGGGGATGTTCTCCAAGACGACATTTGTAGTCTGGTTAAATATTTTTTTGCTAGAGGAATCATCCCTCATGGGATCAATTCTCAATTCTTAGTCCATATCCCTAAAACTAGAATTGTTGATGAAATACAACTCTTCAGACCCCTTACTCTTATAAATTCCCTCTTTAAGATTATTACCAAATTAATTTCCAATCACATGGACTCTATTAGTAATAGAATTATCACTTGGAACCTTCATGGCTTCATAAAAGGTAGATCTATTCAGGAATGTATCCGTCTTGCCTCTAAAACCACAAATCTATTAAATAGGAAAAATAAAGGAGGGAATGTGGCCATAAAACTTTACATTGCAAATGCCTTTGATATGATTGATTGGAATTTTATGTATAATGTCATATCTCAGTTTGGATTTAATGACACTTTTATAAATAAAATGAAAACTTTATTCAACTCAGCTCATATTTCTATCCTCATTAATGGTTTACCTAGAGGTTACTTTAGTTGCTCCAAGGGAGTGAGACACGGTGACCCCCTCTCTGCGATTCTCTTCATAATTGCTAAAGATTATCTTAATAGGTTGATTACTCAGGCTATAGAAAAAGGTACAATCAAACCCATCCCTTCTTCTAGAAATTTAAATTCCCCCTCACATATCCTTTATGCAGATGAAATAATTATCTTTACCCAAGGGGAGAAAAGAAACATTTTGAAACTAAAATCTATTTTCCTCCATTTTCATGAAGTGTCTAGTCAACACATTAACTAGAGTAAATATTACATCTACTTTGGTAAAAACTTTCCTCTCGGGAGGAAAACTAACACCACCAATATTTTAGGGGTTATGGAGGGAACCTTACCTTTTTCTTACCTTAGTGTCCCCAGTTTCTAGGGTAGACCAAAGGCTAATTACTTATCCTCCATCACGGACCAAACAATTAGTTTACTTTCTTTCTAGAAAGGTAAAAACCTTTCGATGGTTGTGATAAGTTTCCTTGTTAAATCCACAATTGTCTCTAAACTCGTTTACTCTATGATGATTTATAAATGGCCTACGAGTATTATCAAGTGTATCAATGTGGCTATTAAGAAATTTTTTTGGACGAGAAGTAATTTGGAGAGAAAATTTTTTACAGTCCCTTGGGCTAATTGTTTCAAACCTATTGATAAAGGTAGTATTGGCATTAAAATTCTTTCTTATTTTAATGAATCTCTTCAAGCCAAACTCACATAGAACCTCATCCATAGCAACTCTCCCTCTATGGAGTTTCTCAATGCCCGCTTTCTCCATAAGATTAAAAATAATCATGTGCACTTTCTTACATCCTCTATATGGCCTTACATTAAAAACACTTTCACGTCCATAATGACAAAATCTAGATGGATGGTCAATAGGAACGCAAATCTTAATTTGTGGTTTTATAATTGGACTGGTTCTCCCTTGATCTCTTTGATTGAAAATAACTAGCCTCCTCCCCACACAAATGATACTATTAACAATGTCTTGCAAATGTAGAATACCTATCTTCCTAAGAATGTCAGCCAGATTGTTGACAATTATCCCTTCACTAACATGAATGATCATATTATTTGGGAGCCTGTGCATAATGAAATCCTAAAATCTAAAAGTTTTTATAATCACTTGTTCAAGAATGTAGATAACAATTTTACTTGGATAAAAAGATTCAACAAATCCTGGTTAAAACCCTTAAGATTCACTGTGGTTTGTCATATTCCTCATGATAGAATCCCCACGGATACCTGCCTTCTATTGTTTGGGATTAATGTTTTCTCCAAATGCCGCATGTGTAATCAACATAGAGAGGATTTAAACCACCTATTTCTTTCTTGTGACATGGTAACCGCACTTTGGAATTATATCTTTGACATCATTGAGTGCATATGGTCACTTTGTAGTTCCATTAGCCTACAGATACAATGATGTTTGGAAGTTTCAGATTCTCAGCAAATCAAAAATCACTACCATAGTGGTTGCGGAAAGTCTTCATGTGATCTTGTATGGTAGAGACACTTGTATTTTTCGTAATATATCATTCAAGATTGATGCAGGGAAAAATAGAATCCTCATGCCCATTCGTGAGGCGGATTCAATTCAAAAAAGACCATTGCAACAACTCTATTCGTGACTTTGGGATTCTCAGATGCATTGGGGTGGATGGAAATACCCTCATCCAAATAATACCCTTGAAGTGTTTTGGCGACCCCCTCCTCTAGGCTGGATTAAAATCAATGTGGATGGAGCCTCCAATGGCAACCCTTGCTCAGCAGGTTGTGGGGCCATCTTCAAAAATCACCTCAACCAAACGCTTGGATGCTTCTATGGCTCTTGTGGTACTGCTTCATCCCTAGAAACTGAGATGATGAGTGTGATTCATGCGACTTCATTTTCCAGGATTCATAATTGGAGAAATATTTGGATAGAGAGTGATTCTACTACTATTATTCAGGCCATTTGGATCGGTTCCATTCACTTGGATTGGACGCTCACTTTGTGTTGGATTGATTTCCTGGAATTTCTTTCAGAGATCAACATCATCTCCACTCATACATATCGTGAAGCAAACAAGATCACTGATTGTCTTCCCAACATAGGTGTTACTCACGAGATGCATTGGAGTGATGTTCTCCCTCTTGAGTTAATCCTTCTCTATGTCAGGCATGTTAGCAAAATTCCTTATTTCAGACTTCTGTAACCCTTTTTCTTTTCAATAAAAATTTAGTGTTTGGTCTTTGACCAGAACTCGAATTCTCTCAAAAAAAAATATAATGAATTTTCCCATTCATTTTTTATCTAAGAGATGCATTATATGTATAAGTTGAGAAAAAACTATGTCTAAGAGATTATAAAGCTACATGGGGTGCCTTCGAGCTTTGTGTTAGATATAGATGTGTATTTTACGTTGATGTTTTGATAAGACTTATAGATGGTGATGGGAATACAATTGATGATGAGTATTGTGTATCAATAATAGATCAATGGTCAGTCAGAGATGATGGTCATGATTTTATAGTATATGCTTTTGGAATACATCCTGGAATTTATATTGGCATGGTATGACTATATCTCCATTATATTGATTGTTATTTATAATAGTTAAAGAATACTGATTCTTATAGAACCATTTTAATAGATTTATTTTCATCCATTTTGTTCACTTCTCTGTCAGAATTATGCATGTTCTGTGGGTTTTTGCAGGACGATAATGATGTTGGAGACCCCAGATCAGGTTTATTTGATATATAAGTGATTGGTGGAAACTCAACACATGCATTCCTCATATCCTAGATAGAGGTGATTAATGTTGGAATTTTTTTTGGGTGATTGGATTTTCTTGTTGGTGTTGCCTCTGTTATGACATCAAAATTCGTGGACACTTGGAATGTTATCATCATGGGTTATATGATAGTTTGAGATTACTAATATTATCAGAATAATGGAATACCCATTAGACCTCCCTCTATAGTATCGAGGTTTGAAGATTTTCTTCCTTGTGTCATGGATTAGGGGGTATGACACCAATACTACACATTTTATTGATAGTGAGGATGTTGTGTTGGAACTAAATGGATCATTTATGGAGTTACCGGTATATATTATAGACATGAACACGAAAGTTTTTTTTGGGGGAATGTGGTACTAATTATTCATGTTCTATGACAATATGGAAGAATCTAATAGGATACATGAGAGTATGAATATAATGTATTAGATCAATGGATATATTTTTTTCATCAGTAACTCTAAAGACACATTCCATGAATGAAAAGTCCTTTCAGGGAGATATTTTAACAGCCTAGATTTTTTGGATACATTACTCATTACATTCTCCCTTCATTGGGTGTTTTTATGTTATTATTTTTTGTGGTGTAGTCTCAAGAAACCCCGAGATGTTTTTAGATGGTTCTAGGATCTTTTAAGGAGGTTAATAATTTGAGAATGGGTGGGGAAAACTATTAAGTTCTCCCTAGAAAACATTGATGTTATCCCTAGGAAACCATGCATCTTATTGGAGTAGGAAAATATATATGGAATATATAGAATAATATTAGATATAACAATGATACATTCTTTAAGAAAACATGTGACCCAAGAATGAGGAAAAAATTATGGTTTTTGCATGGTTTACCAAACTGTGTGGGTGACCTAAAGAGGCAATAAGCTGCAAACATTTTGAGTGCAGTTTAGAAAATTTTGGAAAGAAACCATGATTGGAAATTTAATTAATCCAAATTTTTGAATTCTAATAAAAATCCACCCTGTAACCATCAGTACTCATCATACGCCTATGGATCATGAAAATAGATACTATAGTGTCCATTATTGGTGATTCATATCCCTTAAAAATATAATTTCATTGGATCTAGAGGATTTAGATGTTGATAATTAACGGTTAGAGTTCATTTTTACTCTGTTCTCCAAGTTTATTCTAATTATTGTATCCACTTCTTGGATAGAATCATAGATTTGGGATATCATGGATTGATCTATGAATTATTTTATGATATAATAAGATTTAATCATTTTATTGATGGATAAGTGTTTATATCTATATAATTTTAATATAATCTTAATCAATTCTTGATACATTAGTGGTATTGGTTCTCACATGTAATCCAAAATGAATCCAGGACATTATCATATTATTCATCTATAATTTTAATTCTAGAATTCCTTACGAGATGAATTGGTATTGGTTATAAATAATTTCATTTTTGGGATTACTCAGGGTGGTGATTCTTGAACTTGGATGTTAGTACACATTAGATATGAATTTATTCCCATTTTTGGCCTTTAAATATTGGTTTTTAACTATGATGTGTTTGTGGAAGCTTGTGTAGACGTGATACCCTTTATTACTATGATTCATATATGGATTATTTTGTAGCCCTTAATACCATTTCTTTATATGACATGATTATTACTTACTTATTTATATCTTGTTACTATAATAATGTTTGGTTTCTCTATGAATGGTTTCAAGGTACCAAGTAGGTTTTACTCATCTAGTTGGACCCTTAGAGGAGGTGAACCAATATTATGAATGGAAGGTTGAGATATCAGATTCAAAGATAACATGTGGAATTTGGATTTCCCCACTGATGGATAAAGGGTTAACATGTGTGGATATAGATTTTCCCAAAGATGGATATTGATTCAATGTCACGACCCGTCCTCGAGGCCCGTGCCGTGACTACCCCAAGACCGCCTTCCATAGGCCAGGGGATGGTGAATAGCACCAAGGCATAAATCCCGGTAAAAAAGGAAGGCATTTCCTTTGTAAAGTAAACAAACACCATAGAGCAAACAAGCAGTAGAAGTAAACACTAAGTAAACACAGAGTACAACTGTAAGTGCGGAAAGTAAGTGGGCCAGTATACAAACCCAAGCTGAAAGTAAAGTACAACTGGAAAGGGAAAACAATAACTAAAAAGTAAAGCCGCAACAATGAGCTATCCACTGGGAATCCCACCTGAAGGGTGAGTACAGATGGCCTCCTCTACTCCTTGGGTCTAGCTGACCGCTCCGAGTACGTTCCGCCCAGCGGTCCACCTCCAAGTACCGTCCTGCTCCGCAAGCCTCAACCACGATCAGCGCTGTCCGTTTTCTGCAACCAACACAATGTAGTGCGGGCATAGCCCGCGCAGGGGTGAGTATAAGCTACTCAGTAGAGACCCCGAGACCCCCGAAGGTCTCCCAAAATCCACAAAGTATAAACCACAAAGGAAAGATACAATCACGAAGTAACAACCGACACTGCTTAGGTATATTTCCATACATATACCTAAGTCATCAATTCCAAAATGCTCCAACCTCCGAGCCTTAGTACAACCCAGTACACACATGAAAGCAAACGTATTCCACACAGGAAGAAAAACGTAATCCACACAGGATAGCACAACACAATCCACATAGGAAAGCAAAACAGGGATTCAGCTCACTTTGGTATTCTTCTTCTAAAGAGGATAGAGATTACCACTGATCCATCTAAGTCGTCGGACCCACAAAGGATCCATAGGTACTAACCCCTACAATGACCCACACAGGATCGGACCCACATAGGATCTGTAGGTGCTGGCTCACACAGAACCGCTGAGCGCTGACCCACACAGGATCGGTAGCACTGATCCACACAGGATCATTGAGTGTTGTAGTCGTTGTTGTTGAATCCACTGAGGATCTCTGTACAGTCGTCGTCACAGTCACAGTAGTAGTCGTAGCCAGGACTAGGGTTCCCGCACACAACAAGCTCATTTGGGAGGGTCCGCTCCACGAGCCGAGAGGCTGATACATCAATTGACACATCGTCCAGAGTTGATGTATCCAGAAGTTCCGTATCGTCAACAGGAACTCAACGTCGCAGACGGCGCGTCAATCGGACGCCCGGTCTGAGAGTTATTGGCTTTTTTGTCCCAGGGGCCCAGTTGGTTTTTAAGGCAAAACCAACCCGACCATACTCCACATGTGTCCAAACCTCAGGCGGAGTAAGCCAAAAGATCGATCTCACTAAGAGGAAACCAACAAAGTCGAAGGCACGTCATTCAGACGTTCGGAGCTTAAGATATGAGCCTTTCCGCTCCGAGGGCCCGGTTGGTTTCGTGTACGAACCAACCCGGCCAAACTCAAAGTATTCTGATACCTTGAGTGTGATATACTAAAATGACCGTCTCGATCCAAGGATCTCATCACAACTGACGGTGCGTCGATCGGAGACTCGTAGCACAAGTTATGGGCGTCCGACCGGAAAAGGTTCGGTATTAAGGGGTTCGGGCCTGGTCCGACCCGGTCCGATACCCCCGGGGTCAACCCGAACCGGGTCCGTGTCCAGCCCATTAGGGCGCGGCCCAACCTGGGCACAGTACACCCAGCACGCTGGCGCTCATCCAACGGTCGTTCCGTTGGAAAAGGGGGGGGGGGGGCGCCTGCCCCCCTAGTGTAACCGAGACCCCCCATTTATGGGGGCCGTTTTGTAGGCCGGCCGGGGGAATTAATTCCCTCGGCTTCCCCTTGTCCGGCCGGCCCGCACCGGCCGAGCGGTTCTGCCAACAAGGACCGGCGACGGCTGGTCCTTCCTCCTTCTCCGACACCGGTGGCCCGGAACCGGCCGTCGGTCACCCTGCTTCGCCGCGTCCCGGAACTGGCCGCGGCTTGGTTCCTCCGGCGCGGTGGAACGGCACCGCGCCCTTCCGCCACGGCCCCGCTTCGACCGCAGTGTCTTCGGTTTTCTTCGACGTGGCACGACGGTGTCGTGTCCTTGTTCAACTTCACGGCGCGGCGCGACGGCGCCACGCATTACTTGTCGTACGATCCCGCACGGTGCGATGACACCACGCCATTCCATCCCAAACACAAAGAATCAAACAAGGATAAAGGAGAAGGGTTGTCCATGTTTGTGCAGTCCTGCCCCCTCTCATTAATCGTTATCATTTGGTCGTATATCCACGAAGAATGACAAACAAGAAATCACGAACGAAAATAATTAAATAATCCCCTACCTTGATAAAAGGGATGACGAACGTCGGCGTCGCGAAGCGAGGATTCGAAGATGTTGACGGAGATTTCGTCGCAGAAAACCGTCACGAAAGAGACGTTGCGGAAGAAAAACGTCTTAGAAGAAGATGTCGCGTCGCGGGTCAGTGTCGCGGAAGACGGTCTTCGAGGGCTCGGCGCTCCACGTCGGAGATCGTTCGTTCTTCGCATTCTTCGTCAAAGAGAATGAAGAACTCAAGACTTCCTTAGCTTTTTCTCCAAAGGATCTCAAACAACTAAACACCAACCCAATAAAATAAGTTCTTAACTTATTTTATTAACACATCAAGGCTTTTGAAATTCAAGAGTTTGAATTTCAAAAACTCACATTTAACTCACTACATTAATGTCATAAGATAATAAACATAAGTTAACAAAATTAATGGTGAGTTGAGGGGGTTAGAGGATATGAAGGGGTGGGGTTCGTGTGGGCCCCACCACCCTCAAAACCTCCCAAGAGAGGTTGGGTAGTTACCCAACTTCCATTCCAAGGATTATACACTTATAATAAAAATAAAAATTGTTGTTAAATTTATATTTTTAACTTCCACAATTTTTATCAACTTCTCTCGTGTAAACACAACTCCGGATTAAGAGTTCCTAAGAAAAAACCGGTTCTGCGGTTCCATCGGTGCCCTCAGAATGTGATTCCGAGCACCGGTTCAAAAGATATGAATTCCCACTCATTCGTTCACTGAACATACCCGAGCTAATCTTTGGATAGAAATTTCGGTCACACCGGGCCTCGGAATCAAGTTCCGTCTGAAACTGTGTTCTTGTAAAATCCCAAAGAAAAATAAGAAAAAAAAATTTCCCTTGAATTTTATGGGTCTTTACATTACTCCCACCTCTGGGCTTTACGTCCCCGTAATGATACAACAAAAACTAGGGAAACAAATGTTGGTACTGAGCACGCATCTGAGCCTCCCACTCCCAAGTGCTCTCCTGGAGGTTCCTGTGCTGCCATGTGATGCGCACTAGAGGAATCGAATGTCCATGTAGGACCTGCTCTTGTCGATCCTTGATCTCCACTTGGACCTCCTCAAAAGTCGCCCCATTATCAACGTCGAGCTCCCCATGGTCAATGATATGCGTCGGGTCGTACACGTATCTTCTCAGCTGAGATACGTGGAAGACGTCGTGCACCCGATTCAACTGAGGTGGTAGAGCCAGGCGATAAGCCCCCTCGCCAATCCTGTTGAGGACCTGGAATGGTCCGATGAAGCGTGGAGACAACTTGCCGCCTCGGCCAAATCTACGTAATCCACGTCGAGGTGAGACACGCAAGAAGACGTGGTCACCATCCTCGAACTCTAGTGGCATACGCCTCCTATCAGTATATGACTTCTGCCAGCTCTGAGATATCCTCATCCACTTCTGGATGACCTGGACCTTCTCTGTCGTGGCCCGGACCATCTCTGGTCCCACAAGTGCTGACTCCCCAGGGTCTGTCCAGCACAAAGGAGATCTCCAAGGTCTTTCATACAATGCCTCGTATGGTGCCATCCCGATGGTGGAGTGGTAACTGTTGTTGTACGCGAACTCCACCAAGGGTAGGTGGTCCTCCCAACTGCGACCAAAGTCGAGGAAACATGCGTGGGGCATGTCCTCGAGAGTCTGAATGGTCCTCTCTGTCTGACCATCCGTCTGAGGGTGAAAGGCTGTGCTCAGACGTAGCTGCGTCCCGAACGCCTCCTACAACCCCTTCCAAATCCGGGAAGTAAAGTGAGTATCTCGATTGGAGATGATAGATGATGGCACACCGTGAAGCCATACAGTTTCCTGAACGTAATGTCATCCCATGATCTCCACTGAGACCTGCTCTCTGATAGGTAAGAAGTGAGCCGACTTGGTGAGTCGGCTGATAATCACCCAGATAGAGTCGTGACCTCTTGAAGTGCGTGGAAGTCTAGTCACAATGTCCATAGATATCCCATCCCACTTCCACTCCGGGACCTCCAAGGGATGTACCAATCCTGCTGGTACCTGGTGCTCAGCCTTCACCTACTAGTAGGTGAGGCATTGAGAAACGAACTCTGCCACAGCCTTCTTCATGCCCGGCCACCAGTGCTGTTGTCTGAGGTACTGGTACATCTTCACCACTCCAGGATGTACCGCCAAAGGAGAAGTGTGAAACTCTCTCAGAACCTCCACTCAAAAAGCAACGGGTACCAAGGTACGTCCACTAAAAAGGATGGCGTGCTCTACTCCAAAGGAGAAACCATCAGGTGAATGTCCTGAGGATATCAGTTCACACCGCGTCTCACAGTCAGTGTCCCCACGCTGAGCCTCTCTGACCCACTGCAGTAGTGGAGGAGTGACTGTGAGAGACTGAAGGAAGGCTGCTCCATCTCTATCCACGAAGGATATCTGCAAAGAGGCTAGCTGCTTTGTCGCCTCCTCAAGTAGCTGAATGCCCGTCCTTCTACTGAGATCATCGGCTACCACGTTCCCCTTCCCAGGAGTATAGACTATCTCAATGTCATAGTCCTGGAGGAACTTGAGCCATAACCGCTGTCTCAGATTCAGATCCTTCTGAGAAAAGATGTATCTGAGACTCTGATGGTCGGAAAAGACTGTAAAGCGCTCGCCCATCAGATAGTGTCGCCATGTCTTCAGAGCGAAGACCACTGCTGCTAACTCCAGGTCATGTGTAGCGTAGTTCTGCTCTTGCGGCCTCAACTGACATGATCCATAGGAGATCACTGCCTTCTCCTACATAAGGACACATCCGAGCCTGGTCACTGATGCATCGCAGTAGACTACATACCCTACTCCCTCTTCAGACAACCTCAAGATAGGTGCGCTGGTCAATCTCTGTCTCAGCTCTTGGAAGCTCTGCTGACATCTGTCTGACCACACGAAGGGATTCCCATTCTTTGTCAAAGCTGAGAGTGGTGCCGCAACTCTGGAGAAGTCTGGCATAAATCTCCGGTAGTATCCAGCTAGTCCCAAGAAACTCCGCACCTCCGTCACGCTCCTGGGTGGATCCCAATCTAGCACTCCCTCGATCTTCGTAGGATCCACTCCAAATCCCGCCTCAGAGATGAAATATCCCAAGAAGTGAACCTCGGGTATCCAGAACTGTCACTTTGAGAGCTTACCATAAAGCTGGTGCTCTTGGAGTGTGTCTAGTACAACCCGTAAGTGGTAGGCTTGCTCCTCCTCAGTCGTAGAGTAAATCAAAATGTCATCGATGAAGACCATGACAAATCGATCGAGGTATGG
Organism: Viscum album; assembly: GCA_963277665.1. Lineage (NCBI taxonomy): Eukaryota > Viridiplantae > Streptophyta > Magnoliopsida > Santalales > Viscaceae > Viscum > Viscum album. Next base: position 192,711,696 of record OY728166.1, read on the forward strand.
CAGAAAGATCCTATTCATGAGGGTCATGAACACTACTGGAGCATTGGTTATTCCGAAAGGCATAACCAAGAACTCATAGTGTCCATACCGACATCTGAAGGCCGTCTTCTGCACGTCCTCGTCTCGAACTCTGAGCTGATGATAGCCTAACCTAAGGTCTATCTTCGAGAACCACCATGCTCCATTGAGCTGATCGAAGAGGTAATCAATCCTCAATAGCGGATACTTGTTCCTCACTGTCACCTGGTTCACGTGATGACAGTCGACACAAAGTCGCAAGCTCCCGTCCTCCTTCTTGACGAACAATATCGGGGAAGCCTAGGGTGAAACACTGGGTCTGATGAATCCCTTGCCCTGCAAGTCCTCTAACTGTACCCGTAGCTCTCGAAGCTTGGTGGGGGCCATCTGATATGATAGAGTCGATATTGGGGTTGTCCCGGGGTAAAGATCAATATAAAATTCTACCTCTCTGTGAGGAGGTAGCCCTGGAACTTCGTTGGGGAAAACGTCCGCATACTGATCCACCACTGCAGGAAAACCAGGACTATGCACGTCAACTGATCCTAGGATGAGGATAGCCAACTGATGAGTGATAGGTTGTCCTCTCCTCTGCAGAAGTCCATCCTATGCTGCGAAAGATCCCTTCTCGTCGGTGAAGGTGAACATGCTCTCGTCTATGTGTACAAATCGCACCTTGTGCCTAATACAGTCAATCAGTGCATGGAATGTAGAAAACCAATCCATGCCCAAGATGACATCTTAAGGCCTCGACACCACTACAAGAAGATCCCAGCCGAAGCTCTTGCCTCCTAGAGTAAGCTCACACTGCCGGTACCAGTGCGTAATCATCGAGTCTGCTCCCGTAGGAGTCTCTAGCCGTAAGGATCGAGCCAACGGCTCTGTTGGAATCTCCGATCTCCGAACAAGGGCTGCGGCTATGAAAGAGTGACTCGCTCTTGTGTCTATAAGAATGGCAGCAAGGTTGGAATAGACACAGATAGTACCTTGAATCATCTTGGGCACGCCGTGTTCATAGTCCTCCGCTACCTGGAGCTGTGCCTGTCTCTGCCCGCCAGCTCCCTGTGGTTGGGGTGGACCTCCTGGTGGTGGTGGTGGTAGAGCCTCAAAGCGTCGCCCACCACCTGCTGCATGGATTGCTCCTCTGCCTCATCCGCCTGCTCCCTGCAGACATCCACGGTCGACCCTCTTCCTCTGCCTCGGTGGTCCCTGAACCGTCTACTGCTCCTCGGCACAGCGTGTCGGGCAGTCACGAGCCATGTGGCCCTGCCCGCTGCATGAGTAGCACTACCTGCCTCTCAAAAGACTGGCTACGCACTGTGTTCCCCGCACTGCTGAGCCAATGTCCTGAGGTTGTCTTCCTGAGGTTCTAGTATGCCTGGACCCATGAGTCATCCGTCGACTACCTGCTTCAGAAGACTCTGCTACGTGCCGCCCTACGGTGGATCTCGGCGCTGGTGTAGACTCAGCAAGAAAGGTCTCGATCAAAAGGGCCCTCTCCAGTACTCCTGTCTGAGTCGGAATGCTGAGGGAGATCATCGATGCCCTGATATCGTGTCTCAATCCCTGATCAAAGGTCCGGGCCTGGAACAATGGGTCTCGTACCATGTCCGTAGAGTAGCGTGAGAGATCGGTAAATCTCGGCGAGTAATGGGCGATCGTCATGCTGCCCTGTCGCACCTGAAGAAGCTCCTGAATGCGCACCGCACGGAGGGTGGCTGGGACGAACTCAGAGCGGAAGAGGCTCTAAAAATCCGTCCAGAGAAGAGATGCCTCATTGTGCACCTGGAGCATCAAGCTTCACCATCGGCCCACTGCTGCGTGTAGTAGGCTCACTGTGAGGATCACCATGAGGTCTGCTGGTGTCCTCACTAACAGAAAAACGCGTACCACTGCCTCCAGCCAGTCCTCGGCTGCCTGGGGGTCCATCTCCCCGCGGAACCTTGGCGGTCGCTGGTGCTGGAACTCATGAAGTGCACTAAGGCGACATGCATCGTTAGCGGCTGGGGTTGGGAGCATCGATGGCTTGGCGGGTAGAGTTACCGCCGGTGCCACTGCTGACAAAGGGCCCGGCACCGAGGCCTCGTTGCTCGGTGGGCTGTCGTCACGCTCAACTCTCGGAACCCTAGCTGGCTGCCGTCGTGAGGCCATCCTGAAAAGGAAACAGGTGCGCCACAGTTAGAATAGTATACCTGGTGAGCTGACACAAAGTAATCTCAAAGAAAACTTGAAACACACACGCAATCAATGTTTTGGTGCATTAAGTCAGAAATCAGAAGTCAGGGTCCTGGTGTAAGGATACATCGGCCGCCACACCAACACTGGACTCCCTGGAATGATAACCACATCCAATACGCTAAACACTATTGCTTCACATAGAAAAAGTTTAGAGTCTGCGGTAGAACCGAACTGCTCTGATACCAATTTGTAATGACCCGTCCTCGGGGCCCGTTCCGTGACTACCCCAAGCCCGCCTTCCATAGGCCAGGGGCTAGTGACTAGCACCAAGGCGTAAATCCCGGTAAAAAGGGAAGGCATTGTCTTTTTAAAGTAAACAAACACCACAGAGCAAACAAGCAGTACAAGTAAACACTAAGTAAAAACAGAGTACAACTGTAAGTGCAGAAAGTAAGTGGGCCAGTATACAAACCCAAGTTGAAAGTAAAGTACAACTGGAAAGGGAAAACAACAACTGAAAAGTAAATCTGCAACGATGAGCTGCCCACTGGGAATCCCACCTGAAGGGTGAGTACAAATGGCCTCCTCTGCTCCTCGGGTCCAGCTGACCACTCCGAGTACGTTCTGCCTAGCGGTCCACCTCTAGGTATCGTCCTGCTCCGCAAGCCTCAACCACGATCAGCTATTTCCATCGTCTGCAACCAACACAACATAGTGCGAGCATAGCTCGTGCAGGGGTGAGTATAAGCTACTCAGTAGAGACCCCAAGACCCCCGAAGGTCTCCCAAAATCCACAAAGGATTAACCACAAAGGAAAGATACAATCACGAAGTAACAACCGACACTGCTTTGGTATTTTCCCATACATATACCTAAGTCATCAATTCCAAAATGCTCCAACCTCCGAGCCTAAGTACAAACCAGTCCACACAAGAAAGCAAACGTATTCCACATATGAAGCAAAACGTAATCCACATAGGATAGCACAACACAATCCACATAGGAAAGAAAAACAGGGATTCAGCTCACTTAGGTATTCTTCTTCTAAAGACGATAGAGATGATCACTAATCCATCTAAGTCGTCAGACCCACAATGGATCGATAGGTACTAACCCCCGCAATGACCCACATAGGATCGGACCCAAACAGTATCTGCAGGCGCTGGCTCACACAGAACCGCTGAGCACTGACCCACACAGGATCGGACCCACACAGGATCAGTAGCACTGATCCACACAGGATCGCTGAGTTCTGTAGTCATCGTCGTCGAATCCACTGAGGATCTCTGCACAGTCGTCGTCGTAGTCACAGTAGCAGTCGCAGCCAGCACTAGGGTTCCCGCACACAGCAAGCTCGTTCGGGAGGGTCTGATCCACGAGCCGAGAGGCTGATACATAAACTGACACATAGTCCGGAGTTGATGTATCCAGAAGATTCGTATCGTCAACAGGAACTCAACGCCGCAGACAGCGCGTCAATCGGACGCCCGGTCTGAGAGTTATTGGCTTTTTCGTTCTAGGGGCCCAGTTAGTTTTTAAGGAAAAACCAACCCGACTGTACTCCACCTGCGTTTCAACCTCGGGCGGAGTAAGCCAAAAGATCCGTCTCACTAAGAGGAAACCAACAAAGTCGACGTCACGTCATTCGGACGTCCGGAGCTTAAGATATGAGCGTTTCTGCTCCGAGGGCCCGGTTGGTTTCGTGTACGAACCAACCCGGCCAAACTCAAAGTATTCCAAAACATTGAGTGTGATATACTGAAACGACCATCTCGATCCAAGGATCTCATCGCAACTGACGGTGCATCGATCAGAGACCCGTAGCACAAGTTATGGGAATCCGACCGGAGAAGGTTCGGTATTAAGGGGTTCGAGCCCGGTCTGACCCGGCCCGATACCCCCGGGGTCGACCCGAACCGGGTCTGGGTCCAGCCCGCCAGGGCACGGCCCGGACCGGCCAGGGCGCGGCCTGGCCTGGCAGACCGGCCAGGCAGCCAGTCCTGCCTTGACACAGCGCGCCCAGCGCACTGGCACTCGGCCAACGGCCGTGCCGTTGGCAAAGGGGGGGGGGGCTTCCCCCCTGGTGTAACCGCGGCCCCCCATTTATGGGGGCCGTTTTTTAGGCCGGCCGGGGGAATTAATTCCCCCGACTTCCCCTTGTCCGGCTGACCGGTTCTGCCAACAAGGACTGGCGATGGCCGGTCCTTCCTCATTCACCGACACCGGCGGCCCGGAACCGGCCACCGGTCACCCTCCATCACTGCGGCCTGGAACCGGTCGCGGCTTGGTTCGTCCTGCGCGGTGCGACGGCACCGCGCCCTTCCTCCGCGGCCCCGCTCCGGCCGTGGTGTCTTCGGTTTTCTTCGATGTGGCGCGACGGCGTCGCGTCCTTGTTCAACTTCACGGCGCGGCGCAACGCCGCCGCACATTACTTGTCGTATGATCCTGTGTGGTGCGACGACACCACTCCATTCCATCCCAAACACAAAGAATCAAACAAGGATAAGGGAGGAGGGTCGACCGTGTTTGTGCGGTCCGACCCCCTCTTGTTAATCGGTATCATTTGGTCGTATATCCACAAAGAACGACAAACTAGAAATAACGAACGAAAATAATTAAATAATCCCCTACCTTGATAAAAGAGATGACGAACGTCAGCGTCGCGAAGCGAGGATTCAAAGACATTGACGGAGATTCAGTTGCAGAAAACCGTCACAAAAGAGACGTCGCGGAAGAAAAACGTCGTTGAAGAAGACGTCGTGTCGCGGGTCGGTGTCGCGGAAGACGGTCTCCGAGGTCTCGGCGCTCCACGTCGGATATCGTTCGTTCTTCGCGTTCTTCGTCAAAGAGAATGAAGAACTCAAGACTTCCTTAGCTTTTTCTCCAAAGGCTCTCAAACAACTAAAAACCAAACCAATAAAATAAGTTCTTAACTTATTTTATTAACACATCTTTTGAAATTCAAGAGATTGAATTTCAAAAACTCACATTTAAATCACTACATTAATGTCATATGTTAATAAACTTAAGTTAACAAAATTAATGGTGAGTTGAGGGGTTAGAGGATATGAAGTGGTGGGGTTCTTGTGGGCCCCACCACTCTCATAACCTCCCAAGGGAGGTTGGGTAGTTACCCAAGTTCTATTCCAAGGATTATACAGCTAGTGTAAAAATAAAAATTATTGTTAAATTTTTATTTTTAACATCCAAAATTTTTATTAACTTCTCTCGTGTAAACGCAACTCCGGATTAAGCGTTCCTAAGCAAAAACCTACGATGTAGTTCCATCGGTGCCCTCGGAATTAGATTCCGAGCACCGGTTCAAAAGATAGGAATTCCCGCTCGTTCGTTCACTGACCGTACCCGAGCTAAACTTCGGATAGAAATTCCGGGCACACCGGGCCTCGGAATCAAGTGCCGTCTGAAATTGCGTTCTTGTAAAATCCCAAATAAAATTAAGAAAAAAAAATTTCCTTGAATTTTACATGTCTTTACATTAAAAATGTGTGAATGCATATTTCCCCAAAGGTGTGAATTGGGTTGACATGTGGACACCTCAACTTTCCCTTAAAAGTGGTTGTAGAATTGTTCCTCAAATGTGGAATGTGAATATGGTCCAATTTTCCAAAATTTTAAATCCAAATTGAAGATCACATAGCATGATCTAATTTATAAAATAGTTACTTTTATCCTTCCTTCTTGAATGGTGTTGAATTAGGTAGGTCTGGGGTTTGTGGAATCTTAGTTAGCTCATAATGAATTGGAACATGATTATTTATTTATGCTTTTATCTTCCTAACGAGGCATAATTTTTTTATATATGTTTTTCACTTATGATAAGGATTATTTTGTGGTGTATTACTAGTTTTAGACTAACACTATACATGGTCATCTCAATTTTTGTGCATATTTCATCATTAGAGATCTGTCTAAGGGAATGTACCTTGCATTGGGGAGCTGAGCATGTGCATCTTGGAGGATGGAGGCAATGTTGAAATAGACTATTCACTATTCTTGTAGTATTTTAGTTTCTTCCCTTTGGTTATCATAAATTATTTAACCTACAACATTGTTATATATTTTTTATCTCCTCATATAACATGTATGACATTTCTTAGTCCATGAAGTTACCAATGTGTTGTTATAGGTTTTTTATTATTACATGTTGATATACAAATGCATGAATCTTTTTTCCAATGGTGTAGTATCCCCATGAAATCAGTTTTACCCTCACTGCTAATTTTTAACATCTTACTTAAGTGGTGACACACATAATTTCATATCACACACTGTCTAGACTTTATTGTTTGATCAAGGAATTTCACAATGGTTAATGGAGGTAGGAGTATGTTAATGTAATATAAGGATTTTTGAAAGGTCGCAACCATAGTGGATAAATGATGACTTTATCACAAAATATTCTGGTTAATAAAGAACTATTAACTTAAATAATAATTCATTAATATATAATTTTTTTATAGGTTTTTAATAGATAAACTTAAGGTTAAATTATTCGTTTTGGTATTTGTCACGAACTGAATCTGATCGCCATCAAAACTAACACCCGACCCATCCCGTGGAAAGTACTGAAGGGTGTTCTCTATCTCCATAGGATGGAAAAAGTTCCCGAGTATCATATAAAGAAATTTGGGAATGATTTACCTGAGTTTATAAACAAAAAACAACAAAAAATCCTATAAAACTAATCATGATTTTTCAAACAAAACCATCTTTTACAAAATTTCAGAATTGAATTACACAATTTAAATCAATTATAAAAGACTATAAAAAATTAATAAACCCAAAATGCACATACCAATAAACTCCTAATCTCAAGAGACACCTCCTCTAATACATATTCACAATAATTCATCATAATTGACCGCTAAAATACCAGATCATAGTCACTAAAAGAATTACCCAAACCTACAACAAAATAACCAAGTCTTCTTACACCCAAAGGTGTAAGTAGAGTGTGATCCAAAGCCCAGTAGTATGAAACAAATTAAGGATTACATGTTGTAAACATAGAAAGACATAAATCATGTAATTTTCCATAAAAATGAGATGTAGTTAAGAATTTTAAAGAGATGCAAGTTTAAATAAAAATAGTTTTCAATTGGATACATTAAATAATCAACACTTTTAAAAAGAATGACAAAGCTACTGTATTTTCCGACCAACTATACCATATTCCTATATTAAGCATAAAATATCTAATGAGCACAAGAAATGTGAAATAACCCCTAGGAACTAGCTCATTGTGGGTCCCAGTTACCTCGTATCTCGGTGAAAGTAACCAAACAAATATATGTTCTCAGGAAAACAAGACCCTAGTAGGGATCATAACCATAAACTAGTGGTCCCCCATCATCATCATAATCATCATCATAGTTTAGATAGTGTAATCATTGTCAAACATTCTATGTAAAATTGGGGCAAAACCCCACAGGATCTTTAGCATACCATTATACATCTACCCACCTAGATAATCAGGTTTTCCCTCTAGTGCTCAAATATTTTCCACAAGCCATGAAATACCATTATCACATTCAAATACCATTTACAAATTATATACACACAAAACAACCCACACACATGTTACATCATGCCCCTTCTAATTAAAATACATTTTGAAACCATACTCTCCCCAAAACAGTCTGCAACATGTTTCATATCTCTTTCACAATTCGATAAATCCTTTATTAAATTTTATAAAACGTTTCCATGATGATAAAAATCACATAAAAGACATTTAACAACCAAATGGATCAATTTGAAAGCATAAAATCACCCAAATAGTACATAAACATCCTTTTCAAACATTGTGTAACTCAATAACCCATTTAATATTTTCATAAACCACTTCCAAGAATCTTGACAAGGTTTTGCACCTAAAACCCATTCAAAAACCAAATTTTAAACCCAAAGACACAACATGACCCTACCAAAGCATAATTGGAATCCCAAAAAAAATTAATAAACCACTTAAATATGTTATACAATAAACCAAAATATTACCACATGAGTTACACATTGAAAACACCAAATTTAAATACAAAATGCCACTATAAAATTTATCATTTATCCAATACAATAAAAAATAGTTTTTGCACCACAAAAAACATATGAGTGGAATGAAAAATAATCAACTCAGGAATTATAACTCATCAAGAAATTATAAAACATGGAATCACCTACCTTTTGTGTCAAAACCACCAAATCTTGGTGTGAAACTACAACTGCACTACCACCGCACCACAAGGAAATGAAAATAAACCCTAAACCACAAGATTTCACAAAAAAAAGACATAAAATAAAACCCTAGGTATGAAATCTAACTTCTAGATATTTTATAACTTCATTATAGAGGGAGGAAATCCTATGTAGAAGGAAGGAAATGAGGAGAGAAACACTTACTTGAAGAAATATTGAATAAAACTTCCCAAATACACCAACAGATGAATTTCAAAACATCCACAAATGAAAGTGAGGTTATAATAAAGTTTAGGAGTTCGTATAGGAACTGGAATCGGGGAAAGTAGTTAAAATTGAAAAATTTATCAATGAAATAATTTATCACTTGAAATATGGGAGATTTTATAAATCCAGAGAATTTTTGCAGAAATTCCCAACGAATATGATATCCAAAGAGGGGGCGGAGAGAATGGGGTCGCGCGTTGGGTAAGTGGCATCGTTTGATTGTTGGAATCATTTTAAAAACATAAAATTGAACGAGATATTAAGGAATTAGAAAATTTTAATGTTGGAGATCGGCATTCGAGCAGGCCCAACACCTTAATAAAAAACCAAAATCCAACAGTATTATGGATGCCTATGGGGTCCAAATTGATATGGTGGTTTGAATATAGATGAGTATGACAATTGGGAAGTGTAATTGGTGTAAAATGTTGAAAATTATGGAGTTATAAAAGAAACCAAATTTATTTCCAAATATTGAAATGGGTTCATGGTTTGGCCCAAATTTTGAAAACCCACCATTTCCATCAAAATTCATGGAAAACCCCCAAAAAATAGAAATTAAATAAAAATTACCTTTAAAAGAAGTAAGAGATGTAACAATTCACCCCACCATAAAACATTCGACCCTTGGAAAGACACAAGAAGGCCAAAGGAAAAAACGAAAACCAATGGAAAGGACAAAATGGACTCATTTTCTAAGTTTCACCGCCACAGAAAAAGAAATGATATCTCCAGTTTGTCAATCAAGGAAGGAATACTATCACATTCCAAAACAAACACCACTTTCCTATAATGATCAAGCACACTCATAATTCATTCTAAATGAAACACATCAAACACCATCAGATCAAGACTCAAGAAGTCTACCCAAATGAACAACAACATCGAACAAGGTTACACTGACCTTACTTTAACTAACCCATTGGGAGCTCTATAATCCAAATGTCTACCCATGAAATATATTGGTTGTTAGATATCTCCAAACATGAATTCCTACAAAAATCCAAGACCAAGGACAAAACCATGTTACTAATATAGGGAGACAAAAATATTCTCCCCACCATAAGAGACAACTTAAATTTTTCCGAGATGGAATCGAGACACTAAGAGGGGAGGCCCGAACGAACTCCCTGGAATAAGGGGTAGAATATTATTATATTTTTCAACAAAAAATTACATGATACCCATAGTGGGTCTCATCGCCATTAGAACCAACAATCTTTACCGACTAGCAGGGTCCGACACGAAAATACCCCAAAATTTAAAGAGTTGGCATGACCACACAGTTTGTCCACACGGTTTGGAAAACCGTGTGATAAACATGTTGAGCATTATTTGAAAAGTTGATACATCTCATGGTTACATGGTCCAAGTATGATGTCCATGTAGAGACCGTGTGATAGCTACTGTCTGTTATTACACAGTTTCCTAGGTTGGCGCATAGTTACTACTAACTATTCCCAAACAATGCGCATTAATATACCTAGCCCAAATTTCAAAAACAGTTCTAAAAAATTGAAGGAAACCAATGGTATAAATTATTAACTTTGGATTCAACATAAAAACGAGGTCCTCCCACCTCTACAACCTAATGGGAACAACTGGAACAAGATGATGACACTAGAGGTTTAAACTATTCCTGTCTTTTATACTAAAGACAAGAATTAAACCAAATGTTTTAATGACCCAGGGATTTCCCTGACTATGTGCCGAATTCAAATTGGGAGCACAAGTGATTGAAGCATATTTGGCCTCACTTTTAGGATTTTGAAAACATTGAATGGAATTTCTTCTTCCGGGGCCACAAATAACTACACCGAGATCCCAGATGGGTTCAACGAGACATAACACACTCCTACCTCACTTTACCATCACCCAATATTTTACCGAAGAAAGGGCTTAGAATATGTACACACATCAACCCTTTTTCCAAAAATTAGAAATAGAAAGAATAAATGACATGAGGAAATACCTTTCTCTAAATTGAGGATGTTGAGATTTTATGAAGGGGGTCCCACTTACAAAATGAGGATACTCTCAAATGATTACACAACCTCCCCCTTTCAGTCTAATGAGAACATGAAATCACAAGACATCACTGAAAATGACCATTGTGACTGATAGAAACTAGACAAGTAAAGGGATTTTATGCCAAGTCCCAAACAACACACGATTTTGGAAGATGACAAAAATATCCTCTTTTCACCAGATTTTCCACACCAATGACTTAACATCAACCCTCACTTCGAAGAGACTGGGGAAGGACCTAGATACCCTCTTAAAGAACAACCAACACTGACATACTCGAACTATTGTCACCATTTATGACTCAGGTAACAAAAGGAACTATTGTATCTTTCAACCTCCCAAGATCACTCTGACACTACAAGAGGATCTATAAAAGCAAGAAAGGAAGATGGTGTAGAATCAATCTCCAAAGCTTGAGAAAAATATTCCTTATATTGATCAAGTGTAGTACCATTTGACGGAAAAACAACATAGGTTTCACATTACTTTTGTGCAAAACCTTAATGGGGGTGTTCTTTATCCAACTTGAGAACCCAAGGACCCAACCAGGTTGGTCCATTGGTCATGACATACCACAAAATAGATTCAAATGAATGAAGGGAACAACCGTAAAGGCATCCTGAAACATTTCACATAAGGAGACCACTTTCCTTCCCTTCAACCCAGCTAACTGACCAAACCCAAACCCAAATCATCATTCAAACAAGAGGGGTTCTTGTACTCAAAATATCTCACAACAACAACATTTATGAAAACACATAAGATGCACTATCCTAAACCAGTCATCAATACATCATGTTTTCTTTTAAAAACATCTCTTTGAATATAAATGGTTCAACGATCAACAAATCCACCAATGGTACCCCATGGGCCTCACACATGCATGTTTCTCGGCCACACCAAGAACCCTCCTCATATCCATCCTTGCACTCATAAATTCATCATATTAACCATCCATAATCTTATATGACCCCATGCATGTGGTAGCTCATAGAAATACCAATCGTTAAGAAAAATATTCTTTCCACTTTTCAAAACCAAGATAGTCAACCCATACTTCCATTTTTTTCCAAGACCGCGAACCTTGAAATAAAAATACACATTTACATCTTTAAAAACAGTTTAAAAAGGCCAAATCATTCAACAAAGAACTCAATTTCAATTCATCCACCCTAATTTCAAAACATCTCATCCCATTTCAAAACACTCTCAGATTTATGAAACCTCCCTTTCATCAACCCCCATTCATTTGAAAACTCATCTCTTCTTATTTAAAACAAGGTTCTAATGACTTGTAAAACATTCCCAAATATCACTAATCATTGAATAAAAAATCAACTTCAATTCATGTACTTTAATTTCAAAACATTTATTCCTATTTAAAAACACTTTTAATTTCATGACAAACTCCATTTCATAAATCCCTATTAAATTGGGAATTTGACTCTTCTCATTTAAAAAAAAGATTCCAATATTTCATAAAACATGTCAAATGATCTCTAGTCACCAAATCAAAATCCATTTCCAAACTCCACATATGACCTCAAAAACATTCCATCTCATTAAAACACATTTCAATAGTTTAGAGAACTGTATTGGAAACACTTTTTAAAACCCAAAATTAACATAGTTCCTTTTTTCAAAAGAAGTGTAAATACACCATTTTCCATTTCAAAAAATTCTGAAAATTTAGTTCTACCATTTCAAAAATCAAGACGCTTCGTCTTTACTAAAAAATTGTTTCATAAAAGTTCACATTTATTAAATCAATTCATTTTTTTAAACCATGTTCCATGATTCCAAAATAAAGAGACACGAGACAATGGGAGAGGAAAATAGTTTTGGTGGGTGACTCGGACATATGGTTGGAGGCTATACACCTATAGCTTCACTATAAAAATGGGTGATCTAGGGATATATCCTCTTTTCCACATTGATTTTGAGGCCCTACGAGCTCACTGAGACCATTAACCCAACTCTCTTTACTTTTCCCCAAATCACCATCAAATCCAGAAAACCAAAGGACTAAGATTAATGCCTACTTCCCTTGGCGACTTGAATCCTGTCATGAGGTGTGCTAGCCAGGAACACTACCCATAACCAGAATTTTATGTCTGGACAATCCTAAATCCAGATTATTCTGACTATTCCCCAAATATCATGGGCAAAAGAGTGAACATAACCTCCCCTTTGAAACCGTCTTTTCATGAACTGAATCTGGTCAACATCAAAACCGTCACCTCACATGGCCCGTAGCAAGGCCCGAAGGGCATTCCCAATCCCCATGGGATGGAACAAGTTCCCGAGTATCATATAAAAAATGTGGGAATTATTTACCTAAGTTTATAAACATAAAACAACAATAAAATCCCATTAATATATAGATTAAAAAACATCTTTTACAAAATTTCAGAATTGAATTAATCAATTTAAAACAATTATAAAAGACTATAAGAAATGAAGAAACCCAAAATGGACAGCCCAAGAACCTCTTCATTGCATGAGGCACCGCCCTTAATCCATATTCAAAAAACATAATCACAAAGGACCGCTAAAAACCTAAACCACTGGCACTAAAATCTTTACCCAAACCTGCAGCAAAATATCCAAGTCTACTTACACCCAAATGTATAAGTATAGTGTGAGACAAATCCCATTAGGATTCCACCACGAATTTATATCATGTGATAAAAATTCAAATACGAAAAACTTTCATGTTTTAATAAACATGATATTATGTTAAAGAGATGCAACTTTAAATAAAATCAATTTTCAAGTGGGATACTTTAAAGAATAATAACTTTTATAAATAATTCCAATGATATTGTATTCTCCATCCAAATTTAACATATTTCTATGGTAAGAATAAAATATATAATGAGCACAAGCAACCAGAAATAACCCCCTAGGAACTAGCTCAATGTGGGTCTTAGGTACCTCGTGTCTCGGTGAAAGTAACCAAACTAATATCTGTTCTCGTGCACATGATCCACTCGTAGGGATCATACCCCTAACCTAGTGGTCCCCCAAAATCATAATCATCATCATCATCATAGTTTTTTTAGTTTTGTCATTGTCAAACATGATATGTGAAACTGGGTCCAATCCCCACTGGATCACTAGTATACTAGTACAAGTCCACCCACCTAGATACTCAGGTTTCCCTCTAGTGCTCAAATAAGTCCCATAAGCCATGAAATACCATTTTTAAATTAAAATATCATTTCCACATTCAGCACACACAAATAAACCCACACATATTTTACATAATCCCCTTTCTCATTAAAATTGATTTTGAAACCATACTCACCCCAAAACAGCCCACAAAATGTTTCATATCTCTTTTACAATTCGATAAATTTTTAAGAAACTTTATAAAACATTTCCATGATGGCAAAGATAAAATAACATCACTTTCACAACAAAATGGACCATTTTAAAAACATATACCCACCCAAATAGTACATAATATTTCTTTCACCACTTTTTGTATCACAAAAACCCATTTACAATTTTCATAAAACACACTCAAGAAGCACGACAAGGTTTTTAACCTAAAACCCATTCAAAAACCATCTTTTAAACCCAAAAGAACACCAAGAACCTACCAAAGAATAATTGGATTCCAAAAATATATTTAATAAATCAATTTCATACGTTATACAATAAACCTAGATATTACCACAAGGGTAACACATGGAAAACACCCAATATAAAAAAATGCCACTATAAAATTAATTGCATAACCAAATCCATCAAAAACGATTTTTTCACCACAAAAAACATATGAGGAACATGAAAAATAATTAAATCAAGCATGATAACTCATTATAAAATTCATACACCTAGAATCACTTACATTTTGTGTCAAAACCCCCAAATCTTGGTGTGAAACATCAATCACACCACCGCTGCACCAAAATAAAGTGAAAATGAACCCTAAACCATATTATTTTACCAAAAAGACACAAAATAAATCCCTAGGTACGAAACCAAACTTCTGGATATTTTATAACTTCATGAAATATGGAGGAAACCCTAATGATGAAGAAGTAAATGAACATAGAAACGTTTATGTGACGAAATATTGAATAAAACTACCCAAATACACAACTAGCTAAATTTCCTAACAGAAAAAATGCAAGTGAGGATAAAATAAGGCTGACGAGGTCATGTAAGATCTGGAATGATGGAAAAGAGTAAAATTTGAAGGCATTATGAAAGAAACAATTTACCTCCTCAAATCTAGGAGGATTTTGAAATCTAGATAAGTTTCACCAAAATTCGTGATGATTATGAACTTCAAAGAGGGCGAGGAGAGCATGGGGTCACTATGGGTAAGTGGGCTCGAGTAAGATTTGGAATCACCAAAACAACTTAAAAATTGCATGAGATATTAAAGAATTAAAAAAATTCTAAAATGAGATTTTGGGCCGGTCCATAACTTTAATAAAAAAACCCAAATCCATCATTATTATGGATACCTATAGGGTCTAAATTGATATAGTGATTTTAATATACCAGGGGATTCCAATTGGGAAGTCTAATGGGTGTAAAATGTTGAAAAATGAAGGAGTTATAAAAGTAAAAAAAATTATTTTTAAATATGGTAATGGGCTCACAGTTTGGCCCAAATTTTGAAAACCCTCAATTTCCACCAAAATGCATGGAAACCCACAAAAACAAAGAAATAATGGAAATTAAATGATAAATAACTTTAAATTAATTCAATGATGTGATAGTATTAATAATATAATTATTGAGTAATGATTAGGCTTATTTTATATTTATTGAGATATTGGTTATGTCAATGTGATAATATCATCTAGTTCATGGATAAATTTAAAAAACCTGAAGAATATTTTCATTTATAGTGTAACATGAAGTTGTTAATGAAATAAATTTATAAAAATATGATTATTTTTATTACTTTTGGACTTATGGAAACCCATATGTTATGGGGTAACATTTTTAGTTTTGGATACAACATGAAGATATGATCAAGGGTTGAAGGCATGTTATCTTCAAACTGTATTAATAATCTATTAAATGAGTGGTTATTTATATAGATGTATGTAATCAATGATAAGACACATGAAGAAATAGTACATGATTTTTTTATTAATCTTCACCATCTAGAATTGAGATATTCTATAACATATTCTTATATAAATAATAGTAAAATGAAATCTTCTACCTACTTTCCTGTCAAGATCTATTAATTGATCCCATTTAAAAGGTATAAGATATCTATTATGTCTACATACATTGAGGTGGGAACTGCAAGAGAATATCTTGATTTTGAATAAAACATTGAAATTAACTACATATGATGTAAAAACATAGATTAAAACATTATATAATTTCAATTAGTGATCATTTTACTCAAATATAAGGAAGATTCATTTTTCTATGTTGATAAATTTTTCCATAAAAGTCTTATATGGATGGTTTAGTGAGAATTAATTATATTTTTTAAATATATAGTTGTTTGTGATCTATAGAGATGTTTTTTATGAGGTGATATATCATGACCATATATTTTTGGGAAACACATATTAGCAATTCATCTTAAATGTGGGGAGATTTATTTTCCATACCATAGATAAATGGAGCAATTTGATAAACTATGAGAGGGAGTATTAATAAACTATATCTATTTCAGATAGTAACATTATTAATATTGTGAATATGTAATTTTTATTAAATGATTACATTACTGAGTGGTTTGAAATATTTCATGCGTTTATGAATTAGTTATTTATTTCCCATATATATTATAAGGTAATATAAATAAGGATATTCTATAGGGTCCATAGGTCATCCTTTGGCGTCTTGTAGATACGAGAGTAAAGTTATAGTGGTTCTTATGTCCTTTACCTTTTGTGTGTGTGTGATTTGATCCTTTTAAATGATGATTGATGGTAATTATAATGTTAGTTATTAATATCATAAGTGTTGTTTGAAGTGGGATATAGCTCATTTGAATTTAATTTGTTCTTGACAACCACTCAATTTGTGGAAATGTATAGCTATATCAAATTTTTATACTTTTCCACTTTCTTCATGAGCTATGATTTTACGAGAATGTATAAAAATAGTTAAACACAATGGAATAATGTTTTATTGGAAATTAAATGAATCTATGTTTCCACTAATAGTCAATTTTTTGGGAACTCATAAGTGGATGAGTCATATATTAAGTATATATTGTGTTATATTTATAAATGTGAAAACAAAACTATTCTACATTCAATTGCTCGTGACAATTGTTTTTACTCTATAGAGATATGTAAAGTTAACTATCTATAATGGTTATGTGTTATTTAATTATTGAGAATAAGAATTTTTAAAAGAATATAAAATGTAATATTTTATTTATCTTATAAGAATGAATTTTCTTATAGTTTAAATTTTACTTAAGTTCTGACATTATTAAATTTAGTGGTGAATTTATTTTTCAAACAGTGCTTTGTTGAAGTGAAGCATACACTTCCTGAGGTTTTTAAAGAAAATATTTTTTTCTCATTAAAAAGGATAAAACTATATTTTCCTCTTTAAATAGTGATGAACAGTGAAATAGACTTGATTATTGAATCTAGAAAGGGGAGTTTTATTTAGGACAATATTTTTAATATTTTATAACATAATTTTTTGTGGTGATAGTATGATTTTATTTAAATTATTATAATATATTAAAAATATTTTCTTAACCTAAAACTATATATATATATATTCATATATTAGAGAATAATAATGTAAAACCTAATCCTACAAATTTTTTAGATGTATGCATCCACCGAGATGAGAGTTTTAGCTAGAGTTAGGGAATCGATGTGAATGATGTTTTGATTTTTAGATCTGATGTTATTTTATGTGATCATCAATGAACATATTATAAAATATTTGATTTGATATTTTATTGATAAATTAATAATATGAAATACATTTATTCTGAAGATTAAATAATTATAAATGTAGTAAAAGTAAAATGAAATTAATCTGAGTTGTGAATTGAGCTAATAATTATAGAGAAGTTCGATAATTACAAACTTATCTCTAATATTTGATATACAAATATTAAAATTCATGATGAATGAAATATAGAATTTTATTCTAGGTCTCAATATAATTATAATGATATTATGTTTTCAAAATTTGGATTTTTTATTTTATAGATTTTTTAGACAGTTTTTTTTAACAGCTTATTTATAAAATTTATATTAACTTCAATCTATGAAGAGTAAAATCTCAAATTATATAACATTATAATGTTCAAGAACAAAGAAATCAAATGAGACTAAGATCATAGTGATCTGATGTTTTGATTAAAAGTTACTAATGAGATATTTTTTGTGAAATTTTATATTAACACTCTTTTTTATGGCTTATTTATTTTATTAATTCCTAAAATCAATTTTTTTTATCCCCATGTTGAGGTAAATATAATATATAGATTTTTTAAAGAATGTAAAGATTAAATATTTGGGTTTTAATTTATGTGTGGTGGTATATGGGGAAAGAAATATAAGATCCAGAAGTATAGTGATTCATTGATGGTGAAATAAGGGTTATTCAATAATTGGTTAGACAGTAGGGGTAATGGTCATGTCGATCATCAATTTCATAGTAAACACATGTAATTTCATGTGTATCCTACTAGGGAAAATCATCTGGTCTATATAATTATATGGATTGGGGGATATGTGGGAAACTCATATAGGCCAAGCCACATGGATGTTGTTCATATGACATGTGGATCCCATGAATTAAATTACTACGATGAAGGAGGTACATGTGACATGGAATGATTCCATGTGTGGGACTAAGAGTGCGTGTGGGGTGAAACATGTAACCTACTTATTTTTTTTACACTAGGGTGGTGTATACGTATATAAACCCTACCTTTTCATACATTACTATTACATCATTATAAAGACAAAAAAAACATAATAGTATTACACCAAGAGTATACATAGGTTTAGTGCCTTGGGAAAACTAGGACCAAATATAACATTTACAACATCAATCATAAACATTTATTTAATTCCTTCTTCTTAGGCTATTTTTTGGCACTTGACCTCTCTTTAGTACATGTATTCAGTAGAGGATATACGTAAAAAAGGGGTAAGATAAAATCCCAATATGAAGATAGATACAAGAAATATAGCATGGGGTGAGCATAAGCATAACATCATCTTCTAAATCATGAGATAAAACATTAATAAAAGAATTGAAATGTGGCAATGTATAAAAATGAAACATGATGTCTTAGTGGTCATATACCAAACATAATTGTGAAAAAATATAACATCATGTTGAAACATCATTTCCCTTTAACTCGTGATATTCACCGCTTTACCCAATGCATTGGAGTTATATATAATTCAGGGCGCACCCGTCACATTATAACATTCATTTTGTGCTATATAATTTCAGGTGCACCCGTCACATCATAACATTCTCATTATCATGCATTACACATAGATCATATATCAAAACATGAACATAAATAAACCAAGTAAATGAATTTTTATTTCATCTCATAAGAACACATTCATAAACATTGGGTTCCTAAAAGAAAGATGGAATAACATACTTGATACAAGAACCATCAATCATGAGTGAGAAGTAAAAGTTGTGTTCTTGAATGAATAGTTCTTTTGGAAACATTTTTTTGACATAGAGTCCAGTGGAAAAACTTTATATCCTATAAGAGGTAAGATAATGATGAAAAAATTATTTATAAAGAGATCCCATACCAAAAATGGAGTGAAAGAGGGATAACCCTATGAAAGAATTTTGGGTTCGATAATTTCCCCATACCTTGTATGTGAAAGCTTTATTCTCTTTAAAATGATCTATAACTACATTAAATTCATTAATTAAAAAATCAATAACATTTTATTACATTAATATGTATTATTATGGTTTCATTAAGTAATTTTATGGGCCTTTTTATGAGTTATAAATCTCAAATTCAATGTTTAGGAATGTTCGTTCTTATGGTTTTCTTGAGCGGTTCACTTGTATTCATAAATGGAAGTTCGTGTAGAAGATGGATAATCATACAGAACTGATATTTCATGTTATTAATGAAATTAAAAGATTTTAAATGATATTATAATGAATTATGTTTTATACCATGTAGATGAATCATTAGTTAAGATTTGAAGATGATCGTTTTAGGTTAATTTGGGCGGTTTTGGATCGTAATGAACAAGTTTTGATTTATCATTTAGTAATATGTACATAAGTTAGTTATAGAATATTTAATAGGATATAATACATATAATATAATCTTGTTCAACCATAAAAATGTTTTCATGACCATATCTAAATTTGGTAGTGGAAAAAAGAAAACATGTTGCTCTTGAAGGTGATAAATTAACACTTCACAAACAATGTTTTATTTTCTAAAATAAAAAGAATAGGAGAAGGAGGGTTGGATGATATATTATCTCATTATTATAATAATATAATATTATATATATGATACTAGAGTTATCATACCATGTGGAGGATTATAGGTCGGTAGAGATTAAGAAAATAACTTGAAATTGAAAGGAAATTAAAGGAAAAGAGGGACTACAATTACATCTTGAATCCCCCTCTTGAGATCCTCCTTAAAGAACCTAGGATTGGACTTTTGATGAGACCAAATGCTAATAGAAGTGGGGGATGGACTAGGTAATATTATTGGGCAGAGTTTATACAAGGATTGAACTATGAGTTGTGTGAGGAAATGAGGGTGTGTAGGTTGCTATTTAAAGTGGAGGGAGGAGGGTTTTCTTTAATATTTAATTCATTAGTTTATTAATTTACCCCAAGATAAGAAATAGTGATGATTGCATGATCAGGAATATTAAATAGGGAATGTGATTTTGATATTTGGGTGCTTACATAAATTGTGATTTTAGGAATAGTTGATTTAAATTATAATGTATTTATACGCTAAA
Organism: Viscum album; assembly: GCA_963277665.1. Taxonomy (NCBI): domain Eukaryota; kingdom Viridiplantae; phylum Streptophyta; class Magnoliopsida; order Santalales; family Viscaceae; genus Viscum; species Viscum album. The sequence continues at coordinate 192,732,362 of OY728166.1, forward strand.
TTAATGTATTTTACTATTCACCAAAAATTCAAGTATTTCAGAAATATCCCAAAAATTCACCCAAACCATTTTTCGACATGTGTAATCTAAAAATGATCTCAAATTTTTAAAAATAATTTTCAAAATACTATTAATTTATTTTTTAATTAAAATCATAATTTACTTGAAAAATACAGGTTTTTAAAATTAAAACATATTATATAATGTTTACAAAAACTACATAAGGTGTTATAAAATTATCATAAACCAAAAAGACATAGAAATGTCAATTTATGAAAACAAATAAGAGAAATAAATTTTATTTTAAATTTATTAATTATAAATATTTATTTATTATTTGAAAAAATATCAATTCTTTTACTATAGTCAAACTTTCACTTATATGATGCCTAAGTTTTATTTAATGATTCATGGGTAAGGTTACTATTCATTTATAGGAAATAATATTCATAAGGGTCATATTAATATTCATAAGGGTTGGTTACTATTCAAAAGAGTAGGTTACTTTTCACCAAAAATTATGTTTATCCTATCGGACTCCAAACATCTTATTGATCGCAACCATGTCAGATTTTCAAAATTCGAAAAACAAAAGTGGAAAATTTATGATTAAAAGTCACATAGTATTTAATTTAATAATCATGAGGAATTGTGTTTCCTATTTTGATTATACATTAAGGTATTATTATAAGAATAGAATAGCATTGATAAAACTTTGGGTTGTTACATTCATCCCCCGATATGAAATTTGACCCTCAATTTTTTTTTTACTTAAACAGGTGAGGGTATGTCTCCTTCATCGCCTCCTCTGGTTCCCAATTTTATTATTCATACTTATGGTTCCTCAAAAATACTTTGAAAAGGTGGGTTGTCTTTCTATGTAGAAACCTATCTCTTCGGTCCAGAATCTTCATTGGCTGCTCTTCATAAGAGATATCATCATCTAGATATACCAAATCTAAGTTCAATACATGTGAGGGATATGGTATGTACTTCCTCAGGAGTGATACGTAAAACACATCATTAACTTGATCCATATTTTGTGTAAGTGAATTCTTATAGGCCACAGCTCCTATATGATCAAGGATCTCAAAGGGTCCAATATACCTTGGGATTATCTTCCCTTTCTTTCCTAACCTTGTGACTCAATTCCATGGTGATATTTCAAGGAATACTTTATCTCCAACATCGAACTTGAAGTCCCTTTGACGGTTGTCAGCATATCATGTTTTCTGACTCTATGATGCTTTGATGTTTTTTGGATGACTTGAACCATCTCTCACATATCATGCACAAGATTAGATCCAAGTATTTTCTTTCTCCATTTTCATCCCAACAAGTTGAATTTCTACATCACGTTCCATACAGAGCTTCATATGAAGCTGTATGGATACTCGAGTGGAATCTATTGTATAATTAGAACTCAACCAATGGGATATTTGGGTCCCATCCACCATTTAATACTAAATATTAGGCTCTTATAATGTCTTGAAGCATCTGAATAGTCTTTTTAGATTTTCCATCAGTTTGGGGCTGATAGGCGGTGCTAAAATTTAATTCAGTAATAAAATAATGTTGAATAATTATCTAGAATTTAGATATGATCCTTGTATCATGGTCAGATACAATCGAGAGTGGAACACCATCTAGTCTCACCACTTCCTTCACAAATATCTGTTCAAGTTGTTCAAGAGAGATATATTTCCGAATAGAGAAAAAATGAGTAGTCTTGGTGACTCGGTCAACCACAACCCATATCGCATTATTTCTCTTGGAAATATTCAGGAGACCCATGAAAAAGTCTTTAGTGACATTATCCCATTTCCACATGGGTATATTCAATGATTTCATCATCGCTTTGTACTTTTTTCACTTCTCTTTAAATTTATGACATACCAAGCACCTTGATATATATTCCACAATATCTTTCTTATTTTTGTCTCACCAGATGTGTTTTCAGATATCTCGGTATGTCTTGGTGCTACTAGGATGGATAGAGAAAGTTAATCTATGTGAATTGTCCAATATATCCTTCTTTATCTTGGGTGATGAAGGTGTTGGATCTGAATCTACGGATTATACACAAGAGGGGGGTGAATTGTGTCTTTTTCAAATTATTACAATCTCTTCAATTTAGACAAATTCTGTTCACTATGCTTTTGCACGATTAAATATGCAGTGGAAAAAGTAAAAGCATGAACACACGGATGTATAGTGGTTCGGGGAACAGAAGGCCCCTAGTCCACTCCACCAACGCTCAAATCCACGAGCTTGGCGATTTTCACTATCTGGTCCTCGTTTCCACAGACCCGTCCACAACTGAGTACAGGCAGTTGACACCTTTACAAGATTCAGGCAAACACAGCCTTCCTGGTTCAAACACGAACCCACACAGCTTAGAACGAGAAGCTGATCACTCAAAAATAAAAGGGTTTCGATAAAGAAACACTTCTCCAGTTGTTCTTCACAATTGCAACAGAATGCATTTGACAGTAGATAGATCGTCGTCTTCAGAAAATAAAGATCCGTAATCAAAACAGTTCTGAGTCGATCCAGTTGCAATAGATATTACCAGAAACTTCACAACTTCAGCAGCAGTAGATTCACAACAGGTAGTCGATGTAGAACACGTGAATCTGCTATCAAAATCTTCTTTCAGTAATAAAGGTCTTACGCTTCTTCTTGATCACCAGAAAAGAACGCTTCTTCACAGTCTCTGTTTTCTTGCTCGTCAAAAGATCAAAATCTGTATCACACACTTTCCTGTGCATATATATATATGAAGTTTCCAAGATAGAACATAAACATATTCAAATATGAGAAAATCTTCCGCATAAATAGATCCATGAAAATCTCCTTTAGATTCGCGATATTAAATGAAATAACAAAGTCGTTGTAACTCCCCTGAAGAATCGGCATAAAAAGCTCCGTTTAAATCAAACATTAATCCGTTGTAAATCGTCTTTGATTCAGTCAAAGTCGTATTTAAGAATCAGCTCGAAATCCGCCTAATAATCCGCTTGATTGACTAATTCAAAAGGAAATATCGTCTGTCAAAAATATCCCGACGCCAAACGTATGGTTGATGACGTGGCTCCAAACGTAGGGTTCACAAACGTAAGGTTCAGAACGTAAGGTTCAGAACGTAAGGTTGAACATACATACTTTCTCTTCAGCATTCAAACGTAGGGTTGATCATCCATACTTTGTCTTGCTTCAACTCTCCAAAGAACGTACAGTTGATTATAAAAGTAAGGTTGATGATCCATACTTTTGAGAAACAAACTCAACACTGAAAACTAACGTACGGTTTCTCTTCCATACTTGTCCAACAACAAAAACGTAAGGTTCCTTCCAAACGTAATGTTCTTCTTCCATACTTTTCAACAACGTAAGGTTCATTAACCATACGTTTCAAAATAACATAAAAAAGTAAACTTTTCATCCATACGTTACGTTCATCAACGTAGGGTATGAACAGTGATTCCAGTACGCGCTAAAATTGATCTTGCGCTACAGTGATTCCAGAACGCGCTAAAATTGATCTTGCGCTACAGTGATTCCAGAACGCGCTAAAATTGATCTTGCGCTACAGTGATTCCAGAATACGCTAAAATTGATCTTGGAATAAATGAAGTATAAAATCTCGTTATATAAAATAAATTCCTGCAAAATACTCAACGAAATAATTAGTAAATAATTAAGGGTATTTGTGAGCATCAAAATCATCATAAAGAGACAGAGTATTATTTAAAATAATCTCCCCCTTTAAAAAACATTATTTTGATTTGTTTAAAAACAATACATTGCTCAACAATCTCCCCCTTTTTGATGATCACAAAACCCATAAAATAATAAAACTAATTTAATTGCAATCTTGATTGAAAAAAAGTTTTATAAAATTTTAGAATTTTGAAAGGATTAAAACAATATTTAACTATAAAATTTCTCCCCCATAACTCTCCCATAAAAATAAATTTTCAAATAGATAAAAGATAAATGTCGTATATATCCAAATGCTCCTATATATCCAAATTTCTTCATAGGAAACGAATGAATTTAAATGTTGTGTTTATCCAAATTCTCCCCCTTTTTGTGATATCAAAAAGAATGAAAAATTACGGATTTGAACACATTCAATATTGCACTGGACTATAAGTAAATGCTATAATTAACTGTGTATGAATAAGTGAATTTCGTATACTGGCTAACTTAATCATAAATAAATAAATAATAAAACAAAAAAGATAAGAAAAGAATTTTTATTCACAAGCTACGACAGTGATATACAGAGGAATCAAGGTGTAGGGATAAGACAGGGAAAAAGGTGTCTATCTCCTTTGAATTGCGGTCTTGATCTCTGTAAACTGTTCTCTGAGCCTCTTCATCATCCCATCTCCTAACTTGATGATAAGATCTCTGTTCTCCTGAGTCATATGAATATCTTCAATCAAATTAACTCTGAAAAACTCATGCATTCTTTCTTCTTTTTCAACAAAAAGAGCCAGCTTTTCTGATAACTGATTCAAAAGAATCCTAATCGGTTGCTCTCCAGATGTCAACTGATCTACCAAAAATTTCTGATTATCTAGCAAAACTGACAAAGGGGCACTATTACACTGAAGATCGTGTAATCTGTCACTCATATTGCTCAGTGCTCCAGTAATTGCTTGAAATCTTCGAATCAAATCAGGTGAAGAACCTGATCCACTCACAGCACTATTTGCAACAGATTCAAATTTATTCTCCATGTAAATTTTCATCTCAGCCAAATCATCTTTCGTTACCATCTCTGATTTCAACTGATCAACAGCATGCAACATATCAGTCTTAAACAAATCTACTTCCTGTCTTGAAATAGTAGATTCTTTCAGCTTTTGAAACTTTAACTGCTCCAAGTTCAGAGAACTTCTGAGACTAACATTCTCAGATTCTAACTGAGAAATACGCTTGTATAACTCAACAACTTCTTCTTTTCTCGAATCAGGGGCACCCTGTGCTTGATTCTCATGTCCAGAATCAGATTGACGAAGCAGGACAAGGGGTAAAGAATCTGCATCTGATTGTTCGTTGTCCTGAAAAGGTTGATCCACTGAACTATTCTTTGAAGCCTGAAACTCTTCCACTGAAAAATCTTCCTGAAGTACCTCTGTATTAATTTCAGAAGTGTGTTCATCACGAACAGTAGTCTCTCTGACTTCTACTGAATGATCAAGAACAATATCTTCATGAACTTCTTGAGGTTGGGCCACTTCTTCACCAGGCACTGCCTCCATAAGTTGTTCTTGTGGAATTGCTTCTTCAACAGCCACAGCAGTAGTTTGAGGTTCTAGCTGAATTTCCGGTTGAGCTACTGGTTCCTCTATCGGTGCAGTCTGCTCCACAACAGCTTCTCTCACAAAGGAATAAGAAATTACAGGTTCAGAAGACTTCAAGACAGGAGAGATAATTTCTTCATCAATTGACCTCTTCCTTCTAGATTGAAGTCCTTCTTGACTTCTCTCTTCCTCAACTTCCTCCATCTCAAAGCGAATTCTCCTTGCCACTGTACTAACCCTTGATTCTGCTTGTCCCTCCTTGGACTTAGCAGGTTGAGCCTGAGCACTCTCCGAGTCTTCCTCAGCTCCAACAGGTAAGAGTTTTCCTTTAATTGTTCTCCAGAAGTATCCGACTTTCCTCAAAGTTCCAGCATTAAAAACATTACTGTGGTGACATTTCACCCCAGCACTTACCAATCTGATCATTCCTCTTTTAAACAACAATAAAGAAATGAACCTTCCATATGGGAAAAAGGTCATTCTTGCTTCACTCTGACAGCAGTATCTCAGATATCTTATCATAAATCGAGGAAAATTAAACTTAATATCACTCATCAAAAGATACATTATATACATGTCAGGGTACAGAATTTTCTCCATCTCAGCCATCCTTGGTGCTAAACCAGTCTGAACAAACTTTACTAAGATTTTCTGATCGGGCTCCAAATCTTTAATAAACATCTTCTTTATTACTTTGGTTCCAAACAGAAAAGACATAATGTCTTCAGACTTATGTACAGAATCTCCAATATTCCGTAAATCGAAATGAAAAACTCCTTCATGAGGGCAGTTAAGAATTTGACTTATCTCTACAGATGATATGGAAAAGTCCTTATCCTCTATTTGAGCCAATAAACTATCCTCCGTATCTCCAAGGCTAAACTGAACAGATCTAAAGAAATGTCTCATTTCTGCCTCATAAAGAAACTCAGAGTTTTCACTATTAAAAGCTTGCTCAGGGCCTTGAAACGACAACGCTTGTTTCAACAGCAAATTAGTTTCAAACAGCCATTCTAAATCGATGACTTTACCTTGCAGTATCTTCCGACCAACTACTTTAGATTTCTTTGCAGCACTGCTCTCGGCTTCATCTGGACGCTTAGTCTTTGCCATTTCAACAACGATTTCTGAAGGTTCGTAAGTTTAGGGTTTGAAGATTCAGAAAAGGGTTTTGGAGCAGATGTGCGGTTTTAGGTTTTCGAAAGGGTTTCCGAAAAAGGTGAAAACAGGTTAGAAGGTGAAACGGTTCTGACAGCCTTGATTCCCGTGTAATCACTAATCATTACTTTTATTTAAAACAAAATAAAATAACTTATAGCGAGAAACAGAAAATTAAACAGAATTCGAAAACAGAATAAGATTAAAAAGAAACTATTTAAAATTAAATAAACCTAACTCCCCCTTAATAAATTCAAACCTTGCCGTGGGAAGTGGTTTAGTAAAAATATCTGCTAATTGATTTTCTGTATTTACAAATTCTAAAAATATATCATTTTTTAACACATGATCTCTTAAAAAGTGATGTCTTATATCAATGTGCTTAGTTCTAGAATGACTAATAGGATTTTTTGAAATATTAATTGCACTAGTATTATCACATAAAATAGGCGTATTATTGAAATTTAATCCAAAGTCCATAAGAGTGTTTTTCATCCACAACACCTGTGCACAGCAACTACCTGCAGACACATATTCTGCCTCGGCTGTTGACAGGGCAACTGAGTGTTGTTTCTTACTAGACCATGATACTAAAGACTTTCCTAAAAAGTGACATGTTCCTGAAGTACTCTTCCTATCTAATCTACAGCTTCCAAAGTCAGCATCTGAATATGAAATTAAATTAAAATCAGAGGTTTTTGGATAAAGCAGAGATTGATAAATAGTACCTTTTAAATATCTAAAAATTCGTTTAACAGCAGTTAAATGGGATTCTTTGGGATTTGATTGAAATCGAGCACAAAGACATACTGAATACATTATATCTGGTCTACTAGCAGTAAGATATAACAAACTACCAATCATACCTCTATATAACTTGTTGTCCACTGATTTTCCAGTTTCATCCAAATCAAGTTTTATATTAGTACACATAGGAGTTGTAAATGTCTTGCTGTTTTCAAGCCCAAATTTCTTAAGTAAATCAGTAATGTATTTGCATTGATTTAAAACATTTCCAAAATCTTTTTGAAATATTTGAAGACCCAAAAAGAAATTTAATTCTCCCATCATACTCATTTCAAATTCTTTTTGCATTAATTCTGAAAATTCATGACAAAGAATTTTATTGGTCGATCCAAAAATTACATCATCAACATAAATTTGAACCAACAAAACATTATTTTTCACAGTTTTCTTAAAGAGTGTTGGATCTGCTAGTCCAACAGTAAAATCATTTTTCAAAAGAAAAGAACTTAGTCTTTCATACCAAGCTCTTGGTGCTTGTTTAAGGCCATAAAGAGCTTTAGTAAGTTTGAAAACAGAATCTGGTTTTTGAGAATTTTCAAAACCAGGAGGTTGCTCAACATAAACTTCCTCCATTAAATAACCATTTAAAAAGGCAGATTTAACATCCATCTGAAATAATTTAAAATTCATATAAGATGCATAGGCTAAAAGGATTCTAATGGCTTCTAACCTGGCTACAGGTGCAAAGGTCTCATCATAATCTATTCCTTCTTCTTGATTATATCTTTTAGCTACTAATCTTGCTTTATTTCTAGTTATTATCCCTTGATCATCCTGTTTATTCCTAAAGACCCATTTAGTTCCTATTACTGGATAATCATGTGGTCTTTCAACTAATTCCCAAACCTTATTTCTCTTAAACTGGTTCAATTCATCTTGCATTGCTATTACCCAGCTCTCATCATCTAAGGCTTCTTCTATGGTCTTAGGTTCTTGTTGGGATAGGAAAGCAGAGAATTCAACTATGTTTCCAAAGTTTCTTCTAGTTTGAATACCAGTCTCTAAGTCCCCTATCACAGATTCTAAAGGGTGATTCTTTAAGGTTCTAGACTGTCTAGGCATTACATTCAAAGGCTCTTCAGTATCATGTTCTTCTGAACTGGACTGAATTTCTTTTATATCATTTTCAAAAACATTCTTTAAATTCTCAGGTCTCATGTTTTCATTAGAATCAGGTTCATCTATTTGTTCTATCCTTTTCTCAAAAGGATCAGATTCATCAAATTTCACATGAACTGATTCTTCAACAATCCTTGACTTTTTATTATAGACTCTATAAGCTTTGGAGGTTGCAGAATATCCTAAGAAAATACCTTTATCAGATTTTGGATCAAATTTACCAAGATTATCTTTGGTATTCAGGATGTAAACCTTGCATCCAAAAACTTTAAAGTAATTTACTTTAGGTTTTCTGTTATTCCATAGTTCATAGGGTGTCTTTTTCAAAATAGGTCTTATTAAAATTCTATTCATTATATAACAAGCTGTATTAACAGCTTCTGCCCAGAAATATATAGGTAGGCTATATTCATTTAACATAGTTCTAGCCATTTCTTGAATAGTTCTATTTCTTCTTTCTACAATCCCATTCTGTTGAGGTGTTCTTGGAGCAGAGAAGGTGTGTTTAATACCCATGTTTGAGCAAAAGGAACTAAATTCCTGGTTCTCAAATTCTCCACCATGATCACTTCTCAATGAGATTATATTAAAACCTTTTTCATTTTGAATAGATTTACAAAAACCTTCAAATAAACTAAAAGCTTCACTTTTAAATTTCAAAAAGAAAATCCAAGTAAATCTAGAATAATCATCAACTAATACATAAACATATAATTTACCAGCTAAACTTGCTACTCTTGAGGGTCCAAACAAATCCATATGGATAAGTTCTAGAGGTTTAGTTGTAGCAACTTTATTAACAGATTTGAATGATGATTTGTGTTGCTTGCCAAGCTGACATGCATCACAGAATCTGTCATTTTCAAATTTGAGACTAGGCAAATCAGAAACTAAATGTTTCTTAGATAATTTATGTAAAGCATATATATTGCAATGACCAAGTCTTCTATGCCAGATCCAGGATTCACTTATATTAGCAGTTAAGCAGTTTACTCGTTGTTTACACAAGGAATACAGATCCAAAGTATAAACATTATCAGTTCTGGGTGCTCTAAACTTAAACAGTTTATCTTTAGAAACAGTACAACTATTGTTAGTAAAATCAACAGTGTATCCATCATCACAGAGTTGAGAGATACTTATCAGATTGTGTTTTAACCCTTGTACATAAAGTACTTTGTTGATTGAGACTGTCTCTGGATCTCCAACTGTTCCAATACCAATAATCTTTCCTTTGGCATTGTCACCAAAGGTGACAAGTCCTCCTTCCTTCCGAGTAAGAGAAGAGAAATTAGCTGAAGTTCCACTCATGTGTCTTGAGCAGCCACTGTCCATATACCATATTTTTTTCTTTCTTTGGTGACCTGCTACCTGCAAAGACATTCAAACAAATTGCTTTGGTACCCATATTTTGTTGGGTCCAGGAGTGTTAGCAAGCAGTGATCTGGGTATCCAGATTTGCTTTGTTTTCTTAAAATTGATTGAATCATATAGATCGTTGGAAATATAAGCTTTCTTAATTCCACATATCTGAGGTTGTCTTAGAAAACAGTTTTTAGCTATATGACCTCTTGTTCCACAGTAGTTACAAATAACCTGTTTAGTGCTAGGAACAAAATAATTTTTGTATAACTTAGGTTTTTCTCCTTTACTTCCAATTCCAAACCTTTCCTTTTTAATTACAGTTTTTCCAAGTATCTCATTTAAGGTGTTTTCTCCTTTTGTAAAGATTAATGCAGCCGTTTTATAAGATTCTACTTCATCCTGTAGAGTTTTTATTTTTGATTCAAAATTAATTTTATTTGATTCAGCAGAATTGTATTTGTCAATTAATTCCTTATGTTGTTTTAGCAAAGCATTTCTCTCATCTGAAATAGCTTTGTACAAGTTCTTTATAGATTTATATTTATTAAATAATGAGTCATACCTTTCTTCAAGCATATTGCAGTAAGCTGCAAGTTTTTTATTTGAGAAGCTTGTTTCAGAGTTTGATTCATTATTTGAGTCAGAGGAATAGTATGAGTGTACCTCATCAGTTTCAGCCATGAAACACATATTTGATTTTAAATTGGCTTCCTCCTTCTCTGAGCTTGATTCAGAAGAATTACTTGAGTCTTCAGAAACACTCCAAGTAGCTTTCATAGCTTTCTTGTCTTTCTGCTCATAATCATCTCTTTTGAAGAATTTCTTCTTCTTTGCATCTCTCAATTTTGGGCAATCTGGTCTGATATGTCCCATCTTTTTGCATTCATAACATCTCACTTCCTTGCTATCCTTTTTAAAGGATTTCTTGAAGTCTTTCTTCTTACTATAAAACTTTCTGAATTTTCTGGCTAGCTGTGCCAGTTCTTCATCCGAATTTGAAGAATCAGAGCTTTCTGATTTAGCACTCACTTCTTTGTTCTTCATCTTTCTATCCTTTTGTTGAGAAGTCACTTTCAAAGCAGTATTTTCCCTTTTTATGTAGATTTTATGCTCATTTACCTCATCTTGCATTTCAGCTTCGTACATCATCAGTGTACCAATCAGTTCTCTCATAGTTAGATCTTTAACAGAAGTTGATTGTCCGATTGCTGCAGAGATTCCATTCCATCGAGTAGGAAGTACTCTCAGTACCTTCAACGCTTGATCATCCTGCTTGATTGGTTCTCCTAGAGCTGTTATATTATTGACAATTTCTGTCAATCTTCCATTCATCTGAGTGATGCTCTCTCCTTCAATCATTCTGAAAGTATCGAATTTTAACTTAGCAGTTGCATATCTCATCTGTCTTACATTATCTGTTCCTTTATAAGCAACAGCTATTGTTTGCCACATTTCATATGCAGTCGGGCATTGAGATACTCTGTTAAATTCGTCTGGTCCTAGACCACAGATGATTGCATTCATAGCTTTTGAATTTATGTCATACTCAGCCTCTGTAGCAGCACTCCATGTATCGGGATTTTCAGGAATTTCATAGGGAGTCAGAATCTTTGAATAGACTCTGTAACCAAGATTTTTCAGATAAATAATCATACGTGATTTCCAGCAGCCATAATTGTCTCCATTAAAGTAAGGTGCTCTGACCATTGACATTCCCTCTCTCATATCAGCCATGATACACTATGTATAATCTTTAAATACTTCTAGCTTGATAGGACTTTAGAAATAAGAAGCTCCTCCTTTGATACCAATTGTTGGATCTGAATCTACGGATTATACACAAGAGGGGGGTGAATTGTGTCTTTTTCAAATTATTACAATCTCTTCAATTTAGACAAATTCTGTTCACTATGCTTTTGCACGATTAAATATGCAGTGGAAAAAGTAAAAGCATGAACACACGGATGTATAGTGGTTCGGGGAACAGAAGGCCCCTAGTCCACTCCACCAACGCTCAAATCCACGAGCTTGGCGATTTTCACTATCTGGTCCTCGTTTCCACAGACCCGTCCACAACTGAGTACAGGCAGTTGACACCTTTACAAGATTCAGGCAAACACAGCCTTCCTGGTTCAAACACGAACCCACACAGCTTAGAACGAGAAGCTGATCACTCAAAAATAAAAGGGTTTCGATAAAGAAACACTTCTCCAGTTGTTCTTCACAATTGCAACAGAATGCATTTGACAGTAGATAGATCGTCGTCTTCAGAAAATAAAGATCCGTAATCAAAACAGTTCTGAGTCGATCCAGTTGCAATAGATATTACCAGAAACTTCACAACTTCAGCAGCAGTAGATTCACAACAGGTAGTCGATGTAGAACACGTGAATCTGCTATCAAAATCTTCTTTCAGTAATAAAGGTCTTACGCTTCTTCTTGATCACCAGAAAAGAACGCTTCTTCACAGTCTCTGTTTTCTTGCTCGTCAAAAGATCAAAATCTGTATCACACACTTTCCTGTGCATATATATATATGAAGTTTCCAAGATAGAACATAAACATATTCAAATATGAGAAAATCTTCCGCATAAATAGATCCATGAAAATCTCCTTTAGATTCGCGATATTAAATGAAATAACAAAGCCGTTGTAACTCCCCTGAAGAATCGGCATAAAAAGCTCCGTTTAAATCAAACATTAATCCGTTGTAAATCGTCTTTGATTCAGTCAAAGTCGTATTTAAGAATCAGCTCGAAATCCGCCTAATAATCCGCTTGATTGACTAATTCAAAAGGAAATATCGTCTGTCAAAAATATCCCGACGCCAAACGTAGGGTTGATGACGTGGCTCCAAACGTAGGGTTCACAAACGTAAGGTTCAGAACGTAAGGTTCAGAACGTAAGGTTGAACATACATACTTTCTCTTCAGCATTCAAACGTAGGGTTGATCATCCATACTTTGTCTTGCTTCAACTCTCCAAAGAACGTACGGTTGATTATAAAAGTAAGGTTGATGATCCATACTTTTGAGAAACAAACTCAACACTGAAAACTAACGTACGGTTTCTCTTCCATACTTGTCCAACAACAAAAACGTAAGGTTCCTTCCAAACGTAATGTTCTTCTTCCATACTTTTCAACAACGTAAGGTTCATTAACCATACGTTTCAAAATAACATAAAAAAGTAAACTTTTCATCCATACGTTACGTTCATCAACGTAGGGTATGAACAGTGATTCCAGTACGCGCTAAAATTGATCTTGCGCTACAGTGATTCCAGAACGCGCTAAAATTGATCTTGCGCTACAGTGATTCCAGAACGCGCTAAAATTGATCTTGCGCTACAGTGATTCCAGAATACGCTAAAATTGATCTTGGAATAAATGAAGTATAAAATCTCATTATATAAAATAAATTCCTGCAAAATACTCAACGAAATAATTAGTAAATAATTAAGGGTATTTGTGAGCATCAAAATCATCATAAAGAGACAGAGTATTATTTAAAATAATCTCCCCCTTTAAAAAACATTATTTTGATTTGTTTAAAAACAATACATTGCTCAACAGAAGGTACAAAAAGTCGTGTTCCAAACCAAGTCACACCATCATCGTCGATATGGAACTCTTGTAGATTCCCTTCCTTTACATCATTCACCTTCTATTGTAACTCCATATCATCTATTTGGGCCTCCTTAATTATCTCTTGGATTTGTGGTTGCGCAGTCATTTGGGAAAGGTTAGATGTATCCCCTTCTCTTATGATTTTCAAATCCATCCTTCGTTTATCCAAGAAGATAGGGTTTTCCTCAATCCATAACATGGATAGAGTATCAAGTTATTTTCTACTTACAGTATCAGTTACCTTCCTCTCTTTCCCAGAATGATAGTGAATATAGCAATCATAGTCCTTGATTAGCTCTAACCATCCCCTTTGATGCATGTAGAGATAATTTTGGGTTAATATATACTTTAAGCTCATGTGGTCGGTGTATCTATCACACTTATTACTATAAAGGTAGTGATGCCATAATTTTAAGGAAAAAATCATGGATGCCAACTCTAGATCATGCGTTGGGTAGTTCTGCTCATGGATCATCAACATTTGTGAGGAATAGGCTATAACATTATCATTTTCCATGAGTACGCAACCCAGTCCTTTATTTGAAGCATCGCTCTATATCACAAAATGTCTCCACTTTTCTGTATTGTGAATATAGGTGCAGTGGTTATCCTTCTCTTTAGATCATTGTAGCTTCACTCGCATTATTTTTTCCAGACATACTTTACACCTTTCATTGTTAAATTAGTTAGCGAGCTTGACAATTGTGAGAAATTTGTCACAAAATGTCATCAATACTCATCTAATCTAAGAAACATACATATTTCTGTGACACTTGATGGTCTAGTCCATTTCTCAATTGCCTATGTTTTTTATGGTTCCATAGAAATTCCCTCTCTTGTGATCACATTCCCTAATAATGTGACTTGCTTCATCCAAAAGTACCACTTGCTGAACATGGGGTACAACTTCTCCATTATCAATGTTTCCAACACAAGTATTAGATGTTCTTCATGTTCCTCCTTAATCATGGAGTATATAATTATATAATCTAAAAAAACTACCAAAACAATTTAGGTAATGTCTAAAGACTCTATTTATCAAATCCATGAAGATGGCAGGGTCATTAGTAATTCTAAAGAGAATCACCAGAAACTCATAGTGCTCATACCTTGTAAGGAAGGAAGACTTCTAAATATATTCTATCTTCACCCTTAGCTAATGATATCTATAATTAATATCTACCTTTGAAAATTATTGAGATCCTCTTAATTGATCGAACAAGTCACAAATCCTTGGAAATGGATACTTTTTCTTTGTGGTGATCTTGTTTAGATCTCAATAATCGGTACAAATCCACATTTTTCTATCCTTCTTCTACACAAAGAGCACCGGCGCACCCCAAAGTGATGCACTAGTGTGTATGAACCCTTTTTCAAACTTCTATTACAGCTTCTACTTTGAATACTATATTTTTATAGGAGCCATCTTATAGGGACAATTTTAGATAGTTGTAGCTCCGGTTATGAGTTCTATTGATAACTCTACCTCACAATCTGGGGGACATTCAGGTAACTCTTCAGGAAATACATCCCCATATTCCCTCATGATGGGTGTTTCCTCAAAGATGGAACTTTCCTTTAACTCAACCATTTGGGTGAGGTATGCTTCCTCATAGGGAATTAACACCCACACCATTGAAGGATTTTTAAAAAGAGATTCATGGTATTCCTTTTATATGTTGAGGATCATGGGATGGTTCAGAATATTAAAATACATCTACTTTTCTCGATAGTTTATATGTTCTCTATATAATGAGAGTCAATACATTCCCATTATAACATCGAATTCCACCAAGGTAAGTTTCATGAGATTCACTGGAAGAGTCATCACTCATACGCCAATAGGAGAAGTGTCAAACACTTTGGTTGCATTGATTTCACCACTGGGTGTTTTTATAGATATATCTACTTCAAGGTTTCAAGGATTAGATTCTATAGTTATAGAAAACTTTCAAGATATAAATGATTCCATAGAACCATAATCAAACAAGAATTTTTTCATTCTTAAGTGAATAAGAAGTGTACCTTGTAGGAATTAATTATCTTGCTTCACATTCTTAGTAGTTATGGAATAAACCTTGCCTTGTATTTTTCTCTTTTGTGGATGCTGATGCTGATTACCCTTGGGGACTTGAGGTTTAGTGAACTAGCTTCCATATTGCCCTTGCTCTCTATAGTTGTATCATTGGACCATGGGTGGTGCTCCCCTTTCTTACACTAAATTATTCTTCCTTCCCATGTCTTTTCAACACTCTTGAGCATGGTGGACTTCTTTATCATACTTGATTCATTTCCCCATCCCATTGAGGAAGTTACCAGGATTCAAATTTCCAAAAATTTATCATATGGTTCGAGGGTTTTCTTTCCTCCTTTATCATTAGATCCTCCAGCTTGAAACTCCAACTTCCATTTCTTATCACCAAATCAATGGGACCATTAAAAACATCATCTCCATATTTAGGGAACATAGAAAAACTTATTTATAACTCCCAATGTCTCTAATTACAAGAGACTCTAGAATGTGTTGTTTTAATCCACTAAATAATCTATAAATTTTCCTATCATTATTGATAAAAAAACCCAAAGCATACCTTTCAAGCCTTGTAAATTTTGTTTCATAGGTTTTGAAATATTCTCCTTCCTTTTTCTTGATCTCTATGAATTATCTCTCCATATTCGTACAAAGAGTTCATGGGAAATAATTATTAAGAAATATGATTTTAAAGTCTTCCCATTCCAAATCATCAATTTATTCACTTGGTTTGGTGTTCTTAATAAAAAACCACCACTGATAGGACTCTCCATATAGACGATAAAAGCAAAGTTTCGCATTCTCCATCTCAGAATAGTGGACCATAGAAAATATATTCTCCATGGATTTGACCCCCTAATCCTTAACATGTGTATCGGAAGATCAACTAAACAATGGTGGTCATTTCTTCATTAAACACTCGATAGCTAGTTTCTCCCTCTTCACTGAAGGAGGACGTTCCCCATTATTCTAGTTATTTTTCATAACCTAAGATAGTTGGGTAAGAATTTCCATGAGGTTTTTAACTCTACCTCTTAATGTATTGGGGTTGTTGTTTGGGAAATCATTGCATTATCCCTCGCACGGGTTGTTGTCCTGGTTTTTCCTGGTTCTCACCATTTTCTAAAATAGGAAAGGTAAGAACAAAACATAAGTCAAAAAGTCATGAATAACTAATTTTTTTGTACGATTTACACTAAAATACAAACTTATGGGATCCCAATGTAAACCTTCTTATGTAAATATTTGTACTTAGTCTAATGCTAGATGTTTTATCTAGGGTTTAGTAATCCTAATTCCCAAATTAACTAAACCTTTCCTACGATACCAACTGTAGATAACCGTACTTTTCCTAAATTACTATTACATCATTATAAAGATAAAAAACATAATTGTATTACACCATGAGGATCCATAGGTTTAGTATCATGGGAAAACTAGGACCAAACATATCATTTACAACATCAAGCATAAATATTTGTCTAATTATTTCTTCTTTAGCTTGATTTTGGAACTTGACATCTCCATAGTACATATCGCCACATGAGGATATACATCAAAAAGGTCCAAGATAAAAGATCAGTAAGAGGATAGATAAGAACAAAATATAATGGGGTGAGGATAATCATAACATCATCATCAAAATCATGAGATGAAACATTAATAAAAGACTTGAAATGTGGCAGTGTATAAAAATCAAACATCATGTCTTGGTGTTCATCTACAAAAAATAGTTGTGAAAAAATATAGAATCATTTTTTCATATCATTTCACTTTAAATCATGAGATTCATTACTTTATCCAATGCATTGGAGAGCTGTATAATTCTGGGCGCACTTGTCGCATCAAAACATTTATTTTGTGCTATATAATCTAGGGTGCACCTGTCACATCATGACATTCTCATTATCATGCATGGAACATAGATAATATATCAAAATGAACATAAATAACCCATGAAAAGGAATGGTTTTCATCTCATAAAAACACATTACTAAATATTCTTTTCCCAAAAGAAATAGGGAATAACATACACTATACAATAACCATCAAACTTGAGTGCGAAGTAAAAGGTGTGTTTTTGAAAGAAGTGTACTTTTGGAAAACATTTTCTTGAAATAAACTATAGTGGAAAAAATTTATATCCATTGAGAGGTAATATAATGAGGAAAAAAATAATTCTTAATGAGTGAACATACAAAAAAAGAGTTAAAGAGGGAGAACCCGAGGAAAGAATGTTGGGTTCGAGAATTTTCCCTTACCTTGTATCTGAATGCTTTCTTCACTTTAAAGACATATGGAACCAAATTAGATTCATTAAATAAAATTACAGAAATTTTTTACATGAATATGATTTATTATGGTTTCATTAATTTATTTTATGTTCCTTTAGATGTGTTACAAATCTCAAATTCATTGTTCGAGAATGTTAATTTTTATGGTTGTCTTGAGTGTTTCACTTGTATTCATAAATTGAAGTTTGTGTATAATGTTGATAATCATCCAAAACAAATATTTAAGGTTATTAATGAAATTAAAGGAGTTTGAATGATATTATAATTAATTATGTGTTATACAATGTGGATGAATCATTAGATAAGATTTAATGATGATCATTTTAGGTTAATTTGGATGGTTTTTGGATCACAACGAGCATGTTTTGATTTATCATTTAGTAATATGTACATAAGTTTGTTATATAAATTTAAATAGGATATAATACATATAATTTAATCTGTTTGAACTATAAAAATGTTTTCATGACCAGATTTAAATGTTGTAAAGGGAAAAAACATGTCCTTCTTGAAGGTGATAAATTAACACCTCACAAACAACATTTTCTTTTCTAAAATAAAAAGAATAGGATAAGGGGGGTTTGATGATATATTATCCAATTAGTATCATAAAATTCTATTATATTTAGTATAATAGATTTACAGTACCATGTGGATGAGGATAAGTTGAGAGAGATTTGGAAAATAACATGAAATTGAATAAAAATTAAAGGAAAAGAGAGAGAGAAATTACCTCTTGAATCCCCCTCTTGAGATCCTCTTTAAGGAAGCTAGGATTGGTCTTTTAAGGAGACCAGAAGATCATTGACATGGAGGAGGGGATAGGGAATAAGTTTGGGAATAGTTTAGACAAGTCTTGAGGGTTGATAAGTGTGAGGAAATGAGGGTGTGAAGGGTGTTATTTTAAGTGAAGGGAGGAAGATTTTCCTTAATATTTAATACCTTTTTATTAATTTCCCCCCAAGACAAGAAATAGTGATGATTCCAGGACCAAGAATAGTAAATAGGGAATCTGAGTTCGAGATTTGGGTTCTTACATCACTTGGAATGTCATGAATAGTTTATTTAAATTATAATGTATTTATACTGTAAATTAATGTATTTTACTATTCACAAAAATTCATGTATTTTAGAAAAATCCCAAAAAATCATCCTAACCATTTTTCAATGTATAGAATCTAAAAATGAACTTCATTTTTCCAAAATAATCTTATAATTATGATTAATTTAATTTTTAATTAAAATCATAATTTAATTGAAAAATACTATTTTTTTTAAATTAAAACTGAATTTATAATGTTTTCAAAAACATCAAAAGGTCATATAAAATTATCTTAAAACAGGAAGGAATATAATTTTTAATTTATTATATCATTTTAGGAAAATTCATTTTATTTTAAATTAATTAATTAATTATAATTAATTTTTGTATGACCTAAAAAATACCAATTCTTTTACTATGGTCAAACTATCACTTATAAGAGGCCTATGTTTTATTTAATCATTCATGGGAAAGGTTACTATTATTTTGGATGATTTACTATTCATAAGGGTCATATTACTGTTCATAAGGGTAGGTACTATTCATAATGGTGGTTTACTATTCACCAAAAATTATGTTTGTCCTAACGGACTCTAAACATCTTACTGATCACAACCGTGTAAGTCAAATTTTTGAAATTCAAAACACAATAGTGGAAAATATATGTTTAAAGGTCACATATTAGTTCATTTAAGAATCGTGTATAATTTTGTTTCCTAATTTGATTATACTTTAAGGAATTATTATTAGAATGGAATTCCATTGATAAAACATTGGGTCGTTACAATGAGGGAGTGTGTGGTGTCCAATATTTATACAAAAAATTATTTTGGACTCCTTTATATTTATCATGCCTAATGAAACCAGTTTATATTTTTTTCATAAATTTTAGTAGATCATTCTAGCTGATTTTCATTTAACATTAATTTTGTACTCATGTAGTATTTTTCTCATGTCAACCCTCAATAAATAATTCTATTGATGGGGTCGACATAATATATTAATGAAATTGAAAGCTTATTGTTTTGGAAGAAATATTTTTCAAACATGTGATTATTTATTTGTGATAATTAAGTGAATTGTAAATAAAAATATAATTTTTATAATTTTTATTATATTGGAATATATGATATAAAACAATAATAAAAAGATATTGTGAATAATTGATGAACATATTAATATTATTATGGTTATAATTATTAATCAAAGATAATTTAAATTAATTAAGATAATAATTGTAAATAGAGAAGAGATATTTAAAATTGTTATTGGAGATAATTTTTTTTCAATAACTTGTCATAATCAATGAATGAGAATATTTATTTAAATAATGTTATATAGAAGCATTGGGAATAATTTTTTTGTGGTATGATTGTCATATGATGGCACAAAATATGAATATAAGTCATGAATTACTTAATTAAATTTTGTTAATTTTTTAATATTATTTTATGACATAAATTGAGAGAGTATGGTAAATTTCATGGATATATCTTATATATATATATATATATATATATTATTTTAATGAAAATTATTTAATGTTAATTGGATGAATAATGGTAACCTGGTTATGAATAATAATGAGGTGAACCATAAAATAAGAAAAATATTGAATTTAATTGTAATAAAGGATTAGTTTCTCCATGAAGATGTGTTTCCTAAGAGATGTTATGAGTAATTAAAATAAAACATATGATTGTTATAAAGATGATATGATTATAAATGTTACTAATTGAGGAGATTTATTCTTGTGACATTATTACAATTAAAATATGATAATGATGATAGAATTTTTTTATGGAGATTTGGATCTCATTGTATGATATGAATTTTAATTTTCATTGTGTATTTTTTAAAAAAATATTATAGTGTTTGAGTGAATTGAATAATCTAATAAATTACATTTCTCTATTCGCTACTAGAATTCTTAATAATTACGATGGGCTATTTGCGACAGGATACCGTTGCAAATAGGCTTTAGCGACGGGGACCCGTCACAAATAGCCCGTTGTATAAAATGCTGTCGTAAATATAAGTATTTATGATGGGCATGTTGCAAAAAATGTTATTTGCGATGGGAAACATCGTCGTTGAAAATAAGATTCCTATTATATATATTATATACACATAAACGTTTTTACGATGGGCCCGTCGCCAAAACTATTTGCAACGGGCTATCGTCATGTCGCAAAAAAAATAACACTTTCTGCAACGAGCCTGTCACAACTAATTATTTGCGACTGTCAAGTAGTACCGTCGCAAATATGGTTTTAAAAATATTTACTTAGACTATTTGCGATGGGACCCCGTCACAAAAGGTCCCGTCGCAAATAATAAATTAATTTTTAAAAAAATAAAATTTAATAAAATTACGATTAATGAAAAAAATAATATTACTATTATTAAAAAAATAAAAAAATACAAAATACAAAAAATATCAATATTCACAAAAAAATAATAATAATAATAAAAATTAAATTATGTAATATTTGAACCAATATAAAAGACAGAAAATGTAAATAATTCATATTACAATGTTAAATTCAAATATATGTAACATAAAAAAATCACTGGGGGTCGTCTTCTGGAGGAGGTAGAGGGGATGAAGGAGCTGGTGGAGGAAACTCCATCCCTAAACTATGATTCAGATGGTTCATGTACTCCATATTCTCATAATACTACTGCTACCATCGAAGCATCTTCTCCTCGTGCTGCTGCTGCTGCTGCTGCCGCCGCCGACACATCTCCTCTTGCAGCTTCTGAAAAATCTCTATATGCTCAGCCTGAGATCGCAACTTCTCCTGATACTGTGATCCAGAAGATGATGCCTCTCCATGAGAACCTCTCGAGTTGGACGCCGACATCGCAATAGTACCCTAATAAGTACCAGGAGTCAAATGAGAGTCGATGACAACTACTCTACCCTTCTCAAAGCCATACTGAGTCGCCTGCATCCATGCCGGCTCATCGAAATGGTGAGCACTAGTCTACTCAGCCGTCTCGTCCGGACCCTCGGTATGATTCTGAGAGGTCACACCCTCCGATGACTCCCTCAATTCCAATTTAAAAATAAAATTGTCAAAATATTATATGCAGTTAATTGTTAAACTGAAAAAATAATACTAATCGCAATCTAATGCTGGCGATCACCTCTAATATCTCCAGTGGCTGGATCACTGTACATCCTCCGATAAACGTCAAACTCCATAACATCGGGATGCCCGAATGCCTACAAAAATATAAATTAAACTGTTTATATTTAAAGTTATATAAAATATTTAAAAAATATACTTACCAGATGTTGTCTAGGCGAACTGAATGTACAACTACCAGCTCGATGTGTCACGTCTTGTATCCCCCGGTTCTGTCATCCCACTGAAGATCTCCTCTGAAATCCACCACCAAATCAGTGTAAATATAATCGATCCCAAATGTGAGATGAAATGTACTCTTTTCAGTGCGCTCTACAAGACTCATCAAATTCTGTAACCCCTTCATTCTTAATGGCTGCCATTCTCAAATTGTGTAAAAACTGGCAGAATCAGTCACGTATAGAAGCCTTCCATGTCGTGTGGATATCATCGTGCATGCTATCATCAATAGGATGCCATAAAACCAAGAAATAATTTATAATATCGAGTTGTTAATAAAATAAAATTCAAAATAAATATTATTTATTTACGTACCAACCGATGCTGGAACATGTCGCGTCGCACATCAATGGGAATCTGTTCCCATGTGATCCATGGCTGAGAAAAATTATTGTGCAATATAGCGCTCCCCTATCCAATAGATACATGTTGAAAACTGTGAAAAGGGAATAAATAATAAAACAATTACTATATATATAAATAAATTAATGAAATCTAACTGAAATATATAGGTTACTATACCTCTATGTGCGTGGATCGAAATCAAGATGTGGACGTCGCTCGGGGATACTGTCAGGAATCATCAGTCGCACAAGACCGCGCCCCCTCCACGTACCTCCTGAACCACCAGTAGGTTGAGGGTCAGCTGATACAACATCCTCATCATCCAAAGGTAGCTCAGCCTCCTCTAACTCATGCAATAGATCAGAGTCCATCTGAAACAAAAAATGATTGTTGTTAGCAAATAGTTGAAAATAACTATTATATATTGATATATATTAGTTATGATTATAACCAGCATTTAACTATGTCAATGTTCATCCTCATCCTCTTCTCCATAGCTGTCAATGTCAATGTCTTCATCTTCCACCTCAGCATCATCAATATCTATATGATTTTCAATTTCAGAATCTCTTGTCATTTAAAATTCATTTTTAACATCATTAACATCTTCATCACCATCGATCCTTAATTTTGGGGCGTCATCATCGATATTCACGTCTCTTTGTGAATCAGATTGATTTTGTGTTGTCTCTTAAAAAATTTCAATTCATTCCACTTCAGGGGAACCACATTCAGTTTGAGTAAACTAAATTTCCCGAGATATCATTTTTATTATGATCCACCAATCGCTCATATCTCTTGAATTAGCACAGCACATTGCATAATAAATTTTATGTGCTTGTTGAGCCAGTAAAAATGGTTCATTTACTGCAAAAAGCCTTTTATATTTAATATTGACGATTCCATGAGTTGTATGAACATGAAAAACTCTCTCAGTATCCAACCACCGACATTTAAACATTTTTATGTAATTCTGTCCTAGATAACACAGCTCAATAATTTCATCCAAAATTCCATAAAAGTCAACTTTAGTTTCTCTGTGATGTGATCCTCTCATGAAAACTCCACTGTTCATTGTTTTTTGATTCCCCGTATAAATGTGTATGAAATCGAAAAGCATTCACCACATATGAATTATAAGATTTAACCATTTTGGATGGTGGGTTACTCAATATACACAGTTGCTTATCAATTTTATCAGTATATTGAGACACCTAAAAATTTGTAAAACAATTATCGATATATTAATTAATAAATGGAATTGATATTAAACAGTCAATAATATGTGTTACCACTTTATGAAACCATTGAGAAAAAAAATTTCCTTTGCGTTCTTCAAGAGCAGCTGCTGTAATTTGTGGAAGTTGTTTCTTGATATGATTATCATATAACCTACAAATAAAAAAAGTTTAAATACTATAACATAAATTTTAGAATAAGTGATAGAAGCACTCACAGGACAAATGATGTCATTTATTCACAATGGAGCAGAACATATGTTTGAGCTCTGTGATGTTCATCATCTGAAATCCATCGTTCATGAACTCCACCAAAACCAAGATTTTGCTGACTAAAAACTGTTAATTGATTGTCCATTTCTTCATTAAAATTCCCCTAGTTTTGTCCCATGAAATTTTGTTTTGAGGTATATTGAGATTCAAAATAATGAGAGTAGAAAAAATCAATTTCCTCTTGCAAATAAGCTTCATAATTTGAGCCTTCAACTAATTCTTTGATAGGTATTTTTTTCATCAATTTTTGCATGCATCTCTCGAATGGGTACATCCATCGAAACTGTTCTGGACCTCTACATTTAGCTTCATATGGAAAATGTAATATCAGATGTTCTGTTGAGTCAAATAAAGGAGGCATAAATATTTTTTCCAGTTTACATATAATTACAGCAACATCTTCTGCCAATTTTCGTAGCGCATTTTACTCCATTTTCACTGTAAAAATGTCTCAAAAAAATATGATATGTCTGTTATCTAATCCCATATCATTGAATTCAACAAAGTTCTGAATCTAATTGGCATAAGTCATTCCATTATAACATGACAATCATTACTTTTTAATCCAGTAATATAACAATTCTTAATACATCTGCCCAAATTGGAAGCATAGCCATATGGAAGTCTTAAATCTGCAATCCACTAACAAAATAATAAGCGACTCTATTTGGAAAGTGTATATGCTGCTTTTGGCTTCATTAACCTCTGTGATCTAACATTTTAAAATAATTCATGTTCTGGACACCTACAGATTTGGGCAACATCTAATCTTGCCTTTACAGTATCTTTGGTCTTACCTGGTGTATCCAAAACTGTATGAAATAAATTATCAAAACAGTTCTTCACAATATTCATAACATCCAACATGTGGTGGACCGACATATCAGACCAATACAGAAGATCCCAAAAAAATTATTTGTTTTATCCAATTATGTTCTTTCCCAAAGCCATGAATTTTTTTGTTGGTTTGCTGTTGGTCCAAATGTGATGGGTGGTAATGAAAATAAAACTGAGTTTAACTCTGTACCTGAGATCATGTTTGGAGGTTCATCCCATTCAATTATACCTTTTCTGAAATGAGATTTATTCCTCCAAAAATGATGATCGGTTGGAAGAATTATACGGTGAAAATAAAAATAGCAATGTTTTTTTCCATTGATCAACAAAAAGGATTTTTTTCTTTCATACAGTAAGGACATGATTTCGTACCTTGTGTACCCCAACCAGATAACATGCCATGTGCCAGAAAGTCACTAATCATCCACATCAATGCATCTTTTAATATTAAATTTTGTTTCGCAGCAACATCATATGTATTAACACCATCAGTCCAAAATTAATTTAACTCATTAATCAATCGTTTCAAATAAACATCAGTATTCTTTTTCGGATATCCTATGATCAATATAGTCGAAAAGATATAAGGATATTTCATCAACATCCATGGAGGAAAATTGTACGGAGTTATAAAGACAGGCCAACATGAATACTAACTACCATATGAACCAAACAGACAAAAACCGTCAGTAGAAAGACCCAATCGCACATTT
The DNA here is from genome assembly GCA_963277665.1 of Viscum album. NCBI lineage: Eukaryota > Viridiplantae > Streptophyta > Magnoliopsida > Santalales > Viscaceae > Viscum > Viscum album. Next base: position 192,757,905 of record OY728166.1, read on the forward strand.
CGGGATTCTATAGAAAAAGACAGATGCAGACGGTCAAAAGTTTTCCTAGAATCACCATCAGATGTATGATTCAAGATTTTATCAGTTGAAATCTTGGTTTTGTGCTATGAAATATTGACGTTGTGTTCTGAGACATAAATAAATGTTGTAACCTGGGTGTAAGGGGGAAATATCTCAACTATTTTACTGGAATCGATCTAGACTTCCCTGCTTGAGCTTCTTTATACCTCGATTGTCCACATTTAGGAAAAATATCCAATGACTTGTTTTCGCTAGAATATAAGATGAAATCATTTGGACATTCATGAATATTCCCATAACTAAGGCCCAAATTACGAATCAGCCTCTTGCTCTCATAGTAATTTGCAGGCAACATATTTCCTTCAGGTAACAGTGTTTTAATCAAAGAAAAAATCTGATCAAAACAGTTTTTTGACATTGCATTATCAAATTTAACAGCCATAAATTTTTCAACCACATCTAATTTGTTTATCTTGCAACCAGGATATAATGCATTCTCAGAAGACTTCAACAACTCCTAAAATTTGTATGGTTCCAACTCAGGAGTTAAATCTATATCATCATGAGTTTCAGTTTGTTACACAGATGGACCTGCAACATAATGTACTAAATTTTAAAATCGTGATGGATCCGAAATCAAGTTATTAGGATCTTCTCTGGAACTGTGTTTACCGTGTTGATACCAAAAAACATAATCTGGTTGAAAACCAAACTACAAGAGATGTCCCCCAACCTTGTCAAATGTGTCAAATGTTCTCAGAGCGCATTTTTTATAAGGACACTTAATTGTGCCTTCTGAAAAATATTCCGGTTTTGATGATGCAAATGCTAATAAAGCTTCAAAACCCTCAATATATACAGGATTTAAACCAGAACCATTTAGATTTCTGCGCTGATTTACCCAAGATCAATCATCAAATAATGACTGATGACAACTTCCTTGTTCCATATTTTTCTACATAAAATATAAAATCATCAATGTTTTTGAATAGTTTTAAATTATAAAAAAACTATCTAAAAAAGAAGATAAATAATTACAACTACTTAATAATTATCATTAATTAAGGGCGACACAATTTTTAGTGGATTGGCGGCTACTCTTTTGTCTGACAGCTCATTTAATTGCATATTTCTCACACTTATTATTTCTAATTAATGCTAATTATTCTTAATTATTCCAAATTATTGCTAATTATTACAAATTATTACTAATTATTAATAATTGTTACTAATTATTACTAATTGTTACTAATTATTACAATTTATTACTAATTATTACAATTTATTACTAATTATTACAATTTATTACTAATTATTACTAATTATTACTATTTATTACTAATTTAGCAATATGTAGTAATACATAGAAAAAGAAAAACTGCTTAAAGAATGAAAGGAAATTTGGTAATCATCATTCTAGAGATGATTACAAATTTTCCCTTCATTATCCAAGAAGATTTCATTTACTAATTATTAGTAATAAAAAAATATATTATCAATATTTACGAAAAAAAAATTAATAATATTAAAATAATAAAAAATTTATAAAATATTAAAATTATCAATATTCACAACAGAATTTCTTCTATTCGTAACATGTTCAAATCTCCAAGGGTCGTCAACTGTCAAGTCATGCACAATAAAAAGTTTGTGTCAATCTTATCCAATGTAAACTCTATAATTTTACTTTCATGGTTGATCACCTCGCAAGTAGTGTTGCAATAGGACAACCAATGTAATGACATTGTCGTCTCTAAGAATCATCTCACATGACACTTTACATAGATCATTCTTCCTTAAAAATTTGAGGGGATATCATTATTTTTCCCTTAAAATTTCAAGGAAGAATGGTCTATGTAAAGGTTCATGTGAGATAATTCTTATAGATAAGAAGGGCATGACTTGGTTTATCCGATTACAACACTACTTGCGAGGTGATCAGCCATGCAAGGATAATTATAGAGTTTACATTAGACATGGATGACACAAACGTTTTATTGTGCATGACCTTACAATTGGAAACCCTTTGATATTTGAACATGTTAAGAATAGAGAAAATCCTATTGTGAATATTGATAATTTTAATATTTTATAAATATTTTATTATTTTAATAATATTAATATTTTTTTGCAAATATTGATAATATAATTATTTTTATTACTAATTATTGCTAATTATTTCTAATTGTTACTAATTATATCTAATTATATCTAATTATATATAATTATTACAAATTATTACAAATTATTATTAATTATTACTAATTATTACAAATTATAACTAATTATTACTAATTTTATCTAATTATATCTAATTATTACTAATTATATCGAATTATTGCTAATTATATCTAATTATTCCTAATTATATCTAATTATTACTAATTATAGCTAATTATTACTATTAATAGCTAATTATTTCTAATTATAGCTAATTATAGCTAATTATAGCTAATTATTGCTAATTATCCTAATTATAGCTAATTATAGCTAATTAAAGCTAATTATAGCTAACTAAAGCTTTTTATAGCTAATTAAAGATATTTATAGATAATTATTGCTAATTATTACTAATTATATCTAATTATTCATAATTATAGCTAATTATCCTTATTTATAGCTAATTATTCCTTTTTATAGCTAATTATTCCTAATTATAGCTCATTATAGCTAATTATAGCTAATTATAGATAATTATTCCTAATTATAGCTAATTATAGCTATTTTTGCTAATTATTCCTAATTATTCCTAATTATTACTAATTATTGCTAATTATTGCTAATTATATCTAATTATGACTAATTATATCTAATTATTACTAATTATTACAAATTATTACTAATTATATCTAATTATTACTAGTTATATCTAATTATTACAAATTATATCTAATTATTCCTAATTATATATAACTATTCATAATTATAGCTAATTTTTCCTAATTATAGCTAATTATTCCTAATAATAGCTAATTATTCCTAATTATAGCAAATTATGGCTAATTATAGCTATTTATTCCAATTAACGCTATTTATTCCAATTATAGCTATTTATTCCAATTATAGCAAATTATTAAAATTATAGTTAATTATTACTAATTATAGCTAATTATTACTAATTATAGCTAATTATTGCTAATTATAGCTAATTATTCCTAATTATAGCTAATTATTACTATTTATAGCTAATTATTACTATTTATAGCTAATTATTCATAATTATAGCTAATTATACCTAATTATTGCTAATTATTCCTAATTATTCCTAATTATTGCTAATTATTGCTAATTATTGCTAATTATTTTTAATTATATTTAATTATTCCTAATTATATCTAATTATTACTAATTATTACTAATTATATCTAATTATTACTAATTATATCTAATTACACCTAATTATATCGAATTATACCTAATTATTACTAATTATACCTAATTATTACCAATTATAGCTAATTATTCCTAATTATAGCTAATTGTTACTATTAATAGCTAATTATAGCTAATTATTACTATTTATAGCTAATTATTCTTAATTGTTACTAATTATTACTAATTATTACTAATTATTACTAATTATTACTAATTATTACTAATTATTACTAATTATACCTAATTATTACTAATTTTTCCTAATTATTACTAATTATTCCTAATTATTCCTAATTATTCCTAATTATTCCTAATTATTCCTAATTATTGCTAATTATTTTCTAATTATTCCTAATTATTGATAATTATTACTAATTATTACTAATTATTTCTAATTATTCCTAATTATTACTAATTATTCCAGATTATTCCTAATTATTGCTAATAATTCCTCATTATTTCAAATTATTACTAATAATTACTAATAATTCCTAATTATTACTAATTATTCTTAATTATTCTTAATTATTCCTAATTATTCCTAATTATTCCTAATTATAGCTAATTATGGCTAATTATAGCTAATTATTCCTAATTATTACTGATTATTCCTAATTATTACTAATTATTCTTAATTATTACTAATTATTCCTAATTATATCTATTGATTCCTAATTATATCTATTTATTCCTAATTATATGTACTTATTGCTAATTAAATGTACTTATTGATAATTATATCTATTTATTGCTAATTATATCTATTTATTGCTAATTATATCTATTTATTGGTAATTATATCTATTTATTGCTAATTATATCTATTTATTGTTAATTATATCTATTTATTGCTAATTATATCTATTTATTGCTAATTATAACTATTTATTGCTAATTATATCTATTTATTGCTAATTATATCTATTTATTCCAAATTATATTTAATTAATATTAATTATAACTAATTATTTATAATTATAACTAACAATATCAATTTCATAGTAAAACTAAATATAAATAAAAATAAATTAATATCTAACGAAATTAGAACTAATACACAACAATTAAAATTAACCTAAAAAATAAAATAAATATAAAAAAAATAAAATATAAATACCTTAAACTTTGATATTCGGAAGATATTGACGCCCTCTGATTGCTCTCGTATAAAAAACGTCCTCTAAAAAGAAAATTTCTCTTTGAAACTGAAAAATGAAGAGAGAGAGAGAGAGAGAGAGAGAAATTTGAATGATTTGAAAAAAAACAGAAAAGGGTATATATAGGTTAGAATAGTTGCGACGGGATTATTTGCGACGGGTAGCCCTCGCAAATACCCTCGCCCGCATTAATTACAGTCGGCGGTTAAAAGGTTATTTGCAACGGATTCATTCTAAAATAGTACCTACCGACTGTCTTTTTGCGACGGGACGACATCCCGTCGCAAAAAGGTATTGACCATCACCGGGTATTTGCGATGGGACCCATCACAAATTCCCCTGCGCGGTTGGGCACACAAGCTGCACATTTTGGCGCGCAAGCCGTGCGTTTCGGAGCGCAAGCCGCGCATTTTGGCGCACAAGTCGCGGAAAACTATTTGCGACGAGAGACATCTCCCCGTAGCAAATATTATTCACGCGGTTTGGCACGAAATTCGTGCCTAACTATTTTCGACGGGAGACGAAATCCCGTCGCAAGTAATTGGTTATTTGCGACGGGCTACTTTCCCCGTCGCAAAAATCTTCCTGGACGGGTTATTTGCGACGAGATTTTTTCCCATCGCAAATAGTGATTTTCCCGTAGTGGTTGTTGTATTTTGATATTCTCTGGATATATAATATCCTATATAATTATATGATGACATTTTGGAATATTATGAGGATATTTCTACATAACTAATAGTGGTATCATTGATTGAGTGGTGTGATTGATTTTTTTCTTATCTAAATTTGATATGTGATTTAGTCCAATCACTGGTGGATATTGATTATGATGGTTTACTAATCTGATTACTTTTATAACCAAACACCAACTAGGTTTAGAGTTGGATGAATATATAAAAGTACTTTCTATCTAAACATATAATAATATGTGTTACAGGTTTGGGATGAAATATTCATGTCAATTTTTAATCACACCCATTTAATTGGGTTTGAGATAGATAATGACTCACCCATGTTTCTACATAGGTCCTCTCCCAAGGATCTTGGATCAAAATTTAGGATGATGCATAGTGTACTTACTTTCTTCTCACCCATACCTATGGTTTCAAGGAAAACAAGTCATATACGTGTGTGTTTAATATAAAACCATTTATAAAAGAACTTTTCCAGAATAGAATAATGGTTCATCTTAGACAATTTATCATATTAGAAAACTATGGTGGGATATGAGATGATATTATTATTTTATGATATATTATTTATTTCATGTGACTATCATCCACATGTGGGGTGAATGAGTTCCAAAATATATCAATGTAGGATAGTGGTGAATATCTATATGGATAAAGAATTATATCAATTACTCCTCTCAGGTTAAAATGGATTCTATATTTCATCATAGTGGGGAACAATGTTTGGTAATTATTACTCCCCTCCATGACATCATTATAAGAACCCGACCTTATTACATACATAATATTAAATTTATTCAAGAAAAAACTTATTTTATATTGATGTTCCTTTCAAGTTTAGATCTTTTGAGAATTAGGACAGTACATTCATGACATTACACATTGTTACAGAGTGGATACCATAAAAAAATTTCCATTTATTTTAAATATAAAACATTAAAACATAAAACAAGATTCCTTGACAATTATTAAACATTTAACATATCTTCTTTCCTTGTATTACACATCCATTAACAAGTGAAAAATCATTTAAAAACTTGGGAAGAGCACAGAAGCTCAGTAAAGGATGGAAAAGAAAGAAAGATCACATTAGTCCATGAATACTCATAGCGTATGAAAACATTTTCAAAAGACATTCTTTTCACCCATATATACTTACTTTTTGTAACATGAGACTTACACAAGATCCAAAGAAAACATGATAACATAAATATAACCATAAAGGTATATTGGGGCATTACTTACATAATCTTGTAACCATTCTTGGCTACCTAATAATTTGTAACCCTCACGGCTACCTTACTTTGTGTAACCATCGTAGTTAAAGTTGGAGTAACCATACAGCCGACCTCCAACTTACTCATACCCAATGAAATGGAGGGATATATAGGTTCCACCATTTATCATAAATAATTCCCAAGAACCGAAACATAATCATACACCATGAATAATTTCATAAAAACATTACTTTTGAATTTTGTAAAACCGAATTTAAAAAGATGTTTTTAAAAAAGGAAAACCACATATAAATTACATACAATTGAAGAGAGGGTTAATAGAGTGGATGGAGTATGTATATATACTGTAAATATACATAATATAAATAGAAACAGTCACAAAAACAATTTAAATAGCACATAAATAATGAAGTACAAGGCTAACCCAAAGAATGGAAATCGGGTTAAGAATTCCCTTACCTCGGGTTTGTCTTACTTCCAACATGTTTAAACCTCCTGTATAATTGTTAAAATAGTGTTATTAATATTTTATAGAAAAATTTTCATGTTTATAACATCTTATATGATCATTTAATAATATCTTTTCACCCTTAATTGTTAGTATTTTTCCCCTTGCACTGTTTTTGGTTGAATTCTTTACATGATTTCTAAGATTGGTTCATGGTGGACATTCATGTCGATTGGAAGTGAAAATACAGAATTGGAATGGATTAGTATTTACATATATCCAGTAACATAAATTATTCTATTCACCATTTTTAATTATTACATGAGGATGATTCATAAGTTAGAACATTAATGATGTTCGTTTAGATCATTTTAGTTGTTCTTTGATAATTACAACCTTGTTTTGTCTTATAAATTATAACCATGAGTAAAAAAGAATTACAGAACCATGGGTGAGTCATAAAACATATATTACATCTTGTTTCAACAATATAAATGGTTTCATGACCATACTTTAAAGAATTAATGGAAATTGAAATCACATCGTCCACGATGTCGACAATTCGACAAAAACAGACAATGTTTTTATTCTTTATATAAGTGAGAGAGGATAATAATAGTGATGATTAATTTTACATAAACATGATAAAATCCAGAATATAAATTATTTCTGGAGACTTCATGCCTCTTGGGTAAGGATATATGAAGAAAGAATAATGAAGTAACTCTTAATAAAAGAAAAAGTGAGAAATCTCTTACAAAAATTCGGCAGCCACATGGCTACACAACATGGTTTTAAAAATATTAAAAAGAGAGGGTAAAAGGGTCACCCATATAGAAATGAATCATAATATAGTGAAGATCAAGAATAAGAGTTAAATAAGAACATGGTATGGAGACTTGAAAAATAATACCACATAAAGGAGAACTTGAAAGCAAAAAGAAAGAAATTGAGAATTTTCTTACCTTATAGAGTAACCCTTAGAACATGAAGGTTGGGACCTTGTGTGCTTGAGAAAACCTTGGGAGGACTTTTATGAAGGTAAGGAGGACATATATTCGTTTAGGGATAATTGGGAATGAATTCAATTAAGGGAAGAGTTGGTATTTATAGGAAAAGTGATGGATTATTTTAATAATTTTCAAGGGACACCTCATGAGTGGTATTTACAAAACCACGGGCTTGCCCATAGTATTTGCCCGTGGTATTTTCCCATCGTATAAGTCACTTGAGACACCTCAAATATTTTTTAACTATACACAATCCTACCAGATTTATGACATCATTATTATATCATTAATGATGTCATTAACACAGTTAAACTAAAAACTGGATTTTTTATTATTCACCGAAAAATCAACTATTTTAGACAAATTCCAAAAATTCACCCTAACCATTTATCGACCTGTAGATTTCAAAAATGAAGTCCATTTTTTTGAAAATAATTTTCTAAATATTATTAATTTAATTCTTAAATAAAAGAATACTTTATTCGAAAATTAACTATTCTAATTCTGTAACTACTTTTATATAACAATGAAAAATTAACCTACATGTTATTATCTTAAAGCCTTAAAAAAATAAAATAATAAAAAAATTACTATTCATTATGGTCAAATCACTATTCATATTACAATTCATAAGGGTATGTTACTTTTCACCAAAAAAAACAAGTTGGTTCCAAAGGACTCCAAATGACATACTAAACACAATTGTAGATGACAGTTTCTTGAAATTCAGAACATATAAATAGAAAAGTTATGTTTTAAAGTCTAATTAAAAATATCTATTTAAAAAAAAGTTACATGCATTTATATTTATTTTTAGAAAAAATTGGGGTGTTACATTATCCCCACCCTCTTAAAATTGCATCCTCATAATTTTATTTACTTATTGAACAACGGAGGGTACTTTTCCCTCATAGCATTTTCAGACTACCATGTTGCTTCTTCAACCATGTGGTTTCTCCACAAAACCTTTACCTAGTGGATTAACATATTCTGTAATACCATTTCTCTTCGATCAAGAATCTGAACTAGTTTCTCTTCATAAGAAAGGTTCTCTTCCAACTGAACTGCTTTTGGGATCAAGACATGTGATGAATCTGGCACATACTTTCTCAACATCGAAATATGAAAAACAATGTGTACCTAAAAAAACTCAGGGGCAAAGCTATGAGATATTCCATTGTTCCATCTTTCTCCAATATTTCAAAAGGGCTAATGAACCATGTAATTAGATTTCCATTATTACCGAATCACATCACACTTTTCCAAGGAGAGACTTTAAGGAAAACATGGTAACATACCTCAAAAGAGAAGTCTTTCCTTCTATTATCTGCATAATGTTTCTACCTGCTCTGAGCTATCCTTATGTGCTGCTAAATCATCATCACTTTCTCAGCCACTTCTTCAACTAATTCTGGCCCCATCAACTTTCTTTCACAGACTTCATCCCAAAATTCCGGAGTCCGACAACGCTTCCCATACAAGGCCTCAAAAGGTGCTATCTGAATACTAGAATGAAAACTATTTTTATAAGAAAACTCAACTAAAGAAAGATAATGATCCCAACTTCCCTGATAGTCCATTGAACAAGCTCGAAGCATATCCTCTAATGTTTGAAATGTTCGTTCTGACTACCCATCTGATTGAGGATGAAAAGATGTTCTGAAAGTTAACTCTGTGCCCAACAACTTCTGAAGTCCCTTCTAAAAGATAGATGTGAACCTGGGATCTCAGTCAGATACAATGGAAATAGGAACTCCATGTAACCTGACAATATCCTTGAGGTACAATCGAGAAAGCTGATCCAAAGACATTGTATCTCGAATTGATAGAAAATGTGCAGACTTTGTTTGCCGATCAACAATAACCCAAATAGAATTGTTACCTCAAGAAGTCTTTGGTAGTCCCACCACAAAGTCCATGGATACATTCTCCCATTTACACTCTGGCACTAGAAAAGGATGAAGCATCCCCTTCAGTAACTACAGCTCTGCTTTAACCTGTTGACATGTCAAACATTTCATGGTAAAATCATCAATATCTCTTTTCATTCCATCCCACTAATAATACTCCTGAAGGTATCTGTACATCTTAGTACTACCAGGATGAACAGAAAATGGAGAACTATGAGATTCGAACAACAAATCTTTCTTCAACTGAGAATCACTAGGCACACACAACCTTTTCCCAAATCTTTAAACACAATATTTATCAATATTAAATTTTGGAAACTTATCCATTTTAACCAATTATAAATTTTTCTATAGCTCAGGGTCTTTCTTCTGCACTTGCTTAATTCTATCTAACAACGAAGACTACACTAAAACCTGAAACAAAACATAGGTATTCCCTGCATCAACAACTTCTAAGCCAAAATTCAACAAATCAATAATCAAGGGATCATGTTCCAAATATAACATGGTTATTGATGCTTGATGTTTTTGACTTAAGGCATCTGCTAATTTGTTTTATTTTCCAGGATGGTAATTGATCGCGTAGTCATAATTTGTTATCTATTTTAGCCATCTTCTCTACCCCATGTTTAATTCCTTCTGATTGAATATATACTTTAGAATTTTATGGTCATTATATATTTTGCATTTGGTTTCGTATAGATGATGCCTCCAAATTTTCAAAGAAAAAACCATAACTGCCAATTCCAAATCATGTGTGGGATAATTTAGCTCATGAGGTTTAGGTTGTCTCAAAGCATAAGAAATTACTTGATAATTCTACATCAAAACAAAACCATGTCCCTTCAAAGAAGCATATTTTTAGATGACAAACTCACCATTTCGGGAAGGTAAGGCCAAAACAGGAGCATTCACCAATATCTTCTTCAGTTATTGAAAACAAACATCAAATTATTCGGTCCAAACAAATTTAACCCCTTTCTATGTTAACTTAGTTATCATGATAGATAACCGTTCAAAGTTCATAATAAACTGTCGGTAATAATTTTCTATGCCCAGAAAAATACAAATCTCTGTAACATTTGTGGGTCTTGTCCATTAATCAACTACATTTGTTTTGGTAGGATCAACTATTATTCCATCCTTATTTACAATGTCCCCAAGATAAGATAACTATTGCAACTAAAAATCACACTTGATGAATTTTCCATATAGTTTATTTTCTTTTAATGTTTTTAAAAAAACCCTTAGATGTTTTTCATTCTCCTCTTTATTTTTAGAAAATATCAGAACGTCATCAATAAATACAGCCACAATATTATCCAAGAACTCATGAAATACTCTATTCATAAGATTCATGAATAAATAAGGTTTATTAGTTAATCCAAATGGCATAACAACAAATTCATAATTCCCATATCTTGTACAAAAGGCTGTTTTCGAGATGTCATCCTCCTTCACCTTTAGCTAATGGTATCTGGATCTCAATTCAATCTTGGAAAAGTACTGAGCTCCCTGGATCTGATCAAACAAGTCATCAATAGGAGGAAAAGGATACTTATTTTTAACAGTGCTGTTATTCAATGATCTATAATCAATGAAATGTCTAATGGAACCATCTTTCTTTTAACAAACAAAACAGTGGCTCCCCATGGTGAAGTGCTAGGATGAATGAAGACTTTGTCAAGAAAATCCTGCAACTGATTTTTCAATTCAAGAAGTTCTATTGGTGCCATACGATATGGGGGTTTTGAAATTGGATTAGAATCAGGAACTAAGACAATTGTGAATTTGACTTCTCGATCAGGTATGACACCGGGTAACTCATCAGGAAAAACATCTAGGTATTCATTTACCACTGGAACATCATAAATTTGAATAGTTCCATTGTTTCCAACAATATGAGAAAGATAAATTTCATTTCCATCTTTAAATAGTTTCTCATCATCCGGATATGTTATCAATTTTATGGGTTTATTATTTTATACAAAATGAAACTCTTTCTAAAAAACAACTTCTTTAGCTCTACAATCAATCATAGCATGATTATCAGAAAGTCAATCCATCTCCAGAATAACATCAAACTTGACTAAGGGTAAAGAAACAATGTTTGCAGGTAATGTATTTCCATAGACTACAATAGAACGATTCTTATAATTCCTCTTTGCTATAACATTTCCCCCCTGGTGTTTTAAAAACAAGTTCGGGTATGATTTGTTGATGTGATATTTTCAATTTACCAGAAAACATCTCAGAGATGAAGGAATTTTTAGACTCCTTATCAAACAAAACTTTAGAAAAATTTGAGTGAACAAAAAAAGTACCTGATACAACTTCATTGGATGTCCCAACATCTACTTACGTAGTTGAAAAGGATCTCACTACACCTTTCTACTTGTAGTCTAGCTTCTTTGCATCATTCAGTTCTCTCTTTTTGCAAGCGTTTTCATAGTGACCCATCTCACAATGTTTAAAACACTTTAAAGTTTTCTTATCAGGATTATTCTTTGGATCATTTTCATTGCAATCACGGGTCATATGTCCAAACATAACACATTTAAAACACTTCCCAGTTTTTCTAAGACATTTCCCAGGGTGTTTCTTTCCACACTTTTCACAAACTAGAAATTGAATTTTCTTACCATCAGATTTCATTGGTTGATTCTTACCCATTTCTTGCCAACTTGACCTCTTCTTCTCTTTATTTCCAAAATTCACATGATCATCAGCAATCTCCATCTCTACCCTCTCATCACATCAGACAAGTTTCTCAAAACTTTTGAATTCACGAGAGGTCAACACCCTTCGATACCTTGGCTTCAATCATGAGTAAAAGCTGTTGATTTTGCTATCAAGATCAAGAATAAGATTTAGAGCATACCTCACCAGTCGGGTGAAGTTCTCTTCATACACAGCCATGAAATATTCTTCCTTTTGTTTCAATTCAGGTAATTTATTCTCCATTCTTAGTCGCACCACCTTAGGAAAATATTTTTCAAGGAAAATACTTTTAAATTCATCCCTTTCTAAGGCATCAAAATCCTCTCTACCCCTGATATTCCTTACCATTGACCACCACTGATCAGCTTACCCTTCAAAACAATAAATGGAAAGACTTACCTTTTGATTGTCTGAACATCCCATAACATCTAATATCTTTTCATGGGATTTGATCTATCTTTCAGCTGCTACTGGGTCCGAAGATCTATTGAATGTAGGAGGATGTTGTCTCAAAAAATGTTCCACTACTGTCATGTTCGGTTGTGGTACCTCTATTTGTTCTCTTTCTTGGATTCCACCACCATTTATTTCCTTCGTTAGTTGAGCAATTACTGTCACAAACTGCTCAGTTCCATTCCCTACCATTACGGGATGTAGTTCCGGAAGGATGTTATTCTGTTGGTGTCTCTACTCTTCAGCAACCCTATTCCTTCTACGAACAAACATTCTAAAAAAAACACATCTTAGATAAAGAAACCTGGTAATCTTTAAATTCTATAACATATCAAATTAATCATAGAGTGAAAATCATTTATGGTATCTGATTAACATCTCCCTAACCCCTAACGTTATCAAAACCATCCTCTGATACCAACAATAAGAACCCAACCTTATTACATACATAATCTTGAATTTAGTCAATAAAACACTTCCTTTTACATTTAAGTTCATTTCATGTTTATATATTTATAGAATTAGGACAATATATTCATGACATTACACATTATTACAGAGTGGATACCATAAAAAAAGTTTCCATTTTAAAAAATATAAAACATTAAAACATAAAACAAGACTCATTGAAAATTATTCAACATTTAACATGTCCTCTATCCTTGTATTACACATCCATTAAACTATGAAAAATCATTTAAAAACTTGGGATGAGCACAAAAGCACATTAAGGTATGGAAAAGAAGGAAATATCACATTAGTCCATGAATACTCATAACGTATGAAAGAATTTTCAAAAGACATTATTTTCACCCATATATACATACTTTGTATAACATGAGATTTAAACAAGATCCAAAAAAACATGAGAACATAAATATAATCCTAATGTTATCTTGGGGAATTACTTACATAATCTTGTAATCATTCTTGACTACCATATAATTTGTAACCCTCACGACTATCTTACTTTGTGTAACCATCAAAGTTACACTTGGAGTAACCATATGGCCGATCTCCAACTTAATCATAAAAAATGCATTGGATGGAGATATAGGTCCCACCCTTTATAATAAATAATTCACAAGAACCAAAACATAATCAAACAACATGAATAATTCCATAAACACATTACTTTGGAATTTCATAAAACCGAATTTACAAGTGGTTTTTAAAAAAGGAATGCCACTTATAAATTACATACAATTTAAGAGAGGATTAATATAGTGGATGTAGTATATATATATACTATAAATACACATAATATAAACAGAAACCATCTCACAAAAAATTTAAATAGCACATAAGTATTGAAGTAGAAGGTTAACCCAAAGAATGGAAATTGGGTTAAGAATTCCCTTACCTTGGGTTTTTCTTACTTACAACTTGTTTAAACCACCTTTATAATGGTTAAAAGAGTGTTATTAATATTTTATAGAAACATGTTCATGTTTATAAAATCTTATATGATCATTTCATAACATAATTTCACCCTTAATTGTTAGTATTTTCCCCTTGCACTGTTTTTGGGTGAATTCCTTACATGATTTCTATGATTGGTTCATGGTGGACATTATTGTCGATTAGAAGTGAAACCCTAGAATTGTAATAGAGTAGAATTTACATATATCATGTAACATAAATTATTCCATTCACCATTTTTAATTCTTACATGAGGATAATTCATACGTTAGAACATTAATGATGTTCGTTTAGATCATTTTAGTGGTTCTTTGATAATAACAACCTCGTTTTGTCTTATAAATTAGAATAATGAGTAAAAACGAATTTCAGAAACATGGGTGAGTCATAAAACATATATTATAACCTGGTTCTACCATATAAATGGTTTCATGACAAGACTTGAAAGAATTAATGGAAATTTAAATCACATCATCCACGATGTTGATAATTCGACACAAACGGACAATGTTTTTATTCTTTAAATAAGTGGGAGTGGAGAATAATAATGATGGTAGTTTTACATAAACATGATAAAATCAAGAATATACAAGATTTATAGAGATTTCATGCCTCTTGGATAAGGGGATATGAAGAAAGAATAAGGAAGGAACTCAAAATAAAAGAAAATGTGAGGAATCTCTTACAAAAGTTCGGCAGCCTAATGGCTACACAACTGGGTTTTAGAAAATATTAAAAAGAGATGGGAGAAGGGTCACCCATAAAAAAATAAATCTTAATATAGAGAAGATCAATAATAATAAGGAAATAGGAACATGGTATGGAATCTAGAAAATTATACCACATTAAAGAGAACATGAAAGGAAAAAAGAAAGAAATTGAGAATTTTCTTACCTTGTAGAGTAACCCTTAGAACATGAAGGTTGGGACCATGGGGGCTTGAGGAAACCTTGGGAGTACTAGTATGAAGTTAAGGAGGCCAGATCCATGTTTAGGATGAATTTAGAATGTATTCAATGAATGGAAGAGTTGTTATTTATAGTAAAAGTGAGGGATTATTTTAATAATTTTCAAGGGACACCTCATGAATGGTATTTACAAAACCATGGGCTTGAGCATGGTATTTTCTCATGGTATAAGCCACATGGGACACTTCACATATTATTTAACTATAAACAAGTCTAAAAGATTTATGACATCATTATTATATCATTAATGATTTCATTAACACATCGAAACTAAAAGCTGTATTTTCTACTATGTGCCGAAAAATCAACTGTTTCAGAAAAATTCCAAAAATTAACCCTAACCATTTATCGACGTGTATATTTTGAAAATGAAGTCCATTTTTTGAAAGTAATTTTCTAAATATTATTAATTTAATTTTTAAATAAAATCATACATAATTCAAAATTTAACAATTCTAATTTTGTAACTACTTCTATATCACATTGAAAAATTAACCTAGATTATATTATTTTAAAGCATTAATAAAATAGAATAATAAAAAAATTACTATTCATTATGGTCATATCATTATTAATATTACTATTCACAAGGGTATGTTACTATTCAAAAAAAAACAAGTTGGTTTCAAAAGACTCCAAATAAAAAACTTAACACAATTGTGGATGATAGTTTCTTGAAATTAATAACATATAAGTAGAAAGGTTATGTTTTAAAGGCTAATTAAAAATATATATTTTAAAAAAAAATCAATGAATTTATATTTATTTTTATAAAAACTTGGGGTGTTACAATCGTGGTCTGGATTACAACATAGTGGGGTTAGGATCCATGGTTTCTAGTGGCCTATAATAGTACATACTATATGGGGTGGCCCTTTTTAATTTTATATTATAAATAATGGGTATATACTAATATATAAATGACATGTTATTTAGTGGGAGTGATTATGGTAATATTTGGAAAGCCTTTTTATAAAACAAAATCAATGTAATTATTGGTGGTGTATGTTGTGATGTTTACATATATATAAATTTTCTATTTTGAAGTTTCACTTTGAAACATAAAGTTATTGTTTCACCTCATTACTTAGGAAAATCATAATAAGTTTTATTACTCACCCCTTCATAGACACTCATGTTTTTTCTGCTCCTGTGTTATTACGGGTCAACTTTTGCAGTTTTTGGATGATCATAATGTTTGGGGAATAATAAGATATATATTTTTTCTCAAAGTATTTTTTTGGATGACCACAATGGTTTCATTCATTGTTATACTTATGTTTTTCCCATATTTGTTTGGAATGTGTTACTTGTATCTGGATATCATCTTTACTATTATATATTTTATTATTTGCATGTTTATTTCTTATACTATTTTATATTGCACTATTGATAATTCATTTATTTCATGGTGGATGATTTAATATGTATCACAAGAAAATATATAATAAGAGGTATTGTTTTAATTTATTTTTTTAAATACCCCATCACAAGTAATTAACCACAAGACTATCAGAATTGAGTTTGGTGAGTTCACCTACTTGTATAATGGGATATAGCATAAAACACTACATTTAGAATCTACCAAAATAAATTATTGGGATTCCATTGATAAATGATTTTTTATATTGGATTTATGAACATATGTTTATTATTATCATATAAAATCTCACATATGAGAGATTTTGTAAACATATTTGTTAGCTTCTTACTGGATTGTATATAAACAATTTTTATCACAATATTTTGCAACAATATCCTGAATGAATTTTATCACACACAATCTTTTCTTGAAATTCCATTTTACATGGAACTATAATTACATTAAAATGTCTTTGAATGTCATAAATTATAAAAATAGGAGGCATTTGAGTAGGATATAACTTAATGGTCAATTATAAAAAAATAATTTATTCTAATTTATTTACATATTTTTTTATTGTAATAAATTCTAAATTAGTGGCGAGATGTTAAATACATGTCTATTTATTATTCATAAAAGAAAGAACACAACCATAAAAATTAAATAATCATAATTATCTAGACTTATTATCTATTTTGTTAGAATTTACACTTGAATTTTTTATCATATTAACACATACATATAATTTTTGAAAAATAAATTAAATTTTTTGGCAATCTTTCAATATCCAAATATTTTGGTTATATATTTTTAGTGATGACACTTTTATTATTAGTATATGAACTAATTTAACATACAAGAAAATTAAATATTTAGTTTACTTCAATTATTTTTAATCATTAATGATCCATTTAAACTAGTATATTCATGGTGTTCTGTGGGTCTACCCAAACTAATAAACAGTTAGGCACTATAGTCAAATAGAATATTTTTTTCCTTAAATCCATGAGGATCAAATTTTTTCAATATATTCTCAATATATTGTGATTGGATTAAATAATAGTCCTCACTATTTTTAATGATTTAATATCTAAAATAACATATAATATTCCATGATCTTTCATTGTGTACATGTAGGATAAATAATAATTCCATTAAATAATATCAATAATATTGGATCTAAAAATTAACATGTCATTTAAATAAATATGTGTAATTGCAAAATATTATTTTATGAAATTTGAATTAATTCACTCACCAACATTATTATAAAAAATAATTATATTAAATAAAATAATTAAACTTCTTATTCTGTTGTATTGGATATTCACTACTAAACATTGAGGCTATTAACACTCTTTTTTCAAATTTTAAAAAATTTAGTAATAGGTTAGTTAATATTTTCTATTACGTTGAAAATGATGACTTCAACCGACCCCATGAAGGAATTAGATAAAACATTAAAAACACATTTGAATGTTTAAGTGTCGAAACTATAAATACATGTTTATTTGACAACCAATAAATATGAGTTTAATGGAAATGATTTCACATTTTCACACCCTATGATATTTTAGATTTACATTTTTAGTGAATTAAGAAACAAATTACATAACAGATTGGATACTTCCACAAGGTGTACATTTTTTTCACAAAAACCGGTTTTTATGTTTACACCTTTCTTTTAATCAAGAACATTTTGATTATTTTAATAAGAGTCTAAAGAGTATGGTTTCAACTAGCTATAGTTACTACTCATCCTCATATCCTAGAAAAAACATATGAAAATATTGGATGATAATAACAAATCATATTAAGGGTCATATAATAAAAGGAATATTATTAGACTAGTGAAGACATGAATACCCATAAAAATGATTTATTTTTTCCACAAAAAAATATTGATCACATAAATAAATTTTTTTAACATATTATAATCAAGCTCTTCTTAAAAAATATATATGAAAACCCCTTATTAAAACTAGTAAATCAATGAATTAATCTTGAGGCATGTGGAAACTCGTGAAACATTTATTTCCAAAAGACCTTTCACCCTTAAATGATTACAAAATTATCATACCCCAAGAAATCAAAATATTTCCATAAAACCCATTTTTTCAAGAATAATATATTTATCTTGAATAATCATATTCAAAACCAATTTTAACCCTTATTTGACACATGTTATAATAGTTGACTCCGATTTAATTCCATAGGAGTAACTTACCCAGTTATCATTACCATTTTATCTATGGAAGACTACATCATTTTCTAATGTATTGGTGAGCGATATTGGGATCACATGTCAAAATAATATATATATATATATATATATATACCTGTCTCACAAATAATAATATATAACTTCGAAATACTATATCATTAACAAAAAATTAGTGCACTTTCCCTGGAAAAACACATTTAAATCTTTGAGAAAAAGAACATTCAATTTTTATATAAAACTGAGGAGAAATGTCACATTATTTTGAAAACTCATAATGAAAAAATAGATAATAATGGGAATACGTTTTTCTTCTAAAATAAATTAAAAAATTTATAAGTAATTTTATAATGAATAGGATATATGATGGTGGGAAAAATCAATCAAAATAGTTATGTTAAAAATATTCTTTTAGAAATTATGTACAAAGTCAAAAATAAACCATAAGGAAACATTGAAAATATTAAATTTTAAAATATATTAAAAATAAAAATATATTTGATTATGATTTTTAAATTTATCTATGTATAGAGAAGAAATTTCTTGAAACATTTTTAATATTCTTTATATATCATAAAAATATTTTGGGATGAAAACATTAAAATAATATTTTTAAAAAGAAGGTTTCATACCTTAAGTCACATATAACTTCATTCATTGTCTAAATCCAGAATAATAAAATTATATTAGTTATTTAATTGATTAGTAACTTTTATTATGTTTATTAACTTATTGTTATTCCATTATTTTCATTTATTAAAATTTTTTATTTAGTAATTAAAAGGGTTATGTCCAAGTTGGATGTTTTGTGGTAATTCACTTTATAACCTTAAAATAACATCAATGAGTTTACCGTGATCCATGGTATTCACATTAAATTACCTAAATAATATTATAAAATTAATTATTATTATATTTATATATTAAATAAACATTTAAAACCAACCATGTAAAGAAATCCTGAAAAAATAATCACATCACTTCATGGAGATCGTAGTCCATGCATATGAATGAATGGCATTTTCGTATTTATATTGACTTGAAAATAAATAAATTAGATAATATTTTAATTTTATATAATAATAAATATGTTATATATGTTATACATATTATTTATTTACATATATATGACAATCCTTGTGGGATGGTAATGAAAAACGAATCACATCACATTATGGATGTGGTTTTCCACATGTACGCACAATCCATGTTATCATTTTCCAAAGGATGAAGGGGTAAGAAGTTAACTAATATATACGATTTTAAGAATTTTAATTAATAAATAAATATAATATATATATTAATTTAATACATCATTTTAACAACCATATGATCTGGTGTTGAAAAACAAAACACATCACTTCGTGGAGGTGTTAGTTCATACGTACACACGAGTGATGTTTTCATTTCCCATAAGATGTTAAACGAATTTTAAAGGGTTTATAACATAAAAGGGTAAAATTTTAGGTTATTTAATATACTGATGTTATTATATAATAATATATAATGAATATTTTAAGGAGGTATAAGAAGAAAAAAATGAAAACACTCAGTTAAGAGTTATAACTCTTTTTTAGAAAACAACCATTGTATTACACGTTAAGCTCTCTAGGATTGTACATTTTGTGAGAAAATGAACTATAAGACAGGGAGATTGATTTTATGAATGTATTTGGGTAGGTATTAGTTTAGATAAATGGCTGAGATTATGTTAATAATAATGCAGTGGATGTTCCCTTTTATAAGTGATGATAGTGGAACACTTGTAAATGTCATTAAATTTTAATTATTATAATTGTTCAACTCAATGTAAAGTGGAAAAAATAAATAAAATTTTTAAAATAATATTATAAGGTCCAAATTAATATCATCCAACAAGAATTAACATAACATATTTTGGCCTTATCACTTAATTTTTACCTTAATTAATGTGTTTTACCCTTTATTGTGGTAATTTATTTTTACAATAGTCACTATTCATTATGAGAAAAAATAAAATTGACCTAATTACAAAATTTTTACCTCCTGATTAAAATTATCTAATCTATTTTTTAGGTATCACTTTGTAGAAGTTTTAGGTACTAATTTTAATATAAGTAAATATAATCCAATGAAAACATTTGTTAAGAAAAATATTTGTTAAGCCCAAAAATAAAGTTGTTCCAAACTCTAGTATAATATTTATTAGAGTAGAATTAATGTTATTATGTTTATTAAAATGGGACTAATATTACTTTTAAATAAATCTAAAATATAATGCGACTTTTTAAACACTATAAAATAAATGACATTTTTAATAAAATATTGTTATTATTCACTATTCACTTGAAAATCAATCATTTCAAAAAAAAATCTAAAAATTCAGTAAAAGATAATTTATATTAGACAAATCCAAAGATTAATTATTTTACAAAATAAAAAATCTTTAATAAAAAAAATTAAATTTAACTATGTAATACATATGAAATAGTTTCATCAAATAATAAGTATTTTTATTGAAGAATTTCTTAAAATTAATTTAGTGAATATAATTCAAAAAAATCAAACCATGATTATTAAAAACACAAAAAATATATTATTTTCAACCTTTAATGGTTTTTCACATTCTTTATCCCTTTAATAAATTATTTCCTCATAGTTTTATTGATTACTAAAATATATGATGGTATTTTCCCTCATGGAATTTTCTGATTCTAATTTTGCTTCCTTGGTCATTTGATTCTTAAATAAAAACATAACCTCTTGAATAACCTTATTTCATAGTACCTTGTTCATGAAATCAGAAACTTGAACCACCATTATATAAGAAAATTTTTCTTCCAATCGTACTGCGATAAGTGTAAAAAGATGAGAGGAATTAGGTGTATATTTCCATAGAAATGAAACACACCAAGTACCTAAGAAAAAATTGGTGGAAAGGCTAATCAATAAGGAATAAATACCACTTTTCCCTGAATTTTGAATGGTATAATAAATTGTGGACAAAAATTCATTTTTTATAAAAAATAATAACACATTTCCAGGAGATATTTTATGAACTACATGATCACCAACCTAAATTGAAAGTTTTTCCTCTAGTTATCTATTTAAAAATTGTATTTCTGTATGATTCACTCATATTCTATTGAATAACCTTTACCATATCAACTATTTTTTATTATAGTTATTTTACCAAAAACATACTTCCACCCACTTCATCCTAACATACTAGAGTTGGGTAATATTTTCTAAAAAATTCCTCAAAAGGTTCGATCTATATGATGGAAATAAAACTATTATTACATTAAAATTAAACTAATGAAATAAGTGGGTACCAACTTCCATGATAATATTATTAGAAAAATAAAATAATATCCTACAATGACTAAATATTTTGCTACAACTATCCATTAAATTGAGGATGAAAAGATGTACATAAATTTTAATAATTACCCCATGAATTTTTAATTAATTTCCAAAAATTATAGGTAAATGTGGCATCATGATTTGATAGAATTGAAAGAGGGACTCCATGTAATTTTACAATCTCTTTAAGATAAAGTCTAGAAAATTTATCCAATGTCATAGTGTCTTGAATAGGAAAATAATGAATGTATTTAGTAAAATGATCATTAATAACCCAAATAACATTATTGCCTTGAGAATTATTTTCTAATACCACTTTGAATTCCATGGATATGTTCTCCAATCTCAATTCATGTATTATAAAAGGATGAATATTCCCATTTTATTGTTTTTTAGATTTAACCTATTGATAAGTCAAACATTTCATTGTAAAATTAGAGATTATTGACTTCATTACACCCCACCAATAGTACTCATAATGGTCTATAAATATTATTGATGTTGATATGAACCAAAAATTTAGAGTTGTGAACTTCTCTTAATAATTCCTTCTTCATTGGGGAATCACATGGCACATGTAGCCTCTTTATAAATATCATAACACCTTATTTGAAAATTTTAAATTCAATAATCTTACCATTCTTTACAAATTTTACTATTTCATTCAAATCAATATATTATTTTTTAGAATTCATAATTATTTCTGAAACAATAACTACATTGATACCTAAACCAAAATATTGGGAGTTCTAGCTGGAAAAATTTATATTCTAAAATTAAACAAATCATTTACCAAAGGATCTTGTTCAAAATATATCATGGCTAATGATGCATTATATTTTCTACACAATTCATCAATAACATTTTTTTTCATAACAATATTATATTTAATCATGAAATCATAATATATATTCTATTCAAATCATATATTATACCTCATGTTCAAATCTTTTTGAGAGAATATATACTTTAAAATCTTATGGTCAGTATATATTTCACATTTTACCCCATAAAAATATGCCTATAATTTGTTAAAGAAAAAACAACGATGTAATCTCAAGATCATGAATAGAGTAATTCAAAAAAAACGTTTCAATTAATGTAAAACATATGAAATTATCAGATCACCTTTCATTAAGAGACCGCCAAGGCCCTTCAATTAAGTATCATAATAAATAAAAACTTACCATTTCTATATGGAAACACTAAAACTAGATCATTAACCTATATTCATTTTTTTCCTAAAAACATTCAATACATTACTTTGCCTATATGAATTTAACAACCTTTTGAAATAACAGGGTTAATAATCTAGATAACTGGAAAACAAAATTAACAAATCATTCATAATATGAAAATAATCCAAGAAAACTTTGAATCTCAGTGAAATTTTTATGACCCTTCCATTATTACACCATATTTTTTTAGTATGATTAATAGTTACACCATCATTAGAAGACAAATTTCAAATAAATGAAATCATTTGTAACAAAAATTTAGAGTTTATATGTTTTTTAAATAAATATATTAATATAAAATCTGCAAAAAAATGCATTTATTTTTATCAAATTCGAATGATAATTTATTATAAAACATAATTTCATCAATTAAAAGCAAAAAAATTATCCAAATATTCATGGAATACATTATTCATAAGAACCATAAATACTACGGGTTCATATTTTAACCCTTAATACATAACCAAAAACATATAATGTACATACCTAGTATGAAATGTTATCTTCATGATTTCTTTCTCCTTTAATTTCAGGTGGTGATACCCAAATCTAAGATCAATCATCAAAAAATGATAAGCAAGATGGTGATGATTAAATAAGACATCAATATGAGTAAATGGACAATTATTCATAATATTTATGTCATTAAGTGGTCTATAATCAATGAAAAGTTTCAAGGAACCATTATTTTTATCGTATATAGTAGTACTACCCAAGGTGAAGTTATAGGATGAATGAAACGCTTGTTAAAAAAACTTGTAATTGAACTTTCAATTCCAAATGATATATTAGATTCATTTGATAGTAGTGTTTTAAAATTGGGTTAATTCATGGATCTAATTCAACATTAAATTAATCTACATGAACGAGAATAAAATTAGTAAAATCCCCAGGAAACATATCCAAATATTCATTTGCTATGGGAAATCACTAATTTGAATAGTTCCATTCTTCTCCAAAATATGTGTAAGAAAACATTCACCTCCAAATTGGATCATTTTCTCAAATTTTTTATTTTTATCAATGGTATGAATTCATTATTATAAATAAATGAAAAATATTTCTCAAAAATAACTTATTTATCTTTGAAATCTGTCTTAGAATGGTTGACTAGAATTGAATCCATACCCAAAATAACATTAAACACTACAAGGAAATAAAAAAGGTATACAGAACAAACCATTACATATATCATATCATGAAGATTTTTATAATTTTTTATTTCCTTTATACTACCCATAGTAGTTTTTAACATATGTTATGATATCATTAATTGAGATGGTATTTCCATTTTACTTTCAAATTTCCTAAATATAAAATAATATGTAGATACAAAATCAAATAAAACATTAGAATAATATGAATAAACATATAATATAAATTTCATGTAATGACTCATATTTTCCATCTATTTTTATGGATAGTGTATAGATCATTTATGATACCATATGATGAGACAATGTGTGATTTTGAGGCCCGGTTATAGAGACCCGAAGCCTGACGTACATTGACATTACATTACATTTGTGGAATACTTAGTACATAACAAAAACACACACACAAGGATCTTAATAGTTTAGTGTCTTTGGAAACTCAGAACGTAATCTTCTAATCGTGGTGAAAGATCTTCAATATATCCCATAAAGATATTCCTTTTTTTTACCTAAAACCTTTCTTTATATCCTGGGGAAAAGAAAACATAAAAGGGTGAGCTCAAATGATCAGTAAGGGTAAACAAAAGAAAAATCAATCACATCATATTCATAAGAACATAACTTTTGGAAATCTTAACCTGCAAAAGAGAGCATAATTTCATAACATGGGATAAATCATAGTAGTGAAATGAAATCCCTATAATCATAACTTAGAACATGAAACTTTGTGGCATACACACATAATCATAGAGAATCATTTCTTGTTAGTCAAGACTCATTGCCAAGACTATCTTAGTGGACAAAGTCTCTTCCTAAATTGAGTCACCCTCGTTTCAGTCCTGTTTCACTGAACCGGTATAACCTACCATTCCAGACATGTCTATCTCATGAGATATAAAATCTTTACCCAATTCATTGGAGGGAGATATAGGTCCCACCCATCTTATAATTAATCCTTTCTTATGTTTGCCACATAATCATAAACCATACATCATAGCGTAACCCATGTAATAAAAATGGAATTCTTAAACAACATGACATCATAAAACAATTCATATAAGATAAAGGAATTCATAAAAATATAATTCCATCACAAAATAATCAAATCAATGTAATAATAGGGATAAAAACAGAACCCTTTATTATCTTAGATGGAAAATAATTTTGATAAAACACTTGAACTCCATTCTTGAGGAAAATATCCTTTCTACTTCAAAAACATTTTTCCTTTCATAACAAGTCATACGACTTTAAAATAAAAGAAGTTGATTAAAAATAAACTTGAAAACTTGTAAAGGAAGCTTCTTGGAAATAATGTTTTAAAAATCCATTCATTCCGTATAAGTTAAAAAAACATTCTTCGTACTTTTGTCGGAAAAGTCAAAAAGTACCTCGTACGAAAAAATGACAAACGATTCCTTTCATATTATTTACTAAAAACTCACTGAAGGGTAAAATTGGATTTAAACTATTGTAAGTGGATGGAAACAATATGAGGGAACATGGATGTGGATGATAAAATACACCTCAGTAAATACCAAAGTATAAACAATCTCGGATAAAAATGAGATTGTGATATTTCCCTTACCTTAGGTCCGATTTGCTTTGTATGTGTCTGAAGCTCCTATATAATGGTTTAAATAATGTTATTGACTTATTCCTGAATCATAAATATTGATATGATATCATATATGGTCATATTCTTAGCTTCTTGTTAGTAATATTTCATTGTAACTTGTTACTCGGGTCCTTATTGCCTTTTGTTCTTATGCGTGTTTTGCCGAATAAATTCTTATTATTATTTTATGGTTATAGATAACTTATATCCAGAATGGTATTAGTGTAACATATATCATATTTATTCATTCAATTCATTTATATAATTACTATGTAATGATGATCATGTAGAACGAGTCGCATCACATCGTGGAGACGGTATTCCGTACGTACGCACGAGTGATGATATCGTTCCTATGATCGTGGAACTGTATTGGAGTATATATATATTATTTCATTATCAATATTACTTTATAATAATAATAAATAGTTACTCATTACACCATTATACCCATCCTTGTAAGGTGATGGTGGAAAATAGATTACACCACGGCGTGGAGACAGTATTCCGTACGTACGCACGCGCGGTGATTTCATTTTTCCGTTGGATGGATAGAAGGTGAATTAGGTTTGTTTCATATTTATAATAACATATCAGTATTTATGTAATACTGATGTTATTAATTTATCATTAAACAACTAAATATGTAGAAGTTGAAGAAGAAAGAAATTGAAAAGATCGGTAATGGATATTACCTCTTCTTTGGAACGCCTCTTTAAATCCTCCACTTAGGGAACTAAGATTGGTCTTTGAAGAAGACCAGGACCTCTAGGATTATTCTAGGGAAGTGTAGAGGAGAAAATGGCAGGGGTTGTTCGAGCTTGAGTGCTCAAATTGGTGTGAGGAGGAGGGGGAGGAGGTTCCCTTTTATAAGGGAGGAGAGGGGCACCTTTGGAATAACTAAAAATATTATTTTATTATAAAGTCAATTTCGGTTTTAAATAGCTCCAAATTGATTTATTTCGAGGCTAAGGTGGGTATGGGTCGCAATCCTCTCATCCAATAGGATTTATACAAGTTTAGGTTATTATTTTAACCTTATCAATTATATTTAACTCTAAGTTAAATAATTTAACTTTTACCGTGTCTTTTTGTTTTCTTACACTATATGGTTAATAAATTTACTATATCAAGCCAAAAGAACCCCAATTTTTTATTATTAATATATATAATCTTATCTAAGTAATTTGGCCGAACCTTAGATTTTTAGGAATAAAATAACAATTAATAATATAATATTTGTTTTAAAAACTATTTTATGTCAATTTTGACACTATTTGGTACATGATTTTTATGAAATTCATAACAGAATGATACGTTCGAACCAAATTACTTAAATCAACAATAACATGTCATAATGACCTATAAAATTAGTTTAAGTCACAAAAAGTCTCAAATTACATTTATTTGGGCATTTATAACATCAATTATCTCAATATTTTATTAATAAGACAATTACTGCATCATCTTTGTGTCATAATAAATGATAATTATTTAATACCTAAAAATTCTAAATAAATTCCTATGATGTATATAATTGTATTATATTTCTTGAGACTATTCAGGTTCGATGTTTCATGAAGTTTATCACTAGATTAAAATTATTATACTTATAAGATTTAAGAAAGTGACAAGTTGTCACATTCTTTGGTTTTAATAATAATTAAATTATTTTCATTAACAAAATTTAATTAAATGAATCTATTCTTACCATTAGGTGATATGGGTCTACTTTTAGTCATCCAATAGGATTTTTACATTTGTTAGGGTAATTTTAAAATATTATATTTACCCTTAATTACCCGATTTACCTTTAACTATGGTAAATAAAATTTACCGTAGTTACTATTCATAATTCCCAAAAATAAAAAGTATCTTATTAACATAATTTGGATCCACTGGTTCCAAATATGGAATCCATTTTTCCAAATTCAGTACACAAAAGTTGCATAAATTAAATTAAAATTAATCCCGTTGTCGAAAGAAAACGGGTTTTCTTTAAAACATTGCAAAAGATTGAATTGATTTAACCTACGATTTCAAGGTAAAATCAATGCTAATGTCATACATTATATTAAATGGTAAAAATATATTCTATTTATACTTTAAAACCATTCAATATTATAATTTAACCACATAAGATATTACGTTGAAAAAAGTTGTTTTTAATTAAAATATAGCGTGTTTTTACTATTCATTAAAATATGAAAGTTATCAGAAAAATATCAAAACTTTATCTAATGTAAATTTTTATATCCTGATTCAAAAGAAGAATTTTATTTTGTCAAATTTAACTTATAAACATGTCAAAAAATAGATTTAAAGTGGGTGCGCCATCAAAAGGCGGCAAAACTGCATTTTTTGAAAAATACTTATTTTACCCGAAAAAAAATTATTTTGTTCTTATAACAAGTTCTAGAAATGTGTAAGATGAATAATAATGTTATAAAATTCAAAATTTAGTTAACACTATTCATAACTGCTAGTTCATGACAATATTATAATCATATATCGTTGTTTATTAAAACAAAGTATTGCGTACAACACACGCTATCGAGGAAGGTCGCGATTGTGTGTAATGCAAGCCAAGTTAGGGTTGCGTGTTGTGAAAGAATCCTTCGTTGTTTTGTATAACAAAATCCAACCGTATATCATTTATACATTGAATATATATATATATATATATATATATACTCAATGTTTCGTAGAATAACTATTATCAAAATTGTGTGTAACACGGTCCAAGAATAGTGTTGTGTATACTGCAAGCTAATACGGTGTTGTGTATAGCGCAAGGTAATCTTGGTGTAGAATACAACACAAGACAATAATGAAATTAAAATAATATTTTTCATAAAATCTCGGGGTGTTACATTCTACCCCCCTTAAAATGAATTTCGCCCTCAAAATTCGTTGGGGTTATAAATGGGTTACTATTCGAAAGTTTCTTTAATAGAAACCCACATCGTAAAAAGGAATACCAAAACCAATATTTAAAAAAAAAGTATGAAATGTAATGGTTACCCAAATAAACTAATCACTGGGTTTCCACATAGGTTAAAATATGGATATGGAAGAGAAATCTAACCATCATGTTCTAATGGAGAGTGGTATAGAACATGGCTATGGAAAAGCCAGCAATCACAAATCCATAAATTTGTGACGATCTAAGGTACCATCTGATTAATCAGATATAAGAGCACTAGGAAAACATTTTTGGTTTTCAAGATCGTTTCCCTAAAGTTGAAGAATTTGAATTAGAATAAATACTTACTTTATTTTGGTACAATCTCACTGTTGTTCGTGCCTTAAACAATTTCCACTTCATCTCTTAAATAAATGAAGTTGAATTTGTTATTCGTGAAGTGTTAGCAGATCATGTGATAGAATGACGGGTCATTCCATCTCTTTCAAACAAAAGGTTAGAAAAAGTTATAAGTCCATCATATGGTTAATCATATATGGTTCCAAAAATGAACTTATACAACATATATCATACCGCTTAATAAAATAAAACTAGTTTCTACTAACCAGGGACTTCCTGTAGGCCAGTGGTAGGTGATAAAGGCCAGTCTCACTTCGGTTGTGGGTTCGATTCCCACAGCCTTGTCCGACGCGATGGGCTGTCGCCCGTCCTGCAGGTTGTCCTTTTTCTAAAACTTCATTACTATAACATCACATAAATAATATCAAAAAAAGTTCTATCCTTAAACAATACTATCTTATGGTTAACATAATCCATTCCAATCTTTAGGCTTATCTAAAATACTTCGGTCCAAGCTCATAGTATAAAGAAAATTATTACTTGAAATGTCATCAACCAAGCATGTGAATACCATCATTTATCCCCCATATATCTTGTTGGTCACATTCCAATCATATGAATACCTTAATGATGTATTCTCTTGAAAAATGAATACCCATTAAACCTTAGTGAAAACATGAATGCTGTCAAAAGTTAACTCTTTCCACATACCTAAATCCAGAAATTCTATATACTCAAACCATGATATAACCTTCTCCTTATATCAGTCATGAGCTCATGAATACTATAAAACATTTAATTTTCTCCTCATTCCTTCATTATGCGCATATCATCTACATTCCAAAAATATCTGAATAACCTTTCATGGATACTAGTAACATTAATCATACACTTTCAAAACTCAAGGAAAGACAACAGTGTAACAATCCATAGATGTATCTTTATTCCATAGTATCATGAGATTACTTATACAACATTACACATGATAAACATGTAATCATTCCACTACATTCTTAAACCATTGACCGAGCTTCAACAATTCTTTCATCTCACATATCATTTGTTGTCTCTTCATCATCATCCACATAAATACTACCCATACGACCATACTGATTCTCTTCATGAGACTTTCCCTTAGGGCATTGGTTTGGATAATGCCCGTACATTCCACATTTAAAAAATTTAACCATTGCTGATGTCGTAGAAATACCATTATCCTCATCCCTGGTGTTAACTGAACCTTTTCCTTTGCACTTACTGGCTTTGTGTCCTTCGTTTCCACACCCAAAGCATCTTCCAGTTCCTTTGAAACATTCTCCTTGATGCCTCTTCCCACATGATTTACATAGGGGAAATTGAACTTTCTTTCCTCTATGATCATCATGAAACTCCATCTTTCTCTTATTAGTCGAGTCAGGAAACTTACCAAATTTTACTTTATTGATCATATTATGAGATTGATGATTCGGCATAATAATTATTTTTGGACTTCCAAATCCCATTTCATTTGGTTTCTCATGAAGATTATCATTCCATTGTCCATGATATCCTCCATTATCGTGAATCATCTTGTTTCCAGTCATTTTCTAAAACCCAAAAAGAATAGTGTTAGAGGCAAAAATCATAATAAAGGGGGAGTAACTTCAATATCTAACATCTTTGGTTTAATCTAATATCATTACCATAGTTCTGGGACTATATCCTATACATATACTTATCCTTATGGACATCCCTAGACATACCTTAGAAATGTCTCTAGGGATCTCACTAACATTTTCGCATCCTAGTTTCCAAAGGTTGACTAAACCTTTCCTCTGATATCAACTGTAGAGACCCGAAGCCTGACGTACATTGACATTACATTACATTTGCGGAATACTTAGTACATAACAAAAACACACACACAAGGATCGTAATAGTTTAGTGTCTTTGGAAACTCGGAACGTAATCTTCTAATCGTGGTGAAAGATCTTCAATATATCCCATAAAGATCTTCCTTTTTTTTACCTAAAACCTTTCTTTATATCCTGGGGAAAAGAAAACATAAAAGGGTGATCTCAAATGCTCAGTAAGGGTAAACAAAAGAAAAATCAATCACATCATATTCATAAGAACATAACTTTTGGAAATATTAACCTGCAAAAGAGAGCATAATTTCATAACATGGGATAAATCATAGTAGTGAAATGAAATCCCAATAATCATAACATAAAATATGAAACTTTTTGGCATACACACATAATCATAGAAAATCATTTCTTGTTAGTCAAGACTCATTGCCGAGACTATCTTAGTGGACAAAGTCCCTTCCTGAACCGAGTCACCCTCGTTTCAGTCCTGTTTCACTGAACCGGTATAACCTACCATTCCAGCCATGTCTATCTCATGAGATATAAAATCTTTACCCAATGAATTGGAGGGAGATATAGGTCCCACCCATCTTATAATGAATCCTTTCTTATGTGTTCCACATAATCATAAACCATACATCATAGCGTAAATCATGTAATAAATATGGAATTCTTAAACAACATGACATCATAAAACAATTCATATAAGATAAAGGAATTCATAAAAATATAATTCCATCACAAAATAATAAAATCAATGTAATAATAGGGATAAAAATAGAACCCTTTATTATCTTAGATGGAAAATAATTTTGATAAAACACTTGAACTCCATTCTTGAGGAAAATATCCTTTCTACTTCAAAAACATTTTTCCTTTCATAACATGTCATACGACTTTAAAATAAAAGAAGTTGATTAAAAATAAACTTGAAAACTTGTAAAGGAAGCTTCTTGGAAATAATGTTTTAAAAATCCATTCATGCCGTATAAGTTAAAAAAACATTCTTCGTACTTTTGTCGGAAAAGTCAAAAAGTACCTTGTACGAAAAAATGACAAAAGATTCCTTTCATATTATTTACTAAAAACTCACCGAAGGGTAAAATTGGATTTAAACTATTGTAAGTGGATGGAAACAATATGAGGGAACATGGATGTGGATGATAAAATACACCCCAATAAATACCAAAGTATAAACAATCTCGAATAAAAATGAGATTGTTATATTTCCCTTACCTTAGGTCCGATTTGCTTTGTACATGTCCGAAGCTCCTGTATAATGGTTTAAATAATGTTATTGACTTATTCCAGAATCATACATATTGATATGATATCATATATGGTCATATTCTTAGCTTATTATTAGTAATATTTCATTGTTACTTGTTACTCGGGTCCTTATTGCCTTTTGTTCTTATGCGTGTTTTTCCGAATAAATTATTATTCTTATTTTAAGGTTATAGATACCTTATATCCATAATGGTATTAGTGTAACATATATCATATTTATTCATTCAATTCATTTATATAATTACTATGTAATGATGATCATGTAGAACGAGTCGCATCACATCGTGGAGACGGTATTCCGTACGTACGCACGAGTGATGATATCGTTCCTATGATCGTGGAACTGTATTGGAGTATATATATATTATTTCAGTATCAATATTACTTTATAATAATCATAAATAGTTACTCATTACACCATTATACCCATCCTTGTAAGGTGATGGTGGAAAATAGATTAAACCACGGCGTGGAGACGGTATTCCGTACGTACGCACGCGCGGTGATTTCATTTTTTCGTAGGATGGATAGAAGGTGAATTAGGGTTGTTTCATATTTATAATAACATATCAGTATGTAAGTAATACTGATGTTATTACTTTATCATGAAACAACTAAATAAGAAGAAGTTAAAGAAGAAAGAAATTGAAAAGATCGGTAATGGATATTACCTCTTCTTTGGAACGCCTCTTTGAATCCTCCACATAGGGAACTAAGATTGGTCATTGAAGAAGACCAGGACCTCTAGGATTATTCTAGGGAAGTGTAGAGGAGAAAATGGCAGGGGTTGTCCGAGCTTGAGTGCTCAAATTGGTGTGAGGAGGAGGGGGAGGAGGTGCCCTTTTATAAGGGAGGAGAGGGGCACCTTTGGAATAACAAAAAATATTATTTTATTATAAAGTCAATTTCAGTTTTAAATATCTCTGAATTGATTTATTTAGAGGATAAGGTGGGTATGGGTCTAAATCCTCTCATCCAATAGGATTTAGACAAGTTTAGGTTATTATTGTAACCTTATCAATTAGATTTAACTCTAAGTTAAATAATTTAACTTTTACCGTGTCTTTTTGTTTTCTTACACTATATGGTTAATAAATTTATTATATCAAGCCAAAAGAACCCCAATTTGTTTATTATTAATATATGTAATCTTATCTAAGTCATTTTTCCTAACCTTAGATTTTTAGGAATAAAATAACAATTAATAATATAATATTTGTTTTAAAAACAATTTTATGTCAATTTTGACACTATTTGGTACATGA
Source organism: Viscum album (assembly GCA_963277665.1). Taxonomy (NCBI): domain Eukaryota; kingdom Viridiplantae; phylum Streptophyta; class Magnoliopsida; order Santalales; family Viscaceae; genus Viscum; species Viscum album. The sequence goes on from OY728166.1 coordinate 192,791,932, forward strand.
TTTTTATGAAATTCATAACATAATGATAATTTCGAGCCAAGTTTCTTAAATCAACAATAACATGTCATATTAACCAAGAAAATTAGTTTAAGTCACAAAAAGTCTCAAATTACATTTATTTGGGCATTTATAACATCAATTATGTCAATATTTCATTAATAAGACAATTACTGCATCATCTTTGTGTCATAATAAATGATAATTATTTAATACCTAAAAATTCTAAATAAATTCCTATCATGTAGATAATTATATTAGATTTCTGGAGACTATTCAGGTTTGATGTTTCATTAAGTTTATCACTAGATTATAATTATTATACTTATAAGATTTAAGAAAGTGACAAGTTGTCACACTCTTTGGTTTTAATAATAATTAAATTATTTTCATTAACAAAATTTAATTAAATGAATCTAGTCCAACCCTTAGGTGATATGGGTCGACTTTTAGTCATCCAATAAGATTTTGACATTTGTTAGGGTAATTTTAAAATATTATATTTACCCTTAATTACCCTATTTACCTTTAACTATGGTAAATAAAATTTACCGTAGTTACTATTCATAATTCCCAAAAATAAAAAGTAGCTTATTAACATAATTTGGATCCACTGGTTCCAAATATGGAATCCATTTTTCCAAATTCAATACAAAAAAGTTGCAGAAATTAAATTAAAATTAATCCCGTTGTCGAAAGAAAACGGGTTTTCTTTAAAACATTGCAAAAGATTGAATTGATTTAACCTACGATTTCAAGGTAAAATCAATGATAATGTCATACATTATATTAAATGGTAAAAATATATTCTATTTATACTTTAAAACCATTAAATATTATAATTTAACCACATAAGATATTACGATGAAAAAAGTTGTTTTTAATTAAAATATAGCGTGTTTTTACTATTCATTAAAATATGAAAGTTGTCGGAAAAATATCAAAACTTTATCTAATGTAAATTTTTATATCCTGATTCAAAATAAGAATTTTATTTTGTCAAATTGAACTTATAAACATGTCAAAAACTAGATTTAAAGTGGTTGCGCCATCAAAAGGCGGCAAAACTGCATTTTTTTAAAAATACTTATTTTACCCAAAAAAAAATTATTTTGTTCTTATAACATGTTCTAGAAATGTGTAAGATGAAGAATAATGTTATAAAATTCAAAATTTAGTTAACAGTATTCATAACGGCTAGTTCATGACAATATTATAATCATATATATTTGTTTATTAAAACCCAGTATTGCGTACAACACACGCTATCGAGGAAGGTCGCGATTGCGTGTAATGCAAGCCAAGTCTGGGTTGCGTGTTGTGAAAGAATCCTTCGTTGTTTCGTATAACAGAATCCAACCATATTTCATTTATACATTGAATATATATATATATATATATACTCAATCTTGCGTAGAATAACTATTATCAAAATTGTGTGTAACACGGTCCAAGAATAGTGTTGCGTATACTGCAAGCTAATACGGTGTTGCGTATAGCGCAAGGTAATCTTGGTGTAGAATACAACACAAGACAATAATGAAATTAAAATAATATTTTTCATAAAATCTAGGGGTGTTAAACCGGTGTTCCTGGATAAATGTTTGTAATATATTAGATATATTAAATATATTAAATAGAACAAATGTGTATCTTTACAAAAAAAATGGAATAAATTATAAATTCTTTCCTATATTAGAAATACGAGAGAACAATAGTGTTCAAAATGTGGGTTTTAACCATGTCATGACTTAAACTTGGTTGGCACAAGTTGTTTGTGTAAATTCATCACCAGAGTGGAAACTAAAAAAATAATTAAAAAATTATGTTATTTCTAATTCCTGATGGAGTGACAGACATGTCATTAAAAAGACTATTATAGAGAAATTATTGGGTTAGCCTCATAATCCTAGAACCATTGAAGATCTAGAGTAAATAACATTAGAAGATTTATCTCAGTAAAATAATGACTATATCTTTTATTGATAATCGATACACGATGAAATCAAAGGATCTCACCAAAGACTATGATGTCGCATCACTCATCGTGAAAGATATGATCCCTCTTGACGTATGAAATTTTTTTATTCGGATTTTCTTCCCCATTATTGATTCCTATGACAATCATGGGTCAATAGACAAATAGATTGACCCATGGATCATGTGTATTTTCTATATGGGTTTATTGAATATTGATTTTTAGATAATTTATTCATGATTTAAATTGTTAATTCTTATTTTGACATTCTAACAACAATGAACCAATATTGAGAGAAACATTGATCATGATCCATTCCAATTGATTGTTCTTGAGCTTTTCTACCCTAATTCTTCACTCATAGAGGGCATTATTTTTTTGTCCTTTGGTTTGAAATTTACAAATGGAATCAATTGTTACACACCTGTTTCATGGAGAAATGATCAAACATCATAGATATGGGATTGGCAGGACTCAGTTGTGGTGCGATGATGGATATAAAATCAAATCAGATGATGTAGATACCCGATTTTCATGTTCTTCAGTGCACAACAAATAATGATGAACAATACCATTTTCTAAGAAGATCAAAAGCCAAAATATTGTATATTTGGGGATGGCATGACTTGACAAGGCTCGATCATTGTTTTTGTGGTGAAGCGATCACCGGATCAAAGGATAAACTAATAACCGAGACGCTCGGATCTAGATATTAGATTCTAGAAACTCCTAGGATACATTATGTTTATACGAGATCTATACATCATGATGGGGCCACCATGTTATAGCTAGAATTTTGGGATGGATTTAAGGATCACATTGTGTCTGACCCTGTCACATGGCGTGTGACCAATCTCCAATGACTTAGTATGTACCTCGAAGGTACACAAACATGAGTTAGAGAACATCATGTACTCCCCAACATGGACATGGACAAAACCAACTACATGGGATAAGTCATATACTAATATAAAGGAACATGTAGATGAGTTAAAGTCACGTACCAGCAGCCTACACGCTGTGTACTTCTACACAAACATGGGAAACAGACATGGACTGTTTACATGAGAAGGAAATGGGTTTAATAAACATTGTATTTCACCCCTAATACACATCGTGTACTTAATTATACATGTCTCGGAACACTTTTCCTCTATACCTTAGAAATGTATCATTAGGTTGTGTTCCCATTATCCTTTTACTTGAAGGTTAGTATGGAATCTTCTCATACTCCTTGAAATTGATCTCTTCAGTAAGACTTCTTGGATAGAGTAATTATAATCCCTATGTAAGGCTAGGAGTTATATCTTCTATTCACCTTCTTGACCTGAGCATAGTTTTAAGTATCATCATGACCAACACTATGTGGGAACTGATCGTCTACTTAGTGGTTTAATACAAATTGAGTTGTTGGTATCACCCCATAGCCTTGGGAGTGATCCTCATCAATTTATAATATCTCATCTGAATTTTAGTGCAGACTTATAATAAAGAGACCCAACAAGTGTTACCTCTTAGATGTACATCATTATTTCTATCAGACTTAAGAGTGTGTTCTCCCATATGATTCCATTGTGGATCCTTTAAGCTAAGATCCAAGGCTGGTATACTTTGGTTGTGAATTACCTATAGAATGTGTGTCATTGTTGAGTATATCTGTATATTGTTGTTATATGTACTACAGAAGTGACAATATTCTTTTGTATTATTTGTGTTTTTGGGGTGTCCTACTGATTATTTTTATACTTTCCCCTAAACGGTATTTGCCTTCACATGTTGTGTCTTGTAAAAACGGTATACTTTTTTATATATTCCTTAATGGACCAAGACAAGATGGTTCTCAGTGAGACAAGATAAACAGAGGTGTGTTACTATGGTATTATAATAGGAGTGTCTATTTTAATTTTAGGTTGGACTTGTGTTTCAGACTCTTTGGGTGGGATTGTATTTGGCCCTATATATTTTCTTTTACTTTCTGTTGTACTCTAGTTCTAGGATTTATATGTACAAATGCATATGTTTTCAATTTTTTTTACATTTTTTTAATTTTTTTTGGATTAGATATGTGTGTGAGTTTATAGGTAATTAGGATAAGCCATCCCATAATAGTGATATGTCTACTCGGCACTAGTCACCAGTCCCTATTCTATTTAAGGTGGGTTGGGGGAGTTGGATCAGGGGCCCCACTAGGACGTGTCGTGATAGAGTGGTGTTAGAGTGGTAGGTTGAACATTAGGACCAGAGTATATGATATTGGTTTGGGTAATAGTGTTATGGGTTTTGAGTTTTTCTTTCAGGCTAGGGACTCTAATGTTGTTGTGGAATTTGATGAATTTATAAAACAAGACTCAGATCTCCTTCTTTTCGACTCGGTACAGGAGAATATTGGTTTTAGGGGAAATAATTGTACACGTATCATATAGAAATGTGTTCTTTTTCCCCTCTCATTCTTGTGTAAGTTCTCTATTTGTACTAATTGATAGTGGTACATATTGTTTACTTTCAAGATTCCTCCACGATGTATGCCATCTAGGATGTAGAAACATGATCACGAGGATGTCCCATCAGAAATGAGGTGTCGATGCATGGACCAGTTCCTAAGATGTCACCTCTAGGTGGTGCACTAGCTATACCACCACCTGTAGAGAATTACATGGTACCCATAGTACCAATGGATGAGGTTCACATGATGATCATGCTTTGTGATCTTCAACAAAAGATACTCCTCGGGGTTTTAGGCAAGCACAATTTATAGGAGGATGAGAACAAGATTGAGGTGGTGACCATGTTTTCCTTCTCATCAAGACACCAGCAGATCAGATGGTAGTCCTTGAAGAAATCCTTATTCATGGCTTTGATGGGTGATGGTGGAGTTTAGTGACCCAACCTTAGGATGAGGAAACCATACCAATGAATTATTTTGAGCACCTTTTCAAAGAGGATTTCTCACCAGCTATATTGAGGGATATACATATCCAAGAGCTTCTGTACCTCTAGTAGTGTAGCATGATAGTAGCTTATGTAACATCCGTGACCTAGAAGCCACTAACTGGTTCCCTAATCCCAATCACCACATGACCCCAATCGCACCTCCTTGTATGCCAGAGGACTCAGACTAGTAGAGAGGTTCTAATAGATCACATTGGGAGACTACACCCTCTTTTCTAGAGTAATCCATAGTAGACAACAAGTTAAATAAAGGAAACAATAAACATGAAACATGCACTAACAATTGTTTCCCAAACATGGTACAAACTACAATCAAACAATAAAAATTCCATGCCATGATAATAGTTCCAAAAGTGAAGGAAACCCAATATAAAGACTTATTGAAGCATCCCAAATGGGTCCTCAATCCATGTATAGATCCCCATCCATGCTCATCCCAATCCCAAATCAACACAGTAGCATAGGGACACTACCCTTGTCCTGACCTAAAACCATGAAATCAGCTTGGGTACCCAATGGAGGCCCAAGAAAGGTGTGAGTACAACTCCATAGGACCCACCAATGGTGTCTATAAAATATCTAGTTTAAATAGATAGTTCATTCATGTATGAAATAAATGAAAAGGTAAACCAAAATACAACTATGGATCCACTAGTTAACCATATTCACTTTACCCATATCCATCAATATTTAAATTTTCATCACTTGAACATTCTTCATTACAAAATTCTATCTCATAAGACGATCCATGGGTTAGTCATTTAAATAATTTACAAAATGGCCTAATCTGGTTAATTACTATTCATATAGAGTATGTCATGTTTCCGCACTCACTAGGGGAAACAATTTCACAATAAATTGCATCACACTTACCTCAAACCATCGGTCCATGTAGTTTAATCCAATTCAACCGTTAGGGTAATAGAGCCTCATTCCAACTCCTGAAACCATGCATTTTGGGGTGGAGTTTAGAGCCTCTGTCCAACCCAACCCATGGCCGTAGAACCTCACATCAATACCATACATACAACCAATACATGTGTACATTAATATTCATCCAATTAAAAAATATATCATATCAAAAACCAAACATAATAAATATAAATAATAAAAATAGTTAATTTAACAGATAAATCATCTTTATGCCTTAACCCAGTAATGTATTTACAATTTACTTAACATATCCCATTTAACCCATTTCTCTTTTTTTATAAATCAACCCATTTTACATAATAAATAATTCCCAAACATTACACTATTTAAAATATTCATGACCTATAATACATTAATATATTTAAAACATTAATCATTCCAAATTCCTTACTACATTTACACATTTCTATTGAAAATTCATAATAAATTTGAGACATTCCCATTAATCCATTTCATCCTTTCAGATTATGTCACCCAATCCCTTATGCCATTACCAAAAACTAGACACAACAACTATTAGTGCATAATTATTATTTAACCAATCATTTCAATATATTTATCATTGGATTTATTTCAACAAAAAATAACTCTACGCTTAACATTATGATTTTATATGTTCGGAAATTTTGGAACACCCCTTGGGTGGCCTTAAATTGGTCTAATAAATATCAATTAATACCATAGGGATCATAAGGGGTATAAATAATTATTAACCATAATTTTTTCCTAATACTACCAAAGGAATAAAACACACAAAAAGTGGAAAAAAATATCACAATAACACATGCACAGATGACAACAAGACTATGGGATATAACTTATATACCAACTCCCTCGAACCCAAATATGAGCGCATAATTATCCATAAATATAGATCCAGATTCAAGAACCCTTTAAAGTCCTGAAATATGATCCACTGTAAAAAAAAGTGTTTTATGTCTTTAGAAGAATAAGAATGAAACAATAATCCCTATTCTAGAAAAGAGAAGAAAGAGGACCGTTAGTCTTACCTAGAGAATCAGTCTACAACCAATGAAACCCCAAACAGCCTATAGTGGAAGGATATGGAACCATGGGGAGATTTGGGAGTTTATGTTTCTCGCTAGGTATGTATAAGAAGGAAATGGGGATAAAATTGGGTGTGGAACTTATAATCTTGAGGGGGGGGGATGGTAAATTCTCACTTTTTAATTGGACGCACAGTTTGGCCGCAGGATTTTCTTAACCATGTGAAAACAATATTCCTACCTCTATCCAATAGGGGTTATGTCACACTGTTACATGGGGAGGCCAATATGATTTAAAAAATTATAAACCAACCGTGAGAAATTCCTATGGCCAAGGTTTCATGGTTTGTCTTTCCCCCTTTCTCAGTTTACACTAATTGCATGCCAACTATGCGACATGCACATGATGGCTCAGTTTTTTATTATTTCATTTCTCTAACCCTTTTAACACCCACTAACTTCCTCATACTCTAGGTAAAAATTTAATTAACCAAAATTATTGGATTCAAATAAAAAATTGAATAGGAACATACCTCCATAAATCCATAGATCTTACAACCTCCCCGCCTTTTAATGGCTCTTCCTTGATCGGCACATCCAAGAATCAATGAGCTCTTGAAAAAAAGAGATTACACCACTGGGACCATATATCTATATTTATCCCAAAGATTCTTTCTAAAAATTACCATTGTACCAAAAAAATAAACTAATGGAATAGTATTTCCCAATAATTCTTTATCCCTATGATCCATAATATGATTTGGATGCTCCTTGTAGGACACATGATCCTCAAACTCAACATCCTCAACATCAATCACATTTAATTGGTTGGCGTGATAGTGTTGATGATTTGACATAATAAATACATCATGCATACCACAATAACACAAAAAATATCCAATCTGTATGCCACCATCCTGATCCTCTCCACAATCTCAAAGTTTCCCAAGTACCTGGGAGATAACTTACCCTTTTTTGGGATCCTATTTTTACGCAGCCTTTGAGACACCTAAAGAAAAACATGATCACCCTCCATAAACTCAAGTGGTATTCAACACTAATTCACATACGACTTCTGCCTAATCCGAGTCATTATCATATGTTCCCATATCAACTAAATCAATTCTAACATATCATACATGATACTCAGCCCCAAAAACTCTCATTCCCCACCCTCTAACCAACACACTGATGATATACTCTGCCTATCGTTGAGTGACTCAAATAGTGTCATCTAAATCATATCCTAGTAACTATTGTTGTCAAAAAATCAAAAGGTTCCTAATTATTTTCCCATTATCCACCAACATCTAGGACACAAGCCCTCAACATGTCCTCTACATCCTAAATAGTACACTCTAACTACACATCTGTCTTTGGGTGAAAATCCATACTCAAAAACACCTAGGTACCAGGAATCTTATATAATCCATTCTAAAAGTATGAATTGAAAATTGGATCATGATCTAAAATTATGGTTTAGATAACCTCATGAAACTGCACTACCTCTCAAATATACAATTCACCCAACTGATCTAGAGTGAAAGTCTCTCGAATTGGAACGAAATGATCCAATTTAGTCAACAGAGCCATGACTGCCCAGATTAAATCATTAATACAAGGAATCATCTGGAGAACCACCATGAAATAAATCATCACTTCTACCCATTTTAATTCCAGAATGGGAAACAGAAGCAACAGACCACCCATCTACTGATGCTCAACCTTCACCTGCTTGTAAGTGAGGCATCATGCCATGAAACCTAAAACCTCTTTCTTTATTCTTGGCCACCAATACTACCTAAAAATACCATGATACATTTTTTTCAAACCATGATTCACTTATCACTTAGATGCATGAAACCCATTCATCAATGCTTCTAACATACATGTTGGTACAATAACATGTCCATGAATAAAAGCAATCCCATCATCTTCTAGGATCCAACAAGAAGGGGAATCCCCACATTTAAGACTTTCTCTCAAAACCATACATTCTGGGTCTTCATATTGCCTCTCCGTAATCTTAATCAGAATAAAGGACTCAAATGCTAAGGATGAAAGGTTCATCTATCGTTGGCTATCCTACACCTCTAGATGCTTCTCAACAAACAACACCATCATCCTCCACATGGAAATGGATTCTTGAACCACCTAATTTTGAGTCTTACAACTCAAATCTTATGAAATAATGTTTCTATTTCCTTTCTTGTAAACTAGCTCAATGTAAAATTATTTCATTTACTCAACCATCTTAAATTCTAAATATTCAAATATTTCTTATAAAATATGTACTTAAGGATCTTATGATTTTATACCCATTAATTTTTTCCCTAATAAGTAGTTCCACCAACACATTACATTATACACCAATGTGGCCAACATATGGTCATCTGTAGGTTAATTTATTCCATGAGTCCTCAACTTTTTCAAATTATATGCAACCACCCTATCACCTTGCATTAACACCTCCCCAAGCCCAGTACTAAATGCATCACATTACAAGGTATACCCTTTACATGGATTGGGTAAAATCCCAATCGATGTGGTAGTCATCTATTTCATTAACTATTGAAATGAATTATCATATTCCTAAAACCACTCGAACATGATTCCATTCTTGGTACATCTTAAAATTGGTTCCACTAAATATGAAATGTCTTGATGAACCTTCCGTATTAGCCTTCCAATCTTAGAAAACATCAGAAATCAGAAACATTATGGGGATGCTCCCAGGACACAACTACCGACACTTTATCTGGGTCCACTAAAACACCTTCTTTAGATATTATGTGACCCAATAAATAATCCCTTTCGATCCTAGAATGCAATTTTGATATCTTGGCGTATAGCCGATTCTCTCATAGTGTACTCAGGATTACGTCAATATATTAGGCATGATCATCAGGAGTCATAGAGTACACGAAAATGTAATAAAAAAATACAACTATAAACAGATCTAGAAAAGGATGAAAGATTTAGTTCATTAGTTCCATAAAGACTATCGACACATTGGTCAATCCCAATAGTATCACAAAAAACTAATACAACTCGTACCTGCTCCTGAAGGTACTCTAAGACACATTAGAAGGTCTCTCCCTTATTTGATGATATCTTGATCTTGGATCAATTGTAGAGAACACTAATTCACCTTTATGTATTCAAAAATATCATTTATTTAAGGAAGAGGGTATCGGTTCCAAACCATCATCTAACAAAACTTTCTATAATCGACACACAACTGTAATGACCCATAGTATTTCTTGGAGAAGATAACTGTAGATCCACAATGTGACTTAATTGGATGACTAAAACCTTTATTCTCCAATTCCTCTAACTAAGTATAATTTCATTGAAGTTATTTTAGTGCTATTCTATATGGTGGAATGGAAATGTACTATACTGCAAGAAGAAAATCTATTGTGAAATCAACATCCTTCTCAAGTGGAAAACCCTGAGAAGTCCTCAAGAAACACATCCTAGAATTGATCCACCATATGAAGAAATACTAGCATCTCTACTCCCACTTCATCTGGAAAAATACAAGACACTTGTGCTTTATGTTTATCGAATTACTAACAAACTAGCCCTGCATCACCTACTCGATCATATAATTCACAAATATAGAAATATGTGTCTCCCTTAAGAGGCATGAATTTTACTATGCGGTGGTAACAATCAATATGAGCCTGGTAAAACACTATCCACTCCATTCCCAAAATCAAACCAAAATCGGAAATCTCAAGAAAAAACAAGTCCCAATGTAAATGGAACCCACAAAAATCAAGAGAAAACCCCTTAAATTTCCTTATATTTTCTTCTCACACCCCTAATGGTGTATCGATCGATATAACCCCATAAATATGTTCCACTTATAGGAAAAACACAACCACAGACTGAGTAGAAATAAAATACTGTGAGGAACATGTATCAAATAATGCATTATAAAGCATATAAGCTATAGGAATCGTACCTCGAACTATCGATTGCCTAGCCACACCACCACCAGGTGTAGGATGAACTATATGAAGATGACCATCCCCTCTACCCTGGGATGTGGTCTAAGTTACCTATTCTGCACTACCCTACTGGTATGGATGCTTTCTCCCCAGAGTACCACACCCACCACCTCAACCTGTAGGGATAGTAAAGCTCTAATTGAATGCTGACATGGGGTAACTGACCCCCATCCAACACTCTACATTAGCCTCACCCCTCAACCATAACCCATCAATTGATATTTCCATCATAACCACTACATATTCCCCAACCTTCCTCATGCTCGACACTCAGATAGTGATTAGGTACACTGACTATGCATGTGTCCTGACATAGCACAATGATAACAAAAAACCTAATTGCTAACTTGAGATATGAGTTCCCTTTTCTAACTACCCTTTCAACCAGCACCCTGATCAAACCACACAAACAAGTGCTTCCTACCATCAAAATCCACACCGCTGGATTTCCTAATAGAGAATTCATGTCCTCTACCAAGACCCTCCTTGTTATTTTCTCCTTGGAATTAATATCAGGTCTCAATCCATCCTAGGAACCTATTGTTGTAGCTGCCTCATCACCCGCCAATGCCCGAATGAAGAATTACAGGTCAGTGAAATGGCTAGTATAATCCATCAAATTCATGGTTCCCTAATTCAAACTAATAAACTCTATAGCCTTTCTCCTCTAGTTTGACAGATAGAAGTGTTCTAGGAATTTTTCTTGGAATCACTTCCACAACATAACCTCTTCTAACTCAGTCTGAACCAATATTCCCCCTGGCATTTTTCCTTCCCTCGCAACATGTAAGCTGCCAACTTGACTCAATTTTTGGAGGATTCTCTAGATGATCAAGGATTTTCTGGATGGACTCTATCTAGAACCCACCTACCATAGGTCAACCCTCTATATAATAATTAAGAGGGTGCTGCAGTTTTAACAACCTAGTTAGCTCAAACATACTTGAAACAACCCACCCTGGGCCTCATTCCATCATTTCCATAAAACAAAAGTTGTAATCTAACAGAATTGTTCTTCTAATTTATTACCATGAATATTTTGGGGTTTCTAGCTCCACTTTTTCTGGTTCATTCTTGGAAATATCCTATTATATCCATACTAGAACATGTCATAATGGAATTATTTTCTTAAATTCCAAACATGATTATTAGAACAGACAACATAAATCATCCATTATTTACATAAAATATGGATCTCCACAATCCATAAACAACCCATTTTTCTTATACTATCCCAAAAGAAAACATCCTCTTAGAAAACTACCCACAACCATCCCTACTATGGGTTATGTTCAACATTGGAAAAAAAGCTTACATAGTCACAAGGTTTTCATTATACACCCTTTTAAAACCACTTCTACTTTTAAAATAGAAACATTTTCCTATTCGACAAATTTCATATTCCACATCTTGATACAACCATCACTCTAGATCATGTACACCCTTTCAAAAATCATAATTCTTTAACCATTGTTTATCATTATTTCCATTTACACACTTTCATAATCATTATTAGACATTATTTTCTACAAATTCTCAATAAAGTAATATGAATTATACCTTACATGTCTCACACACCCATCTTGTGAGTTCCTATCATAATGCATGCCACCTATTTCCATAGGATAATATAATTATGCATGAATTCACAATAATATTCCATTCAAGATATAACAAAAATATCCTTAAATGATCACATCACAAAAACATTTCATCACCTATTGGTTAAATATCATCCAATTGTAATAATACACATGAAAAAAAACAATTACCAAACATGGGTACGTGGGTTTTACATTGTACATGGGTCAGCTACTTCGAAGAATGAGACCATTTCAAAAACCCAACATATCCAAATCTCCCATCTACCATCCCCAAATAATGACAGAAATAACCTTCTTTCATACCTCTTTGTAACTTCCCCGAACCGGAAGCCTCTAACTGATGCCCTGAGCCAGGTCGACACATGACCTCATGAAAACCTCAAAGTACACCAGAGGATAGCAACATTCATCAAGGGTATAATAGATCATGTGGGGAGACTATACCCTCTATACCAAAGTAAGACTTAATAGACCACATGTTAAATAAAGGAAATAATAATCTAGAAACATGAATTACTAATCATTTTCCAAACATGGTACAAACCAAAAACAAATAATAATTATTCCATGTCATGCTAGCTATTCCAAAGTTGAAGGGAGCCCAAAATAATAATAACTAATCGATACCCAAAATGGTTCCTGACTCTAATTCATTATTCTCATCCATGTACATCCCAAGCCTAACTCAACTCCCTATCATAAGGATTTTTCCCTTGTCCTAACCAACAACCATGAAATATACTCAGGTACCCAAAGGCATACTGAGCAGGGAGTGAGTAAAACATAATAGGCCACCACCAACAATGTCTACTAAATATCCCATCTAAAAATATAGTACATGAATGTATGAAATAAAATACAATGTAAAACAAAAATAACTCATGATCCACTAGTCAACCAAATTCAATTTACCCATGTCCATAAATATTTCCATTTTCATAAATTTTACCATATTCATTACTAAATTCATTATCATTACATGATCCATGGGTTAATAATTTACATCATTTACACAATGGCCTATTCCGGTCAATTACTATGAATATGGGAATATGTCAAGTTCCCAAACTCACTCGAGAAAACCATTTCACAATCCATTACATCACACTTACCTTGGAGCCTCACTCTAGGTAGTCTCATCCAATGCGACTATTAGGGGATTAGATCATCAATCTAAATCCATACACCATTAATTTTAGGGGTGGGGTTTAGATCCTCATTCCAACATGACCTATTGGTGTATAACCTAAATTCAATAGAACACATACCACTAAGCCTTGTTCACAAGATTATTCATCCATTTTCCACATATATCATATCAAAAACCATGCATAATCAATCCATATAATATTTAAATGTCTCATTTCATTTAACACATAAATCATATTTATGCCTTAACCCATCAATGAATTTAAAATTTACTTATAATATCCCATTTAATCCATTTACTTTTTTTATACCTCAACCTATTTTAAAAAATAAATAATTCCAATTCATTATCCCATTTAACATACATATATATTATGATAAACTAATTCATTTAAAAAATTCATCACTCTATATAACTAAATCTATTTATGAATTTACATTAAAAATCTATAATCCATTTGACACATTCACAATAATCCATTTCACTATTTTTCACATTATGAAAAAAACACATTATTATGAATAAAATGACACCAAAATTAATAGTTCCTATTTTTTATTTTACCAAACATGTAAAAATATATATCATTGTCTCTATTTCATAACAAAATAACTATTTGCATAATATTATGATTTTCTATGTTCCGAAATATTGGTCCACCCCTTGGGTGTCCCTAAATTGGACTAATAAATCTCAATGCAACCCATTGGGATCATTATAGGTATAAATAAATATTATACAACAATTTTTCTATATATTAATAAAGAAACTGACACACAATAAGAGGGAAGAAATATCACAATCTCATACGGGCAATTCGACAACAAGGCTATGGGATATAACTTGTAGACCGAATAACTTGAACCCAATGATGAATGCATGGTGAAACATATCCTTAGATATAGATTCATGAACCCTTTAAATTACCTACCTAAGATCCATTAGAAAAATAGGATTTTAGGGCTTTAGAATAAGAATGACCAAACCAAAATCCCTAATCCATAAAACAAAATCAAGAGGAGTGTTACACTTGCCCAAAGATTCAATTCACAACCAATAGAACCTCAAATAGACAAAAAATGAAGAATATAAACCATTGGGAAGATTTCAGGTGTTAGGTTCATCACTATTTGTACACAAGGATGATATATGGAAAATCAGTTGAGGAACATAACATATAGAAGGGGGAAATTGTTAAATTATCATTTTTTAATGGGGTGTGTAGTTTGGCTGCTTGGTTTTCCAAACCATGTGCCTGCCACTTTCCAGGAGGGGTTATAACGACCCATACTTTACATACATTGTTATTACTTGAAAATTTAAGCATACTTATTACAAAAAATAACAAAACCATGAAAGGACTGAATAGGTATAGTGTCTTTAGAAATTGGGAAACATAAACATCTTGTTCATAAAGCGTCTACATTGTCTCCCATTTATTTTATCATATCTATAGTCCCTTTTGGCATAGCATACATAATAACCTTATTCCTGACCTGGGGAAAGAAAACATACAAAAGGGTGAGCTCAAAGGGTAAACAAAAGAAATATCAACCACATCATATTCATAATAACATAACATTTTTGAAATCATAACCTGCAAAAGAGAGCATAATTTCATAACATGGGATAAATCATAGTAGTGAAATGAAATCTCAATAATCATAACTTAAAACATGAAACTTTTTTTCATACACACATAATCATAGATAATAATTTATTATTAGTCAAGACTCATTTAAAAGACTATCTTAGTGGACAAAGTCCATTTCTGAACCGAGTTCACTCCTCATTTCAGTCTTGTTTCACTGAACCGGTTTAACCTGCCATTCCATACAGGTCTATCTTAGGAGATATAAAATATTTACCCAATGCATTGGAGGGAGATATATGTCCCACACATCTCATAATGATACCATTCATTTGTGTTCCGCAAAATCATAAATCATACATCATTTCATAACCCATGTAATAAAAATGGGATTCTTAAACAACATGTCATCATAAAACAATTCATATAAGATAAAGGAATTCATAAAAATAATTCCATCACAACATAATCAAATAAATGAAACAATAGGGATAGAAATAGAACCCTATATTATCTTAGATGGAAAATAATTTTGATAAAACACTTGAACTCCATTCTTGAGGAAAATATCCTTTCTACTTCAAAAACATTTTCCTTTCTTAACATGTCATACAATTTTAAACTAAAAGAAGTTGATTAAAAATAAACTTGAAAACATGTAAAGAAAGATTCTTGGAAATAATGTTTTAAAAATTCATTCATGTCGTATAAGTTAAAAAAACATTCTTTCCGTACTTTTGTCAGAAAAGTCAAAAAGTACCTCGTATGAAATACGACAAAAGATTCCTTTTATATCTTTTACAAAAAACCCACTGAAGGGTAAAATAGGATTTAAAAAATTGTAGGTGGATGGAAAAAATATTAAATATTTAGGAAACATGGATGTGGATGATAAAATACACCCCAGTAAATACCAAAGTCTAAACAATCTCGGATAAAAGGAGATTGTGATATTTTCCATTACCTTAGGTCCGATATGCTTCGTAAGTGTCCGAACCACCTGTATAATGATTTAAATAATGTTATTTACTTATTCCAGAATCATACATATTTTTATGATATCATATATGGTCATATTCTTAGCTTCTTATTTGTAATATTTCATTACTACTTGTTATTTGGGTGTTTATTACTTTTTGTTCTCATGCACGTTTCGTCGAATAAATTCTTATTTTTTATTTTAGGTTATAGATACCTCATTTACAGAATGGTATTAGTGTAATATATATCATATTCATTCACTCAATTCATTTATATAATCATTATGCAATTAAGATCATGTATAACGAGTCGCATCACATCGTGGAGAAGGTATCCCGTACGCACGTACGAGCGATGATATCTTTCCCATGATCATGGAATTGTATTGGAGTGTATGTATACTATTTTAGAATAAATATCACTTTACAATAATCATATACAGTTATTATTTACACCATTATACCCATCCGAGTAAGGTGGTGGTGGAGAATAGATTACACCACGGCGTGGAGACGGTATTCCGTAAGTACGCACACGTGGTGATTTCGTTTTCTGTAGGATGGATAGATGGTGAAATAGGGTTGTTTCATACTTATAATAACATATCCGTATATGATTTATACTGATGATATTACTTTATAATGAAACAACTAATGAATAAGAAGTGGAAGAAGAAATAAAGATGAAAGAATCGGTAACGGGCATTACCTCTTCTTTGAAGCGCCTCTTTGAGACCTCCTCTTAGGGCACTAAAATTGGTCTTTTAAGAAGACCAGAACCTCTAGTATGTTTCTAGGGAAGTGGATAGGAGATATTGGCAGGGGTTGGCCGAGATTGAAGGCTCAAAGTGGTGTGAGGAAGAGAGGGAGGAGGTGCCCTTTTATAAGGGAGGAGAGGGGCACCTTTGGAATAACAAAAAATATTATTTTGTTATAAAGTCAAATTTGGTTTTTAATAGCTCAAAATTGATATATTTCGAAGCTAATGTGGGGATGGGTCGAAATCATATCATCCAATATAATTTAGACAAGTTTAGGTATCAATTGTAACCTTATCATTTAGATTTAACTTTAAGTTGGACAATTTAACTTTTACCGTGTCTTCTTGTTTTCTTACACTATAAGGTTAATAAACATACTATATCAAGCCAAAAGAACCCCAAGTTGTTTATTATTAATATATATAACCTTATTTAAGTCATTTCGCCGAACCTTATATTTTTAGGAATAAAATAACAATTAATAATATAGTATTTGTTTTAAAAACTATTATATGTCAATTTTGACACTATTTGGTAATTGATTTTTGTGAAAATCATAACAGAACGATTAGTTCGAAAACATTTAATTAAATCAGTACTAACATGTCATATTAACATATAAATTTTTTTTAATTCATAAAAAGTCTCAAATTACATTTATTTGGGTATTTATAACATCAATTATGTCAATATTTCATTAATAAGATAATTACTGCATCATCATTGTATCATAAATAAATTATATTATTTTAAGCCTAAAAATTACAAATAAAATACCATTATGTAGGTAATCTTTTTATATTTCTAATGAATATTTATAGTCAAATTTATCTTATATATATCCCTATATTAAAAATTATTTAGTTATTAAACATTGATTTTAACTATTTTAACC
The DNA here is from genome assembly GCA_963277665.1 of Viscum album. Taxonomy (NCBI): domain Eukaryota; kingdom Viridiplantae; phylum Streptophyta; class Magnoliopsida; order Santalales; family Viscaceae; genus Viscum; species Viscum album. The sequence goes on from OY728166.1 coordinate 192,809,796, forward strand.
CCTCTTTAAATAAATTGATAATAAATGTCCTAATATAATCCAAGTGGGCCTAAATGGTCATATTTTATTCCTAAGGTTTTTTCTGGTCGAATTACACTTATCCAATAGAATTAGAACACGTGTTAAGGTAATAATAATATCATTTTCTCCCTTAACTACCCTATATACTTTTAACCATGGTAAAAAAAAGTAAAAAGTTATTATTCACCAAAAATTATTTTCATCTCATTGAACCACATTTTAGTCCTTGATATTAACCGTGTCTCTCGGATTTTTGAAATTCCACTCACAGAAGCGGTAAAATTAAGTTTTATGAAAAAATTCAGTTTTTTAACTACTACTTAGTGGTTTCACTATTCATCAAAAAATGAAAGTTTCCATAAAAATACCAAAAATTAGGCCTAAGATATATTTGATATTATGAATTAAAAAATGATGTTTATTTTACCAAATTTAAAACATATCAGCTACATTACCTAATTTAAAAATTAATTCCTGTTTCCAAGACAAATAGCGTGTTTTTAAGAGATAATAACTATCAAAAGATTGACACTTGTTTATGTCTGGTTTAAATGTGAAATTACATCCAATGAACAACATTGTATTAAATTGTAAAAATATATTATAAATATACTTTAAAACCACTCAAATTAATAATTTATCACTATTAATTATTTCGATTAAAAAGTTGTTTTTAATTAAAATTTAATAATTTTCACTATTCATCAAAATATGAAAGTTATCCGAAAAGTACCAAAATTTCACCCTAAGCTAATTTTGATATTACGAATCCAAAAATGAAGTCCATTTTGAAAAATAAAATTTACAAAATTTCAAAAAGTGGTTATTACTATTCGTAACAGCTAGTTTTAATAATATTTTAATAGCATATCGTTGTTTAGTGAAACTCGGTATTACGTACGACACAAGCTATTGAGGAAGTCCGCAGTTGCGTGTAAAGCAAGCCAAGCTAGTGTTGTGTGTAGTGAAAGATTCCTTTGATGATTTATATAATATAATAACAAAATATTTCTCATAAAAGTCTCGGGTGTTACATTCTACCCCCCTTAAAATGAATTTCGCCCTCAAAATTCATCACTTTGTAACAAAAAGATGAGGATACCTTTCCCTCATCATATCCTCAAGCTCCCATGTAGCTTCTTCTAATTGGTGGTTCCTCCATAAAACATTCAACAAGAGAGTTGTCTTGTTCCGTAGGACATTTTCACTATGATCTAGAATCTCTATCGGCTGTTCTTCATAAGAAAGATCTTTCTCCAGCGGTACAACTTCTGTGCTGAGTACATGTGAAGGATCAGGTATGTACTTCCTCAAGAGAGATACATGGAACACATTGTGAACTTGAGAGAGATTCGGTGGAAGCACCAATCAGTAAGCTAACTTTCCAACATGATCCAGTATTTCGAAAGGACCGATATATCTAGGGCTCAACTTCCCCTTCATTCCAAATCTCATGACCCTCTTCCAGGGAGATATTCGTAAGAACACTTTATCACCCACTTAAAACTCTAGGTTTTTTCTTCGGTTGTCGGCATAACTTTTATGTCGACTCTAAGATGCTCTTATGTGTTGTTGAATAGATCGGACCTTTTCTGCCATCTCATCAACAAGATCAGGTCCTAATAGCGTTCTTTCCCCAACTTCATCCCGCAAGTTGGAGTCCTGCATTTCTTTCCATAGAGAGATTTATAAGGAGCCATCTGAATACTGGAGTGAAATCTATTATTATAAGAAAATTACACCAAAGGTAGGTATTGATCCCAACCACCTTTGAAACCCATAGAGAAAGCTCTCAAAATATCTTATTGAGCTTGATTTGTTCTCTCAAACTGACCGTTTGTTTAAGGATGATAAGCAGTGCTGAAACTCAACTCTATATCCAGAGTATTCTAAAGACTTCTCCATAACTTCGAGGTAAATCTCGGATCCCAATCAGATATAATAGAAAGTGGTACTCCATGAAATCTTACCACTTCCTTTACATATATCCTGGCAAGCTGATCCAGAGAGAAATCCTCTCTAATAGCAATGAAGTGTGCAGACTTTGTAAGATGATCAACTATGACCCAGATAGCATTATTGCCTTTGGATGTCATAGTAAGTCATGTGACAAAGTCCATAGTGATGTTTTCTCATTTCCATTCTGGTATGGGTAATGGTTGTAACATCCCCTTAGGCTTCTGTCTCTCAGCTTTAATTTGCTGACAACCCAAGCATCGAGAGACATATTCAACAACATCTCTTTTCCTGCCATCCCACCAGAAGTACTCTTTCAGGTCCCTATACATCTTTGTTCTTCCAAGATGAATAGAGAATGAAGAACTATGAGCCTCATCCAGCAGCTCCTTCTTTAATTATGGGATGGGAGGAACACAAACCCGATTCCTGAACTTTATTATCCCATCACAATCAAGGTTGAATTTAGGAATATTTCTCACTTTCTTTTGTAACTCTACATCTTTTTTATGTGACTCTTTAATATTCACATGTATATATGGTTGCACATTCATTTGAGAAAGATACGATTTTCCCCCTTCGATTAAAATTCCAAGATCCATCCTTTGTAAATCCCTAAATATTGGATCTTTTGTGATCCTCATCATGGATAATCTAGCATGGTCTTGTCGACTTAATGCATCTGCCGCCTTGTTTGATTTCCCAGGGTGGTAATGAATTGAGCAGTCGTAATCCTTAATCAGTTCCAACCATCTTCTTTGGCGCATATTCAGCTCCTTTTGTGTGAAAATATACTTTAAACTTTTATGATCAGTATAAATGTCACACCATTCTCCATAATGATAATGCCTCCAAATCTTTAATGCAAAGATTACCGCAGCTAACTCCAAATCATGTGTTGGGTAATTTTTCTCATGGATTTTCAACTATCGCGAGGAATAAGCTATCACCATATCATTTTGCATAAGAACGCACCCCAGCCCCTTCTTGGATGCATCACTGTAGATCACAAACCTTTCTCCACTACAAGGAAGTGTGAGTACAGGTGCACTGGATAAACTTCTTTTCAAATCCTTGAAATTCACTTCACATTCCTTCGTCCAAACAAACTTAACTCCTTTCCGAGTCAACCTGGTGATTGGACTAGATAATGGTGAAAAATATTTCACAAAACGTCAATAATATCTAGCCAAACCAAGAAAACTTCAGATCTCGGTTACTGTTGTTGGTCTCGACCATCTTTCGATAACCTCAGTTTTTGCTGGATCCACAGATATCCCCTCTTTTGAGATTATGTGACACAAAAATTCATCTTTTTGAATCCAAAATTCACACATGGTAAATTTGGGATAAAGCTTCTCCTTTCTCATGGTCTTCAATATAATTCTTAATTGATCTTCATGTTCTTCCTTGATATTTTAATAGACAAGAATATCGCCTATAAAGACTACCCCAAATTGATCAAGATAGTCTCTAAAGACTCTATTCATCAGATTCATCAAGATAGTAGTGGAATTAGTAAGACCAAATGGCATCACTATAAATTCATAGTGTCCATACCTTGTACGGAAAGTCATCTTTGGTATATCCTCCCTTTTGACCCTTAATTGATGATACCCTGAACGAAGATAAATCTTGGAAAAGTATTGATCTCCGTGTAGTTGGTCAAATAAGTCATCAATGTGCGGGAGAGGATATTTGTTCTTGATAGTGATATTGTTAAGTTCTCAATAATAAATGCAGAGTCTCATTGATCCATCTTTCTTCTTAACAAATAGAACAGGTGCTCCCCAAGGTGACACGCTAGGGCGTATGAATCCCTTATCAAGATTCTCTTGGAGTTTCTTCTTCAATTCCTACAACTCAATTGGGGCCATTCTATAAGGTGTATTTGAAATAGGCAAAGCACCCTGTACGAGTTCTATTGAAAACTCAACTTCACGATTGGGTGGATGACCCGGAAATTCCTCCGAAAAGAAATCATCAAACTCCTGTACAATGGGAATATTATTAATTGTGAGTTTCTCACCAACCATTTGAGATAAATAACCATCATTCAGTGGAATCAAGACCAATAAGATGGAAGGAATTTCCACTGGAAGGTTATGTTCATATTTGAATCGATAGACGATCATAGATTGATCTGGAATATGAAATGTGACTTCCCTTTTTTGGAAATTGATATGAGCTCAATATAAATAAATCCAATCCATGCGAAGAATCACATCAAATTCCACTATAGGAATGATCACATGATTTACAGGAATCACTTTACAACAAATTTTAATCAGGGAAGAATTATAAACTTTTGATGTGACTGTTGTGCCATTAGGTGTTGTCACAGCTAACTCAAAATCTAATTGTTGAGGTAATACAGTGATACCCTTATAAAAATCTTCAGAAATAAAAGAGTGGGTGGATCTAGAATCAAATAAAATATTTTCTACTTTAGAGTGGATGGTAAGTGTACCTTTCATCACATCGTTATCGTACTCCACATCACTGATTAAAATTGCATGTGACTTTACTTTGACTTTAGACTTAAGATTTTGTTGATGTCAATCATCATAAAAAACCCTTGGATTAGGGAATTTATTGGCATAATGCCCCATATCCTTGCACTTGAAACATTGAAGTGTAGTAGGTTCATTCTGTGTGTCCCTTCCTTTGTTTGCATCAATAGACATCTTCTTCCCATCATTGTGGCATTCAAATGCCCAATGAACTTCCTTTCCACATTTGAATAATTTACTTGTCCCTTTAAGAAAACTCCCTCCATGTTTCTTTCCACACTTTGAGCATAAGGGAAATCTCATCTTCTTTTCAGTGTGCTCTTTAGATTTTCCTTTGAATTCCATTTTCCTCTTCTTATCAAACCCATATGACTGATGGGTTACTCCAATCTCCATCTCAACTTTGAGATCACATCGAACGATTTCCTCATAGCTATTGAAGTCCCTTATGGCTAAGGCCCTTCGAAGACTTGGTTTTAAGCCACTAATGAATCGATCGATCTTACTCTCAGGTTGGATAATAATACCAGAAGCGTACCTTGCAAGTCTTGTAAAGTTTGCTTCATAGGTACCAACAGATTCATCATCCTTTTGCTTTAGTTCAAGAAACTCTTTCTCCATATTTGTTCGGAAAATACGAGGGAAGTACTTATTGAAAAATAAGTTATTGAACTCGTCCCATTCCATACACTACATTTCATCCCTTTTCCTCGTATTCTTAATAATATTCCACCATTGATCAGCATCTCCTTCCAAACGATACACTGCTAGGATGACATTATCATGTTCAGAACATTGAAGAACTGAAAATATCATTTCAGTAGTACTAATCCATTGTTCAGTAACTAATGGATTAGTAGACCCGCTGAAAGAAGGTGGACACTACCTCATGAAGGATTCAACAGAATGTTGCTCCTTCCTTTTCTCGTTGGGAAGTCCTGCATGATTCATAGCTTGAGAAATTTGTGTGAGCATGGCTACAATATTTTGCATTCCAGCTCCCATAACGTTTGGTTTCTCAGGGGGACAATAATTTCATTGACCATCACATTCCGCATTAACACGGTTCCTTCGGGTTTCATCCATTGACTAAAACCAAGAATAATAGTGTGAGAAACACTAATTATAATAGGAAAACCACATAATCAAGAATAAAATTTCACACTTAAGGTATTATCCTAGGTTATTCATGGTCATTTCTAAAACCCTATGATTTTGTTCTATGCTTATAATTATCCTTAGGGTTCTTAATAAGGCTTTCTCATCCTAGTTTTCAAAGGTTGACTATACCTTTCCTCTGATACCAACTATAACGACCCATACTTTACATACATTGTTATTACTTCAAAATTGAGACATACTTATTACAACATATAACCAAACCACGAAAGGTCCGTATAGGTATAGTGTCTTTAGAAACTGGGAAACATAAACAACTGGTTCATAAAGCGTCTACACTGTCTCCCATTTATTTCATCATATCAACAGTCCCTTTTGGCATATCTTACTTAATAACCTTCTTCCTGACCTGGGGAAAGAAAACATACAAAAGGGTGAGCTCAAATGCTTAGTAAGTGTAAACAAAAGAAATATCAATCACATCATATTCATAAGAACATAACATTTTGGAAATCTTAACCTGTAAAAGAGATCATAATTTTATAACATGGGATAAATTATAGTAGTGAAATGAAATCCCAATAATCATAACCTAAAACATGAAACATTGTGGCATACACACATAATCATAGAGAATCATTTCTTATTAGTCAATACTCATTTCCAAGACTATCTTAGTGGACAAAGTCCATTTCTGAACTGAGTTCACTCCTCGTTTCAGTCCTATTTCACTGAACCGGTTTAACCTGCCGTTCCAGCCATGTCTATCTCATGAGATATAAAATCTTTATCCAATGCATTGGAGGGAGATATATGTCCCACCCATCTAATAATGATACAATTCATATGTTCTCCACAAAATCATAAATCATACATCATTGCATAACCCATGTAATAAAAATGGGATTCTTAAAAAACATGACATCATAAAACAATTCATATAAGATAAAGGAATTCATAAAAATAATTCCATCACAACATAATCAAATCAATGTAATAATAGGGATATAAACATAACCCTATATTATCTTAGATGGAAAATAATTTTGATAAAACACTTAAACTCCGTTCTTGAGGAAAATATCCTTTCTACTTCAAAAACATTTTCCTTTCTTAACATGTCATACAATTTTAAACTAAAAGAAGTTGATTAAAAATAAACTTGAAAATTTGTAAAGTATGCTTCTTGGAAATAATGTTTTAAAAATCCATTCATACCGTATAAGTTAAAAAACATTCTTTCCGTACTTTTGTCGGAAAAGTCAAAAAGTACCTCGTACGAAAAAAGACAAAAGATTCCTTTTATATCTTTTACTAAAAACTCACCAAAGGGTAAAATTGGATTTAAAAAATATTAGGTGGATGGAAACAATATTAAATATTGAGGAAACATGGATGTGGATAATAAAATACACCCCAGTAAATACCAAAGTATAAACAATCTCGGATAAAATGAGATTGTGATATTTTCCCTTACCTTAGGTCCGATTTGCTTCGTAAGTGTCTGAACATCCTGTATAATGATTTAAATAATGTTTTTGACTTATTCCAGAATCATACTTATTTTTATGATATCATATATGGTCATATTCTTAGTTTCTTATTAGTAATATTTCATTACTACTTGTTATTCGGGTGTTTATTACTTTTTGTTCTTATGCGCGTTTTGTCGAATAAATTCTTATTTTTCTTTTTAGGTTATAGATACCTCATTTCCAGAATGGTATTAGTGTAATATATATCATATTCATTCACTCAATTCTTTTATATAATCATTATGCAATGAAGATCATGTATAACGAGTCGCATCACATCGTGGAGATGGTATTCCGTATGTACGTACGAGCGATGATATCGTTCCCATGATCGTGGAATTGTATTGGAGTGTATGTATACTATTTAAGAATCTATATAACTTTACAATAATCATATATAGTTACTATTTACACCATTATACTCATCATAGTAAGGTGGTGGTGGAAAATAGATTACACCACAGCGTGGAGACGGTATTCCGAACGTACGCAAGCGTGGTGATTTCGTTTTCCGTAGGATGGATAGATGGTGAAATAGGATTGTTTCATACTTATAATAACATATCAATATATGAGTGATACTAATGTTATTACTTCATAATGAAACAACTAAAGAAGAAGAAGTTGAAGAAGAAATAAAGATGAAAGAATCGGTAACGGGCATTACCTCTTCTTTGAAGCGCCTCATTGAGACCTCCTCTTAGGGAACTAAAATTGGTCTTTGAAGAAGACCAGAACCTCTAGGATGTTTCTAGGGAAGTGGAGAGGAGATATTGTCAGGGGTTGGACGAGCTTGAAGGCTCAATGTGGTGTGAGGAAGAGAGGTAGGAGGTTCCCTTTTATAAGGGAGGAGAGGGACACCTTTGGAATAAATAAAAATATTATTTTATTATAAAGTAAAATTCAGTTTTTAATAGCTATAATTGATATATGTTAAAGATAAGGTGGGTATGGGTCTAAATAATCTCATAAAATAGAATTTAGACAAGTTTAGGTATCAGTTTTAACCTTATCATTTATATTTAACTTTAAGTTAGATAATTTAACTTTTACTGTGTCTTCATGTTTTATTACAATATAAGGTTAATAAACTTTCTATATCAAGACAAAAGAACCCCAAGTTTTTTATTATTAATATATATAACATTATCTAATTCATTTGGCCTAACATTAGATTTTTATGAATAAAATAAAAATTAATAATGTTGTATTTGTTTTAAAAACTATTTTATGTCAATTTTGACACTATTTGGTAATTGAGTTTTGTGAAAATCATAACAGAATGATTAGTTCAAAAACATTTAATTAAATCAACAATAACATGTCATATTAACATATAAAATTATTTTAATTCATAAAAAGTCTCAAAATACATTTATTTGGGTATTTATAAAATCAGTTATGTCAATATTTCATTAATAAGATAATTACTACATCATCATTGTATCATAAATAAAATAAATTATTTTAAGTCTAAAAATTACAAATAAAATAAAATTATGTAGGAAACCTTTTTATCTTTTTCATTAATACTTATAGTCTAATATATCTTATGTATAACCCTATATTAAAAATTCTTTAGTTATTAAACTTTGATTTTAACTATTTTAACCCCTCTTTAAATAAATTGATAATAAATGTCCTAATCAAATCCAAGTGGGCCTAAATGGTCATATTTTATTCCTCAGGTTGTTTTTGGTCGAATTACACTTATCCAATAGAATTAGTACATGTGTTAGGGTAATAATAACATCATTTTTACCCTTAACTACCCTATTTACTTTTAACCGTGGTAAAAAAAGTAAAAAGTTACTATTCACAAAAAATTATTTTCATCTCATTGAACCACATTTTAGTCCTTGATATTAACTGTGTCTCTTGGATTTTCGAAATTCCACTCACATAAGTGGTAAAATTAAGTTTTATGAAAAAATTCAGTTTTTTAACTACCACTTAGTGGTTTCACTATTCATCAAAAAATGAAAGTTTCCAGAAAAATATCAAAAATTAGGCCTAAGCTATATTTGATATTATGAATACAAAAATGATGTTTATTTTACCAAATTCAAAACATATCAGTTACATTAACTAATTTAAAAATTAATTCTTGTTGTCAAGACAAATATCGTGTTTTTAAGAGATAATAACTATGAAAAGATTGACACTTGTTTCTGTCTGGTTTAAATGTGAAATTACATCAAATGAACAACATTGTATTAAATTGTAAAAATATATTCTAAATATACTTTAAAACCACTCAAATTAATAATTTATCACTATTAATTATTTCGATTAAAAAATTTGTTTTTAATTAAAATTTAATAATTTTCACTATTCATAAGAATATGAAAGTTATCCGAAAAGTACCAAAATTTCACCCTAAGCTAATTTTGATATTCCGAATCCAAAAATGAAGTCCATTTTGAAAAATAAAATTTACAAAATTTCAAAATTTGGTTATTACTATTCATAACGGCTAGTTTTAATAATATTTTAATATCATATCGTTGTTTAGTGAAACTCGGTATTGCGTACGACACAAGCTATTGAGGAAGGCCGTGGTTGCGTGTAAAGCAAGCCAAGATAGTGTTGTGTGTAGTGAAAGATTCCTTTGATGATTTATATAACATAAAAACAAAATATTTCTCATAAAAGTCTCGGGTGTTACATTCTACCCCGATTAAAATGAATTTCTCCATCGAAGTTCGTCACTTTGTAACAAAAAGATGTGGATGCCTCTCCCTCATCATGTCCTCAAGCTCCCATGTAGCTTCTTCGAATTGGTGGTTCCTCCATAAAACTTTCACCAAGAGAGTGGTCTTGTTCCGTAGGACTTTTTCACTATGATCTAGAATCTCTCTCGGCTGTTCTTCATAAGAAAGATCTTGCTCCAGTGGTACAACTACTGAGCTGAGTACATGTGAATTATCAGGTATGTACATTCTCTGGAGAGATACATGGAACACATCGTGAACTTGAGAGAGATTCGGTGGAAGCGCCAATCGGTAAGCTACCTTTCCAACACGATCCAGTATTTCGAAAGGACCAATATATCTAGGGTTCAACTTCCCCTTCATTCCAAATCTCATAACCCTCTTCCAGGGAGATATTCGTAAGAACACTTTATCACCCACTTCAATCTCTATGTATTTTCTTTGGTTGTCGGCATAACTTTTCTGTCGACTCTGAGCTTCTCTTATGTGTTGTTGAATAGATCAGACCTTTTCTGCCATCTCATTAACATGATCAGGTCCTAACAGCTTTCTTTCCCCAACTTCATCCCAGAAAGTTGGAGTCCTGCATTTCTTTCCATAGAGAGCTTTATATGGATCCATCTGAATACTGGAGTGAAATTTATTATTATAAGAAAATTCCACCAAAGGTAGGTGTTGATCCCAAACACCTTTGAAATCCATAGAGAAAGCTCTCAACATATCTTCTAGAGTTTGAATTGTTCTCTCAGACTGACCGTCTGTCTGAGGATGATAAGCAGTGCTGAAACTCAACTCTGTATCCAGAGTATGCTGAAGACTTCACTAGAATGTCGAGGTAAATCTCGGATCCTGATCAGATATAATAGAATATGGTACTCCATGCAATCTTACCACTTCCTTTACATATATCCTGGCAAGCTGATCTAGAGATAAATCCTCTCTAATAGCAATGAAGTGTGCAGACTTTGTAAGATGATCAACTATGACCCAGATGGCATTAATGCCTTTGGATGTCATAGGAAGTCATGTGACAAAGTCCATAGTGATGTTTTCCCATTTCCATTCGGGTATGGGTAATGGTTGTAACATCCCCTTAGACTTCTGTCTCTCAGCTTTAACTTGCCGACAAACCAAGCATCGAGAAACACATTTAGCAACATATATTTTCTTTCCATACCACCAGAAGTACTCTTTCAGGTCCCTATACATCTTTGTGCTTCCAGGATTAATAGAGAATGAAGAACTATGAGCCTCATCCAGCAGCTCCTTCTTTAATTCTGGGATGGGAGGAACACAAACCCGATTCCTGAACATTATTATCCCATCACAATCAAGGTTGAATTTAGGAATATTTCTCACCTTCTTTTGTAACTCTACATCTTCTTTATGTGCCTCATTAATCTTCACATGTATAGATGGTTGAACATTCATTTGAGAGAGATACGATTTTCCCCCTTCCATTAAAATTCCATGATCCATCCTTTGTAAATCCCTAAATATTGGATCTTTTGTGATCCTCATCGTGGATAAGCTAGCATGGTCTTGTCGAATTAATGCATTTTCCACCTTATTTGCTTTCCCAGGGTGGTAATGAATTGAGTAGTCGTAATCCTTAATCAGTTCCACCATCATCTTTGGCGTATATTCAGCTCCTTTTGTGTGAAAATATAATTTAAACTTTTATGATCATTATAAATGTCACACCTTTCTCCATAAAGATAATGCCTCCAAATATTTAATGCAAAGATTACCGTAGCTAACTTTAAATAATGTGTTGGGTAATTTTGCTCATGGATTTTCAATTGTCGTGAGGCATAAGCTATCACCATATCATTTTTCATAAGAACACACCCCTGCCCCTTCTTGGATGCATCACTGTAGATCACAAACCTTTCTCCACTACAAGGAAGTGTGAGTACAGGTTCACTGGATAACCTTCTTTTTAACTCGTTGAAATTCTCTTCACATTCCTCCGTCCAAACAAACTTAACTCCTTTCCGAGTCAACCTAGTGAGTGGATTAGATAATTGTGAAAAATCTTTCACAAAACGTCGAAAATATCCATCCAAACCAAGAAAACATCGGATCACAGTTACTGTTGTTGGTCTCGACCATCTTTCGATAACCTTTGTTTTTGCTGGATCCACAGATATCCCCTCTTTTGAGATTATGTGACCCAAAATGAAACTTTTTGAAGCCAAAATTTACACTCGGTAAATTTGGCATAAAGCTTCTCCTTTCTCATCTTCTTCAATATAATTCTCAAGTGATCTTCATGTTCTTCCTTGCTCTTTGAATATACAAGAATATCGTCTATAAAGACTACCACAAATTGATCAAGATAGTCTCTAAAGACTATATTCATCATATCCATGAAGATAGCAGGGGAATTAGTAAGACTAAATGGCATCACTATACATTCATAGTGTCCATACCTAGTACGGAAAGCTGTATTTGGAATATCCTCTCTTTTGACCCTTAATTGATGATACCCTGAACGAATATCAATCTTGGAAAATTATTGAGATCCGCGTAGTTGGTCAAATAAGTCATCAATGCATGGGAGATGATATTTGTTCTTGATAGTGATCTTGTTAAGTTCTCGATAATCAATGCAGAGTCTCATTGATCCATTTTTCTTCTTAACAAATAGAACAGGTTCTCCCCAAGGTGATGCACTAGGGCGTATGAATCCCTTATCAAGATTCTCTTGGAGTTTCTTCTTCAATTCCTGCAACTCAATTGGGGTCATTCTATAAGGTGTATTTGAAATAGGCAAATCACCCAGAATGAGTTCTATTGAAAACTCAACTTCAAGATTTGGTGGAAGACCGGAAAATTCCTCCAGAAATACATCATCAAACTCTCGTAAAATGGGAATATTCTTAATTGTGAGTTTCTCACCAACCATTTGAGATAAATAACCTTCATTCAGTGGAATCAAGACCCATAAGATGGAATAAATTTCCACTGGAAGGTTATGTTCATCCTTGCAGCGATAGACGATCATAGATTGATCTGGAATAAGAAATCTGACTTCCCTTCTTTGGAAATTGATATGAGCTCCATATAAAGAAATCCAATCCATGCCAAGAATCACATAAAATTCCACTATAGGAAGGATCACAAGATTTGCAGGAAGCACTTTCCCACAAACTTCAATCGGGGAAGAATTATAAACTTTTGATGCGACTGTTGTGCCACTAGGTGTTGTCACAGTAACTAAAAATATAATTGTTAGGGTAATATGGTGATAACCTTAGAAAAAACATCAGAAATAAAAGGGTGGTTGGATCGAGAATCAAATAAAACATTTGCTACTTTAGAGTGGATGGTAAGTGTACCTTTCACCACAACGTTATCGTACTCCACATCGCTGATAGAAATTGCATGTTACATTCCTTTGTCTTTAGCCTTAAGATTTTGTTGATTTCGATCATCATCAACAACCCTTGGATTAGGGAATTTATTGGAATAATGCCCCATATCCTTGCACTTGAAACATTGAAGTGTAGTAGGTTCATTCTGTGTGTCCCTTCCTTTGTTTGCATCATTAGACATCTTCTTCCCATCATTGCGGCATTCAAATGCCCGATAACCTTCCTTTCCACATTTGAAACATTTACTTGTCCCTTTAAGACAACTCCCTCCATGTTTCTTTCCACACTTTGAGCATAAGGGAAAGCTCAACTTCTTTTCAGTGTGCTCTTTATATTTTCCTTTCAATTCCATTTTACTCTTCTTATCAAACCCATATGACTGATGGGTTACTCCAATCTCCATCTCAACTTTGAGAGAACATCGAACGATTTCCTCATAGCTATTGAAGTCCCTTATGGCTAAGGCCCTTCGAAGACTTGGTTTTAAGCCACTAAAGAATCGATCGATCTTACTCTCAGGTTGGATAATAGAACCAGAAGCATACCTTGAATGTCTTGTAAAGTTTGCTTCATAGGTACCAACAGATTCATCATCCTTTTTCTTCAGTTCAAGAAACTATTTCTCTATCTTTGATCAGAGAATATGAGGTATGTACTTATTGAAAAATAAGTTCTTGAACTTGTCCCATTCCATGGACTCAATTTCATCCCTTTACCTCATATTCTTAATAAGATTACACCATTGATCAGTATCTCCTTCCAAACGATACACTGCTAGGATGACTTTATCATGTTCTGAACATTGAAGAACTGAAAATATCTTTTCAGTAGTACTAATCCATTTTTCAGAAACTAATGGATCAGTAGACCCGCTGAAAGAAGGTGGGCACTGCCACATGAAGGATTCAACAGAATGTTCCTCCTTCCGTTGCTCATTTGGAAGCCTTGCATGTTTCATAGCTTGAGAAAGTTGTGTGATCATGGCTACAAGATTTTTCATTACAGCTCCCATAACGTTTGGTTGCTCAGGGGGACAATCATTGCATTGCCCGTCACATTCCGCATTAACACAGTTCCTTCAAGTTACATCCATTGACTAAAACCAAGAAGAATTGTGTGAGAAACAACAATTATAATAGGAAAACCACATAATAAAGAATAAAATTTCACACTTAGGTCTTATCCTAGGTTATTCATGGTCATTTCTAAAACACTACGATTGTGTTCTATGCTTAGAATTATCCTTAGGGTTCTTACTAAGGCTTTCTCATCCTAGTTTTCAAAGGTTGACTATACCTTTCATCTGATACCAACTATAAAGACCCATACTTTACATACATTGGTATCTACAAAATTGAAGCATACTTATTACAACATATAACAAAACCAAGAAAGGGCTGTATAGGTATAGTTTCTTTAGAAACTGGGAAACATAAAAAACTGGTTCATAAAGCGTCTACACTCTCTCCCATTTATTTCATCATATCAATATTCCCTTTTGGAATATATTACTTAATAACCTTCTTACTGACCTAGGGAAAGAAAACATACAAAAGGGTGAGCTAAAATGCTTAGTAAGTGTAAACAAAAGAAATATCAATCACATCATATTCATAAGAACATAACATTTTTGAAATCTTAACCTGCAAAAGAGAGCATAATTTAATAACATGGGATAAATCATAGTTGGGAAATGAAATCCCAATAATCATAACATAAAACATGAAACATTTTGGAATACACACATAATCATAGAGAATCATTTCTTATTAGTCATGACTCACTACCAAGACTATCTTAGTGGACAAAGTCCATTTCTGAACCAAGTTCACTCCTCGTTTCAGTCCTATTTCACTGAACCAGTTTAACCTGTCGTTCCAGCCATGTCTATCTCATGGGATATAAAATCATTACCCAATGTATTGGATGGAGATATAGGTCCCACCCATCTCATAATGATACCATTCATATGTGTGACACAAAACCATAAATCATACATCATTACATAACCCATGTAATAAAAATGGGATTCTTAAACAACATGACATCATAAAACAATTCATATTAGTTAAAAGAATTCATAAAAATAATTCCATCACAACATAATCAAATCAATGTAATAATAGGGATATAAACATAACCCTATATTATCTTAGATGGAAAATAATTTTGATAAAACACTTGAACTCCATTCTTGAGAAAAATATACTTTCTACTTCAAAACATTTTTCTTTCTTAACATGTCATACAATTTTAAACTAAAAGAAGTTGATTAAAAATAAACTTGAAAACATGTAAAGTAAGCTTCTTGGAAATAATGTTTTAAAAAGCCAATCATGCTGTATAAGTTAAAAAACATTCTTTCCGTACTTTTTCCGGAAAAATCAAAAAGTACCTCGTATGAAAAATGACAAAAGATTCCTTTTATATCTTTTACTAAAAACTCACCGAAGGGTAAAATTGGATTTAAACAATTTTAGATGGATGAAAACAATATTAAATATTGAGGAAATATTAATGTGGATGATAAAATGCACCCCAGTAAATACCAAAGTATAAACAATCTCGGATAAAATGAGATTGTGATATTTTCCCTTACCTTGGGTCCGATTTGCATCGTAAGTGTCCGAACCTCCTGTATAATGATTTAAATAATGTTATCGACTTATTCCAGAATCATACTTATTTTTATGATATCATATATGGTCATATTCCTAGATTCTTATTAGTAATTTTTCATTACTACTTGTTATTCGGGTGTTTATTACTTTTTGTTCTTATGCGTGTTTTGTCGAATAAATTATTATTTTTCTTTTTAGGTTATAGATACCTCATTTCCAGAATGGTATTAGTGTGATATATATCATATTCATTCACTCAATTCATTTATATAATCATTAAGCAATAAAGATCATGTATAATGAGTCGCATCACATCATGGAGACGGTATTCCGTACGTACGTACGAGCGATGATATCGTTCCCATGATCGTGGAATTGTATTGGAGTGTATGTATACTCTTTAAGAATAAATATCAATTTACAATAATCATATATAGTTATTATTTACACCATTATACTCATCCGAGTAAGGTGGTGGTGGAAAATAGATTACACCACGGCGTGGAGATGGTATTCCATACGTACGCACGGGTGGTGATTTCGTTTTCCGTAGGATGGATAGATGGTGAAATAGGGTGGTTTAATACTTATAATAAAATATCAGTATATGAGTGATACTGATTTTATTACTTCATAATGAAACAACTAAAGAAGAAGAAGTGGAAGAAGAAATAAAGATGAAAAAATCGGTAACGGGCATTACCTCTTCTTTGAAGCGCCTCATTGAGACCTCCTCTTAGAGAACTAAAATTGGTCTTTGAAGAAGACCATGACCTCTAGGATGTTTATAGGGAAGTGGATAGGAGATATTTTCAGGGGTATGCCGAGATTGAAGGCTCAAATTGGTGTGAGGGAGAGAGGGACGAGGTGCCCTTTTATAAGGGAGGAGAGGGACACCTTTGGAATAACTAAAAATATTATTTTATTATAAAGTCAAATTTGGTTTTTAATAGCTCCAAATTGATATATTTAGAATATAAGGTGGGGATGGGTCGACATACTCTCATCCAATATAATTTAGACAAGTTTAGGTATCAATTTTAACCTTATCATTTAGATTTAACTTTAAGTTAGATAATATAACTTTTACCGTGTCTTCCTGTTTTTTTACAATATAAGGTTAATAAACTTACTATATCTAGCCAAACGAACCCCAAGTTGTTTATTATTAATATATATAACCTTATCTTAGTCATTTGGCCGAACCTTAGATTTTTAGGAATAAAATAACAATTAATAATATAGTATTTTAAAAAAACTATTTTATGTCAATTTTGACACTATTTGGTAATTGATTTTTGTGAAAATCATAACAGAATGATTAGGTCAATAAAATTTAAATAAATCAATAATAACATGTCATATTAACATATAAAATTATTGTAATTCATAAAAAGTCTCAAATTACATTTATTTTGGTATTTATAACATCAATTATGTCAATATTTCATTAATAAGATAATTACTGCATCATCATTGTATCATAAATAAATTAAATTATTTTAAGTCTAAAAATTACAAATAAAATACCATTATTTAGGAAATATTTTTATCTTTCTAATGAATATTTATAGTCTAATTTATCTTATGTATAACCCTATATTAAAAATTCTTTAGTTATTAAACTTTGATTTTAACTATTTTAACCCCTCTTTAAATAAATTGATAATAAATGTCCTAATCTAATCCAAGTGGGGCTAACTGGTCATATTTTATTCCTAAGGTTGTTTTTGGTCGAATTACACTTATCCAATAGAATTAGGACATGTGTTACGGAAATAATAATATTATTTTTACCCTTAACTACCCTAATTACTTTTAACCATGGTAAAAAAAAGTAAAAAGTTACTATTCACCAAAAATTATTTTCATTTCATTGAACCACATTTTAGTCCTTGATATTAACTGTGTCTCATAGATTTTCTAAATTCCACTCACAAAAGCGGTAAAATTATGTTTTATGAAAAAATTCAGTTTTTTAACTACCACTTAGTGGTTTCACTATTCATCAAAAAATGAAAGTTTCCAGAAAAATACCAAAAATTATCCCTAAGATATATTTGATATTATGAATTCAAAAATGATGTTTATTTTACCAAATTCAAAACATATGAGTTACATTAACTAATTTAAAAATTAATTTCTGTTGTCAAGACAAATAGCGTGTTTTTAAGAGATAATAACTATCAAAATATTGACACTTGTTTATGTCTGGTTTAAATGTCAAATTACATCCAATGAACAACATTGTATTAAATTGTAAAAATATATTCTAAATATACATTAAAACCACTCAAATTAATAATTTATCACTATTAATTATTTCGTTTAAAAAAGTTGTTTTTAATTAAAATTTAATAATTTTCAATATTAATCAGAATATGAAAGTTATCCGAAAAGTACCAAAATTTCACCCTAAGCTAATTTTGATATTCCGAATCCAAAAATGAAGTCCATTTAAAAAAATAAAATTTACAAAATTTGAAAAAGTGTTTAGTACTATTCATAACGGCTAGTTTTAATAATATTTTAATAGAATATCATTGTTTAGTGAAACTCAATATTGCGTACAATGCAAGCTATCGAGGAAGGTCGCGGTTTCTTGTAAAGCAAGCCAAGCTAGTGTTGTGTGTAGTGAAATATTCCTTTAATGATTTATATAACATAAAAAAAAATTCCTCGTAAAGATCTCGGGTGTTACAGGGGTTATGTCACACGATTACTTGGGGAGGCCCATATAGTTTGAAAACCCATTTTCTAAATGTGAAATCTTCCACTGACCTCGGTTGCATGATTTGGATATCCCCCTTACATGGTTTACACTAACCATTCGTCAACTGTGTGACATGCACAGGATGGCCCGATTTCCTTTTCATTTGTGTCTTAAAAACCATAACACCCTTGAGCTTCCTCATACACTCGATAAACGTTTAATTATCCATTATTAATGGATTAAAACATACATTTAAACCATAATATATCTCCATGAAGTATGAGGTCTTAATGTTGAGTATTAATTTTGGTTTACCAACCTATCTCGGTACTCTATGGATATGGTTCAAGATCAGTTCATTTAGGATTATACTTTTGAGAAAGGTCTGTATAGAGACACTCAAGTAAATGTAATAAAATTATGATTTCTTACATATAATAGGTTTCTAGAGATTTTTTTTTGGTTGAGATTTTCTTGGTTGAACAGATATAGCTTGTGGTTTCCATTAGCGGGAATACAGAAGAAGATACCTTATCAGTAGGGAGCTGACATCCATCTCAGGGACCTAGACATGCCAGACATTTTAGGAGGAGGTCCCAGGTAATAGTATCTATGGTTTAGTGATGACATTGTAGGTACATCCACCCCAGAGATAGGTGTTGTGACCCATGTGATGGTAGGGGACATATTTCACATGATTTTCCAACCCAAATTTTTGATGAATAGAGATCAGAGATAGGATGTCGATATTGATGGATCTAAAAGAGAAGGTAGTTTCACAAGGTAAAGGATGTGGAAGAGATTCTGGGAGAGGAGTAGGAGGAGTGGTATAGTTTGACTTCTTACCATTATGACCCCTAGGTGGTCCACTCCATGCTCAGGGAGCAGGAGGATAGGGGATGGGGAAACTAAAGGTGGTCTAATATTTTGACCTAGAGGCTCTAGGAATGATTTATTGTAGAATATTTATCCTTTCAAGATTATCTATAGTGATTATTAACACAAGTTATAGTCATTCCTTTCTTTCCACCTACCTTGTATGATACTTAGAGATTTTAGTTGATCCCTTAGCTTGACCATTGTGTTTGGAGACTCCTATTGGAGAATATTCAATGATCACACACTTGTGTCAATAGTGTGACCTAACTCCTGGAGGAAATTGTTTCTATTGGGATCTCTTTGTGGCATTGATGAGGACTTATGAAATAATATTAGGTATGGTTTGGTTATACAAGGTTCAAGCCCATATTTGTTGTTTTAGGATGAGTATGTGGTGTTTCCACAGTAATGGAACTATGTTTTCATTTTTCAATGAAAAGGAAACCTAGGCCATATAGGAAGGACTCTTCCACAGGAGGGTACAACAAATTACCTATCAGTTGGATAGCCTAACCCTAGGTGTAATTAATGTAATGATTTCCCAATTTTTTATAGTGGTGATCGAGTATAAAGACATATTCCCTAGGTATGTTCAAGGTTTACCTCCCCACTGAGAGATACAATTCTGTATTTTTCTACACCCTCAGATGACACTAATATCTAGGCCAACATATCGGATGGATCCCACATAGCTTCATGAGATGAGGTTGTAGTTTGATGACTTTTAAAGGATGGTATTTGTTATACCTAGTATTACACCATGGGAAACCACAATTTTGTTTAACCATAAAGAATACATGAAGTTGAGTTTGTGTGTGGACTACCATTGTGTGATCCAGGTGACTATGAAGAACTTGTATCCAATACCAAGGATCGATGACCTATTTGATTATTTGATATGGGATCAATGGTTCTCAAAAGTTTTACTCAGGTTTGGATATCACCAGTTGTGAGTACGGGAAGAGGATATACCAAAGATGAAATTCAGATTCCACTAAGGTCATTAGGAGTAAATGGTGATTCCCTTGGTTGTATGAACACCCCATTAGTGTTCAGGGGACTCATGAACTAGATATTTCAGCCTTTCATAGACTAGTTCACGGTTATCTTCATCGACAATATCCTAATGTAGTCAGTGTCTAGGTAGGATCACATGAGAATGTTGAGGGTGGTTCAATATGTACTTTGGGATCAGTAGCTTTATGGAAAGCTCTATAAGTTCCATTTCTGGATGTAGGCAGTCCACTTTCTAGGATACGTTGTCTCAGTGGATGGAGTGGTAGGTAACTTAGCCAGGGTCAAGGAAATGTTATCTTAGGATCCATTCAAGAGTGTGATAGAGTTATGGGTCTTCCTTAGGTTAGCAGGATATTATCTATGTTTCATAATTTAATTCCTCAGGATATCTGCGCCCATGATAACTTTGACTGGAATGTGGAAACATTTCTTATGGATTAAGAGGTTTCGAGAATTCTTTTCAATAGTTGATAAAGAGATTGATGAGCACTACCATATTGATATTTTCATAGGTTGTTTTCCAGTACTCATTCTTCTGTAATGAATTTGTAACAATGCTTAGTTGTGTTTTGATGTATAGGAATGTGGTGATTTCTTATGGTTTATGTCATTTGAGATCACATGAGAAAAACTATATGATCCATGATCTTGAATTATCTAAAATAGACTTCTCCCTAAAGATATGGCTGCACTACTAGATGGGGGAGTGGTTTATTTTCTATTTTAATGACAAGAGTCTCAAGTACATCTTATCATAGAAGGATCTTATCTTTATATAGAGGTGTTGGATAGAGTTCCACTGGGATTATGAATTCGAATTTTTCTATACTACTAGTAAGGGGAACATGGTAGCATATGGTCTTAGTAGGATATGTTGTTCACAGTTATAGAATTATGAGTTGGAGTAGTTGGGGTCATTGTATTTATATTTTGTAGATAGTGATAAATCATCTTAGCTAGAGTTGATGGTTTTACCCCTCCAATATTGTAGTGATTCATAGAGTTAAAACCTGGTGATACCATTTATGAGACCCTACATTCTCAAATATATATTGGACATGGTCCTAATGGATTTTTAAATGTGGTGAGAATGTCTTTCTTTTTAGAGGATGCATGATGCTACCAGTGAAGTTTTGGGTGGAGGTTCAGATAGAGTTTCCTAAATCTCATTTTGTAGTACATCTAAGCGTGTATATGATTTATCAGTACCTCTTATGTTATATTTTTGTGGCCAAGGATAAAGAAAAGTGTTTCCATATTTGTCTCTTGATGCCTTACTTTCTACCAAGTCCAAGCTGAGCACTATGATCCTGTGGGGTTTTTCTCAACCCCTAGAGGTTTTAGAGTGGAATTGGGATGGAATATCCATGGAATTATTGATTTTATTACCACATGAATTCAGAGGACATGATTCTATATGGGTGATTGTAGGCTGAATCTCTATGTCGGCCCACTTCATAGAAATTCAAGAGAAAATTTTACTAGATATATTAGGATGCCTCTACCTGAACGAGATAGTATGTATCCACGATGTTACATCGATGATCATTTCTGATCGTGATGATTGATTCACTAGTTGTAGAAGGGATTTCATGTGAGTATTAGGAATTAGTTAAACTTTAGCATAGCATTTCACCCCCAAACTGATGGTCGGAATGAGCAGAACATTAATGTTCTTGAGGACATGTTGTGAACTTACATGTTAAAATTTTTTCATTGTTGGGAGGATCACTTACCACTGGTGGAGTTTTTTACAACAATAGTTACCATTCCACAACAAGTATGGAACCATTTGAGTCTCTTTTTGAGAGAACCTGAAGTTCGCCACATTACTAGACTGATCTAGATGATTTGTCACTCGTGGGCCCAATAATTGAGCATCAATCTATAAAGAATGGTCAAATAATAAATTCGTGGATGGAGACTAGATAGATCCATCAGAATTCTTATATGGATAGATAATGGAGGCATTTGGAGTATGAGGAAGGGGACCATCTGTTCATATGGGTTTCTCCTCAATGAGGGTTATGGATATCTGACCATGGTGGAAATCTATCTATGAGATTCATTATCTCATCGGAAATACTATATAGAGTTGGAGAGGTGGTGTACCACTCATCTCTACCTTATCAATTAGACTAGGTACACGATGCCATCCACATGTCACAGTTGAGGAGGTACGTGCATTTCCCATCGCATGTTATTGAATGGAGGGAGTTGGAAATTGCGGATGGAGCTACCGTTTTTGTGTTACCTATAGAGATAGAGGATTAGAAAGGGAGGATCCTTTGTGTGCAAAATATTTCTCTAGTGCAAGTCTGGTTTCAGAACAAGAATCTCCAAGAGATAATATGGGATCTGGAGGCTCAGATTTGTGCTTAGTACCCACATCACATTTATAGACCTTATTTTTTATTTCCACGTAAGTCACCAAAGTGGGGAGAATTTAATGACTCTGATTTTTAATGTATTATTTTTTGGTGTTTTATGGATTATTTATCAGACAACATCTGATTTTGAGGCCTAGTGTGCCCAAAATATATTTTTTGGAATATGTTAAATATATTAAATATAACGCCCATGATTATTTCCTAAAAAGTCTAATAACATCTAAATGGGTGCCTGAATCAGAAATTCGACAACACCGTTGAGTTCAAAATGTAGGTTTTACCGCAGTTGCAACATAACCATGGTCGTCATCTGTCATTTGTGAAAAAATCACCAAGGGAATTGAAATAAATAAATAAATAATTTTATTTCTAATTTTCCATGCAGTAATTAATTTGTCTTTAAATATAAATTAATGGAGAAATGATTGGTTTTTACAGATAACCCTGGAACCGTTGGAGAGATATTTGAGATAATGTTGGAAGATTTCTCTTAGGGGAATAATGACTGGATCGAGGATTGATGATTGACACATGATGGAATAAAAGGATCTCACCAACAACTTTGACTCTAAATTAAAATTCATCAAAAATCAATCTATATTTATGTAGGGTAGTTTTTTTATTTCGATTTTCTTCCTCGTTTTGGATTCCTACAACAAATATGCTTCAATCAACCAATGGAATGATTCATGGATCATGCATATTTATAGGATGGGTTTATTGAGGTGTAATTTTAGGATAATTTCCTCATGATTTAAGTTGTTGATTCCTCATTTTTATTTATAATGGAAACAAACTGAGGTCGACATGAACATCGATTGAGGTTTATTCCTCTTAACTGTTCTTGTGATTTTCTCCCTTGACTCTTCGTTCACCATGGGTATTCTTTGTTTGAACCATGGTTTAATGTTTATAGATGGAATATATCGTTTCACACATATTTATTAGAGAAAAAATATGTTATCATATATATGGGATCAGCACAACATGATGGTGGTATGACGATGGAGACAATAGCAGATTGGATGACGTAGATACCTAATTTTCACATTCTTCGGTATGAAATGATGGATGATGAGAAGTCCCATTTTTTTAATAGATCAAAGGATTTTATGTTATTGATTTGGTGATAGTATTACATTATAAGGCTCGATATCTATTTTTTTAGATGAATAAATGACTAGATAATATGCCAGACCAATGATCGAGATACGTGGATCCAGATCTGGTATTCTGAAAAATCCCACAATATGAAACATGTAAACTAGATCTACATGCCATATAGGGCCCCCTTTGTGGTGGATAGGGTTTTAGGTTGGAGTTAATAATCACACGGTGTGTGACCGTATCACATGTTTGTGACCTCTCACAAGTGACTAGATGTGTACATCATAGGTACACATACTTGGGTTGGAGTACATGGGTTAGAGCACATTGTGTACTCCCCGACATAGACACATCCCAGACCAAGTACATGTATTGGAGCCCTTATCCTCCATATCTTGAAATTTTTTTGTTAGGGTGAGTTCCTTATACCCATTTCCCAAAAGGATAATATGAAATCTTCTCTTACTCATATTAAAATGATTCCTTCAGATGGACTTTATAGATAGAGTCATTGGAATCCCTTTATAATTCCTAATATGAGATCCTATATTCACCTTCACTCCTTAAGTGGAGTTCTTGGTTTAGTCATGACAAACACTACACGGGAATTGATCCTCTACATGGCAGGATAATCTAGATTGAGTTATTTCTATCACCCCATGTACATGTGAGTGATCCTCATATGTTTATCATATATCTTTGGAATTTTAGATTGGAATTATAATGGAATGAACCAATGATCATTACTTCTCATACAGACATCATCAGTGATATCAAACCCATGAGTTTTTTCACTAGGACCAGTGCTTTGTGGATCCTTTGAGCTGCGGTCCTAGGCTAGTATACTAATATTGAGAATTACATTTAGACTATTTGTATTTGTTGATTATATCTAGATATTATTAATATATGTGTTATATCCATACACCTGTGTTGAACTAATTGTATTTACTTTTTTTATATTCATTATAGTTTTGGGTTTTCTTACTGAGTATTTTTATACTCACCATTACACATTATTTTCTTACACGTCTCATGTCTTATGAAGATGATTGACCTTTTGATAAAGTCCTTTATAGATCAAGACCAAACGGTTCTTAGTGAGACCAAATAGACTGTGGTGTATTCCTATAACATTCTAATGATAATCCAATTTTAGTTTCATGTTGGAAATGTGTTTCATACTCTTTTTAGGGGGCTTTTATTTGGCCATATTTACTTTCCTTTCCTTAATACTCTAGTTGTGATATTTAAATTTAAGTAATGAATTTTTTTTTAGTTGTTCTTATATTTCAGAATTTGTATATTCTTGGATATGTGTGTGTGTTTGTGTGGGGGTACATGGGATAAGGCCCCTCATGTAATTGATATGCCTACTCAATGCTAGTCTCTGGCCCATGGCCTATTGGAGGAGGGCTTGGTGTGTCATAGCACAAGCCCCACTAGAAAGTGTTGTGACATGTCACCAATAAATTTTTGGGTCATATATCTTCTATTGTGGTAGAAAAAGGAATTATTTCACATTTTTGTTTCTAATAATGATTACTCAAACCTAGATTAACTAACTTTATAAATGTGTTAGACAAATGTCTAATCTCATTGTAATTAAAACATATCATTGCTAACTGGTTATTTTTTTCCCATTACCAGTTTAATATGAACTATTTTCCTTGTAAGGATGATATAAATGACCAATATTACCACATTTATAACACATTCTGTTTCCCATTAAACTATCCAAAAAATGTTTTCTGTCACATTTGGAACATGTGGTTAGTTTAGCTAAAAATTTCTTAGTTGAATACTTCTCTATTTCTTGACACGTAGACCACTTCTTACTCTTCCTTCCATGTTGTACATAATTATTGGGAAAATCTGTCTTAACATTCCCAGTACATAGAATAACGTCGCCATAACTATTAAATTCACGAGAGGCCAATGCTCTTCCTAAACATAGTTTTATACCTACGTGAAATCTATAAATTTTACTCTCATTGTCACACCCATTATGTTTTATGGTATTTTTCATTTATTTGTTATCCCCTATTAATCCTACTATTAATATTTGTGTTTATAAAAAAATGGTTTTTTGGGATATAGGGTGGAACATGGTTGGAGCATGGTTATTATAACTCCTGCAACAACCCATTGAAAATGTTTGACCGTGAAAGTGGAACTATCAAGCATGCATGTCTAGGTGCACGACCATGAACATGTCATTGTACACCATTAGACCTTCCATGTTGATATAAAGGTGGTCTCATGGTTGGAGTATGGTCTGGAATACCATGAAATGAAGCTATATGACCCACCCTGATCCTTAAAAATAGTGAATTTCTTATTCTTCGCCACTATATTTTAAAAAAAATTCCCCCCACATTCCACCCATTCATGATCCTCTAGACTTAGGCATATATAACCTCTCTTATTATCTCCACATGAACTAAATCTTTGTTGAATTTGATCTTGGATCTTCAAGGGAACTCCAGGTAAGTACCCCCACTCTTCCTTCCTTTGGTCTGTTCTACTCTTATTCTAGGGTTTTATTCTATCTTTTGGTTGTGTTGGAGTAGTTTTGGATTAAATATGATTTTTTCCTAGATATCTATGTTGTTGATTTTTATTCATTACTATGTATCTTTTATTGTCTTGGTTTTTTGTTTTCAATAGGATTGTAATGATTTCAAAGAGAAAGTTAGGTGGTTTCATGTCATGATATTATTTTATGAGTTAAATGTAATTTCCTTTATTTCAAATGGTATTATAATTTTTCTATGAGTTGAAATGGGTAATTTCAAACGTACTTGTGTGTGTATGGTTTGGAAAATCGTTTAGCCCATGTGGAAATAGTTTTAAATGGCTTGTTTATCTTAGGATGAGTTGGTTCTTGATTAAAGGGGTATTGGAATGGTGTGGAAATTGAATGAGGATATTAATAACCCTATGTATATTGTTGGGGGGGGGGACTAAAGACTAGTAAATTGTAAGAGATGGAATGGATTCAACCCATTCTTCTAGAAACACTATTCTAAAACACAAACAAAAAATTATGATGATAATGTTGTGGGTACTTCTATAAATTTAGTGATGAACTCCCAAGTGGGTAATTCTTGAAAAGAGTTATTATTATGAATGATAATTATGGGTACAAGGATCGTAGTGCCCATTTATACTTGTTTCATATGGGATTTCCCAAATTAATTATGTTTTTTTACCTAGTTTCATTTATTCATCCACCATTTTCTTTTCTTTCAATTCCAAACCATGATTTAAAACTAAATTGTTTACTTTCATTGGAAATTGGAGTTTTTATTTGTCTTATAATAGATATGCATGGAACCTAGAGTGGATTCCTACTGGTAATGTTATCACACACACTATTAATACCAAATAGGTGTATGCAGATTATGCATTTTCTGATTTAGGTAAACAAAAGTCCTACTATGGTAGTGGGAGTAGGTACTCATGTTAGTGATGTATCTTTCTAGTTGGTGTAAATGGTGTTGACATGGTAGGTGTCATACCTCACGACACATGAACTCTCACATTCTATTTTTTTAGTTTCCTTCCCATTTATATTTTTTGGTTTTGGTTAAAATGTAAATGTATCTTAGATCTTGCACATGTTTTTTTGGTATAGATTTATTGTGGATGCTGGTTGGTATATAATATGTATATGTTGGAATTCTTTTGTATATGATGGTGATTTTTAATAAAATAGGTTAAATTTATCCAAAATAATTTATTCGATGATAATGAACTAGATGAGAACTTGTGGGGATTATGAAAACCCTTTGGTCCATGTCACAAGGTGGGTCAGGTGTTGTGTTGGATGGAATCCTGGGCTGGTTCATGATGAAATTGTTTTTAGGTCCTTGTTTTTCCCTCTCTTTGTCCTACAAATTTGGGATTTCATAGATTGGAAGCCTCTAGGGCTGTTAGTACATGAGGTTCTGGTTATTAATGGGGTGTCTATCCAACACACCTCATTGTAGTCCTTGGGTTACTGTTGGATGTCTAGTATTTTTTTGACTCCTCCTCCATGTGTAATACACATGCTACATTCTAGGCATGGGAACCATGGTAAGGTGGAGTGGTTTGAGTTTTTGAAAAAGATGTTATGATTTTTATGTTATTTACATGGATATTTTTTTCATTTTTATTTGATTCCCCTTAGGTTTAAGTGCTGATGGATTCTTCTTTGGGCCATTTTTTAGGTTTTTAGAATCTTGTATCTTTAAAGACATCTTATATAGTCATCGTATGAGGCCAAAGATATTTCTACTTCATTAGTTGATCAGAGACTAGTTGAGGCGATGGATAAAGTTTCTTGAAACATAGATTAGGGAATAGGTTTATGTATAAACATGGATAAGGAATCTGATTTGATTCTGGTAAGGGATTATGCTTAGGAGTTTCTTAATCATTATACCTATTCTTATTAGAGAAACATAGACCTATAGGAAGAAGAAGAATGGGTGGAAAATGTTTTGTAGGATCTTTTAGTTTCTTAGGACTCCTGAAGCCATCAAAGCGATGTGTATAGTCTTCTCATTAGAAGGCTCCAGTCATGGGTGGTGGGAGGTAGTTTTTTAGGTAGGGTAGAATGAGAAGATGGGGTGAAAGGACTAAATCCATATTCAATGTACAATACTGTCATTATATGTTGACTATTTTAAGACACTTAAGTTTGTATACCTCTATTATGGAGATCATTTTGTGTCATAATATTCTAAATGCTTTGCAGAGATGATCATCATTTCTCCAGAGGTTGTTTCTAATGAATGGTTAAAAGAAC
Source organism: Viscum album (assembly GCA_963277665.1). Taxonomy (NCBI): domain Eukaryota; kingdom Viridiplantae; phylum Streptophyta; class Magnoliopsida; order Santalales; family Viscaceae; genus Viscum; species Viscum album. The sequence goes on from OY728166.1 coordinate 192,838,559, forward strand.
TGTGGATTGAAATGGTATTTTGGATAGATATCTGATCTCAGGTCCTCTTTTTTATAATGAAGACCTATCTTGATGTGGTTGACCATGCTCTAATAATAGAGATCAATCAGGTTGGTATGGAAGTATTTTTTGTGATGCTTCCAATAATGAGCCAGAGAAAGTTTGTATCATTGAGAATAAATGGAAGTGTGAGGAGAAAGGAAGGAAGGGTAGTAAACATTTTAGATATCCACCCAGAACCTTAATATTGTCTCTTAAAATAGGCGGATAATTCTTTTTATATGAGTGTGGGAAATATAGGAATGTGTGGACCTCTTTTTAGGATCCACCTATGTCATTACATCGATGTGGATTTTTTGTCCTTTTGAAATAATTTTGGTGAAGTACTCTCTCATATCAAAATATTTTAGGCTCTATAGATCTCAACGGATCAAAATCTCTATATAATGTATCAAAGGAATTATAAACTCATTCTAGTGGATGTGGTGGAAATGATGGATATTCCTTTTGGTATACTTGACTTAAGGAACAACCAAATTTCAATAGTTGACCATAGTCACTGATAGAGGTCCTGTACATGCATTATATGGATTAAGAACCACTGGATTCATATGTATTTCTTGAGATAATTTTAGGTATTATACTTATTTTATCATTGATTGTAATTGATTTATTTTGATACAAGTCCTTGTAACTCATTCATTTTTTCTCTCCTTGTAGACTTGTTGAACATTTTGGCCTAGATAGGTCATATTCCAAGGAGTTGGTCACACCAATTAGAAGGAGAAAAGAGTAGGGTTTTTTATTCCCATCTGGTTTTATATATTTATGAACAGTTGAGATAAATTATAATTTCCTTGTCTTAGAAAATAAACTCCTTAGAATGAACTTGGGATGGATTATATGACATATTTCAAGGAATGTATCTATTTTTATCATTGGTGGGTGACTTACACATTACCAAATGGGAGAAATAGATTCTTTTAAAGAGAGTGAGATCTATAGTCACATTGAGTAGGATATTTAATTCCCAAGATAGGCTATAATTATTCCTAGGTGTCTTCCCGCTTGCTATATGGTTATGGAAGGGCTCAGATAGTGGTCTACTGTCTATGGTGGATGAGTTTATTGGTGTATTCCCCAAGGATTTTTTATTTTTACCTATATAAAAGGATATGGAGTTCACCATCAGTTTGGCATTATGGGCACAATAAATATCTATTCCTTCATATAATATGGACCCCAACGAATTGAGAGCGTTAAAGATACTAGTTGATTATTTGAAATCCAGAGGGTTCATTCTCCCGATCCTCTCTCTTTGGGTGGTTATAGTAAACATTTATAATAAATCTAATGGATATATCTAGTTTTTTATCAACTATCATATTTTAAACTGGGTCACTATCAAGAATAAATACCCCTTGAATGATATTTATAACCTCTTTGAATATCTTAAAAGGGAAATGTGGTTCTTTAAAATCAACCTCTATTTAGGGTATCACCAATTCAAGGTGAGAAATGATGTTTTTTCTAAGATTTCCTCATAAAGTAGGTATATCCATTTAGATTATTCAATAATTTATTTCTGGTTGAAAAATTATCACACAATTTTATGGTGATAATAAATCAGGTGTTCCATTGGTACCTCAAATCCTTTTCAGTGGTGTTTTCGGATGAATTTTTTTTCTAATTGAGATCAAAATAAGAACATGGAAACATTTAAGACTTGTTTTGGGTATGATGTGTGACTATTGAATTTATGTTAATTTGTTAATGTGAAGTTTCAAGATATGGGAAGATAGGATTCTAGGACATGTGATCTTAGAACATGGGGTTTCATTTGAACTAGAAATGGTTAAGGAAGTGATTTCATTGGAGGAGATGAGGAACGATTTAAAGAATAAATTTTTTTCTGGGCCTATTCACATACTAAAGGTGGTTCATTAAATATTTCTCTATAATTTCTATTCTAATCAAATCTCTCACCTAGGTAGGGGTTAAGTTATTATTGATCCTAGAGATCCAAGAATCCTTTGAAGTGATTAAAGGATGATTGATGATCACCCTTATATTGATCATTCTTAAGGCTATATGGGGTTCTATGTTATAAAAGAGGCTTTCAGTTTGGTTTTATGCTATGTTATTATGTAGGGTGACCATGTGGGAGAATATGGATCTAGCCAAATTTGACCACATGAGAAGAATCACACAACCCATGACCATGATCTTGTGGCAGTGATGTGTACCATAAAATCTTGGAATCGTTGTCTTTGTAGGGGAAAGTTTTTGGTCTTCTTAAACTAAATAAATATTGATTTACATCTTCTCATAGAATGATTTTATCTTATGGTATTGATGATGGATCAAGTACCTTGAAATGATTGATTTCAATTTCATCTACACCCTAAGAAAGGGAAATGTTGTTTCCGATGCCTTAAGCATGAATTTTTTGACAAAGACTGTAAAGGGATCCTGTGATAAGTAGATTTTGATTGTAATTTTCACTCAGATTTACCTATAGGGAAATGATCATAATAGAGATATGTTTTTAGCCAATGTGTAGTGGACACATTCTCTTATAGATTTGATTCTGTGAGAGTATCTCAGAGATGAGTTCCTCCAATGAACTTATTTGTTAATAAATGTTGGGGATATTTTGGGTGAATGTTTATTGACTTCCAAGGGTTATTCTCTACTATAATGGGCGTTATATTGTTCCATTATCTCTCTATAAAGTGGTGATGTAGGATTTTTATCAGTCTCAGTGGGTTATCTATCATAGTGGCACCAAATTATTTTATGATGTGAATTAGCAATTCTAGTTTATAGTTATAAGGTGTGACATAGATTGATTTTTATATCAATGTTAATATGTTTAATATGATCATTAAAACACATCATGATTGATTTAGACTATTCTTATTCATACATGTAAGTGGGATGAGTTGTCCATTTACTTTATTACTGGGTTACCACATACACCCTAATGAAGGAATGAGATTTGGGTGGTTATTGATCATCAAACTAAGTCCAATAACTTTATCCTGATCAATGATACTCTTAGGTATAATATCTTGGAAGGTTTTATTTCCATTACAACATGAGGATTAATGTTTTGGCATCTTTTATTGTTTCTAATAGGGACCCCAGTTTCATATCTTAATTTTCGAAATGCCTTTACAAGTAAATGGGTTCCCAGGTCATGATGTAAATGACTTATTATCCATAAAAAATGTCTAAATAGAGTGATTGAATCAAATTCATGAATATATTCATTATTATTTTATGTTACACTTTATATTTTTTAGGACAACCATCTTGGATTGGTGGAATTTATTTATAAAATATTTATCAATCCTTGATCAGGATAAATCCATTAGAAGTGTTGTATGGTCGACCATGTAGTTCTCTTATATGTTGGTTGGAAGGGGGTGAGACATCCTTAGTTGGATAAATAATCATGTTGGAGACTACTAAATTGATTTATAAGGTCAAGTATTGTTTGATGACAACACAGAGTCAATACAATTATTATGCTGATCAATGAATCTAAGCTTTGGAGATCTCAGTGGGTGTCCAGTTATTTATAAAGGTTACACGTCCCTTGGGTTATCATCATTTCAGGAAGTATGGGAAACTCATTCAAAGGTATATCCTAACTTTTGAGATTATTTAAAGGATCAGTAAGGTATAATATCATTTGCATATTCCTTCCTAGTTGATATAGATTTAAAAATTTTTCCTTGTCTCAAAGATGAAAAAGTATAAACCAGAACATTATCAAGTGATTAGTGGGGAAGAGCTTAATTTATAACCTAATCTTACAATGGTAGAGAATCTTATTTAGATTGTGAATTCCATGGTGAATGTTCTTTAGGAGAAAACAATAATGTTATTTCAGGTCATATGGAAGTATGGGAATTATGATCATGAGACATGGTATCAAAATTCTTGGGCAAAGGATTTGTACCCTAACTTATTTTCCGATTAGACTATAGGATGAATTTTCAAGGGAGAAAAGTATTATAGTGGAGATAATTGTCACACCAATGGTGTTTTTAGGTATTTTAACTTTATTTTTTATCCTAAATTAATTACATAGTTTTTCCTGGTTATTACAAATAAAAATGGTGGTTTTGGAGGGACATAGGGTGGCACATGGTTGGTGCATAGTTTATAGAATCCATGAACTAACCTCCTAAAAACCATGCATCCCTGACAATGGAAATGACAATCCTAATTGGTTAGACAAATATTTGTGCACTAGCCCATGCAGAACATGTATACTCCCCCTTATTAGGGTAAAGACACCTAAATTATTTTTTGTGTGGTCTGGAAGTTGAATCTCCAAACCATGAAGCCCACCTAGATCCTTAAAAAATGTATTTCCTATTCTACCACTCCATGTTTCTACCCCAAATGACGCTTAATGTTCACCCATTCATGATCCTCCATCCCCAGGTGTGTATCCCCCCTCATATCCTCTACTCTTCCATTTGATATTGGGTAGATTTTATCTTAGATATTGAAGAAAATCTATGTCTGTACCTCCTCTTATTCCTTGGTCTCTTCATCACTTCTTCTTCGGGTTTTATCTCTCTAGTGGTTTTGTTGACCTAGTGAGGGTTAAATTTGAATTTTTTTTCTTCAATCTTGATTTTGGTAGTTTTTTCTTGCTTCTATAGAATTTTCTCTTATCTTCACATTCGTTTTTCAACCATTTTGTGGTGATTTTAAATTAAAAGTTATTTCTTCCTTGTTGTGCTATTATTTGATGATTTATGTATGATTTCCCTTATTCTAAATGGTTTTATATAGTTTTTGTGGTTAAAATGGGTAATTTCAAATGTTTTATTGTGTGTAATGTTTTAAAAATGGTTTACCTAATTTTGAAATGGATGGAAATGGATTTTGTTGTGTTGGGATGAGTTAGTTATTAAGGGATTGTAATGGTTTGGAAATTGAATGAATCACATGATAACCCTTGGTATTTATGTGGGTGTACTAAGGAATATTATGATATGAGAGACAATGGGGATTAGAACCGGTCTTCCTAGAAGGTAAATGCTATAAAAATGACAATAATTTTTGATGATGATGTTGTGGGTACCGATAGAACATTGGTGACGACCTATATAGAAGCTCGTGCAAGAGGGTAGTTATTTTTGTAGCTTATCACCGAGGGTGTAAGGATCCTAGCGCCAATTTATCCTACCTAGTTAGGGTTTCCACTATAGATCTTATGTTGTTTTTCCTTTATTCAATTATTCATGCACTATTTACTCTTAGTTCAAATCGAAATCATGTTTTAAAACTTAAAATATTACCTTCTGTGAAAACTAGAATTTTTATTTGTCATTAATACCTATTCACTGAACACCTAGTGGGATCCTACTAGTCTAGTGATATCACATCCAAAATATACCAAATTGTTATATACAGATCTTTTGTATTCTGATTTAGTTAAAGGTAAGGCTTACTATGGGAGTGGTAGAAGGTACTCTGGTTAGTGATTTCTCTTTTAGGAATGTTTCGATGGTGGTGACATGGTGGGATTCGATCCTCATTCCAGATAAAGTCTTAAGTTCATTTTGTAGGTTTCCTCTACAATGATTTTTTTGGTTTTTGGTTAAAATGTAAATGTATCATGGATGTTGTACATATCTCTTTTTTATAGATTTTATCTGGATTTTGGTTGTGATAATCAATATATATGTTGGAACACTTTTGTATATGAGGTTTATTATTAATAAAATGGGTGAAATAATTCAAAAAGTATTGCATTGATTCCTAGGAACTAGTTTCTAGCCAATATAGATCAGGAAAACCCTTTGAGACATGAAACGGGTTGGGTTAGGTGTCATGTTTGATGGAATCCTGGTCTGGTTCATGAAACTCATGCTCTATAATGTAATTTTGTATATTCATGGCTAATACAGAAAAATTTTCGTCATAATAATCCAATAATACTTCTTCCCTTTTCATTAATTATATAAATTTCCATTCAAATTTAAGTTAATAAACATTAATAAAATACACCTCATGTAAGATATATTAAAATTCCATCCACTCAAATGATATGAATATCATCTTTTTCCTTAGTATTTTTAATCAATGTACACCATTGATCATATTCTCCATCAAAATGATAAATAATAAGAATTACATTTTTGATGTTCTATAAATCCCAAAATATTAAATATACTATATAATGAATTTATCTACCCTTCATATTTCACATGGTCTGAAGATCTAACGAAATTTGTAGGGATCCATTTCATGAAATTATCCAATATAGACATGATCCTCTATAGTGAATTCATTTGTTATATTTCATTTATTTAACCAGTAATAACATGATTTAATTGAGTTAACATTTCCACAAATTATTTCGTTATATTCATTATAATTTGTTGATTAAGAAGGTTATTATCCCCTCGATTCTTTCATAAATCAACTTCCCTATTTCCTTTTGTGGAAAACCATTCTAAATAAGCATGGATTAGATGAAGAAACCTTGAAATAATAAAAATATATATCATGATAATATAAATATAAATATATGTCTCTTAAGTATGTCTCTTAATATTCTTCTAACCTCTATGGATATCTAAACCATTCCTTGATATCAACTATAATAAACTATTACATTGAAACCTATAAATACAGATTTCATATGAATGATTACACATTTTTATAATCCCATTATCTTTTAATATTATATTTATAGATATTTGGAAAAAATATTACATAAAAAAGTGGAAACTTACACAAAGTGTACATTTTTACACAAAAACAAGGCTTTAAATTTGGACATTTATTTCATTCAGGAAACATTTAATTATTTGAAAATGATTCCAAATAAGAAACGTTTACCATTATATAGTTTCTACTCATCCTTATGTCCTATTAAAAACATAGAATGGGCATACAAATATTATTACGGTGTTTAAAAATAATTGAATCATGTTAGTCCAATGAAAGCATAAAACCTCTTATTGTTTTTTACCTTTTACACAATAAATCATTTAGAACATAAAAAAATTCCACAAATTAAATTAATATTTTGATCCAAAATATATATATATATAACCCCATTATTACAATTAGGAAAACCAGGAAGGAATCTTAAGTCATGTGGTAACCCAGGAAAACATTTCACTGAAAAACAAATCTTTCACCTTTAAAAGTTCATAAACATTTCTTTCAACATGAAATAAAAAGATTTTTAAAGAATAATATAGGTATCCTAGAGAATCATATTCATATACCATGCTAAATTTTTCTTAACCCATTATGAAATAACTAAATTCTGTTAAATTACTTTAGAGTTACCTGCTTAGTTATCTCATTCATTTTATCCTTAAAAGAATAAATCATTACCCAATGTATTAGAGGGCTATATCAGCCTCAAATTTCATCATCCGTTATATCAGTCTCACCCATATTCATATATAATTATCAATAACTTTATCAAGAAAAAAAATAACAGTCAGTTTTCCATCAAAAAACCATTGAAAATTTCATCTGAATCTATAAGAAAAATCACTTTCCTTTTCTATATAAATGGAAGAGAAATGTCTTTTTTTAAAAACTCTTAACAATAAATGTTTCAAAAATAAAGGGAATAGGTTATTATTTTAGAATTTATAAAAAAATTATTGTAATCTTGTTAATTATTAATGGATATGATAAGGGATATATTATTATGTTTTATACGTCAAAAAATATTATTTTTACACTTTTTTAAATAGATAAAAAAACCCATATGGAAAATATTAAAAATATTCCATTTTAAAACATTTATGAAATGTAAATAATAGTTTATAAAGACTTAAAAAACATTTTAGTGTAGATAAAAATAATATTTCAGCATTTTTAAGAATCTTGACATGGAAGAAAAATCGTTGCAAAGAAAACATCAAAATAATATTTTTAAAAGAAAGAAGCTTACCATAAGTCACATCTAACAACGTACGTTATATAAATCCTAAATAATAAATTTATATAAGTTATTTACATTATTAAGAAATATTTTAAATTTTATTATATTATATTTATTATATTTATTTCATTTATTACCATGTTTAATTTAGTTAATAAAATTTTTAAGTTCACATTGGGAATTTTGGGGACGTTCAGTTTATCACCATAAAATAACATTGATGCATTGACCATTTTAAAATTGGTTTTTGTCACATTATCACATGAATCTTTAAAATTTTATAATTATTATATTTATACCTTTATTAAACATTAAAACTAACCATATTAGGCTTCCATGAAAAATTAATCATGTTGTTTCATGGAGATGAAAGTCCTTACGTACATAGAAACTATGTTTTAATTTTCCAAATAGGTGGAACAGAAATAAATTAGATAATTATAAACACTTTATAAATTTCATATTTAATCATTATTTATATCATTTGGACCAACCATGTGATCTGGTAATGAAAAATTAATGACATCGCTTGGTGGAGGTGGTAGTCCACATATACACACAAGCAATATTATCATTTTCTAACATATTGAAGGGAAATAAGTTAAGTAATATATTATATTTAAATAAAAATAATTAGGTAAAAAATATCATATATATTCATTTGATACGTCATTTTAACAACCCATATGAGCCGTTGTAGAAAAACAAAACAGATCACTTTATAGAGATGGTAGTCTATATGTACACACAAGTTAAGTTTTCATTTCTGATAGAATGGTAATGGGGATGAAAATTGGTTCTTACATAAATATAATAAAATCTTAATATATATAATTTATTGGGGTTATTATATCATAATGGTTGAAAATTATTTAAAGGAGGTGGAAGAAGAAATAGACATGAAATCACTCAATTAAGAGTTATACCTCTTCTTTGCAAAGCCTCTATTAGATTACACAATAGGCCTTTTAGGATTGGTAAATAGGAAATGAAAAGTCTTATAAGATATGGATATGGATGTTGCGAAATAATTTTGGTAGTTATTGTTCATCAAAAATATCGGAGAGGAATTTAATAAGAGAGGATCAGATGTTCACTTTTATATGTGAGGGGAGGGTCGCACTTGTAAATATCCTTAACATTTAAATATTATAAATGTACTAATCATGGTAAAGTGGAAAAATAAATAAAATTTAAAATATGAGTGTATAATTGTGGAAATAATCTCATAAAAAAATTATGATATGATTTTGAGGCCTTATCACTTAGTTTTTAACTTAATTAACTTGTTTACCCTTTACGGTTGTAACTAATTTTTACTATGAAAACTATTGATTATGACCAATAATTAAATTTAAATAATTCATAAATTTTATCCTCAAGAAGAAAAATTTTAAATAAATTTTCAAGATTAAATTTTCAGAAGTTTTACAGATTATTTTTCATATAAGAAAATAAAATATAATGAAAAACAGTTTTTCAGACAAAAATCATTTTAGGTCTAAAAAGGAATTTATACCAAGATAATGTATATTGATATTTATTTTAGAATTAATTATATTATTTTTATTAAAATTAAACTAATTATGATTTAAAACAATCCAAAATATATTGCTAATTATTAATTTTTTTAAAAGAAATGACATTTTTAATAAAAATTGGCATTTTTCACTCTTCACCCCAAAATAAATATTTTCAGAATAATAATAAAAATTAACCCTAAGATAAATTAATTATTATTCAAAAAATAACTCATTTATATAAAATTTATATTTTAAAATTTTTAAATGTATCATTTAAATAAAACAATTCAATACAAGGGAATTTTTTCTTGTTAAATAATAACTATATTTATGAACAAATTCATAAAATATCAATAATGAATATGACATTATATAAACAATTCATGATTAATAAAAATTTGAAATTTTATATTTATTCAAATGAACTAGGATTTAATAGTATTTAATACATTAAGGAATTTAATAAAACATGTCCTTTTGATCAACTACCAGACCCTTTTGATCAATCAAGTCTATTTTTATAAGGGTGAAGTAATCACAAGAATAGTTTTCACTAACAATGAATATCAAATTTTTCATGTATAAATTTTAAAAAACATTAATTAATTCTAATGGAAATATTTTTTAGTTTTTAAATTAATTTTGAGTTTTTAATGTATTTCTAATAAGGATTCTCAACATGAGAAGTTAATTATGATTAACCTCCAACATCTAATTAGAGAGGAGTTCTTTATGAATTAATATAGGAATAACTCATACAAAAAATATACCATTATAGATAATGTCCACATGTGAGACAAAGTGAATATATTTCCACTACTACACTCTATTGTGTACTCTATGTTTCTAAATCTAAGATAAATATTTACCGAACATCCATATTCCCCCAAAATATATTGAAATACTATACTCAAGAGAATATAACCTTGGTGATAAAATGAATTTTCATAGCGATAGAGATAAATCACACTTCATTTCATATTATATTTCTATATTATCATTTAAATATTTTTTTCATGTATTCGTCTCTATATCAATTTACTAAATATATTTCACTTTAAATAAGAGTACTCTGATACTCCTTTTATTTCATTAAATATTTTATCCCATGAATGAAATTGGAATATGCTTTGTTGTATCCTAGAATACCTTATTTATAGTTGAATATCTGTATAATTGATCCCAATTTTGGATCAATTTATTTTACTTTAATAAAATTACTTGATAATGGTCCTATTATCACGTGGAAGGATTGGGTTCCATATTGGTACAAAACCTCTTGTTTTTAAAATTCTGTAGTTGTTTTTTATTCTTTTTATAGTATATTTTAATTGATTTTAAAAAAAGATTTTTCTATCTTTAATGTTATTCAACTAGGTATTTTTATACATATTTTTCCATGTAACTCTGCTAGTTAACACCTATAAGTGACACACACACATAGACACACATATATATATATTGGCGTGATTTGAATAATTTAAAATTTTAAAGTAATATTTTTTTTTTAAATTTGGTTTTGATCAATCCTTTGAGAAATTATTTAATGCAATACATTATATATATATATATATCTCTCTTCTTTGTGTTAACTATGTTGTTTTAAATTGTATATTTTAACCTTAAATTTGTTATTTTGAAACAGAAATTTTTGGATGGAAAATTCACCCCAACCCCTCTTTAACACACTAATAGGAACAATGTTTGGTTTCGTAGAAAGTTGTTTTCAAGATGTTAATTTTTTTACATGCTTACTATCCTTACTTTACAAACAACTTGGTGAAGTCCTTTGGACACATTTTTAGTTTTTGTTATTTTGGTAATCTTTAATTATAGAATCTTCTAGAACTGAAGGAAATGCTACTAATTGGGCAACCTACATTAATTTTCATAAAAAAATTCATTTTTATTTAAAGATGAAAATATATAATTATATCATGTTTTTTTTAAATTTATAACACAGTAGAAGAGAAATATAAATAACAAAAAAATGGCTAGAAAGGAATAGTGTTATAAAACTAAAGAGGCTTATGTTTTTAATTTTTAATCCTCGAATTCATTATATTTTTCCATTTTAGAAAATTAATATAATAGAATATCTATATGTGTTTATAATTTTTAAATCTGTGAAGCATTAGTTATTTCAAAACAAGTCACATCTAATGTTAAAAATATGTTTTTAAATAAATATAATATTAAGTATGATACATTACAAATCAATCTTAAAGAACCTATCTCTAAAGTGTATCTTTGTTTTAATGAAATAATCAAAACCCTGATTTCACTTAAATAGACTACAAACTACAAGAAGCAAGTGATGAAAATTTTTAAGATGTCTATCAGACTGATCGAGAAGTACAACAGTCACTATTCAAGAATTATGTGATATCAACAAGCTTTCAATCAAAGAAAAAATTTTATTTCTTATGTTTTATAAGGATTAACTCAAAGATAATGATGAAGATATAGATATCTAAAAGAAATATAAATCATTCAAATCATCAAAGTCAAAATCAAAGGAAATAGTCAAAAATGATTCAAGTTGAAGTGAATCAGATTCTCTAATTAATGAGGTGATGGCTCATCAAGCTAGAAGATTCAAAAAAATTTACAAAAAAATGGTTTTATAGAAAAGTAAAATTAGATATTAATTTATTACAAAAAGGGAAATTAGAAGAGATAAAACTCACTTGGATAGCTGACATCAAATAATTATTATAGAAAAGGAAACATCAAGGATGATTTTATAAATTTAGATTACAAAATAAGTATGATGATAGAGAGAGGAAATTCCATAAAGTAATGAATACATCCTGGAGTGCTTTAAATGAAATATTTAGTGATTTACACTATTCCATGGATGATACATATTAAAAAAACATAATCTATGTTTTATGTCGTCTATATATGAGGTAATATATACTTCCTCTATTAATTCTAAAAATTAATCTCATGATAATTCTAAAATTTCTAATAAAGATTAATTTTAGCACTATTATATGCTTGGGGATACCATGAATAAACATAAAGATAAAAATAAAAAATATAAAAAAGAAACATGTTTTATATGTTAATGTTAAAAGGTATCTTTCTGTTGAAAAAAAAATAATTCAAACTTACTAAAATAGAATAATGAGTTGAAATTGGAAAATGAGAAAATTAAAAAGGATATTAAAGGTTTTATTGAAAGAACTGAAACTCTAAATAGGAGTTTCGGTACTCTTGTTGTTCTTAATTCTTGAATTGGCTTTTCATATCAACAATGATAGAAAAGGAAGTTATATAAATAATACCCCTAGTTCTAACCCTTTCTATAAATTCTTAGTCTTGAATAAAGTGGTGACTTATAGGTATAGAAAAAATTATCATTCCTTTAAACCTATGAATCCTATTTTCTCAAAATCTGTTAAAAATTTTATAAACAAACCTATAAAACAAATATAGATTCCAAAATATTTAATTTCTAACCTATCTTGACCCAAGAAAATATGGTTACCAAATTCTTTTATTGTATGATTTTTTGGGTAATGTTGTTGAAGTGATCTGGTAAAATTACATGGTATCTGGATATGGGATATTCTAAACATATCACTGGGAACTTTTCATTAATTAAGGACATGGTGAGATTAGATGGTGGGCATATCACTTTTGGTGAGAATTCTAAGGGAAAAAAATTTTACTTCAACATATTAGTAACTCTTAGATTATTCTTATCTATAATGTTTTATTTATTTAGGGTTTAAGATATAATGTTATTAGTATATATTAATTTTCGGATGGATTTTTTTTCTAGTTTCGTTTAAAATTAATTCTTATAATATTTATGATTCTAATCATTCATTAGATTTCACTGTTTAAAAAAATTAATTTTTTTATGTTGTTAATTAGGATTCTTAATTTTCTGAGAAAGTATCTTACTTGAGTTCCTTCGATAAGGAATATTGGTTTTAGAATTTAATACTCTATCATTGTAATTCATGATCCCTTATAAATATAATTTGATATAGATATTACAAGGATCTACCAAACCATAATTCCCAAAATATAATATCTACAATCTCTATAAAAAGGGAAATAAAAAATATTTCAAATAAATGAAAGTGGTGTATACTTCTCAGCCACTATAATTGGTTCACATGGATTTATTCAAACATTTTAGAGTTTCTTGTATGGGGGAAAACATTAATATTATGTGATTATATAAGACTATTGAAGATTCACACAATAATTTTTCATATCTCACTATAGAGAATATTCTTCTTATTTACTAAATATGGAACATATGAAAAGAAAATTAGTGGACATTCCATTAAAACACTAAGGAGTGATCCTAGATATTAATTTGGGAATAAATAATTCAAGAATCTTTGTTGAGAATAAGGAAATAGACCCAACTTCACTACCCCCAAAATACTTCAAAAAATGGGCTTATTGAAAGTAAAAATAGAACCCTTTTAGATATTTCCAAGACTATGCTTAGTGAATATTATTTATCTATTTATTTTTTTGGATAAGCTATAAATACAACTAATTATATAATCAATATATTTTTAGTAAAGATATATATAAAATAATAATACCTATGACTTATGGAATGGTATTAAACCTAAGGAAAATTAATGTAATGCTTTTAGATGTACATTATTTATTCATAACACAAAATTGAATCTATATAAGTTTTCACCCAATAGTGAAGAGGTAATTTTTCTAGGTTACTCAACTTCTAGTGAATACTATATAATAGTTAATAAAAGAATAAAAATGTATAATAATATGTTTATGTCATGTTCAATAAGATTGATTCATATGAACCTAAACATATTATATATATCCTTGAGGATGATATTTAAAATATGAATATCAATAATAAATATATAACACATGACTATACTACTGATTTACATGATAAATTCCCAAAAATCCAAAAACCCAACTGATCCATGAAGAATACTTACAAGAACCTATATCTTCAATTCCTACAACCATTAAGACCCATAGATACTATCCTTTTGATGTTTTAGATAGTAATATTGATATACGAACTCAAACTTGAGACTCTCTTATAAACTAGCTTGGACTTCATTTCTTCTTTTCTTATATAAAAAGAAAAAACATCACTAAAAAATCAATTATTATGATTGGATAATGTCTATGCAAGAATAATAAAATTAGTATTAAAGTAATAGAGACTGTGAACTAGTAGAGAGGACCAAATAATACCTTATTATTGGTTCTAAGTTGATGTCTATAAACATAGTTGATGAATCTTAAATTATAGTTATAAATAAATTTATATTTATTTCACATGTTTTTGGTCAAGAGGAAGGGATCGATTATGAAGAAACCATTGCACCAGTATCCAAACTTGAATCAATAGGAATACTTCATGCTTGTGCATCTCATCTTAATTTCAATAATTATCAAATCTTTGACATGATTTAATTCAAAAATTGTTATGTTTTTTAGAAACCTATATTTTTTCAAACCCTCATTTACCAAATCATATTTTTACACATTTTAAAGATAATTATGTTTTGAAACCAACTCCTATATCTTTGTGTGATAGTCTCGTTTTTTTCTTTATTTCAAATGTATTTTGAAGTGTTATAGATGATCACACCCTATTTATAAAAATAATTTTAAAAAAATGGTTCTTAAAATAATGTAAATTATATTATTTTTTGTTTAATAAAGAAAATTATGTTTTTTATTTTAAAAACTTATGAAAAATTAATTAGAAATTATTTTAAAGGTTGTGTTTAAGTTCTTCCAAAGATTTTAGATTTTTCAAAACAGTAATTTTATTGTTTTAATCCAATAAAAATACACATGAGATATTTTAAAACATTTTGGATTTGAAATCATTAATAGCTGTGATACTCTTGAGAGTAAAAATTGTAAATTGGATTTGGATGATACTTGGGAACTAGCTGAAAAAACTATTTAGAGTCATGATTGGGATTTTACGAAAAATAACTATTAAATACCATGATATTATTTTTGGCATATTTCTATGAGATTCACTTCATGAAAAACCCTAATAATCTCATATAAATTATGTTAAAAGGATTTTAAAATATCTCATGAATACAATTAATTTTAGAATATTATTCTATAGTAGCCATAATTTTAAATTAGTTAGTAATTATAATTATTATTTTAGTGGATGTAAGTTAGATTGAAAAAATCACCTCTAAAACATGCCTCTTTTAATAATGTCTCTAGAATCCAGGAGTAGTAAATATCGTAATTCAGTTGCATTGTTTACTATAAAAGTTGAGTAAATAGTTTTATTTAGTTGTTATACGCAATTTTTTATTGAAATTCACATTACTAGACTATGTATATTAGGTAGGACAAATTCCTTTAAATTGTGATAATATAAGTATGGTTATGTTTTCTACAAATCTTGTATCACATTCCATGACCAAACATATTCATATAAGGCATCACTTTTTGAGAGGTTATTTTTTAAAGGGTGATATCACTCTTGAATTCATTAGAAAAGAACCTTAGATTACTGACATATTTATAAATTGTTTTAATATTGATATATTGAATTATATTATATATGAATTATTATTGATTAATTATTGTTAATACGTTATAAATTCAATTATGTCTGGTATAATTTAGAAATATTTAAAAAGTTGTGATTGGTGAGTTTTATATAGTTATATGTTTTACTTAATATATCTTAATTATTTATAAATCTTTATATTTCAAGCTTAAAAATCAATTAGATTTGTTTTAAAGGATTCAAATTACATTTAGTTTTAATAATACTACAAGGATTGAGATACTGTTAAATTTTCTCATGTGGAAATTTGAGATACCATGTTAAGATGTTGATAATTTGGTCATACGGAAGGGAAACCTACCATGATGCTCTTAAATTCAATCTGGTAATACGGTTAGTCAATCTTCCATGAAAATTACCTATTTGGTTATGTGGTAGGTCATGATACCATGACAAGACAATATGCAATAAGGTATTAAGTTAAAAAACACTACCATCTCTATTTTTTAAATTTTATTTTTTTATATTTATATTTCACTTCCCACACATTACTATTTAGAAATCCATAAATGATTTTATATAACCCCAAATAATAATTTGAATTATTAACTCTCTCTATCTCTATCTAACCCCAAAACCATCATAATTATGAGTCTTTCTTTTTCAATATCCATTCAACAAAACCCTAACCTCCAAAAAATTCAAATCTAAGTGGAATATATTTTGAGTGAATCATGATCTCTAGTCTGCATATTTGGAATACTCAACTCCTTCAAAGAGAACAAAGACGAGATCTAGTGCATTAGTAACACATATCAATACATATCTATAAATCCATATTGTAATTTCGGAAAAATAAATAGACCTCTAATTGATGAATTCATGAATATCTTAGAGTGAGAAGATTTAAAGTAGTATAGATGGGTTGAGTGGTTCAGTTCCCATCACAGGATATTATATATACTATTATTGAATTTTTTTTAATATATTGAATTTGATGTTGGTGAAAAGAGTAATTTCATCTAAATGAATTTTAATGGGAATCAGTTGGTGTATTACTTAAAACAATGTGCTAATCATTTAAAAGTTACATATATAGGAGAGTGTGAGGAATTTTAATGTCATTATCCTATCAAACATCCTCATTTTGAAATTGAAATTTCTCTATAAGATCTTACTTGGGATATAAATATTCAAATACCAGACTTTATAGGGCTAAGTGGTGTGTGAAGACTATTGATAAAATTTATTAAACATTTACTTTGTCTAAAAAATGGGAACTTTATCATTGTGAGGCACCAATAAATATTCTTTATATATCTATCAAATTAATGTTTGCAGACCATTCTACCTAGACATCTCATAAGAAATATAATATAGTTATGTAAACCCACTTCCTTATTAAACTCATTTCATTATCCTATGATTATTTCCCCTTCGTTAGATTTAAATTTATTTATTCTTTATGGGGAGGGAAAACCTGTAGCCTATAATAAAAATAATAATTTTCAAAATAGTTATTGTAAATAAAAACCCTTGGAAAATATATGTTTGAATTTGAGGAATATTTGTATGTGAAAAATATATTACATTGAAGAACCCAGTAAGTCCAAAGGATGAAACATATCCAGGTTTTGACCATGATGAAGTTTTGGAATACTCTTATAGGTAAAATGAATTTTATGTCACTATTAGAGAAGGAGTAGAAATAGATGTTTTGGATAAATATTATATGTGAAGATAGAAGGATATACCACCAATTTTATCTTATAGACCTATCTATACTATTTATTCTCTTCCACTTATTGATCAATGGTTTTATGACATAGATGATAAGGAATTTATGACCACATTGGTTAAGATAGTTCCTTGGGATTATGAAGATTTATCTAATATTAGTATAAAAAATGGGAGCACCCCAAGGCCTAAGAAGGGGGAGAATTATGTTTTAGATAATAGTGAA
This sequence comes from Viscum album, assembly GCA_963277665.1. Lineage (NCBI taxonomy): Eukaryota > Viridiplantae > Streptophyta > Magnoliopsida > Santalales > Viscaceae > Viscum > Viscum album. Next base: position 192,856,510 of record OY728166.1, read on the forward strand.
GAACATGATGGGGTAATTCTTCTTAATCATGGATGACCTTCCATCTAAGTTTCATACAATGATACTGAGGGGTCTCTTTCTGATCATATGAACCTTAATGACAGACTTCGTCTTAGTTCTACAAGTTATTTTTATGGATTTGTGACGAATTTAATCATTCAAGAATTGTTTGATAATATGTTTGTTCCCACTATAAAAAAGAAAGATAAATAATCTAATACCATTGATGAGAAAGGACCAATGGGATCTAGTGAGAAAAAAATTGACTAGAATGTGGGAGTTGGTGGTTGTTCAAAGGGAAATGCAATTTGAGATAAAAGAAGTTGAACAGGTCATTAGGCTATCTTCTCATAGATATGAAACACCCTCTTATATTACTACTACTTATTCTTATGTTACTAAAGATTATTTAAGTGAATTAAAATATAATCTAATTACTATGTTCAAGGAATTGTTTCTAGAATTTCTAGTATCCATTGATCATATAATGCCTTTAAAACCTGGGCTCTTAAATATCATGTGATTAAGTTAATGGTTTTAGAACTAATTTTGGATATATTTTTGAAAGATAATGACCATTTTTTATGGGTTATGAAAAATAGTGTGTTGACCTTGAAGGACTTCACATAGATTATCGATCCTTTTTTGAATTTAATTCATAATACCATTATATTACCTTCAGTAGTTCCTCTACCATTATTGTATCCACCCTCTACCAATTATTTTCTTGGATCATCTGATATCTCTATTCATCATTTTAGATTTACTATAGTATAAGAAGTTCAATTTTTTAGACCAGATCAAAAGGAATTATCATTCCCAGATCTTCCTCTTCCCATCCTTTTCCTACATATGAACCCTCTCAGGACAATGAAAAAACATGTTGATCTTATAGCTGTGAGAAATGGTGAGTCTAATTCTAATTCTATTTAGCCTACTTGATAGGTTTTTACTTCCATTTTGATTTTTATTGAACTTCTTCTCAATGAAATATATTTTTTATTATCTTGATTATATTTTATTTAAATCCATTCATAATTATTATTTCTTTTTTATAATCCCAAAAGAGAGAGAAACATGATATTTGTGATATATATGTTCTTTTATTTACTGTCTCATTACTGATTTAATGTGTAAATGATCCTATGTTGACTTTTGATATTAAAAAGGGGGTATTATTGGTTTAGTATATAAATTCTATATTTTAATTATATCAAATTTTGTTTCCTATGTTTTTGATGAATTATGTTTTTTTTGAAAAAAAAATTTGTTTCAGGTAAATAAATGAAAATTTGTTAAGTATAGAAGTGACCACATGTTATATGAATTGACTATACATTTATAGTACTAACCACAAAAACAAAATATTTATTGAAAATTATGTTCAAATGATTGAATGGTCAGAGATATCATCCATTTTATGATATCCTACCTATTTTATGAAGTGAACATTTTATATAGAAAGTATTTTAATGTGTTTATGTGGCTGTGATGATATATATCCATGTATTAGATGAACCACACATTAGTTTTTTGATTAAATGTATGTTGAATCCAAGTGGTTTTTTGATAGAAATTTGAGCATAGTTGGTTATAATAAATATTTCTATGTGTTGGAACTACCACATGAAGATAATTGAGAGACCCCATGATGACTTCAACCAAACACATGAAGACGGTTGAGTGACTGGGGGAAACATCGTCAAATTTTTAAGAGTTAAACCTACCACACAAAGGAATTAAATTGACCATAACTAGTTGATCAACCATATAAACATTTTGATGTGTCTATTTTCATAAGGGTGGAGATTCCTCATGAAGAGTTTTCACTAACCATGGCTATTAGACCTATCATGTCTAAAGATTGAATAAATTATTAATTTATTCCAACAACAATATTTTGGAGTAGTTAATTAATTATATATATATTAATATTTTTATAGAGATGATTTTGAATATAAGTATTTAATTATTGTTATCCTTAAACATATAATTATAGTGTAATTAATTATTATTTAATGGAAGAATCACTCTTCCAAAGAGAAACCATTACAGATCTAATAAGCATGACACACATAGTGCAAGACCTTTCTCTACTACACTCTATTTTTTACTACACATAACAAGATTTTACAGGATTCATTGAATACCTTTCCAAATACACTTAATTTGGACTAAAAGACTTAATTAAAGAAAATATAACATAAATTTTCAACTGAATTTTATCAGTGATAGACATGCATTTCAATTCATTACAATTTCTCTTCCTCTTTTTTCCATTACATTTTGAGTTATGCGTTTATTAATTATATTACTATTTAATCACACTCATGCATTATAAAAAGAAGTACTCTAACACTACATTTATTTTTTTTCATTTGTTATCCCATTAATAACTATGTAAGTGGAATTGTTATATCGCGTACTACCTTATGTGGTGCATTTTTCTATCTGTATACTCAAAACAGTTCATTAAGTTTTAATAAACACGTTTGGGAGTTGGTTTGCAATCAAGTGGAGAGGAAAATGTTCTACCCTATAACTGAACCACTTATTTTAAAAAAATTCTTGGGTTTTTAAATTTTTTCATTACACTATTTTATTTTATTATTCTTAAACTACTTTTGTATCTTGTAATAATTAAACAAAATATTTTTCATTATGTTTATCAAAGGAAATCTAATAGTTAACACTTATTAGTGATTTATATTTTTTGTGTGAGTAAAATAATATTAAAAGATAAATTATTCTAATTTTCTTTAATGAAGGTTTTAATAAATCCTTTGATAAATTTTTTTATATCATAAAATAACATATATCTACAATTTTTGTTAACAATGTTGTTTTAAATTTGGGGATTTAAAATTTAAAATTACTGTTTCTGAAATAGAAACCATTGTAATCTCAATTCACCCCATCTTGAGAAATCCACTACGATCAACACAATTATTTTCAAAACAATGGAAAAAATTATATACAAACTTTATTCTGGAAAACAATTTTTGTTACCTTCAGAATTTTTTATAAGAAAATATATAATAATAATTAAAATAACTATAAAATAAAAAATATTTCATAAATAATTTTAAAAATATTAATCAGTATTTGGTATTTTATATTTAATAATTAGTTATTAAAATTAAATAATAATTAACTAATATTTATTAATATATAAGACATAAGGGTTAAATATGTAATAGAATGATATAGTATATATCAAATATTTCAAAATAGACTACTTGTTATGGTGTTTAATATATATTAAATAGGTATCATGTTCAAATCCTTGCTATATTTATTTTTCATATTAACATATAGACATGGTTTTGAAGCCTATTTTAATGGTTTTAAAATGATGTCCATATGCACATTCATCCGTGGTTTTATAAAACTCATGTACATAGGCCTCTTTTTCCTGCAATTTTGAAAATTATGATGAAAACTCACTACATCGATGGCTCCCTTACTCATAAAACTCAAAACCATGGAAATAAGATAAATTTTCCTATTTTTAAAGTTTTATGGTCTATTTCTAGGGTTTTCAATCCTGGATATAAATTAAATTTTCAATTTTTATTATTTATGATTATAAATATATTTAAATATTTTTCATGATTTATTTTCATCGCCTTGTAAAACAAAAATTTCAAGTTGTTTCGTGAAAATTTGTACATTTATATATACATTTTAAATGATATTTTAAGATCAATTTAATGAACAAATAAATTATTTATATAAGTAAAATAAAATATAATCCTTATTGATGTAATTAGAGCCACATGATTATAAGTATCAAAATATTTAATCCATTTATTCTTTAAACCCATTGGAAACTAATCATGATTTAAAATTGTGAATTCTACCATTATAATAATAAATCCTTTTAAATACTCATTTACATTCAATAAGATTTAAATAATTTATTAAATATACAATAACCTATATATTTTTTATTAGAATGAAATCCATCTAATCATTAATTATTTATTTTTTGAAATTGAAATCTCACGAATATGTTGTGGTTTTATAGTTCATGGAGTCATATTTTTTGGTTTGATCCATTAAATTTTTATTTATAAGAATTATATTTTTAATATCCTTTAATAAGAAAAATTAAATATTTAGCTGATATAAAATTGAGATGTAGATTTTTTTTCTTCCAACGATATATAACTCATTTTGGTTTAGCTTGAAAATCGTGTTTATTCTAGGTTATTATATTTAAATGTAAAGGAATGATAGAAATAAGAATATAAAGAATTGTTTCCATTACATTATCTTTTTAAAATCTATTCTCATGAAATATAAATCTCTTAACATATGAATGAAATTAAATTTCAAAACCATAATTCTATAAACATTAATATTTTCTACCAAACCAATAAAACCCCCTTTAATTACTCCAGCTCTAATTTTATTTCTAATAGGAACATGAATATAAAAATATTATAAGAAATATAATACAATAAAATATAAAATGTTAGGTTTCCACCCCTTAAAATTTCAAAAATGGGGTAATTTACTTTTCCTCTATGTAATTATATTTTAAATAATACAAGAAACTAGTGGTTTCTCTCCCCGTATATTAGTTGGTATCTTAGTTTTGTTAATTATTCAGTTCTAAGATTATACTAAATTATTGGTTTTTTCTAAACCACTATTTTGGAATGTATAATAAGTATAAAATTTATGAATTATGTTACTTTATTAAAAATAATCATTTCATTAATTCATAACATTTTCACCACCACTATCTGAGTGTAATAATTTAATATTTTGATTTAATTTATTTTCAAATTCTTCATTATATTTCTTAATCATAAAAACAATTTAATCTTTTGGTATCAAAATATAAAATTATAAAATTATATTGTAGTCGAAAATAAAAGAAAAAATTTATCTTTTATCTCTGTGTGTTAATATATTATTTAATTCATAAGTATTAGAATGAACTATTTTTAACAGAAAAAAATTTCTTTCTATAGTATGATTTTTGTTAAAAACTTTTTAAGATTCTATGAATGTTTTATATTTATTTTATTCATGGTTGAAATTAAATAAATTTAATTCATTTATTTTAATAAATTTAAATTAAAAATAACTAAACATACATGAAACAAACTAAAAAAATTGATTAAATAAGCAGATGAATTTATGTTATTATTAACAAAAAATTGATATATAACTCCTCTTGAATAACCATTCCATGGAAACATGAAACCCTTCAATGGGATAAAACTTTAGGTTTTAAAATATTCCCAAAACCCCTTTTAATATAGAATTTTAATATAGACATAATATTTTATAATCATAGATATATAAAATAAGTTCATAGGAGCCAATTTCTTCTCTAAAACATAATATATTATTTACACTTAATTGATTGATGATATTAATACATGAATTTTTTCCAATATATACTTTTTTCATAATTGTATTATCATCAAATATTTTGAAAAACGTAAAATCACTGTATATATACACCATGTATCCATAATTCATTCCTCATATAATATTTATCAAAACCTTGGTAAATGAGGATATTATTAAGAATATTTTTTTTTCAGTTATTATATTTTGATTAGGCATGTTCACTATCATTTAATTGTGACATTCCCATGTCAAATAACCTATATTTTCATATACAAATCACTCCCCATTATTGTTTAAATATTTTTTTCCTTGAATTTTGGAATTTTTTCAAAATCATTTAGGAAAAAAATTCAATGCTTTTATCTCAACAATATTAACCTTGAAATAAAATTATGATATCATTAAAAAGTTCCTGAACATGGAATCATATTTGACATAAAAAAATATTTTGAAATTTTTCTATGGAAGTATCTTTACTATTTTGATAATATAATTACAAAATTCATTTCATAGGTGTTGAAATTTAGTAATAATACCACCTATATGAATTTTTTTAGCATCATTACTCTAAGGGAGATGAGTTTATTTATTATTATTTGGTTTTTGGTTTGAGGGATATTTTATTGTTAAGAGTTGTAATATTTTCACCACCACTGTTTGAGTATAATAATTTAATATTTTTATTTAATTGATTTTCAAATTCATCATTTTATTTATTAATCCTAACAAAATATTCATCTTTTGGTATCAAAATATAAAATTATAAAATTATATTGTAGTCGGTAATAAAAGTAATAAAATATCTTTTATATCTATGAGTTAATATATCATTTAATACATAAATATTATAATGAACTAATTTTAACATAAAAAAATTCCTTTCTATACTATAAATTTTTTTTTAAACTTGTTAAGATTCCATGTAAGTTTTATATTTATTTAATTCTTGTTTGATCTTAAATATATTAATTAATTTATTTTAATTAATTAAACATAAAATGAAGTAAACAATCATGAAAAAAACTAAAAAAATTGATTAAATAAGAATAAGACATTGTGGTATTATTATCTAACATTTGATATATTAATTATCTTGAATATCGTTTCCCCACAAAAATGAAACACTTCAATGGGATAAACCTTTTGGATTCAAAATATACCCAAAATCCCTTTTTATACCGAATGATAACAGAGACATCATATTTTCTAATCTTAGATATATAAAATATGTTCAAAGGATCCAATTTCTTCTTTAAAGTAAAATATATTATTTACACTAATTTGATAGATGGTATTCATACATGAATTGTTTTCCATAGGTACTTTTTCATAATAGCCGCATCATAAAATGTTTTAAACAAGGAATAATCTTTGTATATATACAACATGTATCCATAATTCATTCCGCATATCATATTTATGAAAACCATGGTAAATGAATATATAATTAAGACTAGATTTTATTTAGTTAAAATATTTACATTCGGCTGGTTCACACTCTTTTGATTATGATATTACCATGTCAAATAACCCATATTTCCACATAAAAATTACTCTCCATTATTGTTTAATGATTATTTTTTTCCTTCAAATTTTAATTTATTTCAAAATCATATAATAAAGATATTTTTTGTGCTTTTATCTCAAAAATATTAACCTTGAAATAATATTAGTATATCATTCACATGTCCCTGAACATGGAATAATCTTTGACATAAAAAAGAATTTGGTATTTTTCTAATGAAATATCTACCCTATTTTGATAATATAATTAAAAACTTCCTTTCATAGGTGTTGAAATTTAGTAATAAATTCCCATATATATATTTTTTGCATAAAGAATCTATGGGAGATGGGTTTCTTTATAATTATTGGGTTTTTGGTTTGAGAAATATTTTCTGATTAAGATTTATAATTTTCAAAAAAAACATGATTTCTATAAATACACTTCATATAATCATATGGAGATATATTCACATTTAGTATGGTTGTTTAAATTCACGTATGTAGAAAATGTGGAAAAAATAATGGTGTTCAAGTATGGGAATACATAAGGTGGAATAACTGGATGAATGCACTTTGGAAAAAAATACGTTATAGGGAATAGGTTGATGTAGAAGGAATAATTTTCAAGATTTGACATATATTTTTTTTTGAGGATCTGGAATGTCAGTATAATGTAATTTTGGATGAAGGAGGGAGCTACACAAGAGTGAAACAATCTTGTGGAGGTGAATATGAAGGGATACAATATTAATCAGGAGTGAAGAATGAATTTGGAAGCTATTAGGAGTTTAGAAGTTGGATGATATTTTTTGGAAACATGAACATGATTCCAAGAAATAAATGGAGAATCCTAATCATAAAAAGTTCACTAGAAGGATCATTTGAGGTGGTAGAGTTCACCTGGTCACCATGAACAAGTGGTTGGTCAACAGAGAAGTACAAAATGTTGTGATGCTTTAATTATTAGATGGGTAATGTGGTTCTATTAAATAAAAATATGTCTTGATAAAACATTGTTCTGTTTTTGGAGATACGGATGTGTATAAATGTGGGATAAAACTAATTAAAAATAAAACAATATCAATATAGTAAGTCCTGATGGAAGTGGATAGGATAGTATATTTCCTTGTTGAGGTGGCATTACCAATAGAGAACTTGTAAAATCAAAGAGGTAACTGAGGGTGTTGTTATGGTTCGTGGACAAGGTTGTCCATACAGATTCTTTTCAAACACGGGCTATTTATGGTATGTAGATGGATATTTCCCTTTTAACTCATCTTCTCCCTTATTAAATGATAATTTTTTCCCATATATAGTAGCACATAGCTTAAACCATGTAATTTTATTGTAATATGAAATATGTTTTTTATATAATACATCTTTAATTTCTTACTCATTGAATTAGAGGATATTTTTTAATACCATGATGTTACCAAAAGAAATCAGTGTGAAAGGTGATTCAAATTTGTGGTTTTGGTTCAAGGAATTTCATGTTATGGATATTGATTCCACTGGGTTGTGTCATCACATCTTAAAACTTTGAATGTACTTGTTCCATATAATGAGTCCCAAAAGATTAATTTTGGTAATATGAAGTTGGTTATTCCAATCTTATAGATCTATTTACATAGATGTGGTATAAAACAGATGGGATCTAAAGATTACAAGTTGCATTGAAATTTTTTCTACTAAATAGATTGAGAGCTACTGAAATATGTATCATCTGGTGGTACTAATTTCTAACAAGATAATTTTAGGTTTTTTGGTGTGAGAACTGTTTAATAGTATGTTTTATAATTATTTAACTTATTATTTCCAAAAATACACTTGGTGGAACCAAAATAATATATGTTCATGATAATCAGGGATGTCTATATTCAGGTTAGTCATAACAGTCACATCAGTGGCAGTAGTGTTTAATCATGGTAATGAAAAAGGTAGAATGTTTAAATGGATTCACTTGAATATTAATCATGTTATGGATATTTGATTTACTTATAAGGAAGAATTTTTTGATTCAACATGGAATTTTTTAATAATATTTTGAATGAAACTAATTCTGGGTGATAGAGGAGGCATCATTAGATTCAACATGCATTGTGTGATATTAATCTGAAGGGGAGTAATATTAACCAAAATTTATGTATAAATATGTGTTCTAGGAGGATTAAAAAATATATAATATTTTTTATGAAATATTACAGGTAATGTAGAGAAATATATAAATAATTCAATCCATCAATGGTTTATTTGTGGGGTTAGTTTTGGTGGAAACGTTTACCTCGTCACCTAGAACAATTGTTTGGTTGGCGACAATGTTTGTGAGTTGGTCCTAAAAAATTATTGGCTTGGTGTTGTAGATATTGTTTATAAAGGATGGTTTGATGAAATTATTTTTAGTAATTAGTGTTGTGGTAGGAAACTATGGTGTCAATGGAATGATAGTGAAGTAAATAGGATCGGGAGAGTTATAATCCTAAAAGAGGAGGACAAGATAACATTCTATCTTCTTGGGAGACTATTGGTATGTTAATTTAGTTTCATTCCATCAGATTCAAATCATTTTAACTTATATTCAAGAGAAGATAGATTTTATTTATGTTCATATAGGATTTTTAGAAAATATTTATAATGTAGAAGAACCATCATAGGTATATACCTTCTAATGGAATCATTGAGTCCTTTAAATTTCTATTAGGAGAAGTCTCTAGAATAATTAATTGATATGTTTCATTGGTTATTGTGGAAAAAAATAAATGTTCTTATGTATATCACCATACACTTTATAAATGGAGGAATCTATATGCATTTTGGAAGTCAGTGGATCTTGGATGGCTAGATGATTAATTCTATAAAAGGATCTAGGGACCTATTGAATAGTGTTCCAAAGATTACATAGTGCATTAAAATCAATATAATGATTCTGATTTGATTTTACATCAAGGAATTAGTAATTTTTAATCCATTATAGTTAATCCTTACTGGTGTTTTTACAATTTAATATGTAATTATTGTACCTTCAGGGATAATGAAAATATTATTTTTTCTCATATACATATAGGATACCTTGTTAGAACCACAAAAATCCATTTTGTTATTTTGTTATTTTATTTTTTTTGTTCATTTTATTTTTACTTATTTGAATTATTTACTTGAATGTGTGTGTGGGGGTTGACATTGTTTCTTGATTAGGGTTTATAAACTTCATATCTTCTACTATACTCAGTTAAGGGAATGAATCTATGGATGTTTTATTTTTTTCTAAACATATTATTCATGGAATTTACGTAGGCATAGATTTTTTTCTAGTAATTTCATAATTCTTCCTTCCCAATAAGTGGTATCAGAGATTGTGGTATAGTTATCACTAAACCTTTTCAAAGGAATATTTAGTTTTCCCACTCATTCATTTATGTTATTTCATTTTTAGTGGGATTTTACTGTTATTAAAAGGAGTGTTTTCAAATGAAATAAAGGACTAGTTTGATAAGTTTATTTGATTGGGTTTTCTATTCAAGATAATATATATAGATGATCATCTAATACTAAAAAACCTAGATATTACATTAAGTGGTGTGCACCTAGAGAAACTATTAGGTCTAAGATGTTGAGGTAAGATCATCTTGAGAGCGGTGAATATGCCAGATTAAAATTTTAAATAAGTATTATCAAAGTTAACTATCATACTGAACAAGTGATAATAAAATTTAGAAAGGAAAATAATAAATTTAGGCACTTTTATAGTGGTTTAGACTAAAAGTTGACTATATCTACTCTTATACCTCTCTACTCGTTTAGAGGTGTCTTATTCACTACATGATTATTAAAGTGGAATCATAGACTAATTAAACCTTATTTTTCTAATATAAGTACCAAAGATACTAGAATTATATATGGGGACTCACAATGCTTCACAATAAAAGACTTTAGATAACTGGAATCACAACCTACATATTCATGACTGTACAATTCTAGAGTGATAGCCTAAATAAATAAAATTATTTTTTTATAAAAATCATGAACTAAAGGTTTAAGAACATGTGAGGAAGATATAATTAATTAATATTGATTTAGATAGAACCTGGAAATGATAATGTTGAATATGTATTAAGAATTTCATCAAAATAGTTTTTCACAAAATCGTTGAACTTCACAACACTTTGAGATTTTGAAATTTCAATTCAAAAAAAAAATCAATGGTAATCATGAATTATCTATTAGCACTTTGAATGTGTCTCAATTCCCTTAAAATAATAGTAAACAAAATCTCATCACATCTAATCAATTAGTTAAAGATCTCAAAACAATTCAAAATAATCAGATATATATATATATATATATTTTAATAATAACAATTTAATATTCAAATACTAAATATTAGATTAAAAAAATTTGGATTCATCATTTAATAGTTCAAAAATAACCCCTCAATAATATGTGAAATAAATATAATAATTATCACACCATTTTTTTCAAGTAAAATTTTTCAAAATATAAAATTTACAATACCTTCCAAAAAATATGCTTGATGGGGAAAAAAATATTTCATTCATAGAAAAAAATCATAAAAAATAGTGAATGCTTTTTATCAGTTATCATTAATTTATAAATAAGTAAATTAAATAAATCATTCAAAATTACTATATTTTTAATTTTTAATTACATGTTATAGGTTTATGGTCGAATATTAATATAATTTAAATATACATTAAAAACTTTTTAAAACATCCCAAAAATTAATTTTCATAGTATCTAGATGATGTATATGTATTTACGATGTAAATAAATCAATAAAACCAACTAATATAAGATTTTTTCAAAACTATAAGAACCCATAATTTTCATACAAAAATATTAAATATTATTATAATAATATTCATTACATATAATTAGGATCCATTCTAGAATAATAAATATTTAGTGACTTTAGAATCTTGGATAAATAAACAACTGGTTTATAACTGATCTATATAGTCTCCCACTTATATCTTCACAGCTATCATCCTTCTTGGATAAATCATACTTAAAATTTTTCATCCTATCCTGGTTCATAGAAAACATAATAAAAGGTGATATTAGATACTCAGTAAGGGTAAACAAAACAGATATCGATTATCATTTAAACCGGATATAAGCATAAAGGGTATGATAATATGAGTTTAACCTATTAAAATCATACCCAGTAATTCTTAGATCATAAACATGAGTCATTTCATAAATTTTAGAAATTCATATGACATGATTCACAAAGAGATCCAAGAATATAAGATATGCATATTGACTGACCGACCATGAGGTTCAATCTACCATGAGAGTAGATCGAATTCATGAACAATTCAATCAAATGTGAAATATTAGATCAATTTTAAGTAGAAAATAAATGAACACAAGGTAACAAAAGTATTAATAAATTATCAATCACATGACTAAAAATTAACCACATGAAAAAATTTTAATCAACCTAATTAGGAAAAAATCAATAAACTATAAGAGAAAATGACTGACTATAAGAATATTTAGTTGGCCACAGGATGAAACCAAGTGACTGTGAGGAAGATACCATGGGATCCAGGCTTGTGGTAAGTTAATTCACCATGAAACATGTAACATTAGGTATGAAAACTGACTAAGATAAGAAATAATTGATAAATACTGAAATAAGCAGTAAATTATTTATACATTATAAAAAATAGAATATAACAACCATAGAAAAGATAATTACACATTGATTTTATGATACAATAAATAATTATAATTACCCATTTAAAATAAAATAAAAATCATTATGTGAGGTATTATTAATAATTAATATAATATAAATAAAACCTAAAAAACTCCCCCTTGTTGAAAATTACAATAAAAGAATGATTATTTGAAAAAAATACCCCATTTTTTAAAGTTTAAAATTATAAAAAAAAATAAAAATAAATTTTAAAAAAATTAAAAAACATAAAAACAACCCCTTAATAAATCCATATTAATTTAACTCTAAAAATTAGAGAAAAATAATATTACATACTAAACAACCATAATAACAAGTTAAAATTTTATTTTATCAGACTTTTCAATATACAATGGTTTAGTATATATATTAGCAACTTGATTTTTACATTAAACATATTCCAAACAATATTACCTTTATTAAAATAATATATAATAACATGAAATTTCATACTAATATGTTTCGTTCTCCAAATTTAAATAGGATTTTTTGAAATTTAAATAGTAGAATAATTTTCATAGTATATAGAAATCTTTTCAAAGTTAAAACCATAGTTAGAAAAGTTTTTTTTAATATATAATTATTCAAAAAAACATGTTGAAGTAGAAATATAATCATTCTTAGTATTAGATAAATGAAATTAATTGTGTTTATTTGAACTCCAATTCACTAAAATTTTACATAAAAATGATACATACCTGAAGTGAATTTATTATCAAGTATGTATCATCCAAAAAAATATAAATAACTAATCAAATCAAAATAGTTTTTTCCAGAATAAAATAATAAAAAATTAAATATACATTTAAAAATTTATTATAATTCATTTAATGTATTTTAATTGATATTCCTTGTGACCAAGTTGAAATCCTTTACATAATGAAATACAAAACATAATATCAGGTATAGAAGGAGTCAAGTATAAAAAAATACCAATCATTCCTCCAAACAATTTAGAATCACCAAATTTTTAAGATTTATATAAATATTAATTATAATTAGTACTCATTGGGGTTCTAAAATATTTACAATAATATAAACCAAAAAAATTATGTAATTATTTAGAAAATTTAATTTGATTAAAAAATATTCCTTCATTTCTATGAAAAAATTGAAGAACCTAAAAGAATATAAGTTCCCTCATTAACCACATATCAAATTTACTTTTCATCATGTTTTAAAACTCTTTTCAAATAAATTCACTTGAAGAGACAAAAAAATATCATCAACATAAATTTGAAAAATTAAAATATAATTTAAAATACATTTAATAAATAGTGTAGAATCTACTTTCCCCCTACTAAAATTATTTTTCATCAAAACTAAGTTATATCTATCATACCAAGCATGAATTGATTTTTTAATACCATATAAACTTTCCAAAACATCCAAATGTGGTTTGAAATTTTCTCATTTCCAAAACTAGATACTTGAGAATCATAAAATTCTTCATTAATAAAACTATTTAAAAAATAAAAAAAAAAATAAAAAAAAAATTATGGTATATTGAAAATAATTTAAATATTTAAAATTATAAAAATCTAACAAAATTTAAATATATTAAAGTCTACAAATTATTATAAAAATTAAAAAAATATATACCTTCTACTTGGTAATAACCTTGACCTATAATCCTATTTTTATTCATAAAATTTAGATTGGATATATTCATTTAATTCCTAAAACATCATTTAGTTCCAATATGATTTTTATATTTAGTGCATTTAACTAAAGACCTAAAATTATTTCTGTTAAATATATTATGTTCATATTGAATAAAAAAAAATTAAATTATCATCATCCAAAGAATTTAAAACATCATTTGTCACACATTTAGAAACAAAAAAAATTCCCTTAAAAATTTGAAAATAATTTTTGTTTTAACACCAGAATTAACATTAAAAATAATATTTTCGATAAGGTGGTCATTATGAAATTTCAATGATTTTGAAACTAAGTGAGAAAGATTATTCTACCCATCAACAATTATAATATTATCATGAGGTATTTCCTCAAAAAATTAAATATTTAAATTTTTTATTGAAATGTCAATAAATCGAAATTCTTTTTTAAATCATTGTTAATAAATTTAACATTATAAAATTCATCAACATCAAAATTAATTTGTTATATACTCTATAATATTTAAATTTATTATAATATCCTATAAAAAAATTTCTTCACATTTAGAATCAAATTTATCAAAGTTATCCTTAGTATATAAGATAAAGACATTATTCACAAAAACTCTAACATTTCTAATATTAGTCTTATTACCTTTAATCAATTCAATGGGATGTTTCTTTAAAACATGTATAAATAAAAAATTATTTAAATTGTTACATTTTGTATTAAAGTATTAAAAAAATTGTAAAATTATTTTCATTTAAAAAATTGATATCAATTTACATAATTGTTATATTATTTCAATAATAAAATTTTGTATTGTTGTTCAATGATTAGAAAATTTATAAAAATAACAATTTTTGTCATAATTTTATTTCAAAATAAGTGTTAACAAATTCAAATTAATTATCACATATACTAAAAATAATCAAATTACTTTTTCTATTTTGATCATTCTTATAAAAATAAATAAATTTTGAAAATGTTTCACTTCTATGAGACAAAAAATAATTCCACAAAAATCAACTAAAATCAACAGCAATAAAAAAACATATTTTTTACCTCCTAAAATAGATATATAAATGTCCTAGAATCTATAAATATATTAAGATATTTAAAAATTACTCTATATTTTTTACCATTTAAATAATAATCACAAATAACATTTTTACCAATTTTTAAATCGAGTAGCTGCAGCAAATTCCCTTTCTTTAACAGTATCTTCCATAACATAAAAATCACTTGTCCATAACACTATTTTCATATGATATCATTTGATTCTATAACATTAAGAAAAATAATATTTTGGTTAGTTAATTCCTAAAAATTAATATAATAAATATATTTTTTTACATTAGAATAAAAAAATATATTAATTTTTGAAAACTAAGAATTTATTATCTTCAAATTTAACACTTGTTCCATAATCACATAATTTTTAAATACTAATTATGTTTTGTTTAAAACCATAAATTTATAATACTTTAGAAATTAAAACAATCATAGTTATTCCTAATTTATGAGATCCGTTAACATTGGAATTTGAGTTATCACCTATGTCATAGATCCACCACTACATCGATTATAAGATAAAAAATTGATGGATCTCTACTCCTATATCTGAAGTATTCATTTTTCATGCACCATATATCTCTAACACCCTTAAATAATGTTTCCTCATTCATAATTGTCACCATCAAACATAGTTTATCCATTTAATTTTCACTTCTCAATTATTCAGATGAATTATATTTTTTTATAAAACTCTATCTAGTCATTAAAACTATTTTCTCAATTTTGTAATATTTATTATCATTTATTTGTTGCTAAATTTTAAGAAATTTATTCTTTAGTTGTCGCTCGTTTTTACATGCGTAATCGATTAGTTTCGAATCCTAATTATAGTTAGTCTTTCCATTCTTCTTTCAAAAATCATTATGATTATCCTTCTAAAATAACTTTATGACTCCTCTAGACCTTTTAATCATTTTTAAACACATTTAGTAAAGTTATATATTTCTCTCTTGATTTCATAATATTCATAATCAAATGATATTTTGGAAACAATTATATCTAATTTAAATAAAATACATTTCTTCTTTGAATTCTTATCTTTAGTGTCGTTTTTTAGATTTAGTTCACATTGATGTAAGGAAACCAATGAGTCTATCTGACATATATTCATTATAATGTTATTGATTTTGTAAATTTATACATTTTATTCATGACACATCTTGGGTAGATATATTAGAACAGTTTTAATATTCATATGTTTCTCTAGAGTTTCTCCAAGGGTTTTCCTTCCATTCACAATAGTAGTGAATTATGTGAACATTTTTAAAAAAAATCATCTTTACCCATCTTAAATTTATGGTAATCAGAATGAAGTATTATAATATTATTTATAACCCACTTAAATTATCCAAGGCATGTAAAGTTTAGAATTTTATAAATTTTATGAGTTTTGTTACACATAAATACATAGCTCAAAAAAATTTGTTACCATCATAATATACAATATTTATAATTTTTTAATTAAAAAGGTATTTAGAAGCATCACTTTATGTAAGTGTATCAAGGATATAATCATGTAATTTATATGGATTTTTCACATAGTGATTAATACTGAGGTACTTAAGGTGTGCCTCTATTCTAGATTGTAAGTAACTATAGTAATTTTCATCAAAATATGTCAGTTTCTAAAAAATCCAACCATATTTTACATTTATTCCTTTAATATTATGAATATTTTACCTTATATTATTAGTTCTATGATATCTAGGTATGAAAAAAAAGATATAAGTAACAAGGCTAAACTATCCTTAACAAATTTAAAGCTCTGAAAATATACGGTGGAAAATTGAAGAATGAATTGAGGATATATTATATAATGTTGGTCCAAATTGGACCTATATCTACTCTTACACATATATAATTTTTGATAGATACGTTATTCACTAATTGATTTTTAAATTGGGGCATAACCCAATTCTAACCTACTTTTTATAATGTAATTATAGATAAACAAAACCCGAAATTTGTTTGTGGAGTCATAACCTTTTACAATAACTAAATTTAAATACCTGGACTCATAATCAGAAGGATCATGAATTTAGAATCTTGGATTCATATCTTTAAGAAAGAGAATAATTTCTTTGGAAAAAGAATAAACCAATTTTTTAAGCATGAGTTTGAGATATAGAAATAATTAATACAAAATCAGTCACAACCGGGCATATAATACAAAAAAAAGATAAATAACATCCTTTGGTTTGTTGAGTAATTGATTAGTCCAACCTATTAGGGTAGATCAATTAGGAAGGAGATATAAATCATTTTACATGCTTCTAGTGAGACTCTTTATGAGTATTAGTAATAATTCAAGAATCCTTGTGCAGTATACCCACATGAAATTGTTTAAGAACACTACTTCCAAGTCTTTTTCTACAATATATTTCTGGAAAATTATTGAAACCTTTTGGATGCATCTACTTGTAGGAGATTTTATTAAAAAATCACCCACAGAAGCCTGTAATATCATTGAAATTATATATAAGAATTCATATCAATTCAAAAAAATAGTCAATGGGACAATAGTTATACATTAGGTAAGAACTTCAAACTCAGAACCTCTCCATACATCACAAATTGATGATTTGACATGCCTTTTAAGACAAATGGTTGTTGTGAAATTGAATGGGAAACAATTTCCACCTCATGTATATGTATTAGTTTAATCTCCAAGTCATTACATTGGCCAATGTGATGATATACAAGGCACCGAAAGTTTTGGAGATGAATTTCACAGAATACAATATCCACAAAATCATCAATAGAGAGAAGGTAAAGCACCACAAGGATTTAGAGGTCAACAGAACCAAGATAGGACACCATTTTAGTAGTGATATCAAAACCTAGTATGATTAAAAAAATATTACATGTAGCCCTTCTAGAAACAAAAACATCTTCAACCGCCACCTTTCTAGAGAAATAATTATGAGAAACCTTCCAAAATATTACCAAAAACTGAGGAGTAGAAGCTGAAGGCCAAAGTTACGGGAATGGAAGATAAAATTGACAATATAACTTATTATTTTTTAATCCTTATGGATGTTATAATGGAGAACCAAGGATGAATCCCTAAACAAATAGTTCCAAATGCAAAAGATATTGTTAGTGAAATCACAACTCGATGTGGGAAGGATCTCCCACCACCTAAGAAAAAATTTTCATATAATTACAAGAAAAAACCTAAAGAAAACTCAATCCACCTCATGAAAAATCCAAGAACACTATTGAAATGAAAATAAATGTTGAAAAAAGAAAACAAGGTATCATTCCCCATCCAGAATGACTTGATCATTAAAGGTTGATGATGAAAAAACCAAAGAGAAATCTAGGAAATTTTTCTAAGACTAATATTCCTTTTCTAGTTACAATCATCTAGATCCCAAAAATATGTGAAGTTTCATAATATAATATTCACCAAGATAATAAATCATTATGAGGTTTAAATAATCATGTTTGGATGGATTGTATCATCCATGATCACACCCTCCTTACCCAAAACATTCCCTGATCTATGGAAATTTTATATTCCCTATATTATGGGTTCATTAATTTTTCATGATGATTTGTGTGATCTTGGTGCATCCATAAATGTTTTATATATCTCCATATTTTTATCATGGAAAGTAGGTCAGCTAAAACCCACAGTAGTAGTTTTATAATAAGAAAACTAATCCATTATTTTTTTAGTTGGATTTTGTGGAGGATGTACTAGTATAAGATAAATTATTCATTTTATTTAGAAGAGTATTACATAATAACCATCGAGGAAGATAGTTAACCAGAAAGTTCACACACTATTTTGGGAAGAAAATTCTAAAAAAAACCAAAACAATCATCGTTGTACATGAAGTAAGCATTACCATGGAGCAAGGATACAACAAGGATACCTTTAATGCTCTTTACTCAAAAATAATCATTCCCTCTTTTGCACTCTACCATAAATAATATATTGATTTCATTGAAGATTCAGGTGTTATTTGAGAATTTCTATCTTTATGAGTTCACACCATGGAAGTATAGAGAATTCAAGAATATGAAATTTATATCTTTTTACCTCAAATAGTAATCACCTCTTACTTATTTGATAATTTTATATAATAAATTGATAAGATACCATTTCTCAAGTAAATTCAAGAATTTGTAATAATAAATTTTAATTCCTTATCATAGATAGAGAAACCCATTAATCTTGAATTAAACCCCTTTCCTATGATTTAAATTATGTTTATCTGTTGGATGGAGAAAATTTTCCAATGATCATTATCAATAATATATCTGGGACCCAAGAAAAAACACTCGTTGACCTTCTAAAAATAAATTCTCGAGCTATAGGATAGATTCAACATGATATACCTAGAATAAATCCAAAGTAACTATCACATATGAATATTTTTATAAGAGTAATTTCTACCTCTTAGGTATCCCCAAAAAGACTAAACCCCCGCATCATGAAATTTGTAATGATATAAATTGAAACCTTATTGGCAGATGACATCATTGAACAAATTTATGACTCCCAATGGTTCATCCCCATACCCGTGGTTCCCAATAAAATAGGTTTGGTCATTGTGAAAAATGAAAATAATTAATTAATTCCCATGATATTATAGAAAAAATGGATGGTATTCATTGATTATAGAAGGATAATACAAGTCACAAGTAAATATAATTTTCTAATCCTATCAGTTAATCAAATGATAGAAAGGATAGTATTTGTGGAAAATTTATCCTTTTTTTTGGATTTTCTAGTAAATTTTAGGTACCACATTTTCTACAAGTACAATAGAAAACAACCTTAACCAATCCCTTCAGAACTATTTCTTACAAAATGGTACCTTTTGGATTGTGAAATTCACCAGGTATATTCTAGCGATGTATGGTAATAATTTTATCTAATCATATTGAAGACTTATTGGAGTTAATTCTTGATGAATTTATTGTTTTTTAAATTCCTTTAATCATTTCATGGGTAATATTGAGAATTTTTTTGAGAATATAAATTAAGAAAATTTTGGTTTTAAACATTGAAATGTTTCACTTCATGGTTAAAAAATATATTGTACTATAAAACATTATTTCAAAAATGGTACTTAATGTGGATAAATCTAAAATTTAATGGTTCAATTCATTTCCACACCCCACTTATGTGAGGCACATATGATCATTTCTGGGGAAAGTGGAATTTTATAGAAGATTCATCAAGAATTTCAGTAATATTTCTCTTCCACTTTGTATATTGATCTTAAAAGTGGCTGAAATTGTTTTTAATTAAAATTGTAGGAAATAATTGCATGAGATAAAGAAGAAGTTTTTTTCTATACCAATAATTAAACCCCAAAATAGGGAACATCTATTTGAGTTTCTCGGTGACGCATCAAACTAAATGTTGGATCAGTTCTTTCCGAAATAAATGAATGGAAATCTCAATTCAAACTATGATTCAGGAACCTTGGATGCAACTCAAATAAACTACAAAACAAATGAAAAGGAGTTTATTTATATAGTATTTTCATTAGATAATTTCAGGTCATATTTACATGGAACTAATGTTGTTTTATTTTCAGATCATGTGGCGCATAGGTACCTAATGAATAAGGATGATGCCAAACCAAGGCCGGTAAGATGGATACTACTCTAATAGGAGTTTAATCTATCTATTAAATAAAAAAAGGAGTTGAAAACCATGTGGAAGATCACCTCAGTAATCTACCCATCATAGTTGAAATTTAAATTCCCTAGTTGATCCCACTCAATGATCATTTACTCATAGAACATCTCTACATCATATAAGGTGAATTACCACGGTACACTGACATAGTGAATTACTTGTCCATATCTCAAGTAAATCTTTCTCTTATCTCCCATTAGAAGTATAATATCAAATCTTAAGATATATTTCATATATTGGAGGATCCCTTTTTCTAGAAAATTTTCAATGACCAAGCCCAGATAAGATTCTTTCCAGAAAGTGAAATAGAATTTGTATTTTAATTTTTTTCTATTCACATTCTTATGAAGGCAACTTTGGACTTCAAATAGTGGATATAGATTTTATATAATCTGGTATATATTGTCCTAACATGTTTAAATATTATCATTAATATTGTAAAATGTTTGAAAAGTATCATTTTTTTGGTAACAAATCAAATAGACAAGAGATGCCCAAAAAACCAATCATATTTTGTGAAATATTTGATGTTTGGGGAATTGATTTTATGTTACCCTTTACCATGTCTTTGTGGAAATCATATATTTTTTTTCTATTGATTATCTCTCCAAATGGTTGTAATTCAATGCCACAAAGACTGATGATGCTACAGTTGTGTGTGTTGTTTTCAAGTAAAACATTATTTTAGTTTTTATAATTCTTAGAGAAGTCATCAGTGACCAAGGGAAACATTTTTGCAATATAATATTGAAGTATACTCCGAAAAAAGTATGGGGTTCACCACAAAATTACTACACCTTACCATACCCAAAAAATGGGAAATCATAAGTGTCCAACATGGAGATTTAAGTTATTTTGGAGAAAAAATTCAAGCCAAACAAAAAATATTGGAGGAAAATGTTTGAAGACAGTATATGGGCATACCATATGGAATAATATACACATATAGTTATGATCCCATATTGGTTTATTTATGGAAAACGTTTTTATCAACCGGTGGAATTTGGGAACCAATCATACTAGGATTTGAAATGGTGAATTTGGATTTGTATATTGTAGGAAAATATATAATACTTCAGTTACAGGAGGTGGAATAAATCTGAAAATAATATTTTGAAATGTTGGTAATTTACAATGAAATAACTAGGGTGGAACATGAAAAATTGATTCAACCAAATACCTCTCAACCTACAGACCAAGTTCTGCTCTAAAAATCTTTCCTAAAGATAATTATAGGTAATATTTTTTCTAGATGGGAAGTAACTTTTATTATTACTAATGTATATCCTCTTGGTTCCATTTATATCGTGAAAGAAGAAGGATGAAACTAATTCAGTCTAAATGGGAAAAGGATGAAAACGTTCCATTGAAGATTACCTCATGAATTGGTGTTGGAGATCAAATTTCTCTAACCCAATTACTAATTTATTCTCATGAGGTGAGGTTAAGAAAATGACATTAACCAAATTCACTTTTTAGGGGTAAATTGGTTTTTACTATTTTCTTAGTATATTGGACTTTGTAACCCTTTAAATAACCTCTTTGAGATTTAATGGAATGGTCCTTACACTGGTATGAGATGTTCTGATTTTAAAGGACCATGATAGAAGGAAACATCAAGGTAGCCCCAAGAAGTGGAGGAAGAGAACCAAAATATTTATTTCATAACAGAGTTAAATTTTATTGTCTATCTTTTAAACTCCTTAAATTTTTTTCAACAACATGTTTGGTGATTTAAAGTTAAAATTGCATGCCCATGCTTAGATTTATTTTATACATGAATTATCTAAAAGATATGAGTTTCATAATAATAATGTGATTCCTTGTTTTAGATTTTAATGATAATGAAATTTAATGAGTATAATTGAGATTGGAGTATTAAAATGAATTATAGATATTAAAATGAGGTCTCATGATTTAAGGGAATTAATTGATTTAAGTAAATGAAATTTCCCAACCATTCTTAATGAGCTGAATTTTTAAAATTTATGTGAATTGATTTGAAATTGTTAATCATGCCCAGAGTGATTATCCTGAAGGATATTTTCATTCCAAAGACGATTTATAGACCAAGTACTTCAAATTTATTCATGAGTATATTTCTTAATTGATCTTGGGGAATGCCACAAACTAGAACATTTATTTGAACTTGTAAAAGCTATGACTATACAAAACCAAATTTAAAATGATTGACGCATCTTTTCATAAACAACTTATCCTTAAAAACACATTTAAAAAAATCTTTCTTTATTCCATAGAAACAATGAATGCACTTGTTTGGGATGTGCCATGTTTCAATACATATTAATCCATTCCTACCATACTCATAGAATTTTCATGATATTTTGAAATTGAAGTGTGGGGGTGAAGGTGGTCATGGAGAATTAAATTAAATGCACTGTAAGGAAGAAGAGTGGGGGTGATTATTTTGGCAATATTTTTTTTATTCAATGTACATAATTATTTTCCCTTCTTGAATTTTTTTAAAGGGAATGGGTTGTTACTTATAATAATAAAAAATCACCATCACGAGATTGATGATTTTTATCATATATTGGTAGGTAATGGAAGTGATATTTATTTTAAGAAAAAATTTCAAAAAAATAAAAAAAATGAAAAAATGATACTTTGAGAAAAAATATAAGTAGGGGAAAATTGAATAAAGTGCACATCATTCGTTATGAATTAATTTTTCATAAACTCTTCTTTTTAATTTTTGGAGGAAGTAGGGGGTGCTAATTTGAAGGGTATAATTTCATTTATATTTAACTTTTTATATCATGAATTTTAAATTAAGATGTAGACATCCTCCTTAAGCATTAATTTTTAAAACATAAAATTCTACCAACCTTAATCCTTAGAGTAATTTAATCATTTATTCAAAGTCCTCATGATTTTATGTGTCTTTTGTCTTTAAAAACTGGATAATGTAATTCCTTTATAATCCTATAGATAAAGAGAATGTTCTCATGATATGAGTGTAACTCTACCAAAATTGTATCATGATACATGAGAGAAATGATTCAAAAGTTAGGTTAATCATGACATGTAATTTTAATAATAATGAATTGAGTATATTGAATGAATGGATGGGGAATTTCCATCATTTCTCAATAAGGAAAATTAAAATTATTGAATTTATTTTTTCTTGGAAAATTGAAAAATTAATTGATATTTTATGTGAAATTTGATAATTTTATTGGACATTGATAATTGTTTGATTTTATTTCATTGAAATATAAATATTGATAACATGGGTTTCCTCTTTAACTTGCTATTGAGATTTTATACTTGAGTGCAAATATGGTTTAAGTGTGGGGGATTTGACATATCAAATATTTTCAATAATTTTACACTTAATTTAATTATTAATCCCACAAAAGTTTTATTTTTAGGGTAATTCCACATTTTATAGTTTTAGTGGTATTTTGAGCTTAATTGGAAAAAATGCAATATTTTGGATTTAACTATTTTTTTATTTCGACCAGAAAATTTTATTTACTTCTTTGAATTGAATTTTTTTTAATTTATTGGTTTTTATGTTCTATGTTCTTAATTTCATTCTTATGGACTCCAAGTTAATCCCACTCTTTAGATTCCCAAACCAACTCATAAGTTGGGCTATGAAAATTGTCTACAGATATTGACATTTCTTATGATTGGCCATAACTCCAAAATTTATAGACTAAAGAATTTGACATTTGAAGTCAAAATTGGAAAGAAATTTATGAACGATTTTCCTGAAGGTGTCTATGTGTGAATCAGTAGATTCTAAGGACATAAATTCATTGGAAACCAGAGATGTTGAGTATGAAGAGTCTTCATTAGTAGAAGAAATTATCAGATTTAAATGGAAATAACACTCTCTAAACATAGTTGATGAATTAGAAATTTGGTGGTGAAGTGAGAATGTCATTTTTGAAAATAATTTGTGTAGGTATATTTCCCAAATTATGTCATTTAATGGGCCTATCATATGCAAATTTTCATAAGAAAAATTTTAGAGCCAAAAATATCTCTCCTCACCTCTAAAAGGAGGTGAACCCCTCCTTCCCAACTCATCCTAG
The DNA here is from genome assembly GCA_963277665.1 of Viscum album. Classification (NCBI taxonomy): domain Eukaryota; kingdom Viridiplantae; phylum Streptophyta; class Magnoliopsida; order Santalales; family Viscaceae; genus Viscum; species Viscum album. The sequence continues at coordinate 192,881,543 of OY728166.1, forward strand.
AAAAAGTATCAAGTCTAAATCCAGAAAAGAATAAATCCACTACCTACTACTAATAAGATGATACCTTCTACCTCCTTGATCCTTTTGTCTTTATTTTTCCTCTTCCAGGTCTCTATTTTCATATTAGATAACCCCTTCCTATATGAAGGGTTAGATCCATTTTGATTGGGTAAAGTGAAGTTATATACCATTTTGTGATGTTTTTAGTTTTTAAATAATTCAATATATAATAATTATTCTAAATTAATAGTGGTTAATTTAATTAATTTATTAATTTTAATTATATAAAATTGTGTTTAAATAATTCTTAAAATATTAAATTTCTTTGATTTAAATAACTATTCTACTCTTACTTGGTTTATTTATTTTTATTATAATTATTGGGTGATTTTTAAAAAAAAAGTCAAGAAAGTTGTTTAGTGATTACTAAAACACATGAAAAAATTAAAATTGTCTAATTTGATAATTTAGGGAAAATGAATACCAAATTTGATATTTTTGGAATAATTCAAAGTTATCCCATTGAAACTTATATGCTTTGATAAATATAAATTAAAGGTTAATTAAATAAAAAATTGTTACTTAGTTCATTTTATAATTTTAATTTAAACCCAAAAGATTCCTTTTTCTGAGAAACAATGATGAAATCACAAAAGGGAGAACCCCAACATAAAACTAATCACTCAACACTCATTTGAATTTCACCAGACATTAAATTATCTTCATTTATAAATATATTCAATATTATTATTTTTTATTTATTTACTACCACACATTTGACAGCAAGATTAAAATACTACTCTTTGTAGATGGCATTTTGGTTAACACTCATACGACACCCTTAGGATAATTTAATAGATTTTTCGACACCACATGAAAGGTGTGTGTCACCAAATCATATCTAAAAGTATACCCTCACATGCATTCAAGAAATGTCACATTCATCCAAAATAAATGAAAACCAATCAATTGAATTACATAATAAAATCAAAGAACACAATGTATTTATGAGGATAGGTCAATGTGTCCTATAACCAGAATAGAAAAAACACAACTACTGATCATTTTTATAAAATTTATAGGAATTACCCTTTTAACTTAAAAACTATTCAGTAATGATTAATTATATAATATTAACACATTGTGATTCATTGAAAAGAAACTAAAAACAATTCATGTCATTGATCTTAATTTCATTTAGATAATGCACTATAATCAATCAGGATACATTATTCTTAAGGTAACTACTTCCTTTAATATTAAAACTAATCAATTCATCCCATTTTCAAAAAGTTCTAACTTTAATGGTAACAACTCCATTTCTAATGGTGACTGATGATCTTCACTATACCATTAACTTATGCCGCTACCCCAAAGAACCATTCCAGAAAAATCTTTTTAGAAATGTTTTCATTAAAAAAGTCTTTGGACAATCTGTATGATTGAACTTCATGTCATTCATAGTTTCATAAACGGATAATAACTTTTAATGGATCCAATTTATCTTAGAGTTATTTAAAATTTATATTATATACATCAATCAAACCAACTTTAAAATAAAATAAAATTTGGTGAAAGAAAAAATGACTTCATTTCCAAGCAATATCTAACTAAAATATTCTTTTAGGGAAACATTGGAAACTCTTATATCACTTTGGAAAATAAAAAAACGTCCCTTTCTCTTTACATCATGAAATTTTTTTCTATTCTCCTCCCATTCAGTAAGGTCCCACTGAGCCATGATGTTACCATGAACATTATTGAACTAATTCATCGGAAAACATCCATTAATTTTTTTCATCTAGATATCTTCTAGAGATCTTAACATTTTACTCCAACATTTTTCTAAATAAGTGGTATTTTAGGTCAGTGTGCTATGTCTATGCATGAAAAAATCGATGAGCCTATAAAGGGCTCTTCAACCCTAGGATTTACCCCTGTCACCGCATTCATCTTTTCAATCCCCAGTCATTAGCATTCTCTTGTTGGCTTTCTTACTCATCGGCTCGTGGTGTGTGGATCACGATATTGGGGACTCGATCTTCCCGACAATTACATTGTTTCCTACTTCCCTATTTCTCAATCCCCAAACCTGATAGGGATTTTCTCGGTGACGCAGTGAAGTTTCATGCTTGTGTTCTATTTATGTGGGTTTCAGGCTCAGTTCTGTGTCAATTGAGGGTGTGGTAGGAGATTCATCGTGGACTTTGAGTGTTGTTTTGGTGGCAGGAATAGGATTTCAGGTCTGGTATGTGGTGGGACCATATTTCCATCATGTTGGTGTTTGGGGGGATGGATAAGGTGATGGATTTCAACCATTAAGATCTTGAATAGTGTTAATGTTTTGGATTTGATTTTTTGTCAGACTTGTGGTGTGCTTCGTTATTATTCTATTTTGAATATGATTTCCTTGAAACTATTTTATTCATGATTTCATCCTGGTTGAAGCTGTTGTTTTGCATTTGTGTATATTGATCTGGTTGGTCTACATTTTTTAATGATTGTAACGTGGTTCTTTAATCTCTATGCTTGGATAAATCCGATGAGTCTTACCCGATTAGTTTATCTGTAGTAAAGAAAAAGAAAAATGCAATGGAACAGAAAAATGATGAGAGTTTTAATTTCTACAGGTGTTCAATTAGAGAAGCTATGAATTAATGTAGGGTGTCTGCAAGTTGACACTGCATTAAGGTTCTTGATTGACTAGAGAATTTTGGATATGTTTGTAACCAGCACACTACATTGATTTTCTTTAGATGAGTATCAGAGCAGGAAGATTTCTTCTGAAAATTACATTCGGATTTGGAAGTTCGAGAGGGTATGGATCTGCCATCAGTACAATGGTTGTTCAACCTTGCATGGGACAACTAACTGAGCGGCCATGTGATAGTGAAATCTTGTCATCATGATGCAGTCGCTAGGGAGGGGTGGATCTTGTAGTCTTGATCTAGGTTACTATCTTTCATGGTTTTAATTTGTCATTATGTTTGGATCTTGTGGTTTCTCAATTTTACTTCCAAATTGTTTTCATAATAAAAAGGTTAATTTTCAGTCTATGTATGAAAAATGGAATTTTTATCCAAATGGATCTCACTCTGATTATCATAAAATACGACTCTTCCCTTTTGACTTCTCCCATAGCTACATCAGCAGCCACATCAACTAAACCATTTCAATTTTTTCCATTAAAAATACATACCATTCTTATGTTTTACAGAGATAAAATATTCCTTTTTAATCTATATGTGAAAAAAAGATTCTTTCTCTTATTGGTTACTGAATCTCCATCAAATCCTACATCCATAGAGCTTTGAAACTGATCTTCCTCCCCAAAGTATAAAGTAACATCTTTGGATCATTTAATGTATCAGATGATCCAATTGATGGGTTGTTTGGGTTACTTTGAAGGGTTCAACATACATTGACTTATAACACCTACTACAAAAGAAATACATGGTCTGGTTTGAATAATTTCATTTATCATGCTTCTAACCACTGATTATTATGGAACTTTCTTAATTTACAAGATCTCATCATCGATTTTTATTATACGTTCCTTGGAAAATTTAAAGTGTCCAATAATAGGGGTTTATAAAAGTTTTTATCTGTTCATTTGAACATTTTCAATGATATTCTTGATTTATTATTTTAGGATAACACCAATGTTATAAATTTCCTATCTCTATAAATAATCATCCTTAATATTGTATTTACATGTCCAAGATCCTTCATGCCTAATCTTCTAAAAAATATAATTTTTAGATTCAGGATCTATGAAACCACTGGGCTCACAGCAACACTCCATCTATATAAAAAATAATTATGATAAATATGTCATCATCACATTGCATCTTGTAATATAAATAATCTGTATTTCACCTTCTGAATTCATCTTCTAACATGACAAATTTGAACTTATGATTCCATTGTCTAGGTTCTTTCTTCATCTCATAAAAAAATTTCTTTATCTATGACACTGAATTCAAGTTATTTCTTCTTTGTAACCTATTGGTTTATTGATGTAAATTTATTTATCAAAATCTCCATGAAATGATTTTTTGGTTTACAAATATCTTTTCTACGTATATATGTGTTCATTTAACCGTTCTTAACATTTTTAATATACTCGCATGTTTAACAAATGGTGAGAATATATCTATGAAATACACTCCTTTTTATTTGAAATCCCTTTTACCACCAATTGTTACATGAAATTTTTCTTTCCATAAACCTATTCCATTAACTACTAAACCCCCTTATTATCAATATATCATTTTTATTTTCATAAATCATTCAAATCCATATTTTTTCAAGACTTAAATGAAGAAATATCTTCATTCATTACTGACATCCATTGAACTAAGTCACTAAGTTACGTTACGTATTAAGCTAATTTCACTTCCCTTGTATTCATTTGATGTATAAAATTTATATCAACCTCAAACATCTAAACTATTCTTCTAACTCGAGTTTATATCCTCGACTGATTTGGATGCTCTACACTTCTCATCTCTTCTCTTATTCTTAATCCTTAACTTCTAGTACTCCTACACAAGATTAATCATTAATTATAATTGTTTTCATATATTTCATGACCTCACCTTTGGACTTATGGTGGTTTATCCAAATTATCAAAAATTTCATAAAATCAAGTATTCTTACTCATATAAAATTAGACTTTGATTTTTGATTCATTTCCCCAAACTTTTTTCTCCTCCAAGTTTCAACCCTTCCACAAAACCTTCACATTGAATAGATTATATAATATCCTAATCACTTGTTACATTTCATCATCCTATTGTGGATATCTAAAATTTTTATCTCCAAAACCAATAAGACAACAAACTTTTAATTTTTCATCAATCTTATCTTGATCTATTGAATCAACATGAACATATTCAAATCTTCCAAAGACCTTATCATGGATGAATTATATATTATTACCATAACATAGCCCTAATATAATTTCTTACCAAACCTTTGATACTTGAATCATGGTGAAAAGGTATTCCATTAAATATATTACCTCTTCCTAAATTCATTTGAATATCCTTTAGTATAATTTCATTTTTTGAGTATTATTATTTAATGTTCGATTCATTCTTTTAGCCAGACTATTCTACAATAGTGTTTTAGCTACTTTATTCTCATGTATTGTCCCTTTATTTTAGTTTTAGTTACAAAAGTTATATCTAGTGTATTAACTCCCATTTTCAGTGAAAATATATTTAATCTTTCGGCCACATTCCATTTCCACTAGGGATTCGCATTGAATGAAATGATAAAAAACATCAAACTTATGCTTCAAAATGTGAGAACATATTATTTCTAGTATCATCATTAATAAAATTAAAAAAATAGAGAGAAAATACAATGGACTATATTGGGAAATGTATTAAAAAGTAATGTAACCCAGTTATAGCTTTCAAGATCTCAGATTCCATCCCTCTATTTTAAAAGGACACCATTATCTATTTCTCCATCAACGAATTCATACGACTTCTAATTTTGATTTGATCTACATTAAGTATGCCTTTACCCATTATAAATTATAAATTATTATTATTGTTTTGTGATTATTTTGGTTTCATTTTATTAATATATAAATATGTGTTTATAGGAGGTGTTTCTTATATAATTTAAGATGAAAGTTGTTTCTTAATATAAATCATCATTGTCAATTCTGACGATCCTTTGCTAATACTCAATGTATTGAAAATCATGATCACTCAAGGTTATTCATGATTCAATATGAGTTTATTCAAATGTCAGAATTCATAATCTATGAAGGTAAAATATAAGTTTCCATAAGAAGGTGAAAATTTATTTCTAGAAGATGGTGAATATGTGTATCCAAAAGAAATTTCAATGGATGGAAATTCCAAAGGAGTAAATTATATGAGTTAACAAATGAGAGTGAGTAAATGAGTTTTGAAATAAATATCTAAAAAGGATTTTCATGAAAGAGTTTTATGATTTTACTAAATATTGATAATGGGGGGAGTATAGTGTAATATTGAAAGTCTCTCAAAGAACATGATGAGAAACATGTACCACTAATGTTTTCGTAACAACTAAGTCAGATGATGCTAAACTGTTTGTTCATTTAAATAGAACCACTTTGGATAAAGGTCAATAATGATCTGAACCATGTTGAATTTAGAAAATCCATCTTACCAAATGTTAATGATTCATATAAATCATAATTTAATTTGAAGAGACTATCTGATAGAGAAATGAAATAAGAAATAACTATTATAATAAGGTGGTTCTCGAAAAGATTTCAATGTTTAGTATGATCGAAATATCGATCCTATATAAAGACTGGATGAAGAGTCCCTAAAATATAGATATCTATAATTAGTAATCAGTGGATAAATTTTAATCGATCAAAATAATAATAATATGTTAATCTTTTAAAAATAAGAAGTTTCAATCCCATGTTTGTACTAAACAAAGGTGAATTATATTGAGAATACCAAAATCACATATATCATGATGAAGACTGATCGAAACATTGAATGTTCTATAATTTTGAGGTGAAGAAATGTTATAACTAGAATGAAAATCTTGACTACATCAGAAGAACATTTCCAAGAAGATACAAGAAGCAATTTTCAATAATGTAAATTCAGGGATTTTGATAAGGTTTAGTTGAAAATTAATAGTGTAATATTTATGAATGGAAATAATGTGATTCAATCCAAAATATGTTTATTAATTAAATATTTTTGATTCCATGTTTTTTTAGGGCTCTTATCAATCCAAATACCAATATATTCAAAAGATAGTTAAGGTAGTCAATTCATGAGTTAAGGAGGATGGATGTTCAAATTGAAGCTTTTGAATTACCCATATCTAACCATGGAAATAAAACAACATAAAGGGGGTGGGATCATTTTTTAAAAAAACAGGGGAAATTGAGAATGTGAGATTGAGAGCTACATAGAACAACAGTTGAACAAGGGTATTTTTGACTTAAATTCATCGAGAATATATTTCCTTCAAAGGCGTTTTGAAAAACTGGAAGCAAAAGTTTTGAATGAAGATGAAATATAAGGAACAAATTCCAAAAGATGATGTTTTGAAAGACTAATTTTTAGAAAATAATATATTTAATATTGAATATCGAGTACATCAAGATCATCTAAATTCAATCATTTTGGTAATGTTTAATTAAACATTAATAGTATAATATTTATGAATGGAAATAATGAAATTCAATCCAAAATATGTGGATGAATTAAATATTTTTTATTCCATGTTTTTTAGGTCTTTAATCAGTTAAAATACCAATATATTCAAAATATAGTTAAGAAAGTCAATTCATGAGTTCAGAAGGTAGGATGTTCAAATTGATGCTTGTGAATTCCCCATATCTATCAAAGGAAATATAAGTACATAAAGGGGGTGGGATTATTTTAAAAAAATAGACAAAATAGAGAATGTGAGATTGAGGGTTGTAGATAAGAATAGTTGAAGAAAGGTATTTTCTGACTTACATTCATCAATAATAAATTTTGGATAAAGGGGTTTTCAACAACCAGAAGCACAAGTTCTGAAAGAAGACAAAAAATAAGGAAAAAATTCTAGAAGAATATGTTTTGAAAGAATAATTTTCAGAATATAAGATCTTTAACATTGAATATTGAGTACATCAAGAACATCTATGATCCAAATAATGTTTCCAGACCACCAGGCCTTTCCTAAAAACTATTTATGAAAATGAATAAGGTGTACATAAGATAAGGTGATCCAAATTTCTTGTAGAGGAATACCATCTAAAGAATAATATCTTTCTTTGTTGGATCAACTCTGACAAATATCTTGTTGTTGGTGTGTCAAATCGACTATTAGAGACTTGTGGTTGTGGTGAATAACCAATAATTGAATGAGTTTTCAATTGGGTTTTATAACTAATTGTCGAAGAAAGGTTTGGGTATATAACCAGCTTGAGGAAGATTATAGTTTGGGTGTATAATCGATGACTATTGAAGTTAGGAGAGAATCATGTTGGAGTGTATACTAAACATAGAAAGAAGTATGATTTTATGCAATCATTATAAATCCGTATGTTCAATTTTATACTTTAATTTTCAAACATACATCATTACTAAAAAGTATGCCTTTAATATCACTAATTCTTTTCTTTTTCAACGCAAAAAACCACTACCTATAGACATGCGACTTAAAGAAAATGGTTTTTATCCATAATTATAAAAGAACTATTAAATGGAGATATTTTACAGTGTGGAAAAATTTACAGAACACTACAACTCCATAAATAGCTGATCACTAGTAGAAATTCATATTAAATATAAGAAATAACTATATAATATATATTTTAAATGTTAGTTTATACAATTACTGGAGTAAGTAAAAATTATCACATACATTTCAAAAATTCATTGTTCCATTGACTTTGGCCCATAACCCCAACTCATGCTATTTCCAAAAAATCCACCACAGCTCAAGAAAAATAATTCACCTCTATAAGAAACCATTACTATTTTAATAATACAATAAAGAAATAAATTAAATTAAAAGTTTTAATTTTAAACTAAAATTTGAGTCATACTAGGAACATTGTGTATTAGATTGAGTTATGGTTGATTCTTACACGTCACACCATCTCTTTTTCATCTTCACGAATTATCACTGTGAAAACTCAATAAATAAATATAAGATAAAAATCATAAATAAATTAATAAATTAATAGTGTATATAATTATTCGAAAACAATATGGGCTCTTTTTCTCAGTTTTGGGTATGTGACACATGTTTTAAATTAATATGACACTTATATATTGAAAATGTGTACTTAGAGTAATAATTGTCGCATCGTGCATTATATTTAGGTGAATATAATTTCTTCCTGTCACAAATGAATTATGGATCATTTTAGGAAATTATCAAAAACATCTTAATGTGTTTGCTCAATTTTGAGTATGTCACTTATATTTTTTACTAAAATTTCATTTTAAATGGAAAACATATAATTTGAGTTATAACTATCACATAGTGTTTCAGTTTGATGTGATCTTGATTCTTAAACATCAAAATTTACTTGTTTATCATTTTCCTAAATTATCAATATAATCCATGATTGTTTTTGTGATTTACAGTGAGTGTCACTTTTTTAATGTAAAATGTCAATTTTATTCTAAGAACAAAAACTTTTAGTCATGCCCTGCACATTTTGTATTTGATTGAGATATGTATAATTATTACACATAAAAAATATTACGGATCATTTTATTAATTTATCAAGATAATCTGAATATATTTTCTCAATTTAGAGTATGCGGGTTATCTTTTTTAATTAAATTAATGTCAATTTGTAATAAAAAGTCACACTTACTGTCATACCAGCACACAGTGCATAAAATTGAGATTCAGATGATATTTATAAATCACAAATGAAATATAGATCATTTTCATAATGTATTAAAACAATATTAATGTGTTTTGTCAATTTTTATAATGTCACTTGTGTTTTTTACTAAAATTTCATTTTAAATAGTAAACACACACTTTGAGTCATACCATTCACATAATGTGTTGATTTGATGTGATAATTATTAATACACATTAAAAATGACTTATGAATCATTCAACTTAATTATTAAGAAAATATGAGTTCATTTTCATGATTTTCAAGGAGTGGAACTTTTTTGAACTAAAATTTCAATTATAAACAGAAAGTGGACACTTTGATTCTTACCATTTACATCATGTATAAGATTGAAGTGATGTTGATTCTGATATAATCAAAATGACATATTGACCATTTTCCGGAAGCATCAAAACAATCCTAATGTGATTTCTCATTTTTGAGTATACTAGTTATTTTTTAATAAAATTAATGTCTATTTTAAATAAAAAGACACAGATGGAGTCATATAGGTCACATAGTGTGTCGAATTAAGCTATATCTAATTAATACATGTAAAAATTTACATACGGATAATTTTACCAAACTATAAAAATAATTTGAATGTGTTTTATTATTTTCTAGTATTTTACTTGTGTATTTTACAAAAAATGTATTTTTTAAACTGGAAACACACACTTTGAATCATATTAGTCACATCGTATGTTTTTTTGACATGAGAATGATTCATTCACATCACAAATAACTTATAAATTATTTTCCTAAACTATAAAGTCAATCCAAGCAAGTTTTTTTGATTTTTAGTGAGAGAATATTTTTGAACTAAAATGTATATTATAAACTGATAACGAACACATTGATTCATACCAAGCACATAATATATCATATTAAGGTAACGATGATTCCTAGAAATCAAACATGATTTTTTTATCATTTCACTATAGTTTCAAAATAACCCTAATGTGTTTTCTCAGGATTTGAATATGTCACCTATATTTTTTACTAAAATTAATGTTCATTTTAAATAAAAAGACACACATGGAGTCATACCAGTCTAATAGTGTATCTGATTAAAGTGAATAAAATTTCTATATGTCAAAAATGAATTATGGATCATCTTCATAAATTATCAAAACAATATAAAATCCTTTTTTCAATTTTGAGTATGTCAAATGTGTCTTTTACTAAAAGGTTATTTTAAATTGGAAACATACAGTCTGAGTGATACAGGTTACATTGTGTGTTCATTTGATGTGATACTGATTCATGAATGTCAAAAAAAAATTTCACACATGGACTTCGCATTTCAGCATGTTTTTAATTTTAATTTTTATCTCATGAATTTATGTTCCATTTCTAATAATTGTACTATTAGAACGTGGGATGCGGTCGACATTAGTTATGTGCTTTTTTTGCACTAATAAATGAATGTTGGTTTTACAATGACCGATGTGTGGGCATGGCATAGCTGAAGCCGAGCAGCGTTCCTTATGTGTGGGTGGAACTTTTATTATTAACATTTTAATGAAGTAATTTTTTTATTAATATCATTAGTATTATTATTATTATTGATCCCTTAATTAATTTATATTATTAAATTCATTTGTAATTTTTATTTCAGATTAGTAAGTTTTTTTAGGTTCCAATTCCACCCTATTTTTTATTTTTATTCTTTTTCTTTTCTTTTATAATACTTTCATTTCTATTTCTTTTTTTCCATTTTTTTCTTCTTTTCACCTCTCCCTAATTTTCTCTCCACTACAGAGACACTATTCACTCTATTCTCCATCTCCCCTAGTCTGTGAGAACCCCAACCACTCTCTTGTGTTTCTCTTTCCGAACCTACTTCACACACACCTGGTCCTGTTCTCCTCCCCTTTTCCACATCCTTTCCTCCTCGTTCAACCATACGACACCTTTTCTACCTCACACCACTCGACCAACCTCCCCCTACCTTGCACTGCTCGGAGCAGCTGTGCCTCATTCCCCCATGTCACTACTTTCTTCTCCCTCTCGTCAGACCAGCAACCTCCACTCCTCATTTACTAGAACTCACCCCGGCATTCTGCCCCAACCTTTTTCCAGCCGCGTGCGCCTCCCCTGGGTGTGGCAGATGCTCCGACAGCCCCCCTGGATGTGCCTTTTTTTGGCAGCTCTCCCTTTGTTTTTTTGATGCCACACAAGCCCCAATAGCCTTCTTCGACCTCCGACTGACCTCTCGGACTCCTTATCATAGGTGTGGAGCTATTTTCCATCTTTTCATTTTGGTAGTTTTATGGTTAGGGTTTATATTGTTTTTGGTTTAATTTTGATTCAATTTTTCGATGACTTGTTTTAGGGTGCCTCTTTGGTCTTCTTGGAGTTCATGTGGCATGTGGGGAAAGTTGGGAATTGTTTTTCATATATTTCTACACTATGTTACATGGTTCCACGTGTAAGGAATATTTGATTAATTAATTTTCTTGTTTAATTTATTTATTATATTTGTTAATTAGTTTTAATTTTCAATGTTTTTTTCCATATTTAAAATTTAATGTGTATTTGATCTTATAGTTGTGTGTTTATGAATTATTTTTGATTGTTAAATTATGAAGTTGCTTTGTTAGAATGTGAAAGAGGTGAGGTTTGTGTTTTGATGTGGCACAAGAATGAATTATTTTATAAAAAGGTTTTATGTGGGATTTGGAATCTTCGGTCATGCGTCATTTTATTGAAATCTATTAAATGAATTTTTCTAGTTTTTGAATTAATTATATATATTGTCTTTAAAGTTGAGCATCTAGTTTTTTACTGTTTAAGTGAAGAATGTTGAGTTTTGAAATATTTTTTGTATGTGATCAATTTAAAAATGGATTTTTCATTTATTAAATTGTGGCGTTTGGTTTTGGTCACACCTTTTTTTTGGGTTATTGAACATGACATGCAATGTGAACATGAAACTTTTGACCACAAATGGTAATCCTTTGTACTAGGTGGGTGGACTAGATCTAGTGTTCTAGTGATAAGGTAGAGGCTTGGGCCCAGTTTCAATTAGATTTTTCGACAATTACAACAATAATGAATAATGTTTGATGATTGGAGACCACTAGTTTATAAATGTGTTTCCCTAGTAGTGTCATGTGCATGAGAGTATTTTTTTTATTCACCAAGACGCGGTGTTCTAGGGTCACATTATATGCTAGTACCAATAGGGACTCTCCCACTTTTGGTGCTCTTGGATTAAATTACACTCACCAATGGAATATGGTGTGAATTTTGTGGTGACATAAACATAAATTTTTTTTGTAAAAAAACATTTTCCCTTTAAAGATACTTTTCTTCAATCTGTTTTCATTAAAATTGTTAAAGCATTTATTTTTATTTCTTTTCTTAAAACTACAACTATATTATTATTTCATCATTATACATGGAATACATTTTTTGGTGGCATCCTGTTGGATGATTTCTCACACCCTACTTTCACCCTTCAGTGTATGTAGATTTGTTCATTTCAGATGCAAGTAAATGTAAGGCGTTTGGAAGTGGTGGTTGTGGTTGTTAGAGGACTACATGGTGTGGAGTTGTGGAGATAGATTAAGGGTGTTTTCCTCTCACTAGGGGGAGGTTTTTGTATTTGTTTTTGGTCACCCTAACAATTGATAGCTCATGATTAGTTTTCAGTTTAAACATGCATCTCAAATATTGGTTTTTGGTTAAAGGCATGTTTGGTTTTGACATTCAATTTTGGTCTATTTTATATTTTTGGTTTATTTATTAACATTTTTTTATTTCGGTAAATAGTTCCTAGTGTTTATTTTGATAACCAAGCACTTGTGCCCGTCCTTAGGGATCGAGAATTCCCTTTAGGACATGGTGTGGGCCAGGGTTGGGTTCCAGTTGGATGGCGACTTGATTTGGTTCATGACAAAATGAAATCAAAGGAGGTTTTGATGTTTGGATTATTTTATTTGGGATGAGTCTGGTTAGATAGGATCTAGGTCAATTAGGGCTCAGAGTTCTGGACGCGAGTAGGGTGGCTAGCCATCACTCTTCGGGATAAACCCTGAGTCGGCACGGGGTGTCGGGATGCTTGTTTGACTTTTATTACAGGTGGGACGTGCAGGGAGTAGACTGTGCATGGACATCGGGCAGGGAAGACATATTTTGGACACAATGTCACTTTTGCATGTTTGGTTTACTGATGATTATTGTCCTTTCAGAAATTTTATTTTTCCATATACATGATGTATTAATGATGTTATTTTTGAGACTATTGCTCTGTGCAGTAGGATGCCTCCCTCGAGAACTTATATGCACCCACGAGATGATACTAGAGACAGTTCTCCCTCTCTGCTTGATCATAGATTGGTAGAAGTTGTTGTCCGAGCTGTTCAAGGTTTAGGAAAACGGGAGACTCCTACTCTCGCTCATATTCCAACTAGGGGAGGTGAGTTGGTCTCCATGAATGATATAACTTAGGAGTTTCTACGGAATAAACCCCCTTCATTCTGAGGTAGTTCAGAACCGGAAGAGGCATAGGAATGGCTTTAAAAGATATAGCGTATTTTAAAATTTGGTTTCCTAGAACCAACTAGTTGTACTTTTATTACATTGATATTTAATGTATTTAAATATTAAAAATATTATTACATATTATTCATTGTTTTACATGACTATGATGTAATAATGTCTTAGAGTATTTTTTTCATTAATAAGGTCATCGTAGTTCCCCGCTATGATGAGTACCTTGAAATGCAATAACATTATTATTGAATATAGTTCTACAGTTGGATGACATAATATGAAGGGACACATAGCATGCAGATCGCTAGGTGCATGTACTCGTAAGAAGATGATAATTTTTCCCATGATGTTCTCACATGGTTATTTCCAAGAGAAATGATTTTGAGAATAGACGAACCATTAGGAATTTTTCATGTTTTGGTGTCATCAGATATTTCTACATACGAGCATGTGTAATGATCCATAGACATTAATATTATCATTAATATGTCTCATGACTCTTGCGCATTGATTTACTAATGAAAACCATCATGTAGACAGTTGGCGTGATGCAGGGTGTGTCACGAGTGACATGATATTAGTGGATAAGTCGAGAAGTATTTGTCCCTTCCATTTATAGAAGTTGATATCTCAACCCCTTGATTTAAATATAACTCTCACGTGAAATTCCATGTCATGGGGTAATGACAATTTTATTTCAGGTAGTCAAAGAATGATGTATCAAGAATAAAGTTTGATGACACTATCATGAAACCTTCTTGACAATATGTTGACACAAATGAATTATATTACATAGTGAGCATTCGTATATGGATGTCTTTGTTTTGACTTTACATTCTTTATCTTGGGTTTCTTGACATGTTGCTAGATAGTACTCTTGGAATTTTGGCAAGCCCACCTAATGTCAATGAGAAAGAATCCAAGAGGGTCACACACTATGTGTTTTTTGGTAGTCTTGATTAAAATCTATTTGAATTTAATTAATGAAATAAGTATTATTCTCAATACCATGGAATAATTTAATCTATTTAAAATGGTCACATAAATTAAATAAAATATATTTATTTATTTTATTGAAAATTTAATAAATATTTATTTACTGGTTTGTAAATAAAATATTAATTTAAGAGAATAAATTATTTATTTATTTATTTTGGTGTTCAATAAAGAGAAGTGGAGTTTGAGCTGACCAAGGTCGGTCTGGTAGTAAAATAATTATTTTCAAGATGGTAAATAGTTATTATATGGCACATGTTAAAATAATATTTACGCTTCTATTATTTTGTGATGCAGAATTTTATTCATAGTTCCATTTTGCGCATGTTGACGCACCATAAATAATAATGTAGTATTATTATTATGAGCATAGGAATTCTCTATGTTAATGAATGTATTTAATTTATATTATGAAATTAATTTTTGTAACATAGGTTACATGTATATAAATAGACAAGTACGTCTATTTTTCTATAGCGAAAACATCACACGCTTGGTGAATTGAGAATTGTTGAGCTAAACAATTTCTCTCTCGAATCCACTTCCTATCCCTCTCAAGAATGAGATACATACTTCATGACTGAAGATAAAGAGAACAAGAATGACCGACACAAGACACTCGCTTCACCGTGCTAACACCCAAAGAATGATTGGTGTTGGTCGAAGGCCAACGGAGCACGTCTGGATCACTACTTGAGGGATTCTAGTTTGGATCCTCGCAAACAGAACAAGTTAATCTGGAGGGGTCATTCCAAATGATCAACATCATCAAAAAAGAAAATACCGGAGATCCATGTATTCTTATATTTATGAAATTAATGAAATTAATTATAAACATGATGTTCAAGATCCAATTATAAAGGTTTCAGGCCTCTTACTTCTTTATCTAAATCTTTTATTATATTCCATGGATACTAGCATTCATTGTTGTATTGATCTCGGAATAATCATTGATCATGGTAAAAATTAAAGTTGGCTCCTGCCCCAACCGTGCTTCCGCTATGCCCAGAACCTACAAGTGGTATTAGAGGGTGGTTATATCATACATTATAATTACTTAAATATTCCATTGACAATTTATGCATTTAATAATTTCTTTGTTTCAATTCAAGTTAATTATTATGAAAATCTGAATCTCATGTTATTTTCCTCCTCTTTCATTTCTCTTTCACCTTAAAAAATAATATTTTCTTTTAATTTAGATTAAAATAAAATAGATCATATCATTTTGAGGTTCCAATGCTTCCAATCCATACAACACCAGAACACACAACGTGTATTTTTCAGTACACATTGTGTAGTCAAGATTCAATGCAACGGACCGGTTCTCCAAACAAGTCGTGTGTTGGAGTCTTTATAAGAATTAAATTCATCCATGTTTTGACCAAGAACAGGTGGTACGCAGTTTCCGGATCACACACTATGTATTCCACTGGACACGGCGTGTAGTCCCTTCAGGTTAGGGTTAGACCATGTACCCCATACACTGCTTGCCTGATAGAAAACCGTGTAACATGGATACTACACGATGTATGGCCCACTGAATACTCTATGTACTCCAATGATTTTCGAAGTATAACTACATGACATGTCCTCGGGCGTGT
Organism: Viscum album; assembly: GCA_963277665.1. NCBI lineage: Eukaryota > Viridiplantae > Streptophyta > Magnoliopsida > Santalales > Viscaceae > Viscum > Viscum album. Next base: position 192,898,040 of record OY728166.1, read on the forward strand.
ACTTCGGATGAACAGTGAACGATGGTACACGCCATGTAATCAGAACTACATGTCGTGTACTCATCCAAATTACTTAGGTTTATTAATATTTATTATTATATTATACAAACCCTTTAGACCTTTACCATAATGCGAATTTAAATCTGAGGCACAACACATGATAGGTGTTTTATATATGTGTGTTTAATTTAACTTCTGTATAATGTTCACTTCTACTCATTGGGTAGTTATGAACGAGAATTCATTATATTTCCACCAAAGTACAAGTTACATAATAAGATAATTTTAAATAAATTTATTTATTTAAAATTATAACGGATGAGACTGTCAATTAAATTAGGAAAAGGTATTAAGATAAAAGTATTGATTAATTAAAGATGATAATTAACTGATTCGATCATGATTTATCTTAAACAAGAACAATTAAAGAATTTAATGGTAGTTTTATTTATGCGTAAATATCGTTGCAGGTATTGATGATCATGAGAGAGAACAAGTATATTGTATGTGGATTTAAATTTTTTGTCATGTGATACTTCTCCTCATTAATATATAGGGCTTGCATGCCCAATGTTTCTTTTATGTAAACCCCTTTTTTACCGCTCACCTGCATGTGAGTTTAAAAAAAGGCATATGTAATGGATAGAGCACCCAAGCTAATAGAGGTGGTTCAACCTGGAGATGAGATGAAACCAATCCCAAGAGATACAAATGTGGATAAGTGGAAAGCTGTAAACACGAACCCAAAAGTTTCCTGATGTTTCTTTCCTATTTCAAGGATAGTTTATTAACCGCTAGATAAAATAACCATTAGAAAATCTCATGATCATTCCCTTTATTTTATTTTTTTCAGTTTCATGGTTTATCATTATGGATGTGTTTTCACGATCACATAATTAATGAATTGAACAATCATACAAGATGGAACTAAGATAAACCAAAATTATGCATAAATATTATCAAGATATAGTTAATCACTTAAGTAAGTTCCACTAAATATTAAGAATCATGTGATAATGATAATAAGAAATTCACGCATAAGAGATAAAAATCCCTCAAATAAAATATTACGTCAGACGAAGCCTTCGGTTACTTGATTAAGGAAAAAAGTCAATAAAACTATGTGTATGACCAACCTTTTTTGGGACACTTACTTTTCTGAAGGAAGCCCTTATGAAAGGTTTCAGGTTCACTTAACCATATTACATCAGGAGGAGTATCCCTTGCTAGCTTTGTTGTAATATTGGGGGAAAGAGTTGAGGAAATGAGAAAGTCATGATTTTTGGATTGGGGAGTCTGCTCAATAGATCAAGGAGGTGCAATCCCATAGTTGGAAAAGTACTTCCTACCTAAATACCTACTAATATCGTGACCAAACCTTTTTGGGATTTTTCAAAGAAGAATATGGATATTTTCCACTGAATTTCATGGAAACTTGACATTCTGAGTTCAATGGTGAGGGCCATTAGGACTTGATAAAATAGTGGGAGACTTAATAAAGAATTATTATTTATCATAACATGTAATCAAGAAAGTACCAATGATTTACTCTAATTTTAGAATAGAAATGAAAATATCGCCAACCACACTATCCCTGTGATCAATTCTGGATAAAGACAACATCCTCACCGGTAGTAACTTCCAGGAATGGTTTATATGACTTCAGGTTATCCTACATGATGAATGGAAGTCATACATGTTTGAGTTATCATTACATGATCCGCATTCCAAAGAGGAGCGTGATGATGATTTTCAAGTCTTATGAAGACATGGATGATTATAGAATGATCGATCAACTCCTTGGTCTTTACCCAAAGAGAGTAAGACAAGAAAGGTTTGATATATCTAAGGCACTCTTTCATAGTAAGCATGAAGAGGGAACACCATCTGGGCCTCATGTAGTCAAGCTCATTGGCTACATTGAGCGCCTGGAGGTTCTAGGTTTTAAACTCCCCAAATAACTAGGCATGGATCTCATTCTTGCATCACTTCCTCAGTGCTTCTCTAACTTTGTTGTCAATTTAAATATGAACAACATGGATAAGTCTCTATTTGATCTTCTTATCCTCATTCAACAAGTTGACAAATATATGAAGCGTGAAAAGTGTTCTGTCCCTATGGTGAATAGGAGGAAAGGGAAAGCGAAGAGAATTAAGCACAATGCTTCTTCACAGCATTCCAAGAAAAGGAAGATCAAAGGGGAGGAAAAGGAAGAGGAGGTTGTTTATTTCACATATAGAAAAAAGGGACACTGGAAGAATAACTGAACCCAGCCTATTAAGCAAGTAGAATATTCAGGTGAATTTCTAATCGAATGCAATCTATTTGTTTCTACAAATTGGGTATTTGATATAGATTGTGGTGATCACATATGTATCCAAATACAGGAACCAATTAGATTCATAAAGATTGACTGAGGGGAGAAAGATCTATGAGAAGCCAACGGATCCAGACTTGTTGTAGTTATCGGGGACTACCACCTCACGTTGCCAATTGGTATGATCTCAGTGTTAAAGTTTAGTTATTACGTTCCTTATATTACTAAAAAAATAATTTCTATATCTAGATTAGATATAGATGGATTTGTTTTCATGTTTGGAAATGAATTTTTCTTCTTTTATAAAGATAAATTTTTTTTGGTAGGGAACATTTATACATTGGTATTTATGTGTTGGATTTCACAAACCAAGTAATGGAAATAGATAACAAAGATACTTCACATGACTCATACCACACCCAACTTTTGCAACACCAACTATGTCATCTAAAATAGAAACGCTTGAAAATGTTACATCAAGATGGATATTTATATTCCTTTGAACTAAAACCACTTGGCGTATTCAATTCATGTTTAGAAAAAAATGACCAAAGCCCCATTTAGTGGGAAAGGTGAAAGGGATAAAGAACTTCTAGAATTGGTTCATACTGATGTGTGGGGACTATTTCCTGTTGAAGTAAGGGGAGGGTACTGATACTTTATAACTTTTACTGATTATTTTAGTAGATATTGTTATATCTACATAATGAGGTATAAGTCAAATTCTTTTGATAAGTTCAAAGAATAAAATAATGAAGTTGAGAACCAGATTGGTAAGAAGATTAAAAAACTCTGCTCAGACCAAGGTGGAGAATATATTAATCAAGACATTATTGATTACTTAAGGGAGTTTGGGATCCTATCCCAACTCACTCCTCCAAACACGTCCCAGTGTAATGGTGTGAGTGAAATTATGAACCGAACCCTCTTGGACATGGTGTGATCAAGTATGAGTCATGTGAGTCTTCCATTATCCTTTTGGGATATGCGTTAAAACAATGACACACATACTAAACCAAGTAGCAACTTAATCGACAAATGTTATTCTATATGAGTTCTAGATTGGAAGGAAATCCATGTAATCAAATTTACATGTGTGGGGTAGTGAATCATTTGTTAATGCCTCTTCAGGTAATAGACTCTCACCCCAAGTCACAAAGTGTACCTTTATAGGATAACCCAAGGATACAAGGGGATATTACCAATAAACCCCCTTAGAAAAAAGGTTATAGTGGAAAAACATTCCATATTTATTGAGCGGGAGAACATATCCAAAAGAGATAGTGGGATAAAGATAGAATTAAATGAAGTCTAAGGTCAAGGTACACAAGAGTTGGTATATGAACAAATTCCACAAAGCCCCATGGAAGAAGAATCTATTCTAGACACATAAGTACTACGTTGGAGTAAAAGAGAGGTTATATAACCATAACATTGTTTTTTAGTATTTGAGGATGGTGAATCATTATTGGTTTATAATAATGATCCTCTAACCTTCAAATAAGTAGTAAGTGTCACAGACGCTGCCATGTGGCAAAAAGCCATAAATTCTAAAATGGATTCCATGTATCAAAACCAAGTCTGTATTTTGGTAAATCCATTAGTAGATGTAAATCATGTTGGTTTCAAATGGGTATTCAATATGAAACTGGAAATAGAAGGACAAGTCAGTACCTATAAGGAACAAGTGGTTGCAAAAGGTTTTAAATAGTGTCAAGGAATTGAATACTATGAAACCTTTTCACCAGTTTCAATTCTGAAATCCATCCAAATTCAACTTAATATTGCATCTTACCATGACTGATATTTGTCAAATGGATGTCAAAACTGACTTCCTTAACATGAACCTTCAGAAAGATGTCTACATGACACAACCATAAGGTTTGTGACTCCAAAGGATGCTAATAAGGTATGCAAGTTATAAAAATCCATTTGTGGATTAAAAAAAGAATCCAGGTCATGAAGCATTTGTTTTGATTAATCCCTAATGGAATTTGGGTTTATCATGAATGAATGTGAGCATTGTGTCTAAAGAAGTTTTAGTGGGAGTGCAGTCATTTTTCTAATACAATATATTAATGACATATTACTTATTGGAAATGAGATACCAGTCTTACAGTCTGTTAAGGGAAGGTTGAATCAATGCTTATCCATGAAGGACTTGGGCGAGGCATCATATTTTCTTGGGAACAAGATTCATTGTGATAGATTGAAGAGATTGTTGGGCCTAAGTCAAAGTACATACATTGATAAGATACTGAAGAGATTCAGTATGGAACAATCTAAGAGGGGATTGTTTCTAGTGTCACATGGAATTCATATTTCCAAGAAAATGTGTCTTCAGACACATGAGGAAAGAATGATAATGTCAAGGAATCCATACGCATTAGTAATTGGGTCAGTCATGTATTCCATGCAATGTACTAGGCTGGATGCCGCATATGCATAAAGTGTAGTAGGCAGATATCTAGATGACCCAGGTGACCGCCATTGGATGGAAGTCAAGACTATTCTAAAGTATATTAGGCATACTATGGATATGTTCCTGGTTTATGGTTGATATGAGGAACTATTTATTAGAGGATATGTATATGGTAGTTTTCAAACTGATCAAGATGACATGAATATGGAAACGGGATACATCTTCATTTTGAATGGAGGTGAAGTGAGCTGGAAGAGCTCAAAGTAGAGTTTGGTCGCAGATTCTATAATAGATTCTGAGTATATCACAGCTTATGAGGAATCTAAATAAGAAGATTGGATGCGAAGCATCATCTAGGAGCTGGATGTGATACCTAGCAGTAAATATCCCATCACACTTTACTGTGATAATATTGAAGTAGTGGATCTCGCAAAAGATCCAAGGTCACATCAGCGGATGAAGCACATACTTCAGAAGTATCATCTATTAAGATATTTTTTATTAGAGAGGTGATGTTGCAGTGAGCATTATTTCGATGGAATAAAACATGTTGGACCCCTTGACTAAAGCCTTGACTCAGTATATACAAGGTCACAATGTGAGGTCTAGCAGACTGAAAGTCGTAGGCAGTTGGCTCTAGTCCAGGTGGGAGTTTGTAAGAGTGGGTTTCCTAGAACCAATTGGTTGTACTTTTATTACATGGATATTTAATGTATTAAAATATTAAACATATTTTTACATATTTTTCATTTTTCTACATGAATATGACGTAGTAATTTCCTAGAGTATTTTTTACATTGATAATGTCATGGTAGTTCCCCACTGTGATGAGAACCTTGAAATGATATAACAATATTCTTAAATATAGTTATTTGTTTGGATGACATAATAAGAAGGTACCCATAGCATGAATACTTTCAGGTGTGAGTACATGTAAGAAAATGAGACTTCCTCTCATGAAGTTCTCATTTGGTAATCTCCAAGATAGGAGACTATGAGAAAAGACCCACCCATAGTAACTCTCCATGTTTTGGTGTCATTGGTTATTTCTATCTGAGAGCATGTTTAATGATCCTTAGACCTTAAGATTATCATTAATACGCATCATGACATGTGAACTTTGATTTACTGATGAAACCATCATGCAGATAGTTGGTGGGAAGTAGTGTATGTTTGGTGCATCACGAGTGACATGATATTAAGGGATAAGTTGAGGTAGGATTTTACACTCCCATTTGTGGAAGTTGATATCTTGGCCCTATGATTGAGATAGAACCATCATGAGAAACTACATGGCCACGGTCTAACGGAGAGTTTATATCAGAAATTCCAAGAATGACGTATCCTGTATAAAGGTTGATGACACTATAATGAAACATTCTTGATGAGATATTGAGACAAAGAGATTATATTACACATTATGTGTTTGTATAGGGATATCATTATTGTGACTTTTCATTCTTTCTATTAGGTGCCTTGACCCATTTTTAGATAGTACTCTTGAACTATAGGCAAGCCCGACTAATGCCAATGTAGAAAGAATCCTAGAGGGTCACACACTATGTATTTTCTGGTGGTCTCGTTTTAATTCTATTTGAATTTGATTCATGAAATAAATATTATTCTCAAGACTGTGGGATAATTTTATTCAAGTTAATATGATCTCGTATATTAAATAATATATATATATATATATTTATTTATTTAGGTGTTCAATAAATGGAAGATGAGTTCGAGCGGACCAAGGACAGTCTGGTAGAAAAATAATTATTTGCAAGATGGTAAATAATTATTAGTTGGCACAAGTTAAAATAATAATGGTGCTGCTATTATTTTTTGACACGGAATTTTATTCATAATTCCGTTTTGCACTAGTTGGTGCACCATAAATAATAACGTGGTATTATTATTATGAGCATGGGTTTTCTTGAAGTTCATGAATGTATTTAATTGTTGTTATGAAATTAAATTTTGTAACATAAGTTCCATGCATATAAAAAGACATGTACGTCTATTGTTCTATAGAGAACACACCACACCCTTGGTGAATTGAGAATTGTTGATCTAAACAATTTCTCTCTCGAATCCTCTTCCTTCCCCTCTCAAAAATGATAGACGTTCTTCAAGGACAAATAACAAGCTATCAATAATGACTAACATGAGACACTCACTTCTCAACACTATCACCCGGAGAATTAGTGGTCTCGATTGGAGGTCATCAGAGAATGTGCGGATCGTCGCTAGAGGGATTCTAGTTTGGATCCTCTCAAGCGCAACAAGATAATCCGGAAGGGTCATTCCGAACTATCAACATAATAAACTAAAGAAAAAACAAAGATCCAGGTATTCTTTTCATTATGAAATTAATTAAATTATTTATTAACATGATGTGAAAGATCATCTCAAAAGGTTTTGGGCATATTCCAAATTTATATAAATCTTTGATTCTATTCCATGGAGACTGACATTCATCGTCATATTGATCCTAGAGTAATCATTGATCATGGAAAAAATTAATGTTGGGTGATGGCCCAACCATGCTTCTAATGTTTCGGGAACTGATAAATATGTTCGAGTTCCTTGACATGCCCAAGGAGGTCAGGGGAATGTGTGCCTTATTTCAGTTAGATGTTTCCCCATCGCATGTGGTGGGAATCGGTGCATCAGGCTGGGAAACTTGAGCAGATAAGTTAGAAGGATTTCAATTCTATCTTTAATGAGAATTACTATCCTTAGTTCATATTCTACACCAGATCCTAGGAGTTCATGGATCTTTCACAAGGGGATCAGACCGTGATGTAGTATAAAAACCTCTTTGTTGAGCTACTGTGGTACGCGCCTCATATTGATTCAAATGAATCCTTCTAATCATGGAAGTTCAAGAACGGAATTCAACCAGAAATTTACTCCCTTGTTTTCTTGTTCATGCTGGGAACTTATGTTGAGGTGGTTGATCATGATTTCATGGTCTAGATTGACCAGAGAGGAATGTTGGGGTTTTCGGGATTAGTGTTAGGGTATGGCAATAGCAGTTTATCTGAGAAGAATGGGAAGCATGATGAGCATGGGAAGAAGGGTGGTGGAATATTAGGTCATCCTCCTAGGAAGACATCATTTGGGGCTTCTGGTGTAGGGTCTATGGTGTTCCATTAGTACGGTAAGGCAGGAAACATCTGGCATGCATGTCCCTCCCCTCCCAAACCTTGTTATCAATGTGGAGTTATGGTACATGTGCAACGTTTTTGCAGGATGACCCACCCTTACCGGAGTGAGACTGGATATATAGATTCTAGAGGAGTATCAGTGTAGTCAGAGCTGACCAGGATGATGGGATCTCGATTTGGCGGTCATGGTGGCAAGACTAAATCATCTTCGGGTCAGAGCCAGATCAGGGAAGAGCCTCAGGAGAGTGGTCATTATCAGGCTGGGACTAGGCTCTGCATGTTGTGGATCAGGAACCACCAGGATCTGATGTAGGACCTTCAAATATTCAAGGTACAATTCAGATTTCATCTTCTATAGCTGTTGTTTTATTTGATACTGGTGCTTCAGTTTATTCTATATGTTCCTGTCTTGTGAACCTTTTGAACATACCAACCTAACGGTTATATTTTTCCACGAAGAAGGTTACACCGTTGGGGAAAAAGATGGATCAAGGCCTTAGGTGTCCATCATACGCCCTCTCTATGTTAAGATTCAAGATGGATTGGTATTTTTGGTCTTGGATATGGACATTTTTTATGTGATCCTCATCATGGACTAGCCGGTGCACTTACAAGCGCATATTGACTAATATCGGTGATGAGTTAGTTTTATGGCACCTGATGGGAGCCCCCAGGTATTTCTTGAGGAATGGGATCATCGGTCTGGTTGTGCGGGACCCCCACTTCCTAAGTTGGGGAATCTTGCCTATCAGTTATGATCGCTCACATTGGAGGACGATAGTGGAACTTCTCGGAGTGGATTACCTTATATAGTGGACGAGTTTCTAGGGGTATTCCTAAGTGATTTTTCAGGCTTACTCACAGAGCGGGATGTAGAGTTCTCAATTGAGTTTTCTCTTAGAAGACAACATATATCTATTCCCTCATATCACATGTCCCCCACCAAATTTAGGGAATTAAAGATACAGTTGGACGATTTGGAATTCAAAGGATTCATTCGCTTGAGCATCTCTCCTTGGGCTACCCAAGTTTTTTTCACGAAGAAATTTGATGGGACCCTCTAGTTGTGAATTGATTACCGAAAATTGAACAAGTTAACCATTAAGAATAAATACACTTTTCCCTAGATTGACAATTTTTTGACCAGCTGAAGGAGGAAAAGTGGTTCTCCAAAATTGGCTTGTGATTGGGTTACCACCAACTTAGGGTAAGTGAAGAAGACATTCCGAAGATGGATTTTAGCAGTAGGTATGGTCACTTAGAGTATCTATTCATGCATTTTGGATTGAAAAATTCTCCAATGGTTTTCATGGAACTCATGAATAGGGTGTTCCACCAATATCTTGACTCCTTTTTTCCTGGTATTTGTGGATGACATCATGGATTATTCTGGATCTGAGTAGGAACATGATCATCACCTATGGATCATTTTGGGTACTTTTTGGGATCATCGCTTATATGCCAAAATTTCTAAGTGCACATTCTAGATTAGGGAAGTGAAGTTTATGGGTCATGTCATATTAGAACAAGGGGTTTCAGTGGATCCTAAGAAGATCAGTGTAATGATGTCATGGGAACAACCAAGAATGTGTTTGAGATCCTGATTTTTCTTGGCCTGGAAGGTTATTACGGGAGTTTTGTTCAGGATTTCTTGTGGCATGCCTCCTTCATGACCGTACTCACCCAGAAAGGGGTGAAGTTGGAATGGATCCCTCAGTGCCATGCATCCATTGTGGAGTTTAAGCGGCGATTGACCACTACATCTATGTTGATATTAATAGAGTCTAAGAAGGGAAATGTGGTTTACTATGATTATTCATGTATAGATCATAGGTGTGTACTCATGTGGTATAACCATGTAGTGGCTTATGGAACTAGAAAACAATGGCCACACGTGAAGAATTACTCCACTCGTGATTTGGAGTTGGAAGCAGTGATTCACACCCTGAAGACTTGGAGTCACTACCTCTTTGGGGAGAAATTTGTGGTCTATTCTGGCCATAATATCCAAGCCTACATTTTCTATCAGAAGGATCTCAATCTGTGGAAGCACCATTGGATCGAGTATCTGCAAGGATTTGACATTGACATTGTCTATACCCTAGGCATGGGTAATGTGGGGCCGACTATTTCAGCAGGAATGTACCAGTGTAGGCATTGAGGAAGTCCAGCGATGAGTGAACTTCGATACGGATATTTCCCCAAATGCACTTTGAGACCAAGGAGCATAGAAGAGGTGTATTCTTGGGCAGTATTCAGTTGACTCCTACCCTTATGGAATTGATTTAGCAAATGCATCCCAATTATGAGCTATGTCAACAGTCTATGAAGTTTATTTAGGGTGGGGAGACTTCTTCAGAGTGGTCTTTGTCCCCTAAGGGTATTTTCTGCTTAAGGGGTCTTGTAGTGGTGTTGTTATCCCTGCAGAATGTGGTGATGCAGGGAAACCACCAGTCTTAGTGGTTTTTCCATCCTGGTACTATCAAGATATATTACGATGTGTGTTGCTAGTTTTGGTGGCCAGGTATGAGACAGGACATATCTGACTTTGTATCGAGATGTTACACTAGTCAGTAGGTGTAAACAGAGAATCAGAGACCATTTGGCCTACTTTAGTCATTACCCATTCCTACCTGGAACCAGGATGAGGTCACCATGAACATTATAGTTGTGTTTCCTAGTTCACCTCGGGGAAGAAATGCTATTGGGTTAGTGATTCACCATCTGACCAAGTTAGCTCACTTTATCCCAATCAGAGATACAACAAAGGTGGATGAGTTGTTTTGTTTATATGTTCAAGAGGTTGTCAGAATTCATGGTGTGTTATTAGCTATTGTTTCTAACCAAAACCCCACTATAAATCTTGGTTTTGGGAAGGCCTCTAGAAGGATTTGGTGTCCCAGATTTAGATGATCATGGCATACCATCCTTAGACGGATGGCCTGACAGAGCGGGAAAATCAGATTCAGGAGGACATGATTCACACATGTGTGTTGGATTTCAAAGGTTCATGGGATATATATTTGGTATTGGTTGATTTTTCTAATAATAAATGTCCCCAATCCTCCATTATAAGGGAAACCTTTGAGGTGCTCTACGGTCAGACTTGTCGGTCTCCTTTGTGTTGGGATGAGGTTGTCGAGACCTCACTTTTGCGACTGAGCATTGTACAAGAGACGTTTGAGAAATTCTAGATGATAAGAAAGTGGTTATTGATAGATTAGATCCACCACAAATCTTATGTTGATCAGATGTGATGAGATCATTAATTTTTAGTGGGTGAAAGAGTGTTCTGGAAGGTGGCCCCTTGTTTGGATCACCGCTGCTTGGGGAAGTAGGGGAAGCTAACGTTGAGGTACACTGTGCCTTTCGATATTACTGAGCAGATTGTAATAGTGTCTTACTAGCTAGATTTTCCTTCTCATTTGATGTCTACTCACAATGTATTACATGTTTCCCAACTGAAAAAGTACAATCCTAATCTATCACACTTGTTGAGTTGGGAAGAGTTGGAGATAGAGCCTGATTTATCAGTGTTTGAGTGGCTAGTGCAGATAGTGGATTCTCAAGAGAAGGTGCTTCATGGAAATTCTATTCCATTTGTTCGTATTCTTTAGTAGCATGGAAATGAAGAACATGAGACATGGGAGTGGAATTCACTGTTTGAGAATGAGTACCCATTTCTATTCTTTGATGAAGATTCAAATTGACATTCTGAGGGAAGAAAGTTTTCATGATGGGGATAATTGTCACACTCAGACTTCACATTTCGGTATGTTTTTAATTTTAATATTTATCTCATTATTTTATCTACCCTTTTTAATATTTTTTTGGGTAATCCGGGGTGATTCCAACATTAGGTGAGATCTTTTTTCATGGAGAAATGAATGTTGGCTTCACAATGCCCGATGCAATGGCATGGCATGGGCGATGCCAAGCAACCTGCCTAGTGTACAAGTAAACCTTTTATTATTTACATTTTAAGCACGAAATTTTTTATATTAACATCACCATCATCATCATTATTATTATTATTGATCCCTTAATTAGTATTTATTATTAAATTCATTTATCATTTTTAATTTAGATTGGTTAGTTTTTTAGGGTCCTATTTTACCCTTTTTAATTTTCATTCTTTTCCTTTTCCTTTTTTAATCTTTTTTTTCAATTTATTTATTTTATTTTATTTCTTTTATTTATTATCTCCCTCATTTTCACTCCCCTTTGGTGGCACTGTTCACTCTATTCTCATTCTCCCCTGGTCAGCATGAACCCTAGCCTCCCTCTTTCATTGCTCTTGTCGGACCTGCCTCGCACCCATCTGATCTTATTCTCTTTCCCCTTGCCACTGCATTTCCTCCCTTTTCAACCATTTGGAACCCCTGCTGCCTCACACTACCCAACCCCCCCTGCTTCCTTACACCGCTCAGACCAGTCGTGTGCCATATTTTTCCTTGCCACATCTTTCTTCTCCCACTCTCCAGACCAGATTTTCCACTCATCCTCAACCAGAACTCACCCCAGTGGTCTGCCCCTACCATTGTATAACCAAACGCACCTCCCCTAGGTTAAATAGAAGATTTTACACCCCCCCCCCCTTTCTGCACCATTTTCTGGCAGCTCTCCCTTTGTTTTTCCGACGCCGTGCAAGCCCCAATAGACTCTGTCGACCTTTAGATGAACTCTTGTTCTCCTTGACATTGGATCAGTGTAACCCTATTGTTCATCCATTCATTTTGGTGGTGTTGTAGTTAGGTTTTATATTTTTTTAGTTTAATTTTGATTCAGTTGTATAATGTCTTGTTTTAGGGTGCCTCTTTGGTCTTCTTGCATTGTGTTTGGCGTGCAGGGAATGATGTGAATTGTTTCGCGAAGCTTTCCTCTTTGGTCTTCTGGCATTTTGTGCGGCATGTGGGGAATGTTGTGAATTGTTTCATGAAGCTTGATACACTATTTTCCATCCATTCATTTTGGTGGTGTTGTAGTTAGGGTGTATATTGATTTTGGTTTAATTTTGATTCAGTTGTATAATGCCTTGTTTTAGGTTTCCTCTTTGGTCTCCTTGCATTTTGTGTGGTGTGCGGGGAATGTTGCGACTTGTTTTGAGATACTTTCTACACTAAGGTAGGTGGTTATACATGTAAAGATTATTTGATTAATTAATTTTCTTGTTTGATTTATATATTGTATTTTTTAATTAGTTTTAATGTGTGCCATTGTTTTTATTATTTAAAATTTTATGTGTCTTTGATCATCCTTGTATCGCGCTTATGAATTTTTAGTGTTTTTTAAATTTTGAAGTTGGTTTGTTAGAATGTGAAAGTGGTTCAGTTTGTGTTTTTATGTGGCGTCAGTATTCATTTTGTTATAAAATAGGTTTTAAGTGGTTTTTTTGATCTTGAGTAGAGTTTCATTTTTTTGAAAACTATTAAATAAATTTTTCTAGTGTTTGAATTAATTATATATATGGTATTTAAAACATGGGATCTGGTTTTTGACTGTGTAAGTGAAGGAGATTGAGTTTTGAAATATTTTTGGTGTGAGAACAATTTAAAAATGGATTTTTCTTGTGTGAATGTGTGGCATTGGGTTTTGATCACACCCTTTTTGTTTTGGGTTACTGAACATGACATGAAATGTGAACTAGAAACTTTTGAGAACAATTTGGAATCCTAAGTACTAGTTGGGTGGACTAGATCTAGTGTGCTAGTGATATAGGGCCAACTTAGTCCCTGTTTCACTTAGCTAGTTTGACAATTACAACACTAACTAAATTTTGGGTCATGATTGAAGACCAATAGGTTATGTATGTGTTTACCTACTAGTGGCTCGTGCACAAGAGAAAATTCATTTGTTCACTGAGGTGAAGAGATCTAGGGTCCCACTATATGCTTGTACCTATAGATATTATCCCACTTTTGGTGCTCCTGGAATAAATTTCACTCACCGTCGACATTTGGTGTGACTTTTTAGTGACAGAAAAGTAAAAAATGTTTTTTTATTTGAAAAAAATGTGTTCCCTTTAAATTTACTTTTCTTCAAACTATTTTCCTTAAAATTATTAAATCATTTAATTTTGTTCCTTGTTTAAACCAGCAACTATATTATTATTTAATATTTATATGTGGAATATTTTTCTTTGGTGGAATCCTACTAGGTGATTTCTTGTAGCCTACATGCACCCTTGGGTGTAAGTAGATTTGGTCATGTCAGATAAAGGTAAAGGTAAGGCATTTGGAAGTGGAGGTTCAGGATATTAGAAGAATACTTGGTGCGGTGTTGTGGAGATGGCTTGAGGGTGGTGTCCTCTCACCAGGTGGTGGTGTTTGTATTTTTTTTGGTCATCCTACCTTTTGGTAGCTCTTGTTTGGTTTTCATTTTAAACATGCAACTCAAATTTTGGTTTTTGGTTAGAGGCATGTTTGGTTGTGACTTTCAGCTTTGGTCAATATTATATTGTTGTTTGATTTATTTAAATTTTTTTATTTGGTTAAATCATTCAATAGGTTTATTTTGATACTTGGGAACTTGTGACAGCCCGTGGAGATTGGGATCACCCTTTGGGGCTTCCTGTGGGCTGGGTCAAGCGTCAGTTGGATAGCGACCAGATTTGGTTCGTGACATGAATTAGGAATCATTTTCCTAAATTATTAAGACAATATGATTGTGTTTTCTCAAGTTTGAGTGAGTGACACTTTTGGAACTAAAATTTTTATTTTAAACAGATAATGAACACTTTGAGTCATACTAGGAACATCATGTATTGAATTAATGTGTGTTTGATTATTATAAATAAAAAATACTTTTGAATCATCTTCCTAATGTATAAAAATATTCATAATCTTTTTCTCTAGTTTTGAGTACGTTTCCTTCCTTTTTTACTAAAATTAATGTTAATTTGAAATAAAAAAAAGACACATAGAGTCATACCGGTCACATCGTGTGTCAGATTGAGGTGAATATAATTCATACATGTCACAAATGAATTATAAATAATTTTTATAAAACATAAAAACAATCCTAAATTGTTTTCTCAATTTTGATTAAGTCACTTGTGTTTTTTCCTAAAATGAAATTTTAAACATGAAACACACACTTTGAGTGATAATAGTCACATCATGGGTCAGTTTGATGTGATACAGATTCATAAACTTCAAAAATTACTTATGAATCATTTCACTAAATTATCGAGACAATATGTTTGTGTTTTATTGGGTTGTAGTGAGTAACACTTTTTGAACTAAAATGTCTATTTTAAACTAATAATGGACACTTTGAGCCATATAGGGAACATCGTGAATTAGATTGAGATGCAGTTTTTTTAAAAACATTAAAATTACATGTGGGTTAGTTTCCTAAATTATCAAAATAATATGAATGAATTTTCATGGTTTTCATTATGTCACTTGTCTTTTTTCTAAAATTTATGTAAATTTTTAATTAAAATATACACTTGGATTCATACTGGTAACATTTTGTTTCAGATTGAGGTGTGTCTAATTTCTACACCTAAAAAATTCCTTATAAATCATTTTACTCAAGTATCAAAACAATCAGAATTCATTTTATTGGTTTTGAGTATTTCACTTTTCACATTTTCTAAAATATCATTTTAATGTAGAAACATGCACTTGGAGTCATACTGGTCACATCATTTATCAGTTCAACATGAGATTAATTACTACACATAATAAATGAATTACTAGTTTTTTTCCAAAATTATAATGAAAATAAGATTTCATTTTCTCAGTTTTCAGGGAATGAAACTTTTTCATCTAAAATGGAAATTTTAAACCGATGACAGGAACTTTGAGTCATACTTGGAAAATCGTGTATTGGAATGACATTTAGGTGATTCCTACACATCATAAATGACTTATGGAAAATTTTCTTAATGTATCAATACAATTTAAATGTATTTTATCTTTCTTGAGTATGTTAGTAGTCTTTTTTAATAAAAAATAATATCAATTTCAAATAAAAAATCTCACTTGGAGTCATACCAACCACACCATATTTATGATTGATATGAGGTTGTTTCTTATATTTCAAAAATGTTTTATGTATTATTTTACTAAATTATCAGAAATAATATGAATTTTTTTCTCAGTTTTGAGTACGCCACTTATTTTTTTTACTAAAAATTCATTTAAAACACAATAAATAATAACTTTAAGTCATAGCGGTCACATCGTGTAGCAGTTTTACATGAGACTAATTTATACAAATTAAAAATTTTGTATGAATAATTTCTATAAACTATCAAGAAAATCCTAGTGAATTTTCTTTGTTTTTATTTAGTGAAAATTTTTGAACTAAATTTTCAATTTTGAAATGATAATGAACACTTTGATACATAAAGGAAACATCATTAATCAGTTTGAGGTACAACTTATTTATTCACATCAAAAATGACTTACGATCATTTTCTTAAATAATAAATTAGACCCAAATGTTCTTTCTTAGTTTTGAGTATGTCACTCTCAATTTTCACTAAAATTAATGTCAATTGTATGTAAAAATAGTCACTTCTAATGATAATGGTCACATCATGTAACATATTAAAGTTTATATGATTACTAAATGTCACAAATGACATATTTATAATTTAGTAAAGTATCATAACAAAAATAATATTTTTTATTGGGTTTGAGTATGTATCTTTTCCTTTTTACTAAAATGTCATTTCAAACTTGAAAAATTCACTTAGAGTCATATCAGTAACATCGTGTGACATTTTGATGTGATACTTGCTCTTAGATGTCAATAAGGACCTATGAATCATTTTACTAAATTTTCCAGAAAATCCACATTTTTTCTTAGTTTTTGGTGAGTGAATATATTTTAACTAAAATTTCAATTTTAAACTGATAATAGAAACATTGAGTCGTACTAGAAAAATTGTGTATCAGATTTTGGTGTGGATAATTCATGCACATTAAAAATGACTTATTGATCATTTTCCTAAAGTATAGAAATAATTTGAATGTGTTTGATCAATTTTGAGTATGGAATTGGTCATTTTTATTAAAATTAATGTGAATTAAAAATAAAAAGTGATAATTTGAGTCTTACCTATCACAACGTGCGTCAAATTGAGGTGGGTTTGATTCCTAAACATCTCAAATTATTTATGATTATATTTACTAATGTATTAAGACAATCTGAATATGTTTTCTTAGATTTGATTATTCCACATGTTTTTTACTAAAATACCATTTTAAACTGGGAATAAGCACTTTAATTCATAATGGTCACATCATGTGTTGGTTTTATGTGATACTAATTCCTATACATCACAAATGACTTGTGAATTATTTTCCTTAATTATCATGATAATCGGAATGTTTTTTCTCACTTTTTAGTGAGTGAAACATGTTTTGAACTAAAATGACAATTTTAAACTAATAATGGACACTTTGAGTCATTCTAGGAACACTGTGAATTTTATTGAGTTGTGGATGATTCATACACATTTTTAGTGAATTATAGATCATTATCCTTTAGTATCAAAACAATTTGATTGTTTCTTATTAGTTTTGAGTATATGAGTTTTCTTTTTTACTAAAATTAATGTCCATTTTAAATAAAAATAAACAATTTGAGTTATTCCAATCACAATGTGAATAGTATTAATGTGTGGATAATTATAACACAACACAAATTATATATTAATTGTTTCTCTAAATTATCAAAATAATTTTAATTTTTTTCTCAGTTTTGAGTTTGGGATGTGTGTTTTGAACTAAAATTTATATTATAAACTAAAAACATAAAAATGAGTCATATATAGCACACATTATATCAGATTTATGTGAAATTGATTGAGTATGTGACGTGTTTTTTTGCTTTAAACTATCTAAAAAATACGTAAAATAGAGAATGTAAGAACCTGGTTCTTAGTTTGAGGTATGTGATTTTGTTCTTTTTGTTTTTTAGCTATTTTTTGTGAAAACAAGGGCAGTCTGGGAGTGTTATAGAAATTTTTGGGGTTTCACGCCATGTACTCCAGGCACATTCCATGTACCCTTGTCTGTGTGTAATGGACTTACATGGCATGAGGGTATGTCGATGAGGAAGATAGGAAAAACAAATTACACATCGTGTAGTCATGTTAGCAGGTCCTGGAATGTTAGTCGGAAGAAAAAATCCACCAAATGAATAATTAAATATTACACACAATGTGTATTTCTATATATACATTATGTCCTTTATTTTTTTCTTAAAATAGGTAGTAGCCTCATTATTCTAGTTCTGGATAGAACTCTCACAAACCAGTCCGCCTAAACTTCATTCTAATATCAATTCTTTATCCTAAGTCTGATTCGAACACCGTTAGTTCAATTGGAACCCACTTGGTAAGCCCTTAGTTCCTTGTGAGCATTTCACCATGATTTCTATTCTAAATTGAGTTATAGGGGTTTGATCATTAATTCACATTTTTTATATCTACCATGTTTTAGACCAAATTTGAGGCTGATACTGGAGGAGGATCATCATACTAATATGAGGTAGGTGGTGTATACCCTGGTTAGTGTTTTTGTGGTCATTTGGGGGGTTTCAGTTCTTTAGTGCAAAGTTGGGTATTGAGAAAGACCCATGATTCATTATATTGAATTGAAAGCATTCCTTATAAAATGTTGTTTGTAATTCCCTTACCTTATAATGCTTAAGCGAGGTCGGGTTAGAGGTTGATGCTCATTTGGGGAATTTTGGCCAGAGGTTCCAAAATGCTTATAATTTAACTATTTTGATTAAAATACTGAGTTTAAACTTTTTAAGCATGGATAATTTTATTAGAGGCTTTCAATACCTTAGTTCTGGTATGAGACAACAAATGGATAGTGCAGTTCAACTATTTAAATTTATTTTCCTATTTAATGTGATTAATTTTTATTATATATATCTGACACTTGATATTGAATATGCTAAAACCATTGGGTTGTGTTTGTTGTGGAATATATATTCATTAGTTATTTTGATCATAGGTTGGTCTTGGCCCTGATTACATGGGTGGTTTGACCATAGGATTGGGCATCATGGATGTTGAATTGGGGCAGTGTGACTGCCAGGTTGGGCATGGCCCATTTTAATTTGGTGGAAGGGCCATCAGATTGATCGATAGGTTCAAAGGGACACGAGGTGTCTGAAATGATGATGGATTGGGTTATAAATTTTGTATATTAATTCTCAACAATGATTTGTGTTATATCAACATAGATGAATCTGTGATGATGTGGTTTCGACCGCTCGTGTGGGTAGAGGCCCCCGTAGTTGCGATTAGGTGATTATAGTTTAGGGATGCTTGTCTTGGATTCCACATGGTAGGTGAGGAGCCTTAAGATTGTTTGGATGTGCCTATGGGACATCCGTACTTGAGACACGAGGTGTTAGGAGGCACATGGTGTTGGGTTACTATTGTTTGGGCATGCCTATGGGAAATCAGTACTATATACATGAGGTGTTAGGGGGCACATGGTGTCGGGTTACTATTTTTTGGGAATGCCTTTAGGATTTTGGTACTTGAGACATGTAATTTTAGGAGGCACATGGTGTTGAGTAACATGACTAAGATTATGGCATTAGCCGAAGCAGGTGACACTCTACGGTTGATACTGAACAGTAGTGAGGATTGTGTTCACATTGTGCATCATAATGTTTACATTCCTTGTAGATTTTTTCCTGCTAAAACACATAAACTAGGTACACACAATTTTGTGGTATCCTGTTGAGATTCATCTAATACCCTACACAATCCCTTCGGGATGCATGTAGACTTTATAGTTTTTCATAGAGTTAGGAGCCAGATTGTAGTGATGCTTTTCATAGAGATTGGTATGAACTGTGAGTTCATGCCTAGCTAGATTTTACCTTGTCTGGATTCTATTTTCTGTATTAGTATGCTTACATTATTATGTAACTACATCTGGTTAGCCATGGGTGCCTTTTTATATTGACATGTGTGACTTGCTATAGATACATGATCTGTTATTGTTGTTGTTGTTTCTAGTGTTGTTCAGCATGCCATTTTGTTTACCTTTCGTTGGACTTTTTCTATATTGCTTCTGATAGTTTATATACTAATTATTGTGCTTCTGCTATGTGGGTCTGGTTTGAGTCTATAGAGTCTCTTATTTTATATTATAATCAAACCGAAATCTTCATTTTTCCTCCGTCATAGAGGGTATAGACTCCCCACTATACCTATTACACCCTCACTTCTAGTTGGCACCCTTTTTCATTCGGGGAGGTGTGCCTAAGGACAGTAACACCCAACCTGTTCAGCACTGTTTGGGTGGTTGTTCGGGTCGGGACATTACAAAGTGGTATCAAAGGGGTTTCTTTTTCCCAATTTTATTAGTATTAATATTTGGTATTATGGTATACAGGAGATATGTTGTTGTTAGAACTATATTTTAAAATTGTGCTTTGGTGCATGCATCCCCATATATGAGGGATGGACCAAGATTCCTTGGGAGGGAAAATACTATTTTTCATTTTCTCAGATTATAGTTTATATGATTTCCACCTTGGTGGCTCACATGGTATGTGATGTTATTGATTGTAATATGTGACCCTTGACCCTGTGTTGTAAGGGAGAAATTAGACCTTGGCCCGGTATGGCAAGGTATAATTTTTTTGGCTTTTGAAATGCACATTGTAAGGGTATTTCAATGTCATATCTTCCTGTATGATTTTTGAAGTAATAATACCATGAGAATAATATCAATTTCCATGCTATATATTCTTTTGATATGTGAAAGGTGAAATTATTGATAGAATTTTTTTTCAACGTAATATTACATTATTTAAATCATGTAAAATTTCATGCGGCATGAGATTTGTGCATGGATTGTATATGAGAAGGCAGGTACTATGAAAGAGGTGATGTTAATCATTAGGATTGGGTGACTTGGTTGTCAGTTTTAGGAAATTATTGTTGTTAGGATGGGAATGGCCCGAGGTACTTTTGATACTTGGCTACCGTGAAGCCGAGATTCCAAGGGAATGGTTACGGTGGGGATAGTAAAGGTAGTAGTCACACTCTTCCTTTTACTAAATTTCCTATATTTGTTTAACATATTGTTATATATATGTGAGTTTCCTAATTATTGATGGTACTCAGTGGGTTATTCCTATACAGCTAGATGGTCCATCTAGCGTGTGAAGGTATAGTATCGTAGGAGCACGATCAATTTCAGACCATTGAAGGGTAGGAAGAGCATGAGTCGTAGTTATAGGCTTAGGGGTAGGATCAGTTTCAAGATCTAGTGCTGGTAGGGAAGTTGCTGGGTTTGATAGCATTAAGATTGTGGCTCGACAAGCAGCTTCATTCTAGCCTAGTATGTGTTTTAAAGGGAATTGACAGAGGTGATCAGGGAGAAAATCCTTTTATGTCATATCGGACGTGGGAGTTTTAGTCGCAACACCTGCCTCTTTTCCATAGTGAGGTTGGTCCATAGGTAGTTCAGAACAATATAGAGATCATTTAGAAAATCTTAGAGCATCTCTAGATGCCTCCATGGAAGAGGGTCAAGAAGGTGACGTACATGATCAGAGGACCAGCAAATCACTGGTGGGATATGCAGCTTCAGGCAGGAAGACACAAGGGACTGACTTGGAAAGGCATCAAGGATAGGTTTTTCAAGCACTTTTTCCCAGAGTCACTGAGGGTGGAGAGATCTTGGGAGTTCTTGATCCTTCATCAGGGTGACATGTTCGTTATGGAATATGCATCTACTTTCACTGAGTTGTCTCACTTTTCACTAGGTATGGTAAGCAATGACACCTTGAAGGTGAGGCGCTTCAAATATGGATTACAACTTTCCATATGGGTGTAGGTAAATATATTTAGGATGGCCTAGTTCTTATAGGTGGTAAATGAGGTGCTCATAGATGAGGGAAACTTGACGTATATGTCCTATTTGAGTTAGGTGATGACTTTAGGGGATGGTCTAGATATCAGGAAATGAGGTCAAGATGAGTCCTAGTAGGGAAGGCAGGCCAAGGACTCAGATAAACCACCAAATGGTAGATCGGAAGTGGTTTTTTAGCCCGGGGAGCCATGGAATGTCTATAATCAGTGTGAAAAGCCTCCAAAGGAGTGTTGATCATGTGGATAGGTCGGGAATCTCGAGATTCTTTAAATGAAACATTCTTAGGAAGCCGGCAGGTGGGGACCAGGACAGTCTGTGGCATCTGGGGTCGAATCAGGGTCATTACTAGGTGAGGGTAGATGAGATTCAGCTACACACTGAGGATGTGGTAGGGAAAGTGGGACCTAACAGTGGGGTTAGTGGCCAGTGACTGGTGCATCACAACAGGGAGGATAGGCTTCAGTAAGCTGTGTGTCAGGCCAGGTGCACACTATGGATCTTGTAGAGGCTGAGCAAGCTGGGGATATGACGATGGCCAGAGGTACACCATGGGGCATCCCCATGCTTTTCTTGTATTCTTATGGTATGACCTATTAGGGCATGTCTATTTTAAGTGCATAAGGTGCATTATATTTATGTGGACTAACCAGATGCTGGTCAGTGGGATTGGAACTATTTCAGGTGCGTGATATACTTATATATATATATATATGATGTGTTGTGGGAATCAGGGCATCTAGGATTCCAGTTACTAGAGTTTCATAGAACTAAATACTGTTTTGAGAATCCATGGAATGTAGGAACTCATTGAGACGGACACTGATGTAGTGCAGGACATGAATAGGCGTTAGAGGTGACACAGGGGGGCCATTTGGGGTGCATGGCTGACGATGCCTCATCGGAGTACCATGGGATCGAAAATAGGTCAGTGAACCTTTTCTTTATTTGAGTTTTGAGGCCAAAGTTATCTAGAGTTTTCCTCACCATCCTTGTAAGGGAAATACGGGGACAAATTCCATTAAGAGAGAATGTGGGTAAGAACTCAATTCTTACTTTGAGGTACATTTTTCTTGTTTCTTTCTATTTTTGAGGTGTTTTTTTTATAAAATAAGGGATTTTTGGGAAATTTGTTGAAAATTTTGGGTTAAAAAACAGGTACTTTCTATACACACCGAATTCCCTTGTCTATCAGTGATGGACTAACATGGTGTGTGGGGATGTCAGTGAGGAATAGAGGAATCACAAAGTACATGTCGTGCACTGCCTTGTACATGTCGTGTAGTCATGTCGGCGGGGCCTAGAAAGTAAGTTGGTGGAAAATATCCATAAAATGAATAGTTAAAGAGTATAAATGACGTGTATATCTATATAAACACCATTTAATTTATTTTTTCTCATAAAAAAAGTAGTGGCCTTGTTTTTCTAGTTCGGGACAGAACCCTCACAAACCAGTCTCCCGAACTTCTTTATGATCCTTATTATTCATCTAAAGTCATATTCTAACAACATTAGATCCATTATAACCCCTCATGGTGTGACCTTAATTCCACTTTATCCTTTATCCATGATTTCTTTTCCAAACAGAGTTTTTGGGGATTGAGCATTAATTCTTGTTTTCTAGATCTGACATGTTTTAGACCAAAATATATGCCAATACCATAGGAGGATCATCTTACTAATTTGAAATAGATGGTGTATACCATATTTTGTGTTTTTTTTGGTCATTTGGGGGTTGGTTATTTTTATAAAAATGTCGAGTATTGAGCGAGACCCATGTTATTTTATATTTAATTGACTGTATGCCTTATGAGATGTCATTGGGAATTCCCCTACCATATTATGCTTGAGTGAGGCTGGTTTAGAGGCCGATTCACATTTGGGGAATTTTGGATGGGGGTTCCAAAATGGTTATAGTTGATTTTTTTATTAAAATAATGATTTTAGACAATTTTAGGATGATTATGTTTTTTAAAGGATTTCAAGACCTCGGTGCTGGTATGGGACAATTGTCTATTTAAAGTGATTATTTTTTATAATATTTATGTGATTCTTGATATTTCATATTATGGGACCTTTAGGTAGTTTTGGGTGTGGCTCAGATATTCTTTAGTTATTTTAATCACAGGTTGGGCTTGGCCCAGATTGTTTGGGTGGCTTGACCATGGGATTGGGCATCGTGGATGTCGGATTGAGGTAGTGTAACTGTCAAGTTGGTCATGGACTGAGTTACTTGGATGTAAGGGCCATCAGATTTACTGACAGGTTCACAGGAAAATGAGGTGTCAGAAATGATGGTGGCTTGGGTTCTAAATTTTTTATTACTATTCACCCATGATTTGGTACATTTGCACCCATATGACTCTGTGATGAGGTGCTTTTGACTGCTCATGTGGGTAGGGGCCCTCGTAGTTGAAGTTAAGTGATTATGGTTTGGGTTTGCTTGTCGTGGATGCCACGTGGAAGGTGAGGAGGCTTCATATTGTTTATATGTTCCTATGGGACGTGGGTACATGAGACACGAGGTGTCAGGAGGCACATGGTACTTGGTTACTATTGTTTGGGTGTGCCAATAGGACATCAGTACTTGATACACAAGGCGTCAAGAGGATCATGGTGTTGTGTTACTATTTTTTGGGCATGCCTTTGGACCTTTGGTACTTGAGACACATGATTTTAGGAGGCACATGGTGCCAGGTTACATGGCTGAGATTCCAACATTGGCCAAAGTAGGTTACACTCTATGGTGGCTACTGATCACTAGTGGGGATTGTGTTTACATTTTACAATGTAATATTTACTTTCCTTATAAATTCAATCATTCTAAAACATTTATACTAGGTACGCAAAATTGGGTGGTATCATATTGAGATTTGTCTCACACCCTATACAGGACCTTTGGGACGTGTGTAGAATTTATGGTTTTAAGTACAGGTAAGGGATCAGCCACATGAGATGGATTGTAGTGTTGTTTGGTATAGAAACTAGTATGGACCTTGAGGTCATTCCTAGCTGGAGTTTACCATATTTAGATTCCATTTTATGCATCAGTATGATATGTTTATTATGTAGATACTTTTTTTCATCCATGGATGCCTTATTATTTAGACATTTGTGACATTCTATGGATGCATGATACGTTGTTGTAGTAGTAGTTTCAAGTCGTGTTCAGCATGATATTTTGTTTACCTTCCACTGCACTTGTTTCTATATTTCTTATGCTAGTTTATATACTATTGGTTGTGATTCTTCTATTTGGGTCTTGTTCATATGTGCAGAGTATCTTATTTTATATTATACTCATACTAGTACCTTTATTTTTCCTCCATCTTAGAGGGTTTGGCTACCACACTATACCTATTACACCATTGCTACTAGTCGGAAGCCTTTGGCATTCTAGGACGTGCACCTAAGGTCAGTAACACACAACCAAGTTACTACTATTCAAGTTTTTGTTCTGGTTGGTACGTTACAAAGAAAATCTTCCATTCTACTGGAAGATAAATCCAAATTCTTCCTCAAACACTTCATTTTTAGGAAGTATGGGGTTTTCTCTTCTATCAGAAATGAACATGTTCTTGACCCATTTACTTATTATCATTATCTTAGTTGCATCCTCAAAGTCCAATATCTCATGATCATGATAATATTTGAACAAACTACCCCAAATCGAGTAAAATAATCCACCTATATTAGAAAACAATTCTTATGTTAGTAATATAATAAAGTAATAAATTAAACATAACAATGAACCAATGTATTCCTAGTCCCATTGTTTTAAACTATGATTAAAAAATAAAACATTTTTTATTCAATCACTGAGGAAACATATGATATATTTTAGATTCTCAATTCCATTAACATGATATATTTAATGACTTTACAATAACATAACATTCATGTATGACACAAAATCCCTATAAAAATATTTCTTCTTTTGGGTTGGGGTAAAACTCATGTATAATATCTTCCTTCCTATTTTCTAAAAAAATTACATATGATATTATATATATGTAGATTATACTAAACATTAGTGTATCCCTTTATTTATTCCTATAAAACATTTACCATTAGTGTAAACCTATTATCATTCATTGATTAAACTAAAATAAATATATACATTTGAGTTTTTATGAAACATAATAAAATCTTTCTTCCCCTTTCATCATCATAGAGAGCACAAAATCCATGATAAACTATTTACTTTATTTGATGGAGAAAACATCAGTGTGACCCATTATGTATTTTCAAAAAACATTAAACTCTTTTATAAGTTATTTGTCACATTTTAAAATTATTAAATATCAGTATATACCTTTATAGCATCAAAATGATACTAAAATCTATCTCATCCATTAAGTCTTCCTAGATTGGGATATAGATTAGTATATCCATTTCAATATTCTTGGTGATGATAAACTCTAACATAACATCATCATTATTTGTTCACAAAAATGGGAACATCCCTATTTTTATGTATTTCTTATTGAGAACGATGATGATTTTTTTAATGATTTTGTGAACATGGAATTTTTTACATAATGAATTTTCACATGCATATTAGTGACTTACCAATGGAAAAAGAATTCAAGGTGAGTCAATGAACAAGTATTTATATACATAACAAGGATAGGTTAAAGGCCACTACTCATGTAATTTTTATGAGATTTTATGGGATATAATGGTGGGATTATTTCATTTCACTTCATGTGCATTAAAAAGTATAATTTTACTCAATAAATATCACTAATGTAAACTTCATATGTTACTTTTAAATATTTATAATTAATTTTTATATTATACCATGTATCTAATTGATGATCAAATAGCCCAAATAATTCCGCCACCCACAAAAGTGAAACCACTATATTTTTCTATTCTTATTTCATTTACCATTACCCATGATAAAAACCTATAGAGGAAATTAGTATAATATTATTCGAAAAATGATTAGGAAATTAACTAATAAAAGTAGATAAAATGATTAGAAATTTATCTAAATAAGTATTAGGAAGTCATCTCTTTATTATGCATGTATACATTGTAACACCATGTTTTATAATCATTTATAAGAGAATTAATTCCCTAAATTATACTTCACCTTGATAAATAGATAAAAAATAATATATATAAATTTTTATACTAATGCTTTACACCCAAAATATATTTCTAAGGTCATAGCCCAAACTAGATCATAAGCAAAGAATTCAATCACATAAATTCTTTTATAAAAAACATTGTGACACCAGGTATGTTTCCCACTCATATCTAAAACAATTTAACTATTATTTTGAGTATGAATGTTGTCATTAATATTTTTAGTACTAAGTAAATATAAACAAACAATTGGTTAATAAATCTTTTTAATAAAATTTGGTTATCATTAGAAGTTACATGTTTGGGGATGCCAGTATTTTCATGGTTTATGATCTCTCTCATAAATTTTCATACATAATATCCACAATCATGACATTATCGTTCTTTGGAAACTATAGAAACATTGACTAAAATAAGTATTTTTTTGAAATATGTTTTGGTTATTAAATTTTTCTATATTTATCTTAATCTATTTTTATTTGAAATAATTCAAATACTTTTTATATATTCAGTCACATAATTTATACCCTGATTTAGCCAATATATATTTATCACCCTATCAAAACAAAATTCCTATTAAAACATAGACTCAAACATATAATTTGATGTTTATCTATAAAATGTTGATTTAAGTGTTTAAAAAATTCACAATACACGTCACATGTGGTCAATTTATTGGATATTCATTCATTGGATCCAAAAACTAAATATTTTGGGAATTTAGATAGAGTGTGATCGGTATCTATTGCTTCCAAAAAATAAAAAACAAATAAGTAGTCAAAAAACTAAAAATATATTTTATGTAATTAGATTTTAGAGTTTTAGACCAGCATTATAGGAATCAAAAAGTGTAAGTCTTTTTTTATTGGTTTGTCAAACACATCATATAAATCATCTTTATCCTTGTAATTTTATTTTTTTCTCCCAAAATGTTTTATTTTTTAAAATAATACAGTTACTAATGATTCTAAATCATGTTTCACACAATTTTCCCTTTATATAGTAGTAATATAAATGCCTATAGAAAATATTTATAGTTATTAACTTTAATGAACATATTAGATCACTCATTGGAAATACATATTTTGAAAATGTACATTATGAATGTATTCACAACTAGGTCTCATAGCCATTCAAACATGAGAATCTCATTTTTACTCTCGAGACCAACTATGTTTGTAATGAAAGTTCAAAATATTTTTATTCATATAAAATGTTAGAAAAATTTTTATATTTAAATGTGGTCTCTTCATGATGCTTTAATGATAATAAATGTTCATGTGGAGATAGAAGGGAGGGGGTACACATATAAGGTCCTTTGGATTTCTTGGTTGATTCACTAGATAGGATTTATCTGACCACTTGTTTCCCCATAGGTTTATCTATTTGTAATATCATACATCAATTTAGAACCTTTTTCCTCAACTATTATAGGATTTTCATAATAATTTTTTTAAATACATACCTTATGTATATTTCTATGATTAGATTACCATGCTATGAAAGTTCCAATAGCATTATTGGCCATTTTAATATATGGATCACAAAGTGGAATATGAAACTCAATGGTAGGATCTTGAGCTATCACAATCACTACTATCATGTGATATTTTGTGATTTATTTATTGTGTAAGATGTCTCTTGGGATATTATACATTTTACCCCTCCCAACAAGGTGGTGTGTGTGTGTTGACAGATAAAAATCACCTACAATTTTACCCTGTAGATTTTTAATTATAAAAAGGTTTTGTAAGTTATTTGGTTCAAATTTAGGAGAAAGGGTACTGAAAATAATGATTAACTCGGTTAAGGTATGCAGTTGAGGGGAATGAATAGAATAAAATTTAGAGGGTTCATTTGGTTCTTTATGTGTGGATATTTGTTCCATTGCCGATTCGATTTGATCCTTTCTCGTATGTTGGTCTTCCAAACTAGACCAGACAATAATATATTACAATGAATCTATTTGTGTTAAAATATTTTCATCATCTTCTATATAGATTCTTTTAGTTCTATCTTCTAGAAATATATTTAAGGAGACACTCTAAAACCTACTCCTCTAACATTACCATATGGTTTCATCCTCTTGAAAGATATTGAAAGTATTTTTTTCTAGAATGATCTCTTCCAATTCTTGTATTTAAACTAAATAAAAAACATATGAACATAAATATATATTTTTATATAATACTATTATAAATCATAACTAATTAATAATATTTCATAAATAAAAATATTACATATACTTATTTTGTGGTTTCATCAGTTAGTTTACCCTCCTTATTTATGCAAGTGTCCTTCCATATCACATGTTGTGGGATGAAAGTGGCATCATATTATGATTCATCAATATATATATATATATATGGACACATATGTTTTCATATCACATTAAACTTTTATTTTTGATTGAAAATATATACCAATTTCTTATCTAGGGAAATGTACCATATCCTTGCTTTGTGAGAGGGGTATATTGGATTTGATGCACATTCTTTATTTTACAGACTCTTTTTTCTTTCATAAATTTTCAATTATGAATAAAATTATATAAAATAAATAATTTAAAAAAAATATTGTCAAATACAATTCACCATAAATGATTTATAATCATGGTGACTAATGAAATCATTCAATGTTTCCTATTTTGAAATGTGTGCCTAACTAACTGGTGGGTGGGGTGTTACTTTCCCCTTAACATCCCTAATATGTAACATGGTAAGAAGAGTCTTTAATCCTATATGGGATTTTCCAGTAGCCATTAAGACATAACTATAATATAAATATTCAAAAACAACTGAAATCTATAAGGAATAATGAAAATTAAATAAATATTTCATTATATAGTATTTTGGAAAAATTGAAAAGGTATATCATAAAATTACCTTTATATCATCCCAAAAATGGTATCCATTATTATAAGATATATGTGGAGATAAAAATCTATATCAATAATTATATTCATCCTTGTTGTTACCCCCAAATAACTAAGGAAAATTGACTTGTTTAGGTCAACAGGTTGGTCATATTGACTCTATCCAACCTCAAATTGTATACCCATACTTCTTGATTTGATAAGTTTATTAAACACTATGAGGATGCATCATTATTCTATTTTTCATCATCATGATGTTGATTCATTAATAATTATTTAGTTTCAGAAGACAAAATTTGTTCTTCCCCGAGATTGGAAACATCATCATGTGCAGAAGACATTGTCTGCATGAGTATTCAAACATTTATTTTCGATTATATTAATATACTAAATAATAGATAATATTATAAGGAATTCATAGTATATTAAAAATCACATTAACCTTATCATGGAACTATATATTTTTAAATTGTTGAAGGGACTTGGATCACCTATCAAGAATCAAAATCCCCTTATTGTGGCCCTATCTAACATAAAAGGCATTATATAAATTGGGATTATCATGAACTGGTTGTGATATCCCTGGGAAGGGGTCAACCTCTGTTGAATTTTCATTTGACCATATAGTTTTCTTAGTCTCCAGTAGAACAATCAACTAATTTTTTTATTCTCGATCTGAGAAATAAAATACTTACACTACTTGTGATGCCACTATGAACAACTCATCATTTTCCCCTTCCACATTAAAATTCACCTTCACGAGGCCCATTTATCAACTTTCACTATAATCCTATTTTCATCAAATTTTCAATGGAAAAAATGAACTTGAAATGTTATATAATATAACTCATACAACTTTTTTGATAATACAAATATATGAAATATTTGAAAAAATTATATTTTTATCCATAGGGCCACATATGTGAATCACTTTCACTACAATTATGACTATACTATTTTGTATCATAATGCATTCATCATATTATTTTGTATAGAATGTATAAAAATTGATTATAAAACCAGTGTGAGGTATACCATTTTCATTTTCTCCCCTAGGTAGCCATCAAAGTCATTCAGAAATTGAGTTCATATTTTCAAATATCTCATTATAAATTTGATCTCATAGCACTATTATAAACAATTCATTATGTGTATTGGATATCCATCCTTAATCCCTTGATGGATTCAAATATATCATAATTTATTTATTGGATTCAATATATGAATCAACATCTTCACTATTATGTAAAATGTAAAGGTATTCCTTCTCCCACTCTGTAATTTTAATTGTGACAACATCTCTTCCATAAATATATTCACCCATAAGGAATAACCTATGATAGGACTTTGGGATACCATTATTGTCAATATCTGTTAAATAATTGATACATAATTCAATTGCTTCTTCAACAATATATAATTCTATAATAAAACCATCTCGTCAACTTCGATGATTGACAAACCCTTTCAAAATATCCATATATCGTTCAATGGGGTACGTCTATTTGTAATATATAGGACCACATAGTTGAACCCCTCTAACGAAGTGAACCATCAGGTGGACATTTATATCAAATCTTGAAGGTGGAAAGAACATATCTAATTCACATAATATGACTACAACATATTTATTCAGGATTGGATACTTACCTATGTCAATAACTTTACTGCATATGGCTTTAAAAAATCAATAGACTAATGTAAATGTAAGTCATACATTTTTTTCCCCAAAGATACATAATGAAAAAACCATAAAATATGACATCAAAACATGAAAGATGTGTGATTTTAGTCCATATAACTTAAAATTAGTCATTTACATGACATTGTTAAGGAGTTATAAAAACTCAACTGAAAATTTTACACTATTAAAAAATAATAAATTGAAATTTTCCTATCTCGATAGTGTGTAAGCTACCAAAGGAAGAAGATTCTTCTATTTACCCTTCACTAATACCAACTCTTCACTCATACCCATATCAATAATGTCCAACCTAGACTTGATTACCTATTTTGTTTTTTCAAGAACATTTTGTATTATGAAAATAACACTATCAAATAATTTTTTCTACATGCATGACATTATGAAAATTTCTACCGTTCAAATAATTATAATAAGGTAATACAAAGAAAAGTAATATTTTTTTACAACCTAATTTAATAAGGAATTTTGAAATTTTTTTAGAAAAAATAGTGTCATTATCTATTACTTTATTGAATATTTGATCACCCGTTAGTTGTGACGGTGTTGTACCATGTTCGGTATTCCCATAAAATGTTGTTCTCCCAGATAGTTATTTATGTCACTGAGGTGAAACATTTGTATTTCCTAAAAACATAGTCTTTGAGGAATGTTTCAAATAAAATGAGTGTGTACATTCTTCACAAATGGGACAGCCTAACTTTACTTTAATGTTATAGCCTGAAAAATCTTCATAAGCAAGAAAATAATTTATCATCCCATACAAGGTGGCCCTCAATGTGAATTATTCACTTCTATGAGGATCATACATTGTACCACTTGTATCCCATAATGTATCTGTGCTTCATGTATAACCATGGTGGAAAGTTATAATTTACCAACATGATAGGCCATATACAATGTGTAATAATTTGTACACCAAAAGTATTTATTCCATATCTAAATAATAAATGATGAATATTTATTAGATCATTTTTAAATTCAAGACAATCATAATCAATTTTCTTCCACTGAGGTGAATCTGTTGGATGATGTTCTTTCCCATCATTAATTCTTGTATCTTCATGCAATGTCAATCATCTTGTGGTACCTGACATCCATATAGTATTCTAAAATATGGAATGATTGTAAAGTACCATATATATTTTGGTGGACTTAATTCATTTTTCATGTATTGATTCATTCCACACTTATGGAATTCTATGAGCAATTCATGGTCCATGAGACACAATATGCACTAATTTGGATAAGCATGTATTTTTTTAGAGATAATTCTACTTGAATATAATATTCATTTAATTTAATATGTTTGAAATTTAATTTCATTTTATTTTAGTAGAATATCATTTAAAACATGAATTTGTTCTATAAATATGGTATCAATCCATATGCTACCAGATTTCAAATTATATAGCTTTAATATAGGTGATTTTTTTTCATTTTGTACAACATGTATACAATGGTCTCTTAGAACATTTATCTAACTTATAAAAAATCTTTGGATAATCATTAAGGTCATATTAAATTTTCATTATCATTTCTTCCATGTGATCTCCATCATCAATTACACTTGCATTCATATCAAATAATCCATAAATTGTTGTATCACCCCAATTGTTGTGCACATTTTTTTTTCTCATTTTTAGACTAACATTTATAGTTTTGATCTATTTTTTGAAAAATGAAATTTTCTTCCAACTCATTAGGATAATGTTTTCTTGAATAACAACAATGTAAACACATATAAAGTATTTGATAGGGCTTTAATGAATTCTATATTGCAAACATGATGAACTATTTAACTCTATCTTCATTATATTTTCTCATATGATTAGAGTACATCTATTTTTGAGTCATATACATCCTATTAGGTTCATAAAATATTTATTTTTAAAAAATAAATAAATAAATACACTTAAGATATTCACTACCAATGGTGAACTTTATAGATAATTTTAATAAGGGTAACCCAACACTTGATTGTTTCAAATAATTTTAGTATCCTATAAAAGAAATTATTAATTGAATTTGATAAATGAATTACTCTATTATGGTTGGTGTTATCCTTTGAATTCATTCAAAACGATCACTAAAACTTGGTATGGGATGAATACAACTCATATTTGTTTAGGAAATTTAGGTTAATGTCCAAAAGATATTAGGGATGAGTATAAAGCAAAAAATGAAAAAATATTTATTTGGGAGGTGAAGCTGGTGAGGATGAAAGTTTTCTCCTTAAATCTAAATGTTTTGGTGATGAGAGTTTGGGATGAACCAGATAATTTAATTTCATTCATAAATAATTTCACAAAAAATATTTAATTAAATTTCATTTATAATACAATTCCAAAAATTATAGTCTAAACATCAGTTAAATATGTTTCATAAAAGGAAAGTATAAACTAATTAAATATCATACACTAATCTCTTTTTGAAATACTACACTAAACTTTTTATGAAAATTATATATAACCATAATAAAGATAAATACATTTATAATCATGTGGATAAAAAAATTATTTTAAAATCATTATTTAAAAATCCAATTTTTACTAACTAATGCATGGATTAATACATTTAAATGTGAAAACCCTTAAAAATATTGAAAATTTAGACTTCTGATCTTATTGAAATAAATCAAAATAAATTTTATTCATTCAAATCATTTCTCAAAAAACATTTTAAAATAAAAAAGGTAAACTCAACCATAAATTAAAGATGGTATATAGATCAAATGATATCCATTATAGCAGTGACATATAATACTATTAAACAAAAATAAATTATTTCAATAAGTCAATGAAATGTAAAAAAGGAATGAAAACAATGTCTATAGTAGATATCACTAAGATAATATCATAAAATGAAAATTAATCATGGGAATCTCACTAGATCCTAGGGTGTGACAATATAAAATATATACCAATATAGAATCAACAACCCATGGGTTCCCATCTATAACTAAACCAATGACATATAAATAAGACTATCACATCTCTAACACTATAGGTGATGAAACCTGGATATTACATCACTAATGGAATGGGAAAATCAATAAGGAAATCATGTCTATAAACTATGAAACATAAATGATCACTAACATAGTTTCCATGGGTTCCCATGGCATAAGAAAAGTGTAGGTGATAAAAAAAATGAGAATGTGAACAATTTATAAGTTGATTATAAAACATAAGAAATAAAACTTTTCTCACCACCAACACCTTCTTAAGAAATATCCACTTATCACATCATATGAAAATTGCATAATAATAATCAATACACATCCCATAAAAGTAAAATAGGATATAAAAAACATTAATCCAAGGATTTCGAAATAAAGATAATAAAATTATAATGAAACATATTTTCAATAAAGTGGCAACATGCCTTTAATAAATATATGCGTGATAAAATTGTTACAAAATCATCTTTGTTATAAACTGAGGATACCATTTATCAATTACCAAATTTCCTAAAAATCATAATGTAAAACCATGTTATAAATATCTTTTAAAAACATAGTTGATTTCAGCACATTGAAAACAAATCATTCCTCTATTTGGGGTAAACTAATAATCATATAATTTTATTTTTTTCTACCCTTAAACCATTGGATACATCCTATGAAACTCAAAAATATAGTCAAAACCATTTTTTTCATATTATTCATTTAAATGAACCTTATTGAATTTAAAAAAACCCATAAAAATCATTAATCAATATTTTTATAAATAATGTTTTAAACCGCAAGAAAAACCTTTATATCCTATATAGGAAGCATAAAAAAAACCCTAAAACCATAATGGATTTCAAATAACTATTTTCCTTTCAGAATCCCTTTAAATTCATGGGAGAAATACATATAAAAATGGAGCTAAAATGGAGAAATCAATAAGAGATATAGTATACATTGTTCATGTGATATAGGGTGTAAAGGATATAAAAATTGAGATAAATCTAGTAGAAGAAATCAGTAAGTGACTATTGAATAAAAGAATGTAAAATAGAATTTAAAATAGTGATAATCCAAAATCACCTAGTTCCTAGAAAATATTGAGGAAAAAGTACTTTATGTTGAACCCAAATAAGCAATAAATGGGTGAGGAGGAAGAAAGAAAAACATACCTTGGATTTGACCTTTGATTCGTCTTATAGAACATATAGATATCACGAAATCATGGTTTTGTTTTGGCCTTGATTTGAGCCTAGTTTTTGTTCCAACCTTGGATTCATTCGAGCCATGATTTGAACATTGGATTTGAGGAAGCAAAGAATCAGCAGTAGGGGACTTCTATGAAAGCTAGATATATCTCAACTCAAATTAGTGTGTGAGGATTCTTTAAATAAATCAGGGATAATTTTATTAGTGCTTCCAAAAAACTATGGATAAAGAAACATTTTATCAACCATAAATTAATAAGCACTTATAAAATCAATCTTTATCATCTCTTTTTTAGAACTCCTAAAGATACCTTTTTTAGTGCTAACAAAGTGCTCATAAATGGAAATAAAGGATTTATAAAAATAATTTTAAATAAAAAATTAAATATAACAATAATATTATATATATATATATATTATCATTTTATACTTATTTAAATAAAAATTTATTTATTTATAATTATATAAATACCTTTTCAAAAAAATATTTTTATTTATAATTATAAATATTTGATTTCATTAATATAGTATAGATTTTTAAAAATAAATATATTTGTAAATATATTTATAAATATATTTATAAATAAATATATTTGTAAATATGTCTAGAAATTTTTATTTATAATTATAAAAATATTTATATCATTATATTTACTTGTATAATTACATATATTCAAAAAAATATAAATATAAATATAGTTAATATATTCAATATTTAAATATATATAATATAATTTTATAATTAAATATATATATATATATATATCATTACATATTTATATAAATAAATAAATATATATATATATATAAATTTAAATATAGTAAATAAATTCATTATTTAAATATATTAATTATAATTATATAATTATAAATATATTTATATCATTATATATATATATATTTTTTTTATTTATTTATTTATATTATATATATATATATTTAATAAATAAATATAAATACAAATACAAATATAGTAAATATATTTATTAAAATTTTATAATTGTTTAAATATATAATTGTTTAGTTCTAATTATATAAATAATTTTTCTTAAGAATAATGTTTATATATTTATATCATTATATATATATATAATAATTATATATAAAAAATTTATAATTATAAAATTTTAATTATTTAAATAAATTTTATAATTATTTAAATATATATAATTATTTTTTAAAAATAATATATATAATTTTTAAAAATTATATTTGTTTTTTTATAATTATATATAAATATAGATCGATAAATATGGTTAATATACATTAATAAATATATTTATTTATAAATATTTCATTGCAAATATATTTTTTAACATTATTAATGAATATATAATCTTAATTGTATGCATATAAAAATGAGTGAAGATTAATTATTAAAAATGAGTACACAATAAAAATATTGAGAAAATATATAAGTTTTATTAATAAAATATAAATTATTTAAAAAATATAAAAATATATTGAAATAAATATAAATACATATTGAAAATATCGAAACATAGTAACTAAATATTTGTAAGTAAATAATAAAAAATGGTTAAATCACAAAAAAAGTAAAATTAAAATATTAAAAAAAATATTATAAATGAATTAATAATATCAAACTCTAATTAAATTAAAAATAAAGTAATAAAATTTAATGATTAAATTATAATATATTCAATGTTTCATGTGGTAATGATATTCTAAAATGAATTCTAAAATTTGAATAAATTACAAAAATATTAGGTGTATGTGTTTCTATAGAAGATTACATTAATTACGTAAATAGTTTTGTGTGTGTTGTATATAAAAATACACTAATTACATATATATATGTGAAATGAATGTAACATATTTTTCGTATATGTTAAGTTGAAAAATCAAATGACAATCAATTTTTTCCATTACTCGATGTAATGAGACCGTATTTTTAATTAATATTAATTTTCAATTATAAACCATTATTCACTATCTATATGATTTATTTAATGTAAGCATAAATATTTTTTATTATATAAATCATATTTTAGTAAATATTATATACATTGATATATATATATATATATGAATATATTTCTATTTTAAATTTATTAATGAATAATGTAGTATAAAAACCATTATAAATGAATAAGAATTTAATATGTTTTTTTATTATTATATTTTATTTATTTTACATATTTATATTTAATATATATTATTTATTACTATTTATAATATATATACATTAAACTTATTAATTTTTATTAATAATTGTTTCATCAATAATTTTTTTAATAATTTTTTAATTTATTGAATTTTAATTTTTTTGTTTAATTATTAGAATTTATTCATTTTTAATTACTTTTTTAATTATTAAAATTTATTCATTATATATATATATATATTTAAAATATACTATTTATTAATATTTATTATCTATATATATGTATATTAAATTTATTCTTTTTTATCAATAATTATTTAATTAATAAAATGTTTAATATTTTTCTTAATTTATTCATTTTTAATTTTTCTTTGTTTAATTATTTCATTTTATTTATTTTACATATCAATATATTTAATAAATACTATTTATCAATATTTAAAATTTATATATATGTATATTAAATTTATTCATTTTTATCAATAATTTTTTAATTAATAATTTTTTTAATATTTTTCATTTACACATTTTAAATTTTCATATGATTAATTATTTCAATTTATTTAGGACCTTTATCAGCATTGATAATAGTTTCCCTCTATCACTGCTCAAAATAAAGTTCTGATAATGGGTACCCTTTATGAGTGCTAAAAATAAAGCACTGATAAAGGGTTTCTTTTATCTGCAATCAAGAAAAGCGATGATAAAGGTTATCATTTTTCATTGCTAAAAAATGCTCATAAAGGGTACCTTTTATCAGTTCGTTTTTATCACGGATAAATGTTACCTTTTATCTTTGTTTTATATCGCTGAAAATGGTCAGTGTTATTAAAGGCATGTTTTGTAGTAGTGTGAGGTAAGGCTGAGATTTTAAAGAGGAGAGGATCAAGGTTTTAACCATCTATAGAGGTTGAACTTATTATAAGAGAAAAACTTTACAAAAGTAAAAGATATCACAAATTCACCCCATCTCCCCTCTTAGTGATCCTATTGAACCTAGGAACTTTGATTTTCACTAAGGTAGCCAAGCCTACAATTACCAACTTCTAGATCATAGGATGTTATACCATTAGAAACTATAATTACTTATAAATTTTTGTTCAATTAAATAGTTCCACCATTTACTCCCCATTTCACTACCATGGATCCTCAGGTAGTTCTACATACTCCAGTTTCAATGGTGGAATCATAGTCTATCTCATAAAGTTTCCTACCTAATATTATTTTATTCATGATATCAAGAATGTTTCTAAATTTTGTTATCTATATGAATCCTTCATTTTTCATTTGTATAGTTACATATCCTTTTCCAAAAAGTTATAGAGCTTCATCACATGCTATATGATTTCTTCAAAACGTCCTAGATACATAATTGCCCATGCATCTTTGTTCAACAGTTGAATGATAGGATGCTCTAGACTCAATATCCCAATTTTCATCTAGAGTATTGAAACCTATAAATAGGTTTTCCCATATTCAATTTTATAAAAGAAATTAGAATTTCATAAGTTAATTAGAATCTAGTTTATTTATTTTGTGTATTCAATTATTTTTTATGTTTCTTATCTTCCCACGACTCCAAAATGTATTA
Source organism: Viscum album (assembly GCA_963277665.1). NCBI lineage: Eukaryota > Viridiplantae > Streptophyta > Magnoliopsida > Santalales > Viscaceae > Viscum > Viscum album. The sequence continues at coordinate 192,937,371 of OY728166.1, forward strand.
CCCATAACAGCTAATTTTTTTTAGATTCATTTACAAGACTTGAATTATAATAGTTTATTTATATATCTATTCTAGGGTGACCATCCACATATGTCACCATTAATATCACTACTAGATGGTGCTTGGACTTCAATCTAATGTAGTTCTTCCTAGAGAATCAAATTATGAACATCTTATTTTTCTATAGGTGTTACTAATAGAAGAAACTGTCAAGTACCAACTCTATAGAGATAAATATAATATAATTAATTCCAATACATCATCTACAAATTATAACTTTCCATATTAGATCTACCCTTGAATGATTTTTAAAATCATTCATGTGATTTGTTATTGGTCTTCATTCTCATAACCCCAAGCTGAATGATCGCTACATCATGAACCCATTATTAAGTGTCATAGGATTCTCAAACATATCTTTTCATGATTTCTTATCCTATATTATTTTATACTCTTAATAGATGTAAAAGTAAACACTTCCTGACAATGACATCTAAACTGACCTGTAATATTTGAGACCCTGTTGTAACAGGTAAACATCATATCCTAAACTATCATGATGCAATCTCTAAAAAGATTTTATCTGTAATTATATTTAAAACATTTATTTATAAATGCAATAATTTTATTTTAAAAAAATGTACATCATTTTTTAATTAATCATAAATATATTAGTATGATATGGATTTTCATGATTTTTATATAAAACGAGTTTTATACACACGAATATTAAAATTAATTTTCCATATACATATTCATTTTATTTGATAAAATTAAATTAATAATTATAATAATTAATTAAAAATTATTAAAATATTCCAATGTTATTTTTATTCAGTGAAAATAAATTACATTTGTTAAAGATTAATTACCACGGTAAATGTAAAATTGTTGTTTTCAAATAATTACCTTTATAAGAGTTATATAATTTTTATCTAAATAAATTAAACGAATATACTTTAAAATATGGTGTAATATGAGGTTTCAAAAGGTAAAAATGTATAAATAATCATTTGAAAAATGATTAATTTTTAATATGAATAAACAAACTTATTATATAAAAACACATTTTTCTATAATAATATTTTTCCCTATAACTTATGTTTTAATTTAAAATTTAGTTTTCTCATATTTAAAAATTGAATTAGGTTAAATGGATCCAAAATTAATATTTAACACATATAAATTTTGTAATAATATTCATCTTATGTATTTATAGATAAAATAATTATCATGGCTAATTCTCTAATCTATATTGATAAGGATAAAATGGGTAATTGAGTTATACAAAATTTATAATAATTAAAAGGTCACATAAACCTTATAGGAATAAATATTTGGTATTAAATTCATACCCACATGTCTCACCTTCAATTTCTCTACCAAATTAATAATACTCTTCAAATGCACATAACACCCATGTGATTTCATTACTACCCCTTACCTAACATTAGTTTCTATGAAAAGCCTTACTTTTTCACCTATAAAAGTGGATTATAACCACCACTTCAATACCACTCAAAAAATTAAGTTCCCTATTCAATATATTCCCTTTTTCTTCTGAAGATCTTACGATCACAATAGATTATCCTAATCCCTTCATTTCCATGGAATCCTCTAAGAGAAACCCAAATTTCTCAATGTATGTTCAATTTTTTTGCTAAAGTATTCCTCTTTTATATTTTAATTTAAAATTTATTTCCCCAATTTTATCTATTAAATTATATATTTCAATTATAAATGATGTTTTTTATTTTTTGGAAATAACACTAAACTCTTTTCCCCTTTCGCTTAAGATTTTTTTTCATTTATCTATTATGCAAACTACCTCCTCCACAACAAACCTTGTTTTGTTTTCCTTATCTTTATTAAAAGGAAGCATCAAATGATGGTATTAACGGATAAAAAATATTTTTATGATAAAAGTGAGTTTCTATTATGAAAAATTCGAGAACCTATTAGTGATATGATAAAAAATGATCACCTTTAATCTAATCATTTAAAATAAGTGTACTAAGAGGATAAAATTTTATTCAAATTGAGTAATATTTTAATATCCATTAATTATTCTCATACTATCATTAAATTCTGAATATAAAACTAATAAAAACTAACTAATATTAATATCATTCTAGTATAATTATATTACAACAAAACTGCTTCATAATCATTCACTAAATTAAGGTATGTTCATGTTTAGGTCAGTTTAACCACTTGAAATGAACAGTACTATGAATTTATATCATGAATGTCTATAGGAACATAATTAAAAAAAATTTGATATAAATTTTTAAATAATTATTTTTTTTTTGTTATAAAAATATTTTATTAGTTAATTAAGAAAACATACTTCGATCATTAAGAATCACTGAAACAAGCTTGTTATCGATTTCATATTCAAGGATAATGAATAAAAAACTCATGAAAGGAATTTTTAAAACCATTAACAATTAAAAATATTAACTAATAGTAAGATTAATTTTCTATTAATTAATTTTTTTTAATAATAATTATTATGGACATAGCTATTATGTAACTATTACAAATACTCAAAACTATATAAACCCAATATGGAAAATTATTAGAATTAAAATTGAGAATGAGTATATATAAAGATTATAAATTAAAATATATATTATTAAGATTATAAAGTAAGTGATTAAGATTGTTATATTTTTTATATAAGAGTTTAAAGTACATTCATGGAATTCGGGATAAGAGGTAAGGGTTTTCCATCTTCAATTCCTCTCTTTGAGACATGTTTTTTATTATGCACTTAATTTCCATCATATTGTCTATATTGACTACCTATGTTATATTTTTATGATGAAATTACATTTTTCATCATAATTTAATATCAATTTGAATCCCTATCATTCAATTGGTTAGGATCGAATTGTTACCCATGCCTTAAGTGGGGTTCTCAATCACAATTTTCATTCTTTATGACCCATGTTATATTCCCCAACTATTTCATTTTTATTTGGTGCATATATTTACATGGAATACATGTTACCATATTACTCATGAAATTTAATGGATTTAAAATTATATATTTTTATCCCTCCCACATATTATTTTTATTTATGAATTACCAAATCTATTATAAAACTCATTCTTTTCCATTGTGGAAAAACCATCCTAAGATTTGGTAAAGTGAAATTATGTGTAGTTTTCAAAAAAATCCATACCTATATTTATACTAGAGAGTTAATATAGATATTACAAAAATTATCCCAGAGTTAACCAGCCTCAAAAAGTGTTGGTTGAGCATTAACACAATCATCACCCTGATGAATGATATGTGGGACTAAAACTAAACACCTATAGACACACTCCACAAGGATATTTTTGGGAATATTGAAATAATCTTAATGAACCATGATAAATGCTTTTTTCTAAAAATGATTTGGTATCCTAGTAATGAAAATTGTTGCACCCAATTATTATCTTCAATGGAGAACTCAGCACATTTAAATTACCCTTATCCGTATATTTCCTTGATGATGGAACTTAATGTTACTTAGATAATACCCCAAAGATTCTTAGTTGATTAAGATATGTTCTCCTTGAAATCCAAATTATTATATATAATGGGGAATTATTATTTTTAGTTATCATTATTTGGATATCCTTGTTTTATTCAGTAAGAGGTTCCCTAAAGAACGGAATAAATGTTTTTGATGACTCTTCTTGTGAATACATTAGATATAATTATGTGATGGGTGTAGCCCAGAATTATATAGATCCTCGATGCATCGAATGACCTCATGAGACATAAAAAGTTAAATTTTGGTGTATACCTATTCCCATAATAGGATAGTGTCTTGGATCAAGGCCTTGAAAGAAAAATTCTGTTCAGTATTATGCCTGACTGATTAAAAAGTTATTTTTTATTAATATCAAGACACACCATATTACACATCACAGAGGAAGAAAATAGTGTAGGCCAAGAGAGTCCTTTCGAACCACATTAACACACTCCAAATAAAGAGAGTTAAGGCTATCATAAATCACCAGAGACTCCTCAGATCGGCCCCAACGAGCCAACGCATCAGCCGCAAAATTGGATTCCCTCAGACTATGGTGTACCATACTTCCCTGATTGGTCTCCATTTTACACCTACGATATACATACGTTAAATCCCAAGAGATGTCATGATAGCCCTGCAGAGATCTGACCAGAACCTCCGAGTCTGATTCCACCTCCATCACCGGGAACCCCTTCCTCCTGTATACCATCAAACCAGATCAAAGGGCTCTAAACTCCGCACCCATAGAATTACCTGGTCCATTAATAAGAACTAAAAGAAACAAGAACCGATCCCCAGTAGTCTCGAAGCAAGCCACCGCCCCTCATAATTCCTCCCACATAAGAGCCATCCACATTCAGCTTCCACCCATGCTCTGGAGGCTGCCATTTAACCCACCATCCTCTATCCATCCATTGACCGGCCTGTCTACTAAGCAGAACCTCCAGCATAAGTGAGTGAACAACTTTGTTGAAAAGGGAGGACAATTCCACTATAATGGTTTTCATCCGGATCTGAAGATATAACAAGGACCTCCCACCACCCAACCTCACCTGGTTGCGTGCCTCCCAAATGGTCCAGCAAATGGCTATAAGGGTGATGATGCGTGCTGTTCACTCCCCCGACCTACCATCAAGCCTAGAGAACCAAAACTAAATTTAGTCTTGAACCGAGTGGCACTCTCCGCATGGAAACCTAAACTGATCAATCTGAGACCAGAGGAAAGGAGCCTAGTGACCCTGAAAAAACAGATGGATTGTAGACTCCGAGTCTGGATTCTCACAGCAGTAACACCATGAGGCCATGCTGATCCCTCTCCCTTGAATATTCTCCTCTGTTGACAGGGCTCGGTTTCTGACCCTCCACACCAGAAAATTCTTCCTCGCTGGTAAAACATTACACCAAGTAACTTCCTCCACTCCCACCGCCGCATCATCACCATGAAGGATTCTTCTGTACCCATTCATATTGAAACGCCCCGAGCTCACCTCTGTGAAATAACATTTATCTGGATCATCATTCATAACCACACTGCCGAGATGATTCATCTGCACCACAGTAAGATTTGCATGTATGAACTCATAATTTCCTTATGCCTCCTTGAACAAGATGTCAGGATGCGAGCAGCCTTCAAACCAAAGCCTCTCCTCTATCCACTAGTCTTTCCAAAAACTAATCTCCCCCAGACCAATCACCCATCTTGTGTGATCAAGAAGTACGTCCAGATGAGAGAGCATGAATCTGGCTAGGCTCGTCGCCCCACACATGCAGAACTCCCCATGCCAACCATACCGAGATCTGAAAAACATGGCCCACATAGTCTTCCCCACAACCACCTCCCACGCTAATTTGGCCTGCATTCCCAGTATAAATTACTGTAGATCCCTTAAACCCACCCCACCCTACTCCATTGGACCAAACATCCTCTTACACAAGGCCCAATGACACCTACCCTCTCCCTTCGCGTCCCACAAGAAGGATGTAAGAATGCACTCAATTCTATCCACAGTTCCCTTTGGAGGTCGGATGATGGAAAACACATGCATGGGTATAGATAACAAAACACTGTTAATAAGCATAATCTGGCCCCCAAACGAAAGTAAATTGTTCTTCCAGTTGAAGATCCTTCCCAAGATGCAATCCACAACCCCATTAAAATGACTCTTCAGTATCCTCCCGCTGGACAAAGGTATCCCCAGATAAAGAATAGGGAGTTGCTTCTGCCCATATACAAGAGTCTCCTGGATAGTCCTACATCTCCTTCCCGAACATTTGTTGGATATGAACACATGGCTCTTCTCATGATTGACCGACTGCCCACTCTGCTTCCCATTAAAGCCCATAATAACCTTAACAGCTTTTAGAGTCCTGCATCCGCCATTAAAAAATAAAAGTATGTCATCAGCGAACATCAGATGAGATACATCCCTAGAGTTTCTTCTACCACGGAAAGGCTTCAAAGGACCCTCTTCCATGCACTTTTTCAAACTTCTGGACAAGGCATATTGAGCCATGAAAAAGATAGCAGGTGAGAGAAGATCCCCCTGCCGCACCCCCCTCACCGACTTGAAGAATCTAAAACACTTCCCCAGTAATGAAACCGATATCCACGGAGAGGCAAATCATCTGAAACAAATATCACAGAAACCTTCCCGAAACCCAAAGCTCCTCATGACCCGAAGTATAAAGATCCACTCCAAGTTATGATACGCCTTCTTCATGTCCACCTGCAGAATGATATTGGACCCAGCCGTCCGCTTGTTCGGATCATGGACCATCTCGCTCGCGATACCAACTGCCCCATGTATACTCCTCCCTTGAATGAAACTATGCTGTTCCTCGGAGACAATCATGGGTAAAATGTTGGTTAGCCTCCTGCTAATAACCGTCGCCAAGATTTTGTATGACACGTTGCACAAGAATATCGGCAGAAAATGGTTGATAAGAGAAGGGTCTTTGATTTTTGGTACAAGTACCACCCTTGAAGCTAAGATCCCTTTAATCAAGGGGGCCCCTCGGAAGAAGTCCTGAATAGCCTCCACTACACAGGGCCTGACCACTTCCCATGAAGCACAATAGAACAAAGCCGGAAACCCATCTGGTCCAGGTGCACTTTTTCGCGGCATGCTCCCTAGTGCCTCTCAAATCTCCCTCTCCTAGGGTATAGATGAGAGGTGCTCGTTTTCAGAACAAGTAATCAACAGAGGTAGACAGCTCAGAAAACTAGAATCCCTTGAAGATTCCCTATCAAAACCAGTGGTGTTCTCCCCCACCCACAAACCCTCAAAATGATCCAGAGCAAGCTTGCCCGCCACCTCCACATCTGACATGTAAGACCCATCCTCCCATTTCAAGTTGATTTTCATACTCCTCCTTTCCTTGATGCATGCTTGGAATAATGCACTGTTGTGGTCCCCCTCTTTAAGCCATATCACTCGGGAGCGCTGCATGAAGATCCTCTCCACCTCCGGCAACTTCTCTGCCAACATAACCCTTTTATCACATAACTTAATAAAGACATTCTCATCCCATGAAACTTGAAGAGATTCCTCCAATCCTCCAAACTCCTCCGGCTGAGATGTTACCCCACTATTCAGGTCTAGTTGCACCATCAACCACTGTCTGATCTCCTTTTTGAGTATTTTATGGCGATTCACCAGCCCTCCCCAAGAACTCTCCTTCTCCTCCTCCACCCAGGACTTCCTCACCACCTGCATGAACCCAGTGTTCTTATTCCATTCACTAGAATAGTAAAAACTCTTACCAACCCCAGTTTCACATTTAATATCTAGTAAAATAGGTGCATGGTCCGAGAGGATACGAGGAAGATGATTAACCGATGACTTATAGAAAATTTCCAGCCCATGCACATTGGTAGGCCACCTATCCAGCCGACTCCAAATCCGATTTTTTCCTCTTCGGTTATTGCACCGCGTGTATTTCATTCTGTTGAAGCCTAAGTCCAACAAACATTTTTGCAACAGGAACTCCTTGAAGTCCACCATACCTTCAACATTGCACCCCATTCCTCCACGATTTTCTGATGATTCGACAATAGAATTAAAATCACCCCCCACGAACCATGCCATAGACTTAAATTGAACCGTCTTCAGATGAGACCAGAGCTCCCTTCTCTCCACAACCTTATTGATCGCATAGGCCAATGAGAACATAAGAATAGCACCATCCAATTCCACATTCATATCAATACACTGAGACACCATTCCTACATTTACCACTGATATATCATTCCTCCATCCAACCCATATCTGCGAATTCACTAAACCACCATGTAAATAGTTTGGGAAGCCCATTTTTCTTGCTAACCCAGGGAGCTTGCATGCATCCTGCTTTTGCTCGAGAATCACCACCATAGATACTTTGTCCTTCCTGTATTCCAGGGATAGAAAGGCCCACTTGGCATGAGCTAACATACCACGCGCATTCCAAATTATGATGGAAAGAATCCTACAGAGCCTTACGAGCTCTCTGGCCCAATGGAAGAGAAAGTTCGTAAGGTACATGTACACCCTTCACCTTGGTTTTCAATCGAGTGATAGGCCCCGAAAAAACATCCCTACCACTACCCTGTTTCGCTGATAAAAGCCGAACATCACACATAATGTCTAACTCCTCCAACCAAGGCTTCCTCCCTGACGGGCCATGCAGGAGAGACTCCATTTCCAGTTTGTCCTGGAACAAAGCCAATGGGATTTCCCTCTGAGGAGAGTGTTGCGACGAAATCACCTCCTTCTTCGCCCCCATGTTCCAGTTATCCACCTCCAGACCCTTATCAGAAGGATCCAAAAGCTTATTTTCAAGACGGGTCTGAATAGCCCCTGGAGAAAGCTGTGAAGAAAAACCTATGGGGGAAACAGGTGAGGAAAGCTGTCTGGAAGGACTCCCTAGTGGTAGAGACATATGCACCTCAACTTCCTTCTGAAGCACTTCCTTTCCCCGGCAAGAGGAAGAGATCCTCTGCAGCACCGGACCCGGGGACCAAGATATGAGATCCAGCTTCCCAGAGAGTAACTCCAACCCACATCCATCCCTGTCAGAAGATTTTTCCCCAGTTTGGTCATTTGAGTTTCCCAACCCATAAACCCCATTTGGTGGATTCAAATTTGAAACCTCCCGAGGGATAATGGTCTCATCCGTAACCCCACACCCACCTGAGACAAGTGGGTCATGACCCGGTTCCCCATCCATAGCAGGACCAGAGCTCTCCGCCACCTCCCTTCGGTGCCGGCAACCCATCACATCGTGGCCATGAAAGCCATAGGACACACAAAAACAAGGAGACTGTCGATAAAAAATCTTTTGTTTCCACCAGAAACCATCCTCATCTTCAAACTGCACCATAGAAGGCCTCTTCAGTGCTAAATCCATTTCAACACAAAGGCAAGGGTTCGCCGCCGCCTTGAGCATCTTAGTATCCTCATACACACATAAAAAGAATCCCAAAGAGTTCCCAACTTCCTTCAGAATCGCCGGGTTCTGGAGAGGAAGAGGGAGACTTGGCAAGGACAGCCACAACACATCTGAGGAGGTTTCACGACCATGATGACAGTCCCAATACCACCTGGACAACGAGTAGCGCCAAGAACCACACCTTCTATCCTCCCACGACCATGCCTTCAAAAAATCCTCCCTGGAGGCCAGGTGCAAACAAAAGGCTATCCTAGACAAGTCAGAAACCACCGCTGTAAGAGATAACCCCCACTAATCAAAAAAGCCCTGGAAGAAACCAAGAGACGACTTGGAGCATCCAAACCAAGCTACCAGAGTGAGATCATGAAAGGAGGTCACCTCCTGTAGCTCATGAGAAGACAGACTCACCAAAGGGGTCTCCCCGGCCTTCTTAGGACCCCACTGCGCCACCACCACTGAAGGAATCTCCAAACCCTCCGCAGACACCTGAGGCTGAGCAGAAACACCAGATCCCATAGTGCCCCTACAAAGCACCTCCTTGAAGGAGGCCCTAGAACGAGCATCATTCCCAATCCCTTCAACATCACCTCCTAAAGTGGCCAGAGGAACTGCCGACAAACCCTCTCCACCAGAGAGCAAAACGAGATCCATTCTATGGTATATCTTCAGTATTATGCATTCCATAATTATGAGATTAATGTTTATTGTCATTCAATATATAATTTTTTTATAGAAGATATAGAATTCCCTCATTTTTAGTTGATTAAGTCATGTTTGCATTATGAAATCATCCATTTTATGTTATTCATTACTGGGAATCTTTTCTCATCCTTATCGTTTACTTTTCCAAGGAAACCCAGAGAAGAACTATTTTTAATTTTCAAGGATATTATGGAAGGGATAATATTGTTCTCAGGATATGTTCATGTTGTATCTTGTTTTTTTAAAGGAAATGTCTGGGTCAATGACCAAGACGAAAAATATTATTATCAAGAGAGAGATTACAGAAGTCTGAAAGAGGGAATTTTATTACAATCCTTAGTAAGGAGAGGTAGGGGTTCATCCGAAAACTCATCAAACTATGTAATGGTCTAGTTGATCCCCTTGTTGGAAAGAGCATCTGCCACCATATTAACTTCATGGTAGGCATGAGTTTCAATATATCTGATCTCCAAAAGTTAGTTCAGGAAGATCTTCCAACTTCCAGTAAGAGGCCAAGAGAGGTGGACATCCCCTTTATAAATAGCTTGAACAATGGTGGTGGAGTCACTTTTGATCCAGATATTGTTCTAGCATTTATATTTAACAAATTTGATGGCATGGATAAGAGCCATCATCTCAACTTCAAGGGAGGATGTGACCCTACAACTGCCATAGAAACAACCATGGCAGTGACATGTCGAGTCTCAGATGACTGCCCCACAACCCACAGGGCCTGGATTTCCATTGGAAGCCCCATCCACATTGATATTGATCAATCTAGGAAGCGGGGATTTCCAGAATACTTTATGAAAATGTTTTGGCTGAGGATATATGACTTCAATATGCAGGCGCCGTAGGATCACAAAGTCACTGATCGTGTTGTCACAATTGGATTTCTGGATCGAGGAAGCATCTTTAATAGTAATCATGATTCTCAAGTGACCTATAATGAGATTGGGCAAGAGATTATTGTGAATAGTGGCATTTCTATCATACCAGATAATGTGTGGAATCTCTACCACGACAGATAGGAAGAGGTTTTTGATTTTTGGCGAGAATTTATGCTCCACACAATGCTTTAGCTGAAAGAGGATATTGTCAAAAGGAGGCCATCTGCAATCAAATATGTCAACAATAAAATTCCACATAGAAAACGCCTTAGCACAAGATAAAAAGAGATGGTTGATATCTTCTCGGTGTTGGTGACAGAGAGGGAATTTATAATAGATATGAATGACAAATTATTAGAGATATGTTTCATTAGAGATATGCTTGTGAACCAGGCACCAAATAAGATTAAGCCGGGAAGGTTTAATCCAAGGTTTTTTAAAAAAATTAACCAAGAAAAATCAGAATCAGAGTCAAAGGGAAAATGAATGTAAAAATTTTTAGAGTCAAGCATACCATTGTGATTTAGTTCCCAAAATAGAAGGTCATCATTGCTAGAGAATGTTTATCCATGATCCACCTACATGATGGAGTCGGGTAGCACTAAGGTTCTGGAATGCATCACTTCCTTTATAGTGTAGTTAATGCTATCAGGGGGAGTATTTGTAAGAAGCATGGAGATAATCGGGGTGCCAGTCAGGTTATCCAGCCAAAAATGAATGGCGGAGTCCAGGCTGACCAACCATCTAGATTTATCCATGATGCGGACAAATGAGTTTCTTAGAGAGGGCCAAAGAGAATATTGGAGATAGTTTAGATTCCCATTTTATAACCACATAAGACATTTATTTATAAGAAAATCAAGGGAGTCTTAGGTGTTATTGATCAGTCTCCAAGTGATCCTAGCTTAGAGGGCCTCATTGAACAACTTGAGATTTTTAATATCAAGGCCACCCTTCTCAAGAGGGGTGCAGTACGCCGACTAGGGGATGGTAACAATTTTCCTTTCAATGATGTTGTCAATCGAGACAAAATTTTTAATATAAGTATTAATTCTCTTGAGGAGACCAAGCGGCCGCTTATAGATCATGAGTGAATAAACCAATTTAGAGATAATGGTCGATTTCACAAGGCAAATTCTGCCATCCATGGACAGGGATTTCCCTCTCCAGGAAGCAAGCTGATTAATCACTTGATCAACCATAGTATTAAAATAAATATCATTTAGTCTGTCCCAAAAAATGGGAACTCTAAGATAAGTAAAAGGAAAAGAACCTTTCTTGATGCCAAGATTATCTATATTTTGACCTTTTCGAGAGAGTGGGAAGGATTTCCCAAATAAAATAAAGTATTTTTTACAAATGATGGATTTCCCTGAATCCTCTTCATAATGGGATAAGGCTTTTTTAAGGTTAAGCATGTTCCATTTATTTCCATTAAGGAAAATAATTATGTCATCGGCATAAAGGAGATGGGTCGGGACTGTTAGATTCCTAGAAGCTGAGATGGGTTTCATATTACCTTAAGAAACAAGGGAGGAAAGCAATCTACTAAGGTAGTCTTCCACAATAGAACAGTGAATGGCAGAAAGAGGTTCACCTTGAAGAACTCTTTTAGAGAAATTAAAATAACCCTTGGGAGATCCATTAACCAGAATTGATATTGAGGCAGACTGGAAGAGACATTGAATCCTAATAATGAAGACATAAATGAAGCCTAAATCTTGAAGAACTTTTAAAATGAAAATCCAGTCAATAGTGTCAAAGGCCTTCCTAAAATCAAGTTTTATGGAAATGTTGCCTCCTCGGGAGATTTTTTTTAAAGAGTTGGTGCATTCTGAATCAAGGAAAATGCAATCTTGTATGGAACTACATTTGATGAAACAAAATTGATTCTAGGAAGTAATTTTGTTACATAGGGATGAATTCCTATTGGCCAGAAGCTTCGTAATGATTTTATAAATGGAATTGATTAGAGCAATGGGCCTAAAGATATGAATTTCAAAGGCATTGGGAACCTTTCGGATAATGGTGAGAAATTGAGAGTTTAGACCATAAGAATGGAAAACTGTCTTAAAAAAATGTTTAACATGTTTAAAAACATCTATGTGGACAACTTCTCAGTGATGTTGAAAAAACCATTATTGAAGCCATCAAGACCAGGGGAACTGTCAGGATTCAGAATGAAGACCATGGATTTTATTTCATGGTCCAGGGGAGGAGAAAATAGAAATATATTGTCATCTTCATTGATAAAATTCGGGATGATCTCAGGAAGAATATTCTTGTTAATATGGGGACCATTGAAGATATTTTCAAAATAAGTGACAACATGATTAGAGATGGAAGCATAAGAGGCTAGGATATTGTCTTTATCTTTCTGAGAGGATAGAGGGAGATTGATTTTCATAATCCATTGAAGGGAATTGTAAAATTTGTTGTTTTTAACCATTAGTGAGCCATTTCATTTTGAAGACCTGTTTTCGAAGGTTATCTTTGAGGTATAAAAGGGAGTTGAGCTTAACAACAATGTTTATTTTGGTTTCGGGGGCAGAGGTAAAGTCAGAGTTAGTGGAGGAGATTTGAATTTGGTTAAGATCAGTCTCAAGCCCGGAGATGTCCTGGTCAATCTGTTTGGATTTATCACCACACAAACCATTGAGATAGTTTTTAAGATGCTTAAGCTTAATGATATAGGCAAAAACATCAGAGTGTTGACTCATAGACTTCCAAAAACTTTGAATGAGATGAGAGAATTCCTGATCAATGGACCAAGTGTTATTGAATTTGAATAGTAGACTAGATTTGGATTTTTTTGAGTGAAAGGACACAAGAATGGGATGATGATCAGAATTAAGTTTTGATAAGGTGGTGCTAGAGATGGTATCCCACACATCAATCGTCGGGACATTCAAAATATCCCTATCATGTTTTCTAGCAACAATACGGTTATAATGCCTACGATACCAATTGAATTTATCGCCTATGATATAGAATTCAACCAGGATACAATCTTCAATATAGGCTCTAAATTCTCTAGAATCTATGGGGAAATGGGAAGGTTCGAGCTTCTCACTGGGGGAGAGAATGGCATTGAAGTCCCCCATCACCAGCTAGGGGTCATGAATAGAGTTAGCTAAGGAAGAAAGGTCATTCAAGAGAGGCCTACGATCCTGATATCTATTTTTGGCATAGACAAAGGTGAAAAAAAGTGGTTGTTATCATAGGTAAAATCCCAAGTGATCATTTGGTCATAAGAAATTATAATTTGGATATCAATCAAACAATTGTGGTAAAGAATCCAAAGAGAATCAACATTACTATTATTAGTACAAGCACCAAGAAAATTTTAACCAGCAATTGTCACGACCCGACCCTACCCGGGCTCGAGCCGCAAATACCCCAGGCCCGCCTCTATAGGCCAGGGGCTGGCGACCAGTGCCGAAGGCACAATAACTCGGGGAGGCCTTTGCCTATGTACCTGTACACCCACACGCATCACACTCAATGAGAATGTGCAGAGTAAAAAAGAAAAGAAAAGGGCAACTGCTATAAATGAACCAAAAGTGTGCATCAACCTCTAAACAGTACAAAGTACAAGCTGAAAAGAAAAGGGGAAAAACACGCGCCCAACAAAAAAGTGCCACAACCTGGCAATAGGTAAACAAAAAGAAATAGCTGACAAGTCCCCCACCTGGAACCTGGCCATGACCACCACACGCGGTCCAAGCTCCCAAGCTCCTAAGCTCCTCAGAAGTCCCGCTCCACCTGTCTGTCATCTGCAAGGGCACACCAAGTGCGGGCAAAGGCCAAGAAGGGGTGAGTATAAAAAAACTCAGTAGGATACCCCGAAGGCTCGAGGGAGCAACAAAGGTGGTACCGAAGGGTGAGCAGTAGATCAAACAGGGAGTAGAACAGAAGTACAACAGATAGTGTAGAAAAGAGTCCAGCTCAACCCAACAAGAGAAAGGAAGGTAGACTCGTACAGACACAAGGAGCTAGAAATGGTGAGAAGATGAACTTCCCGTCGAGTATTCTCTACCTATACCAAGAGATTAGACTCTTCTGACCATGAGAAGATAGACACGGAAAGCACGTGGCATACCCCGCACGACTTCACCTCCCCTAGAAGGAGAGTATCCAAACCCAAGAAGGGGGTACTAGAACAAGGTATATACAAGTCCATATTCTCACACAAGAATCCCAAACAAGATTGTAAGGGGCTCTCCATCCCATAGATCAGCCCAAGAAAAGAGTAGGAAACAGTTCTAGAAGAAAACAACATCGATGCCCCGCATCCCGCACACCTACCCCAAACTACAAGTCAAGGGGCTCAAACCCCCGCACCTCGACACTATACACTTTGGGCGTCACTGACTCAGCCGCACGGTTTTAGGTTGTGTCACAAGGACGCGTCTCGGTGGAGGAAAGTGGCCCTCGTACTTTAGAGTTCTAGGGAAAGTCAAACCACACCTCATCACTACCCTAGAGTCGAGAGGTCTTCTCAAAGTCAAATTTGTCACAACACTGACCCGTATAACTAGGGGTCCCGCTCTGGTAATCACGGAGGAAAGCCACGGGCTAGTATAGTAGAAAGGACTGAGCCTGGAATGCCAACGGATGGCCCACTGCCTAGCCCTAATGGAGGGTAATTCATAATATGATATCAGGTGACCCACTACCCAGTCCTACTAGAGGGTAAACCATAATACATCATCAGGCAACCCACTGCCCATCCCCGCTATAGGGTAGACCTTAATACATCATCAGGTGACCCACTGCCCAGCCCCACTGGAGGGTAGACCTGGCATAGGTCGAAAGGCGACCCACTGCCCAGCCTTGCTGGAGGGTAGACCTAGAACTAGACGACGGGCGACCCACTGCCCAACCCTGCTAAAGGGTAGACCCTAAGAGGTCGTCGGGTGACCCACTACCCAGTCTCTACTGGAGGGTAGACCCTAAATGCGTTGGGTGACCCACTGCCCAGTGTCTGCTGGAGGGTAGACCCTATGTGCGTCTGGTGACCCACTACATAGTCTCTACTGGAGGGTAGACCCTAGAATCTGATGAGTGACCAACTGCCCATCCCCGCTGGAGGGTAAAACTCAGAACTGCTCTGGCCATCTCCACTGGAGGGTACAACACTGGCCAACCGAACACAGAGTGGGTATCGCGCAACCACCCAACTCTAGAACAACTCACCCAAAAGAGGTTCAGTGCCTGCTCCATCACTGGGTGTCACTAGCACCGCTACCGGCCAATCCATCGAGAACGAAGCCAGGGGGAGACCACTCAACCCTACTGGTCAAACCAACGAGCACAGAGGGACCCTCTACGTCGCGAGAGGTCAAAGTACATAAAGCAGAACCCAGCATGCACGTGGGGCCCACACAACGTGTGGCCCCATATCAACCCCAACCAAGCGTACAAATGTCCTCAGGTACAAACAACCACATGTACCTCCAAGGGTTCCCATATACTACCAATGTTTACCACATCTCCAGCCCAAGGGATATCTTGTACACGACACCCAATGTCAATGCGAAGGCGTGACGTAACATTTACAACTTGCCGCCTCAATGACTGGGGCACGGACAACCACATCTATTCAAGCATTACTTCACTCACACGGGAGTGCACGCGATCACACGCCAAGGGTCCGCTACAACCACAGTAGAAGAACCGCCCCCAGGGCACCATCACTTTCCACATTTCAGAAGATCACACAAGAGGCTCCGCACAACCAAACGGACTGTACCGTTGTAATCCTCACGGAAAAACGTGCGAGATTTTCTACTTACTCTCCTCCAACGGATATCTGACAGAAAAGTCACCAACACCGCCTCACGCCCAAACGGCGTCCCGTGATCCCGAGCCTCGGCCCCAAAAACAATTAGGCGCATCACACCATTGTGATCCCCTTGGGAAAACACGTCAAAAGCACTACTCACTAGAGTGAAATGGATATTCGGAGAAAAAGATGCATTCCGGCGCACCGCACACGAGAGGTGCCATGTGGGAACCGCATCCCGGTCCCAAAACTCAATGAACGGATCGCACCGTTGAGATCCTATCGAAAAAGAACCCAAGATGGACTATTCACTTGTCCAAAATGGTCGCTTGGTGATAAAGATGGAAAATCACTGTCGACGCTCAAACGACCCTCGTGGGCCCCGCACCATCGTGCCGAATTAGAGCGGGCGGATTGCACCATTGCAATCCCCTCAGAAAATATCCAGAAACGACTGCTCACTTTCCCCGAATGGGAGCTTGATGGAAAACTTTCTAAACGCTGCGCACATCTCAAAAGACGGCCCGTGGAAACCACAGCTTAACTCCGGCTGCAACGCCCAAAACCACCCTGGTAAGCTCCGCCTCGGTGCCAGGGTCCCAACGCCACCGACAGCGCTCAAAATGGACGTCAGACGCGTCCGCGCCGTCCAAAACAAGTTCCCTCCAAAAAATGACAATCACCTCGACGTATGTGACTCCCCACTGAGGCCCCTTTTTTTAGGAATTAAAAATTCCCAAAACCATCTCAAAAAGTCCGCCTCGTCAATACGGTTCCACCGCTGTAGACAGCACTCAAAACGGACACCCTTAGCGGAAAATACAGGTATCTAAAGTCCGAGGGGGCAAGGCCCCTGGGGCTGGACCAGCCTGGACCGACCGCGGACTCGTGGTCCGCGTGCAGACTGGCGACGAGTGCCTGTCGCGATAGTCGTGTGAAGACCCGCACGGTGCGGGTCTTTGTCGCCGCACGGGGGTCGCGCGCCGCGACCTCGCGGTCGCCGCTCCCTGGCGACCCGCCACCTCGCCAGGCACTCTGCCTGAGCCCCGCCACCCCCCATACGCCGCCCCCACGCCCTCGACTGAAGGCATGCCACGCCCCGGCCTCACCTGGCCGCTCCACCAGACACCCGCGATGTCGACCGAGCGCCCCGTTATCACGCCAAGGCTCGCCGGACCGCCGGAAAAACCCTCAACCTTCGACGATCAACCCCGGTCTCCTCCGATCTCGGATTTTGATTTCGAAATATGCATTGGAGAGATAAAAATGTATACTAAGCGTCTATGGGATTTATTCGAAGATCAAAAAACAACTTGACACATATAATCGAACTCAAAGGGGGGTTCGGAAATTAAAACGCAAAACGCATAATCGTACCTCATGGGCGTTGCCCGGAGCTTCGCCGCCGAACCGATGCCTTGCTGGAGTTGCCTCGCCGGAGTGGAGGAGGATAGGGAGGGATGCCTCCTGCTGTTGTCCAGGTGGGAAGAAGAAGAGGGAAGGGTGAGTTAAGAGTTTAAATAGAAAACGCTTAACCACTCGCCCGTCGGCCCGAACCCGAACCCTCAGCAGGGTCGATGTTAAGCCTCCCCTAGGGTAAACACCACCTCCCAAGAACAACGGCGGTCTCAGAATTTTAATCTGATACCCCGTTCAAAAGTTATAAAGCTGAATGCCCAAATCCGCCAAATTACGAAAACGCCCCTGGGGCCATTTTTCACAGAAGGCCCACGCCCGCAAAACTTATACCCCTCCTAGGGTAAACGACACATTCTGAACTCAAAGGTGCCCTCGATTTTCCAATCCGAGCTACCATTTCATAGATACTCGAGTTTATACATAAAATTAATGAATGAATTAATTAATTAATACATTTAACGTTCTGAAAGAGAGCGAGGGGTCCAAACATCCCACGCCGACAATTTTTATGTCGTTCCTAGGGTAAACACCCCATTCCAGACCCATCCGCACACTCAGATCTCTAGTCTGAAGAACCATTTAAGATTTATCCCATTTATTTGGCGTATTCAGTGTGAACGCACTGAAAATTTAATTCCGTCCACTCCGGGGCTCAGAATCGCACGCCGTCTGAGGGCGCTGCTCTGGAATATCATCAAGAATATTCCAAAGTCTTCCATAGTAAAAACTAGGTTCTTAAATCACTACCTCCTTCATGCTTTTCGTCCCGGAAAAGAAAAACTAGGGAGCAACACAGGGTACTAAGCTCACACCTGGCTTTCCCATACCCAGAAGAACCCATGTACAGCTCTGCGTCACCGCACACAGACCAAGGGATTGATCTGTTCACGTGAGGTCGGACCTTGCCGATGTCGTGCACCCACTCCAGACTTTGGGGTTAGGTCAAGGCGGTAGGGCACCTCACCATCCCTTTGCACGGTCTCAAACGGCCTGAAGTCCCTCGGGGGTAGATCACCTCCCCAATTGAACCTCTGCGTCACATGCCACGACTTGAATCACCGCCCGCATCTGGAACAAGGCCCAGTGATTCCCTCCTTTAGAATATCCATATGGTGGAACACCCAAGGATATTTGGTCATGAAAGATTCCACAACCGATGTCCCACAACCAAGGCTTTCTTACACACTCGGAAAGTGATGGAGTCAACACCATCAACTAAAGAAAAAGGTCCCATGCCCTTTTACCTTAATCAACACAGAGTTATACCCGATGCCCTGCGTCACCCTGGTAACACCTTAAACAAGGAGCACGGAGGAAAGAATTCCACACACAGAGTATATCTGTTCTACTACAAGAAGTAGAAGAGATGTAGAGCGTACCTCTTTCACCTCATGCTCTGCAAGATCGTAGACATCCAAAGTCTGTGGCTGTCTGTGGTCCCAACTGTCGGCTCCTGGTGCCTGAAGTGGACCACCCAGTGGTGAAGGGAAGATACCGTAAATCCATCCCCCACCACCATCTCCTCCCGCTCCTCTGCTATCACCACTTCTCTGGGTACTACTCCGATCATGGAACTACCTCTGCAGTGGTGGTGCGCCTGCTACCTGCCCGAAGCTCTCAGCAACTCGGGTAGGGCAGTCTCATGCCAAGTGATCTTGCCCATCACAAGCATAACATCGGCGCTCTCTGGGCTGCCCTTGTTCCCTCTGGCGCCACTATGGTGTACGACCACGGCCCGGGATCCACTCTCGAAAGGGAATCCTCGGCTGAGGCCCTGCGCCTTTTCTCCATAGTGGTATACGACCACATCTCCGAAACCGGCAGTGGGAAGGCCACCTGCATCGAGGTTCTGTCATCTAGCGCTTACTAGCTACGACAGACATCTCGACTCCATCACGCCCACTGCCACTACCAACTCCAAAACATGATAGGAAGCTCTCTGTCACCAACGCCTGCTCTGGCACCCCGGTAGATGTGGAAATGCCCAAGGGTACTATGATAGCACAAATCTCTTAGCGGAGACCCTGCTCAAAATTCCGCGCTTGAATGTTGTCATTATGGACTAAGTCTGGGTAAAAGCGTACACGGTCTGCAAAACTAGCTTTGTACTCGGCCACCGCCATCCCTCCCTGCTGAAACTGCAGGATCTCATGAATCTGAACGGAGCGCAAGAAGGAGGGGAAAACTCCTCACAAAACAACAACTGAAAGTCACCCCAAGAAAGATATGACTCGTCAAGAAACTGAGTCACCAGACTCCACAAACGCCAAGATGATCCACGAAAAAGGCTGGCTGCCAAAGCCACTCTCTGATCTTCCAGCGTCTGCATAAGCCTGAAATGGCTAACCACTGCCTCAAGCCAAGACTCTGCTGCCTGAGGGTCTGGCTCACCACTGAACCTCAGCGGTCTCTGCCACTGGAACTCACAGAGCGCGCTCAACCTGCGCTCGTGCCCCGTCTGCTCTACTGAAGCTGCCTACTGCTCAACAGGTGGGGGTGCTGCTACCGGCCCACCTGGAGAAAGGGGCTCGCATGATGGGTCCTGGACTGAGGCCTCATAGCTCATAGGGTCATCATCACAAACCAACGCTGGTATCCTGGATGGTTGTCTTCACGGAGACATCCTGAATATTATCAAGGAGTGTCGCGGTAAGATGAGAATATATGTATATACCGATAACAACGATGGGGAGCTGACTCAAGAAGGATAGTCAAAGACTCAATCCTATGTGATGCACAAAAAAGTTCCCCTGTGACAAGTGTCTCAGCATTCCGAGTCGACAAGCGGGTTATCAGAGTCCTGGTGAATGGATACATCAGTCGTCGCACCATCACTGGACTCCCTAGCCTGAGAGCCGCTCTCGAGACACATTAACATTGTTTCCCTATATCCCAACCCATTCCTCTTTTAGGGACGTCCAGAAAATTTCCCATGGAACGAACCAGCTCTGATACCACTTTGTCACGGCCCGAACCTACCCTAGCTCGAGCCGCAACTACCCCGGGCCCACCTCCATAGGCCAGGGGCTAGCGACTAGTGCTGAAGTCACAATAACTTGGGGACGCCTCTTCCTAAGTACCTTTACACCCACACGCAGAACACTCAATTAAAAAGTGCAGAGTAAAAATAAAAGCAAAGGAAAACTGCTATAAATGAACCAAAAGTGTGCATCGACCTCTAAACAGTACAAAGTACAAGCTGAAAAGAAAAGGGTCAAAACACGCGCCCAACGAAAAAGTTCCACAACCCACAAAAAGGTAAAAAAAACTGACGGGTCCCCCACCTGGAACCCAGCCACGACCCCCACACGCGATCCAAGATCCCAAGATCCTAAGCTCCTCAGAAGTCACACTCCACCTATCCATCGTCTGCAAGGGAACACCAAGTGCAGGCCATTCCCAAGCAGGGGTGAGTATAAAAATACTCAGTAGGATACCCTGAAGGCTCGAGGTAGCAAAAAAGGAGGTACCGAAGGGTGAGCAGTAGATCGAATAGGGAGTAGAACAGAAGTACAACAGAGAGTGCAGTAAAGAGTCCAGCTCAACCCAACAAGAGAAAGGAAGGTATACTCATCCAGACACAAGGAGATGGAAACGGTGAGAATATGAAATTCTTGTCGAGTCTTTGCTACCTATAGCAGGAGAGTAGACTCGTCCAACCATGGGAAGATAGACACAGAAAGCACGTGGCATACCCCCGCGCGACTTCGCCTCCCTTGTAAGGAGAGTATCTAAACCAAAGAAGGGGGGTACTAGAACAAGGTATATAGAAGTCCATATGCTCAAACAAGAAGCCCAAACAAGATCTTAAGGGGATCTCCATATCGTAGCTCATCCCAAGAAAAGAGTATCCAATAGTCACAGAAGAAAACACCATCAATGCCCAGCATCCCGCACACCTACCCCAAACTACAAGTCAAGGGGCTCAAACCACTGCACCTCGACACTATCTGCTTTGGGCGGCACTGACTTGCCCGCACAGTTTTAGGTCACGTCACAGGGATGCGTCTTGGTGGGGGAAAGCACCCCTCGTACTTGAGAGTTCTAGGGAAAGTCAAACCACACCTCGTCACTACCCTGTAGTCGAGAGGTCTTCTCAAAGTCAAAGTCATCACAACATTGACCCGTATAACCAGGGGCCCCACTCCGGTAATCACGGAGGAAAGCCACAGGCTAGCCTAGTAGAAAAGACTGAGCCTAGAAAGCCAACGGATGGCCCACTGCCCATCCCTGCTGGAGGGTAATTCATAATATGATATCGGGTGACCCACTGCCCAGCCCCGCTGGAGGGTAAACCATAATACATCATCAGGCGATCCACTACCCAGCCCCGCTGGAGGGTAGACCTTAATACATCATCAGGCGACCCACTGCCTAGCACTGCTAGAGGGTAGACCTGGAATAGGTCGATAGGCGACCGACAGACCTGCCTTGCTAGAGGGTAGACCTGGAACTAGATGACAGGTGACCCACTGCCCAGCCCTGCTGGAGGGTAGACCCTAAGAGGTCATCGGGTGACCCACTGCCCAGTATCTGCTGGAGGGTAGACCCTAAATGTGTCGGGTGACCCAACGCCCAGTCTTTGCTGGAGGGTAGACCCTAAATGTGTTAGGTGACCCACTGCCCAGTCTCTGCTGGAGGTTAGACCCTAAGAGCGTCGGGTGACCCACTACCCAGTCTCTGCTGGAGGGTAGACCCTAGAAGCTAATGAGTAACCCACTGCCCAGCCCCACTGGAGGGTAAAACTCAGAACTGCTCTGGCCGTATCCACTGGAGGGTATAACACTGGCCAACCGAACACGGAGTGGGTATCGCGCAACCACCCAACTCTAGAACAACTCACCCAAAAGAGGTTCAGCGTCTGCTCCATCACTGGGTGTCACTAGCACCACTACCAGCCAATCCATCATGAACGAAGCCAGGGGGAGACCACTCAACCCTGCTAGTCAAACCAACGATCACAAAGTGACCCTCTACGTCACGAGAGGTCAAAGTACGTAAAGCAAAACCCCGCAAGCACGTGGGTCCAACACAACGTGTGGCCCCATCTCAACCCCAACCAAGCTTACAAAAGTCCTCAGGTACAAACAACCACATGTACCTCCAAGGGTTCACGTATACTCCCAGAGTATACCATGTCTCCAGCCCAAGGGTTATCATGCACACGACACCCAACGTCAACGCGAAGGCGTGACATAACATTTCCAACTTGTTGCCTCAACGACTGGGGCACAGACAACTACATCTACTCAAGCATTACTTCACTCACACGGGAGTGAACGTGATCACATGCCAAGGGTCCTCTACAACCACAGTAGAAGAACCGCCCCCGGGGCACCTTCACATTTCCACATTTCACAAGATTGCGTAAGAGACTCCACACAACCAAACGGACCATACCGTTTTAATCCTCACAGAAAAACAAGCAAGATCAACTACTTACTCGCCTCCAACGAATATCTGATGGAAAAGTCACCAACACCGCCTCACGCCCGAACGACGTCCCATGATCCCGAGCCTCGGCCCCAAAAACAGTCGAGCGCATCGCACAATTTCGATCCCCTCGGGAAAACACTTCAAAATCACTACTCACCTGAGTGCAATGGATATCCGGAGAAAAAGATGCATTCCGGTGCACCGCACTCGAGCGGTGCCACGTGGGACCTGTTCCCGGTCCCGAAACTCAACGAACGGATCGCACCGTTGTGATTCCACTAGTAGAAAAAAGGTCTTTAACGTCGGTTTTTTTATTTTTTACGTCGGTTTTTAACCGACGTTGAAGTCGCCGACGTAAAAAATATGACTTTTTACGTCGGTTTTTGTAAATCGACACCAAAAACAAATTTCAATTGCTTTTTTGCGCTGGTTTTGTAAAAAACCGACTCCAAATAAACTCATCCGCATCATTTTTGGCATCGGTTTCCTTAAAAACCGACGCCAAAAAGTTTAAAAAATAGTTTCGGCGTCGGTTCTTGAAAAATACCGACACCGTAAATGGAAAAAACTTATTTTTGGCTTCGGCTTTTACAAAAACCGACGCCAAAATAGCAATTTTTATTGTTATATGTTTTAGAGCATTTCCTAATCTTCGATTTGACTGGTCGTGGAGCTAAAACGGAGTTATGGATCAAAAGTTATGGCCGTCGGAAGTTGAACATGTCAAAGTATCAATTGATACAATATGTTTTAAAGAAAACAAGATAAACAGAAATTAAAATCACATACACCAAATGATATAAAATATACATAATACTTCAAACACATTTCAATTATTTTTCGATCTTCCATTGAAATGATCTGTTGTTTATCATTATATCTCTTATATTTAGCGTAGATCTCATGTGATAATAAAAACGACGATCGTTAATTAAACTTACACCAAGCTTGGTAAATCTCATCCGAATGTTTTATATTTTTAACACGATAATAAAAGTAAATCATCATTATATGAAATCAAATCGAGTTGCTTATAAATGAAGGACATTAATAATAAAGAAAATGAATGAATAGAATACGTACCGTATTCAAATTAACAATTGATGCCGCATTGAAAACATGATTGAATTGAAGAGGATTAAAATGATAAATGAAGGAGAAATAGATTTATATATAGTAAATGAAAATATTTTCGATTGAGTTGTATGAAAATATAGGCGGGATTTTAAAAGTTAAATGCGCGTTGTGATAAAAATTGAAATTCTGATCCCGTGTACTAGTGAATACTATTTGGCGTCGGTTTTGTTTGAAACCGATGCAAAACAGAATATATGTTGGTCTTATGGCATCAGTTTTTTAAGAAAAATAACGCCAAAAATTGCAATCGATATCATTTTTGGCGTCGGTTTTTAAATAAACTGATGCTAAAAAGATAAAAAAAAATCCATTTCACGTCGGTTGTTTTTAGAAACCGACGCGAAAAGTAAAAATAAATTGTTTTTCAGGTCAGTTTTTAGAAACACCGACGCGAAAAACAAAAAACAGTTTTGGCGTCGGTTTTTTTGAAAACCGACACGAAAAGTAAAAAATATTATTTTTTGCGTCAGTTTTTTTAAAAACCGACGCGAAAAACAAACAAAAAACAATTTTGGCGTCGGTTTTTATGAAAACCGACGCCAAAACATAAAAAATAATTTACCATGTTTTAGAAAAAAAATTTAAGCTTCGATTTGACTGGTCGTGGAGCTAAAACGGAGTTATGGATTAAATGTTATGGCCTTTGAAAGTTGTACTTAATTAAGACTTCTTTTAGAAAAGATCAACTTCCAACATCCATAACTTTTAATCCGTAACTCCGTTTTTGCTCCATGACCAGTCAAATCAAAGGTTAGGGAATTATCTATAGGACTATGAAAATGTTTTACATTTTTTGCGTCGGTTTTCAAAAAAACTGACGCCAAAATATTTTTTTTTATTTTTTCACGTCGGTTATTCTAAAAACCGAAGCCAAAACGTATCCGCAAAAATATTTTACGTCAGTTTTTAAATAATCCGATGCTAAAAAGATAAAAAAATACGTTTCGCGTTGGTTTTTAAAAAACTGACGTGAAAAACAAAAAAATAGTTTTGGCGTCGGTTTTTATGAAAGGCGACGCGAAAAACAAAAAAAAAATTGGCATCGGTTTTTATGAAAAGTGACGTCAAAACATAAAAAGAATTACCATGTTTTAGAAAATTTCTTAAACTTCGATTTGATTGGTCGTGGAGCTAAAACAGAGTTACAGAATAAAAGTTATGATCTTTGAAAGTTTGACTTAATTAACACTTATTTTAGGGAAGATCAACTTCCAACATCCATAACTTTTAATCCGTAACTCCATTTTTGCTCCATGACCAGTAAAATCAAAGCTTAGGGAATTATCTATAGGACTGTAAATTGTTTTTACATTTTTGGCGTCGGCTTTCATAAATACCGACGTCATAACTTTTGTTTTTATTTTTTCGCGTCACTTTTTAAAAAAACCGACGCCAAAACTATTTTTTTAGTTTTTGGAGTCGGTTTTTAAATAACCGATGCCAAAACGTATCCGCAAAAATATTTTACGTCCGTTTATAAGAAACCGACGTCAAATTGACGACGTTAAAAATGATTTTTCTACTAGTGTCCTCTCAAAAAAGCACACAAGATGGACTATTCACTTGTCCAAAACGGTCAGCCGGTGATAAAGATGGAAAATCACTATCGACGCCTAAACGGACCTCGTGGGCCCCGCACCATTGTGCCGAATTATAGCAGGCGGATTGCACCATTGCAATCCCCTCAGAAAAACATCCAGAAATGACTGCTCACTCGCCCTGAATGGGCGCTTGATGGAAAAGTTGCTAAACGTTGTGCGTAGCTCAAAAGTCGTCCCATGGGGCCCACACCTCAACTCCTGTTGCAATGCCCGAAACCACCCTGGTAAGCTCCGCCTCGGTGCCAGGGTCCCAATGCCACCGACGGCGCTCAAAACGGACGTCAGACGCATCCGCGGTGTCCAAACAAGTTCCCCCAGAAAAACGACAATCCCATCGACATACGTGTCGCGCCACCTAGGCCCCTCGTTTCAAGAATTAAAAATTCCCGAAACCATTTCAAAAATTCCGCCTCGTCGATACGGTTCCACCGCCGTAGACGACACTCAAAACGGACACCCGTAGACGAAAATACGGGTGTCCGAAGTCCGAGGGGCAAGGCCCTAGGGGCTGGACCGGCCTGGACCGGCCGCGTACTCGCGGTCCGCGCGCAGACCGGCCATGAGGGCCGGTCGCGGCAGTCGTGTGAAGACCCCCGTGGCGCGGGTCTTTGTCGCCGCACGGGGGTCACGCGTCCTGACCCCGCTGTCGCCGCTCCCTGGCGACCCGCCGCCCCGCCGGGCGCTCCGCCGGAGCCCCGCCATCCTCCGGACACCGCCCCCCTCACCCTCGGCTGAAGGCACGCCGTGCCCCGGACTCACCTAGCCGCTCCACCAGACACCCGCGACGCCGACCGAGCACCCCGCTGCCGCGCCAAGGCTCGTCGGACCGTCTGAAAAACCCGCAACCTTCGACGATCAACCCTGGTCTCCACCGAGCTCAGATTTTGATTCCGAAATATGCGTTGGAGAGATAAAAATGTATACTACGCGTCTATGAGATATATTAGAAGATCAAACAATAACATGACACATATAATCGAACTCAAAGGGGGGGTTAAGAAGTTAAAACGTAAAACGCATAATCCTACCTCGTGGGCGTTTCCCAGAGCTTCGCCGCCGAACCACTTCCTTGCTGGAGTTGCCTCGTCGAAGTGGAGGAGGAGAGGGAGGGCTGCCTCCTGCTGCTATCCAGGGGGGGGAGAAGAAGAGGTAGGGGTGAGTTAAGCATTTAAATAGAAAACGCTTAACCACCCGCCCGTCGGCCCGGACCCGAACCCTCAGCAGAGTCGAGGTTAAGCGTCCCCTAGTGTAAACACCACCTCCCGAGCACAATGGAGGTCTCAGAATTTTAATCGGAGACACCGTTCAAAAGTTATAATGTTGAATGCCCAAAGCCGCCAAATAACGAAAACGCCCCTGGGGCCATTTTTCACGGACGGCCCGCACCCGCAAAACTTATACCCCTCCTAGGGTAAACGGCAGATTCCGAACTCAACGGTGCCCTCGGTTTTCCAATCTGAGCCACTTTATAAGATATACTGGAGTTCAACCATTAAACGAATTAATTAATTAATTAATTAATTAATCCGTTTAATGTTCTGAAAGCGAGCGAGGGGTCCAAACATCCGGAGCCGACAAGTTTTATGTCGTTCCTATGGTAAACACCCCATCTTGGGCCCATCCGTACACTCGAATATCTGATCTGAAGCACCGTTTAGGAGTTATACCATTTATTTTGTGTTTCGAGTGTGAACACACTGAAAATTTAATTCCGGCCACTTCGGGGCTCTGAATCGCACGCCGTCTGAGGGCGCTTCTCTGGAATATCATCAAGAATATTCCAAAGTCTTTCGTAGTAAAAACTGGGTTCTTACAGAAATAAAGTGTTTCATAAAAGTTTTAGAGAAATTGGTTTTCGGTTCAGTAAGAGATAAAATTTTAGGTTTATGAGTTGCAACAAGTATTTTAAGAACTAAAAGGGTGTCAGAGTTTTCTAAACCCTGATAATTCCAAAAAAAGACATCCATTAAGACCTATTTTTGGATCCTGAGCTGCTTTTTTTCTTTTTGGATCTTTTTGATCCCTTGTTCCTCATAGATCTTCTGAGGTTATAGGATGTGGATGAAGGAGTAGTCATAACCTGTTTGCTCATAGGAGAAGCAAGCAAGTTGTTAGTTTTATTTAAAATGGTAATTTTTTTTTGAAATATCAAGGGAATCCATCTCAATGCAGTCTGTCTGAGTAGAAGATGTTCCTTTTAGGCTTAGGGGTTGGGGGCAGTAGCCATCACTGGAGAAGCCAGTGTGTCTACTGCTCCGGAAGACAGAGGCAGCATGGGTGAGTGTTGGAAATCAGGGTTAGAGTCCAGAAAGGGCAGTAAGGTAGTGTTTTGTGCAAAGGAAATAGACAAACTCATAGCAATTTTACCATTAGGATTAACTAGAGAGTTTTTAGTAAGCATACCAAAAGTACCGTCTATAGAGGTAGTGGTAAGGGACACGTCTACATGAGTCAGAACCAGTGCACATGATTGATCTAGAGCATCACTGCCTTGAGGGAGGGTTCAAGTAGTAGCATGGACTACCACCAGGGTGTCATCTTTTTCGCTAACCTTAGGTGACACTGGAACAGAAATGGGTGAGACCAGCGTAGGAGGATCAACATCCTTCCCCTCATGGAGGCCAGGATCGGAGACACTGGTGACCAGAGCTGGCTGCTCAATGTAATCCAAAATTCCATGATCGATCTCTACATGTTCTTTAGCTTCAACTTGTTCCGCCTAGGTGACACCAGATATCTCACCCAAGAGAGGGGTTTTTTGACCCTAACATCGGGTTTTTTCTTTTTGGGGTCAGGGACAATGGGATCCAAAACCTTACTATTTTTTCCTTCTTCACCTCAGTCCACCCGTCGTCCACCAGTTGAGAGACTTGGTTCTTAATAACATGACATTTCCGAAATGAATGGCCAACTAATTTTCATAGTTCACAGTATGGTGGAATCCGTTCACATTCAATGCGAACTTCAACACGATAGTCATTGGTACAAAAGATGATGGAATCTGGTATTCTTTCAGTCATGTCGACCTCCACCATGACGTGAGCATACATTCCAAGATCTGCATTAAGCATCCTCTGATCGATCTTCAGTGGTGTTCTGATACATGAAACGATATCATTGAGTATCTGAGGGTGCCAAAAATACCAATTTAAACCATGTAGACGTACCCAGATTTGGGATAAGGAGTTCTTGGTGTTGTATGGGTTAAAAGCAATGACCCATTCCAAGATACGGAGAGCACCTGGTTTTAGTTTGAGATTTCCAGAACACCAATATTTATCCAAGTCCTCTTGCGATTGCAGTAAGAGATGGAAGTAACCCTTACCATGGGGGACGAGCTTCCATTAAGAAAAAACCCAAATACTAGCGATTCTGGATTTGAGATCTGGGTTCAACCAGGGCTTGTCTTATTTTAGATAGGAAATGCGGGACAAGGAAGAGAAATTATAGAGTAGTGACCTATGGTGAAGCGCACCTGGATCGACCTCAACTGTAAATCTACTGTATTCGATTTTCTTGCATCGAGTCTCACACGTCTCTGAGGATTTGCAAAGATCAATACCCTTGAGAGCCTTGATGAAGGATAATAACGGGAGGAAGGGGATTCATATGTACACCCACACTCAACATAGGTATATTCAACCTAAAAAACTTAATAAATCTATAGATGAGGGTAATAAATTCATAATTATAGTAGGGAAGTTGACCCATGTTATGATAAATAATATTTCTCGCATAGAGAGACCTTCTTATACAAAACATGGTGTAACGATGTTGAATCACTTTATGTGACCACAACCTCCATCATTTAGTAAAACTACTAATAAAATTGTATTTGAAAAATGGATCAAGTCCTCGGTGAATATTTTTTATTTGTAAAGTAATAAAATGGAAAATCCATTATAGTGGTCTGTCATTTGAGGGGAGATGTGGACCAACTGTGGTATCAAATTCAAAACACTAAAGAAGAAGATAATATTAAGTGCATGGTAAGGGGTTAATTAAAGGAGGTATTCTATGAAAAATAAATTACTCATTATAAAATAGTTTAAATGGAATGGAAGTTTCCCAATATTAGATAAAATGAGGAAAATTTTTTTGAGTACAAGGATAACATTACATGGTACTCTAGACTTGTTGCAGACTATGTATGAAGAAAAAAACCAGATTTATCATATATTTAATGGTATATAATCAAACCATCAAAGAGTCTTGGTATCTTAGTCCAATTATTAATATGAGGATATAGTCTCAAGTACCATTAATACAAAAAATTTTTTTCCTAGGATGTATGTATTCAAGGGAAATTAGGAGTTGAAGAGGTTCGTTGATTATCATGGGAATAACATCGATAAAAAGGGGAGGAAAAGAAGGATGGGCTTTCCCACATGTGATAAATATAGAAAAAAAACATTAAGGGGACTATAGAAAGGGAATAATACTTTATTACAGGGGGAGATAAAAATTCCATCAATCCCATGAATGAAAGGGTAAAGAAGAATATATTGGGGTTCAATTCATTAATTGTAGAAAGAAGGGACATTATAAAAACCAGTGCCTAGAAAATCAAGGAGAATTATCCCAGAAAAGACTAAGGGAGTAATTCCATGTTTATGAAATTTCTAGATCTAAATATGTAACACCTGAATATTTATTTGAAAAGAATAAGATTCTGAATTTATTTCTTAATATACAACACTGAACTTTACGAAAATTGAGATATATTATAAAAATATTGTTATTAATTTGTGAATGTTATAACATAGTTGTTTAATTGATGGGAAATAATATGAGTAAATTCATTATGAAATATATTTATAATGGTTCTAATCAATATATATATGAGTTAATTCTTTGTAAATAATCACTCAATTCTTACTAATGTTGTTTTATGCTTCGAAAGGGAATTTTATTCAAAAATGATTCTTATTTTATTTTGTGGCTGAAAATTATAATTAATTTCTTCCACTTTTAGAAATTTTATTTTACAAAATAAGCCTAATATTTTAAATCATCATATTAGAATTGTCTTATAGTGAAATTTTTAGATTTTTCTAAAATTATGGATTTTTAGTGAATATTAAAAAATATGGGTTTTAGAAATATTTTCATTTATTTTCACTAAATAAAATAATTCAAAAGTACTATTATACTTTATATGTGGTATCAAATTGAAATATGATCCATTTTATTAATAATTATTTCCATTTTAGTAAAAAATATTCATAATTTTGATATAAGGTATTTTTTATGCTTAAAACATATTTTTTTAAAAACATTTTTTAATTGTGTTTTGTGAATTTTTATTAGAATTGATTTATGAATCTTCTGGAGATTGAATCTTGAAAAAAATATATAACATTTAAAATTACAATGTTGAAAATTTTTAAATAGGCACCATTTATTTTTTTCTTTATGAGTAGTAACAGTGATAAATATTTACCAACTCAATAAGTGTAAAATGGGTAAAATATGGTTAAAACCTTGAGACAAGATCTCTAAATAATCTCAAAACATGACCATATTTCATTTTCTGGGAACCAATTGATCATAGACAACCCAATTTTTAATATATTGATTTTTTTTCATTTTCATATCATAATGAAATTTATATTATATTAAGTAAAAAAATACCATAATGTCACTTTATTGACTTTAATGTATCTAATTTTTTTCTCATAAGAATAAAAAGGGGATAATTTTGGTTCTAAATATTTATTAGAAATAAGGATTAATGTTTTTTTTATTTAAATTTATTTATAATTTTATGTTATTAAATAATTACATTGAATGCCTATGCAGGACCAACATTGTATTATTCTTTTGATAGAAAAATAAAATAAATGGTATTAAAAATATTAAAACTAATACAATTTTGGTTAATTATTTTGTTACACTATTTTTTAGAAAAATACTACAAGCTACAGATGTGTTTAAGGTCTATATTCTAATTACATAACTATCTAGATGACTTTAAAGTCAAAGTAAATAAATTATGTCAAAAATGAAAATAATGATATTTTTTGACAATTAATATTTAATAAAATTATTTAAAACGGATTAAATTTTTAGAATAAGAAATTTAGGATTATAAATGGTTTAAAATTACATACCATTTCTATTTATTTGCTAATTTTCAACTTGTAAGTAAAATTATAACCATTTTAAATTGAAAGGTTTGTTACCAGAATTAAGGTTAAAATCGGTTAATGAAGGGGTTAAACAACATTGTACGGTTTAAAATGACACAAAACCCATAAAAAATTAATTTTATGAGGGTATTTCCAAATTTTATTATTTTTATTCAAATATATTGACATTTTGAACCACTTTTCTTGAGAATTACTTTATTATATTTTAATATTCTTAGTAATTCCAAGTGTTTCCTTTCTCTTCCTTATAAAAGGACACTCTTATCTCTTTTCAATACACCACTTTTATCAATATTGATCCACCGAAGCCTGCACAATTATCTTCTCAACTTCCCTATACACTAATTTATGTTTTTTCTTCTTAAAATATCATTCCAATGGTCCATAAGAAAGGTTCTAAAGGAGGCCTACCGAAGAAGAGGTAATCATCTTACCTGACATATTTCAATTAATGTTTTCTTATACCTACTATAAATATAGGTCATTGATCATAAAATAAGAAATTTAATATCATAAATATACTAAAATGTTATTATTATTATGTAACCTTAAATTTACACCCACTATGTAATAAAATGGGAATTGAGAGTTTTGGTCATTCTTATGTGATGATTATCACCTCCACGTAGTGACGCAATTAATTTTCTATAACCATCATTCATGTATTTTTATTATGATGGTTTTAAATTTTATATATGATATTTATGAAATATTTATCTTTTATATAATTATAATAGAATATCTACCTCTTACTTTGCAATCATTTGTAAAATGATAACGTCATTCGTGCATGCATATGGACTACCATCTTCACAAAGTGATGTGATTAATTTTTTCACATTAAATTAACGATAATAAAGATATATTTTATGAATAAATATGATATAATAATTATTCTAGAAATGTTCACTATTTCTTACCTTTCTTTTATTCAATTTTTAAAAAGTGAAAACAATGTTCATGTGTATTTATGGACTATTGTCTCCATGAATGGTGTAATTCCTTTCTATATTTCTAGATTTTATGGAAATATATATATATATATATTAAATATATATTATATTTATATCATTTTTAAAATTCTAGATATTATGGAACCATGATCCAAGTACTAAGACTGATTGCAAGAACCCGGTTTTTCTGTTAGGTATGAATACTTTTTATTTTAACCTAAACCCATAAACTATAACTTATGTTAGGTATCGTTATTTTGGGAAGTAATGATGTTGGGATGGATGAAGGCTTACCATAGGCCATGTACAAGATGATTAATTGGAATACATAACATGTATTAAATACACAATGTGTATTGTCTTGGGCAGGCAAGTTCATGATGTGTAATGATATTTCCCCATAAGGGAAAGCCTGAATATTACATCACATTTAAAAAATTAACACATCATTTAAATAATGGAAAATGTTTTAAAGTGGAAGGACCCCTTTTCTTTTTCATAACTTCTCTCCTCTCTTTCACACACATAGTAAAAGCTCTACTCCCTAGAAGCTCCCTTTACACCTAAATTTAGGCTTTGATCTTATTTCATCATCTGATCCCTATTTATAGATTTCTCTTCTATGTTGGAAGAGTGCATGTAAGTGCTTCAGTCCTTTAGATCATTTCTTCATTCTTCGTTATATCAGTGATTCTATTTTTGATGCAGGCTCATATACCCCATTTTTTAGGCGTTGATATTTTATTCAATTTTATTTTGATTCAGGCTAAACTAATAACTGATAATAGATGAGGACAGTACTATAGGACTAATGTAGATGGTCTATCAATTTTCCCCAAAGTTCTCATTATTTATAAATTTTCATTGTTGTGCATATGCCAGTTTTATCGGGAATTTCCCCTAAAATTTATATTCCTTTATTATAATCATTTCACTAATATTATAGATCCCCTTCTATACTTTTTAATTTTACCATTGGAGGTTGAGACCATAATTCCAAAAACCCAAAGAAGGATTTTTTCTAATTTATTCCTATATTACCCATGTAGGGTTTATCTGTGGAATCATTTAGGTGTGATGGACCTAACCTTGATAAGGTATTTTTTTTAATTAATTATTAAACCTTTAAAAGGATAGATTGAAAGTATGTAATATATATCACTTGACCATTCCAAGGTAAGTGTTTAAATTTAATAAATGAAACTTAATTTGATTAATGGAAAGTATATTAATATATATCACTTAGCCTAGTTAAAATTTATTCAATGTTAATTGTTTTCATTTACTTGTCCTATAATCTCATGTCTATGAAAGGTAATGGAATGAAACTAATAAATGATTATGTAATTAAAGTACTAAATGGTTTCATTTACTTGATACACCTTGCCACATTTATTAAAGGTAATGGAATGAACATATTGACTTATTAAAATACTAGAATATTACATGGCCAAAATAAAATAATAATTTGTGTATATGGTTCCAATTACATATGGAACTTTTTAATTTTATAGTAGTGGTCAAACTTGATCCATCCTTGGATTCCCATGGGAAGGCCTTAAGTACTCAGATGAAAACATTCCTATTAAATGAGTTGATTTCCAAGGGAGATGCCCACCTGGGAACATGGTCCTTGTCTACTAGATGTTTTCCCAACATGACATTGTAGTATCACAACACTACCTATATGGATATTAGGATTCCTTGGATACACTCCTCATATCTATATTGATGTCACCATACATGTGGATCCATGGATTCACCCCATTGGTCCCAGACATGCTTAGCTCATTCTTACCTTGGATGAGATCCTTTGAATCAGTTAGAATCATTTATAGTTGAATACCTTGGGTGTTTCCACTAGAATTACACTCAAGACCCTTGTATATTATACATTTTAAGTTATTACTATGAGTTGGAGGACCCATTAGTTCAAAGATGCCTTGGTTTCACCATGGACACTCTATCATTATTATTATGATCTATCTCAGTATTGGTGACACCTTCACATGGTTTAACTATACAAACTGAACTTAAATAAATTATATAAGTTAAATAAATTAAATAAATGATATCATTTCCTAAGAAATTACTAGATGAGGCTAAAGTAGGTATGAGATATAATTATGGAATTTATTTACATTGATATATTCCTGCACATTGATTCGTTTATAGTCGCATACTGTATTTTTATTGAAATCATCAGTGGTAGCCTACTAAGATTTACCACACACCCTATATTTGTGTCTATTGGTACCTAGAAAAATTATGTGGGTATATGTGTCTCTAAGGGGAAGTTTCCTACATTAGACACATAACTCCATTTTTTCATTAAGAGAGATCTTGGTCGTAGATGACCAGACCAGTTCTTGGGTTGCTTGTATAGTTTTTAGTCATTTTTTTATTCTATATAGAATGTATTTCACTGCATCATGTTTCCTTTTATACCTATTTTCCTACATTTTAGAGGCATGGAATTTCATAATCATTTTTCTATACTGTATTGTTCATCATATGAGTTGATTTTTATTAATGGATGTCTTTTCTTATCTTCTATTTCCATTTTTATTTATTACATTATTATTATTATTATACTATTTCTACTCATCTGTTATATTATATTATATTATATTATCTACTTTGATACACTCTGAATAGAGGGAATAATCTCCCCACTATATCACCCTAGGACCTCACTACTAGTCGGAAGCCTCTAGAATATGGGGAGTCATTCTTGATGCCATATGGACCATCATCTTGGGCACCTTTGAGTGGAACCTAGATTAGGATATCACAAAGTGGTATCATAGATGTTTTCTTTTATTGTTTTATTAATTTTTTTATAAATATTGATAAGAGATTAGGAACATGTTGGGGCATGATCATGAGTTTTTCTTGGGAGTAGTTAACCCATGTTTGGGGTAAATTACAAGTTTCCTATGAATGAGAAATTTTTTTTCTATAATTTTCTTGTTACAATTGACATGATTTCACTATTGGGTGATGCACATAAATTTTGGTATTTGA
Source organism: Viscum album (assembly GCA_963277665.1). Taxonomy (NCBI): domain Eukaryota; kingdom Viridiplantae; phylum Streptophyta; class Magnoliopsida; order Santalales; family Viscaceae; genus Viscum; species Viscum album. The sequence continues at coordinate 192,973,439 of OY728166.1, forward strand.
TATACCTTATGGATATTTTCCTTATCCTGGTGTGGCAAGGATCATTGTTACATGCATCATTATAGGCACCTAGAATTCACATTCCTTGCATATTTCATGCCATATAGGTCATTTCATTGTTTTCATTGTGTGTTTTACTTGTTATTTTTGAGTGATCCATGGTTGTTATATAGTATTGTACTACTAATATCTTCTACAGAGTAAGGTAATTGTTAATATAATGTATCAGCATCAATCTAAATAGTTTTTTCCTATATAGGTTGATGTTGGAATCTTAAATAGACAGTTTCTTCTCAGGTAAGCTATGTACCTCTGCTAACATACGATTCTCTTTCACTGTAATTGAGTGACTACCAATTTTAATTTATGAGGTGTATGATACCTTGTGAATTGGAATGTGTAATTTACCTAGTTGTGACATCATAAATTACCTGCTACATTCTAAGACCAAATGTAGAGGGGGTTTAATGAAATTAAATGGATGTCACTTTCAAATATAAAGTGTGTGGGCCTTTATTATATAGGAATGGGGATCCATTTAATCAAACCATTATATATTTATATACGAAAATATAAAATTTAATTGAAAATATTGACCTATAAAATAAAATTGCTTCTAGTAAATTAAGAATAATACTAAAATTGAAACTTCACCTTCAAGAATACCTATAAATGAAACTTTAACACTTACAAATACCTAGGCCTTCTAAGTGGGTAGTTAAGGCATTACCATGGGTAGTGATACCTTATTCTGAAAATATACTTTCTCTAGTGCTTCTATCAATTACCAGTCTATTTTTTGGTGTGTTCTTGGAATTTTTATAGATATGAAACCATGAAGTCCTTGAGTCAAGTGCTAGGAAGATGGATATGACCACACTCCAAATATAACAGGTTCAGATCTTCCTATATTACCTCCATGAGTATCACATGAGGCACCACCTATCATACCCAAACTGGGAACTGATTTCAACTTCTAGATTGTTCCCTACTTCTAATTTAGTATATAGAGGGTGTTAAACAACCCACACCTACTATTGATTATCTGACTCACAATTTCTAGAAGTAGAAATGTCCCATATTACAGAGGATAGTTGACCTCAGGCTACTAAGTCTTGGATAGAGGTTATTCTGTCTATATTTGGGCATCTGGAAATGACTACAAAAAGAAGGGTCAAGATTTCTACCTACATACTATGTGATTCCACCAAGTGCTGGTGGGATGTGATAACTTATGCTGGTCGTCATTTGAGTATGGTCTGTATATAATTCCCAACTACATTTCTATTATTACTTTTTCCTTCAAACATTGAGTGATGACAATGATAGAGAGTTCATGCACCTAGTGGAGGTTCTTAATTCTGTTATGGAATATTCAGTGCATATTTCTGAGATACAACACTTTTCACCACTTCTAGCTGGTGATGAGATATCACAAGTTAGAAATTTCAAGGATGGACATAAGTATAGAATCCACTCATAAGTTAATTTATTTATCATTATTACCGTTTCATAGATTTTATATTAGGATATTATCCCTGAGCACAACCTGATATAAGATGATAATAATAGGTATAGAGGTTCAGTGCCATGATAGGGATGTATTTCATTTGCTAGCAAGAAGGGTGGCCTTGGGGTTTCTCATCTGGGTGGTGATGGCTAGAGTACCTACATTATAAGATCATTTATATGCCATCAGTGTGGACAGAAGGGGTCTATGAAGCCTTAGTGTGATAGAAACCGTCTTGAGTTTCGTTCTGGTGGCCATATGGGATATCTTCAAAGATTCTATCAGACTGTTGTACCTACTTCTTGTGGAAGAGGATCTACATCAGCTCCACCTTCAGGGTAATGATCAGTTGTGTCATATCAGGAAAGAAGATATAGTAGCATCAGCCTGATGGGCCGAGGAGGAGGTCATGTCCATGGTATCCAGACATCTAATTATCATCACCATTAGAGCTAACCTTCTCAAGGTAGACTTGTTATATCATAGGTTCGTGGATCAGGCCAGTTTCATGCCATACAGCTAATACCTAAGGACCAGAGTGCATGGTCATATACCATAAGAGGTATTAATCCAGTACCCTCCACTTTTATATCTAATTTAATCGATTTAGGTGATTCACACTCATTTATCTCTTTATCGGCCATAGAAAGTCTTGGACTGTAAAATTTAGTATTTATGTGTTGTGGTGCCACTAGACACACCATTGGGAGTTCTATCAAAGGGAATACGACAATGCAAGGACTGCCCTCTTAAGGAAAGAAGTTTTCCTTCATTATGGGACCTCTTTATACTTGAGATGATGGGTTTTTTATGTCATGGTTGGAATGGATAGGTTGATTCTATATCATTCCTATGTGGACTGATATCGCTCTTGGGATATTTTATATCACCATAGGGAAGCAGTTCTCTCCAAAATGGTTATTGGAAGGTCCAGGATAGTAGATCGGGACCAGAACATTAATGGATAGGTGTAGTGACCACCAAGATTACAAATAGTTTCATATAATAATAGGTAATTCATGTGATAGATTTTCCCCCCAAGGTAGATTATTTTAGGGATGCATTTACTGATGATTTTTTTTGGATTACCTACATGTATTGGGGTAGGGTTTACAATAAATCTTGCTCTGGGAGCATATAAAATATCTATTCATCCATATAGAATGGACCCACTAAGCTCTAGGATCTTAAGATACAATTGGAGGATTTAGAGGCCAAGAGTTTTATCTTACCCAATACTTAATCACGGGGTTCAATTGTGATTTTTTACAAGAAGGTAGATGGGAAAATTTATTTATATGTGGATTATAGATGGTTTATGAATTTTATGTTTAATAGCTGTTATTCATTTCCTCATATAGATGATCACTTTTACTATCTTTGAGGAGCTAGGGTATTCTCAAAGATTGATCGGAGATCGAGCTTTCATCGGGACGGATTCAGGACTTCATATATATAATGTACGAATTTTTATATTTGGTATGGTTTATATGAGTGTCTCATTATTCCAGTCATTCTTACAAACATGACCACCATTTTCATGGATTTAATGAATAGTTTCTTTCTACCATATCTAGATTTCTTTATCACGGTTTTGTGGATGACATCTTAATGTATTCTCATACTCGTATAGACCATGATAAACACCTTGAGATCATTTTTAATACACTCATATGGTACCAACTATATGATGATCTTGCTAAGTGACACTTCTAGATTGACAAAGTTCACTTCTAGGGTCATATTACCTAGGAATAAAGAGTATTAGTTAACCCAAAGAAGGCACATGTTGAGGTTTTCTGAGACCAAACTAATAAATTGTTTGATATACAGAAATTCTTAGGGATGGATAGATAATAAAGGAATTTCATATAGGACTTTACATGACTTTTTGAACCTCATAACAGTTTTACAATGAAGGTTGGGATGTTCCTATGGTCTAAATCAAGTTATAAGGACTTTCTGGAGCATAAAGGAAGTCTTACTTCATCACTGATTCTGATTCTCCTAGAGACTAGCATAGGGTATAAAATATTTTGTGATTCATAAGGAATCATTCTAGGTGAATTACTATTGTAGGAGGATAGAGTCATTACATATGGGTCTTTCCAGTTGAGACCACATTATTAGAACTACCCAACACATGATCATGAGCTAGAAACTATTGTCCATGCCTTACATTGATAGAGAGCCTATCTATTGAGTGAGTGTTATGTGGTGTGCACAGAACACAAGAGCCTCAAATATATCTTTACACAACATGACTATATTCTCATTCAATGAATATAGGTCAAATACCTTCTTTATTTTTTCTTTTATCTTACTGATATTCCAGAAAGGGAAATTCAGTTTATGATTCACTAAGCTTGAAAGCTCAGGCATAGGTCATACAAAAAACCAGTGATGAATGGAAATATATTGACCTTCATTCTGATATGAATATATAGTTTTAAAAGATTCATGAGTATCCTTTTATCATAGCCTAAATATTTACGTCTTTACTCATTGATAGGGTGAAGAGAAGGAAATCTTTTGATGATTAGGGGTTAGTTCACTGGGATATTATTTTAGGTGAGGACCTCCCTCTAGATTGGTATGTTTATGGAGATGACATCCTATGTATATATTTTTGTGTTTGGGTTCAAAAATACATGAGATAGGAGCTGATATAAGAGCTTGAATCTTCTTAGTGTACATTTCTTCTAAGAATCATCAAGAGGTATTGTGATATGAATTGACAATATTGATGGTTGGGGATGAAAATTAAGATATAAATTATTATAACTTGGTGATCTTCCTATTAGTAAGTGATGGGAGAACACTAATGACTTAATGGCTTGTTACAGCTGTTACCAATCCCATAATGGAAATGGGAGGATATTTTTATGGATTTCAGAAACAATCATTTTTGTGCATATTTGTAAACAAAATTCAATGGTTTAAAATGAATTTATGATCTAAATGGCCTTTAATTTAAATGTTTTAGTAAAAATTGGGAAACAAATAATCTAAAATTAAAATGTTCAAGATGAATAAAATTGATGAAATAAGTTGAATGTTTGTTTATCAATAATTCAAAATCTATTTTAAGAGTTTTTGGATTATGGTTTGGATGTGTTATAAAACATAAATTCTTATCTTTTCTAATTTCTATACATTTTATAATGATTTCATATTTTTTCATGAGTTTAGAAAAAAAATTCTCAATGGATATCCCTTAACCAAGGTCCCACAAGTCACCTAGCTTGGTCCAAGATGGACGAGCCAACCAGGTAGGACCCTAAGCATGTATACCATGAAAAGTTCCTACACTAGGGAATTATGCCAGTGTAGGTCCCATGATGGTGAAATCCATTGGTGATCATAGTTGGTATGAAGACTTGGATCACCGATGTAGGGGGTATAATCCATAAGACAGTGGGAGTAAGGATTTTCCAGAATTGGGTAGTGGGCGGGGGTGGTTGAGGGTCCTATGGCCCCCACACGACTTCATCATTACTGGAGATCCATGCCTTGCATTATAAAAAAGTGGAACCCCTGAGTCATGTTTGGATTTGGGATAGATTTTATGTGTTTATAGTTTATTTCATAAACAAAACAGCTCATTCCCACTATTTCATTACATTCCTTACCTCGAATACAATCCTTTATCAGGGCTCCACCCTTCATCCTCGTTCCACTTCCACTGCTCGCACCGAAGACACTATGAAAGCTACTAGATAATATTATCTCTCTCTAATTTCATTGTATTTATAATTTCAAGCCATTTTATGTTTAAATTATCATTCTTTATGTAATTTAAATATTTTCAAAAATAAAGAACAAACACCAAAAAAACTGATTTCTTTCATAAAATAAAAAAAACCAAAAAAGTAGACTTATGTTATTTAGAATAACCGATTGAAAAAAATTATAACATTCTTAAGTGAGATGACCCTGGTCATCCACTGTGATTCACTTAGAAAATCATTAAGAATTTTCTTTTTCCACACCCTATGACAGGTGTTCCATCAAAATTGGCATCATTTATGGGGAGATAATAATTAGTTTTCTTACTTTTTCTATTTTCACATTTTATATAGTTTTCATTACATTAAACCCTTGTAAAAAATTCTTTTTTCCATGATGTATTTAAATGACTATTATTCAATATGGACTGAATACTCACAGGTGAAAGAACTAGTAACTGAAACATCATAGACTATAGAAAATATTATTTCCTTATTTTCCAAATAGATCAGGGGATCAAAAAGACCTATCATCATAGAGGATTAATTTATGGACCTCATCTAGGGGCATAAATAGACCCAGTGAAAACCAGTTTTTGAATGATTGGTTAGAGAGTTAACTGAATTCTGGGAGTACTTCCAGGAATTTTATCAAGTAGTAGATATGAAACAAGAAGATCTATCCTTTTTTCTCAAAAAACATTTGAAGAAGTTTCCCTAGTGAAATTTCAGAAACATGTTTCTAAATAGATACTCAAAAATGATATTCAAAATCTGTAAGAGATGGTATATGATCTTCAATAAAAAATGGATTAGATAACTATTTACTTCAATATATCCCTTGACCAACCTGAACCTAAACCAGAAGATGATCCATTAATACTTCATGATTTTTCTAATGAAATCCTTGAATAATAGTCCAATCTTCAAGATTTTCCATAGCCCATCCATTTTAAGAACTAGATTCAAGAGGGCCATGGTGAGATAGAGTTTATCCACAGTGAGGAGGACTTTACTATTAAGCTACATGTGGGAGATCAACAAGTTCTAGAAGAATTTTGGTATTAATATGTGCAACTAATTGATCTTCAAATTCCTTGAAATGAAGAATAGTTAGCACCAGTGAAGGAATACACCACCCAATTGGAATAATTTGAAAAAATGATGGTGGATCCCGACTAAAATCCTCCATCTATTATGATCAAACTTCAAGAGGCACTCACCACTGAGGTAGTGATTAAACCAGAAACATCTGTGGGGGATGATATTATTTTAAATTATTTTTATGATACTGTAAAATAAGATTTCATTAACACTCCTTATTGTTTTCATTTTTTTGATTGAGACAATTATTTCCATTCCTTAAAGGGTGATGAAAAAACTAGACATACTGTTGTTGAGGAACACATAGAGATCCCTAATTTTGATGAATGTACATGTGAGGAATCCTGTGATAAATTCCATGTTTTTTATCCTAAGGAAATAAATATAAAGGATTATAATATTTAATGGGGTAAATTACTTATTAAAATTTTCAATTTAAATTTTATTCATGTAAAAATACATATTTACTTCCCCTTTGAACATTAGATTCATGAAACCTATCTCGATAAAGAACTAGACAAGAAATATAAGGTAGAATAAATAAAAACCAAGATAGAAGATGATTCATAATTCATCATACCCCCATCATTAACGATGTAATTATTGTGAAGGGGGAGATCTGGTATACTCTGTCCATGGATCATTCATCACCACCAATAAAGAGGTTGATTCTGGGAAAAGCTGCATGTGGTGGTTCATGTCTAAGAAGATTCATCCACCATCAGACATTAGATAAAAGATGGTAATTCTCTCTGGAGACCACAAAAAATGACATACCACTTGGGGTATCATACAATGACTTATCCCTTAACATTATTTCTGGGGAACTAAATTTAATTTCTTAGTATTAGTCCAACACGTATCCCACTCCCTTCTATCTTTTTTAGCTTAAATGACATGATAATTTTGCTTAATTGAGTAAATTTATTTTATAGGTTCATGATGGAATCAAGAAGAACAAAAATAGTGGAGTAAGAGAAATTAGATTCATGGTAAAGGTAGTTCAATATTAATGTATATCTTTTAAAAATACCTACATTATTTTCTAAAAACCTGATCTGGTCTTTAAAAGAGATGTTTCATGCCCATACATGAATACAAAATTTAATTGACTTATCTTGGAGATGTGAATTTCTTTGGAATCCTATGATTCCATGTTTTATATTTCAAAGTTTTTGAGATTTATTGAGTAAAATGAAGAATTTAATGATTAATGTGAAACATGGATATTAAAATGAGGGCTCATGATTTGAGGGAATTAATTGATTCTTGTAAAAGAAATTTCCCTATCATTTTTCATGCTTTGAATTCATGAAATTCATTTGAATTTATTTTTTATTATTATTTATTACTTGAGTGATTTTCCAAAATCATATTTTCCATTCTTGAGAGGATTTATAGACCAAGAAATTACTATTTTATCTTGATCATATCTGTTCAGTGATCATGGGACATGTCATCGACGAGAACTTTCATTTGAATTAATCAAAGTTATGATTCTACAAAAACACATTTAAAATGATTGATGAATCTTTTGAAAAGAATTTATCATTAAAACCCCACCTTTAAATCAATATTTGTTATCCCATATAGACCATGATATGAACTTCTTAGGAACAAGCTACATTTCAAGATATTTTTACCCATTTTTATCATACTATTCGTAACGTCTTTATATTTTATATTTGAATTGTGTGGGTGAAGGGAGTCATGAAAAAAGGGATGAAGTTAATTATATGGAAAAATTGGGGGGGTGGTACTTATTGGTGTTAATAAAGGTTGTTTATTCATTAGTTACTCAATATTATTTCCCCTTTTTATTAAAAAAATTAATATGACAAAAAGAACAGAAAAAATGTAACATTTATTAGAAAAACATAAAAAATTATAATGTAAAAAAATCAAGAGGGTTAACTAGTCTTTCATTATGGTTAATTAGACCATGAGTATTACTTTTAGTTTTTTGGGATGTTTTAATTATAACAAATTGAAGGATATAATTTTGTTACACTTTTATTTTTGATATCATGAATCCTAATTAAGAGATAAACCTTGTCTTTGAGCCTTAATTATTAAAACATCAAATCATACCAACCTTAAGCCGAAGATACATTTCATACTTAATTTAAAATAAATCAAGATTTCATTTTTCATTTTTCTTCACAATCTGGAGAAATTAGTTTCTTTACAAGTATATGGATTAAGAGAATGCTCTCACGATATGAGAATAAATCTACATGAATTACATCATGATAGACAAGTGGAGAAAATTTAAAAGGGAGGTAGATAATTATTTGGAATGATTAATAATAATTAATTGAGATGATTCAAGGAATTAGAATATAAGGGCCATAATTTTAAATATTGGAAAATGGAAAGTGCATGAACTGATTGTTTCTATGAAAATTGGGTAATTGAATTGATATTTTTTTTTATTTCTTAAAATTGGATTTAACATTGATAATTTTTATATTTTATTAATTTAAAATTATAATATTGATGACATTGGTACCCAAATATTTTCAATAATTAGATTTTATGATTGATTACAAGAATAGTTTATGTGTGGGGGTATTTTACACACTCATTTTTATACATATTGTTGAAAAAATGTCAATTTTTTTAAATGGATTTATGATCTAAATACCATTGAACTTCAATGTTCTAATAAAAGTGGGGAAATTTTTAATCCAAAATATAATGGTTTAAAATGAATAAATTTTTTGAAATAAGTTGAATGTTTTATTAAAAAAAAGAGACTTATCTCGTGATTTGGAATGTTGAATAAAATCAAATTGAGGAACTTAAATGAATGTGAAAAGTAGTACCATAATTTTCAAAATGGAAAAAATTAAAATGCTTTAATTTATTATTTCTTTGAAAATTGAGTAATTTAATTGATATTTTATAAGGATTTTTGGAAATTTGATTTAACATTGATTATTTTTTAATTCAATTTTTTTCAAATTTAAATATTGATAACATTAGTACCCTTGGATTTAATATGTTGAGATTTTATGTATGAGGACAAGAATAGTTTAACTATAGAGTTATTTGACACACTATTTTTTTGTGAATATTTTTAAACAATTTTTAATCATTTAAAATTAATTTATGGTCCAAATGGCCTTGACTTTCAATGTTTTAGTAAAAAAAATCTAAAATTAATATGTTTTAAAATGAGTAAATTTTTTAAATGAAGTTGAATGTTGTTTTACGAATAATTAAAAATTTAGTTTTAGAGTTTTTGGATGATGGGTTTCAAGTGTTACGAAACATAAATTCAAATCTTTTAAAATGTTTAAACTTTTAATAAATTTTCCATGTTTTTTAGGTGTTTACAAAAAATAATCCCCAATATCTATCCCTCAACCAGGGTCTCACAAGTCACCATTACATGACCAAGAGGGCCCAACTAACCATGCAGGACCCTAGGAAGGCCTTCCATGATGAGTTCCTGCATGGGGGCATCAAGCCCTGTGTAGGGCATGCAGTGATGAAATTCACTAGTGATTATAGCTTTTCCAAAGCCTTGGAGTGAAAATTCTTGGGTCATAATCTCTTTAGTGTAAATAAGAAGGCCTTGCTGGCACTGGGTGATGCATGATTGGGGGTTGGGGTCCTTTATCCCCTATGTGAATTCACGAATACGGGAGATCTATGCCTTGCATTATAAACAAGAGGCTTCTAAAAGTACTCATTCAATGTGGGATATATTTTAAGATGATACTATTCATTTTTTTTAACAAAACGGCATTGTCTCGGTATTTCTCTACTCCCCCTCCTTGGATACAATCCTCCAGTATTCTTTAATATAGCTCTAACCTTCATTTGCATCCCACCATCACTTCTCACACTAGAGACATCATGGAAGCTGCTGGATGAGCTCATCCCTGAGCCACTTCCAATTCTGAGGCCCCTATTTCAACTTGGATCACCTTGGATCCCTCAAACAACATCCATGAAGGCTTCATATATCCCCTTTGAAGCCTCAAATATGGACAATCCTCTGAGAAACTTTAACACTACTGGTTCTAAGAACCACCTTCCCCGCATCCACGAACATCATGCACAACCTGAGGAGACTCCCTCCTATTCGGAGGCTACCCTTGGTTCATTTTCTCTACTATAAGGACTTATTCCACAATAAAACATTAACACCTAAGATCCTCAAGTGTTTTAAATTTCACAACCATGTGGGTCTCTTAGGGGTTTAAAAAATATATTTTAAAAGATACCTCAACCAATGTTCCTTGACTACCCAATATTTGAATAGGATGCTAAACCCAAAACCTTACTACCTATTAAAAGTGATGCATTCCCACTACCTCGAGGAGTGCACACAAATAGCTAGAGGATCCTCA